>CM030027.1:7810359-8385389 GCA_017639485.1 Pluvialis apricaria | reverse complement strand
TTTCGTGCTTTCCTTGTATTTCTTTATGTTTTAATCAATATTATGTAATAAGCATGTGAAGTAAAATAAACAAAAATTGTTAAGGTTTAAATTTTTTGTTTTCTATAGGCTGATTTGTTCCTGTGCTAATTTAAAATTCCAGGTTATTTAATTTTTATGAAGTAATGTGAAAGAGATGTTAAGAATCCTTGATAACTACTAAATATCCTTTGCTTAGTAATATTGCTCCTTTGATTTTGATGATGATTTTGATGAACTGACACTTGGGTCACATAGGTAAAATCAATTCTGTTTAGGTAGAATTGTTTAGACTCTAAAAAGTAATTTAAAACATTTCTGACACTATTTTTTTAATATATAACTCAATTTATTTTTTCTTCTTTACAGGATACAAGCCACTCACTTTGTCTGAGTGACTTAAGCCTCATATCAACAGATTCGGAATTGCGGGAGAACTCTAATCCAGTGAGTTACTGTCCTGGAATTGCCTCACCCATAATTTGAGTTTTGCTTTTTTCTAGCAAAGTGCCTGTCCTGCCAACTAGAACACAGCAGATTAGAAATGTATGGCTGGTTGCTTCTGTTTCCCTTGTTCAGGCCTCCAGCACGCTCTATTTTAGGCTTTCATTTTGCTAGTGGAGGAGATGTACGTGCTCTTTCACAGAATAAGTGACATTGGATAGAATTGTTTCAGATGCAGTGAATGCTGCTTTTTTGTGTGTCTTGTGGAAGTTTGCAGGACAAAAAAGGTGTTTCTTACACACCCTGTTGAGCCTGTAAATATGACGTTACTGCTGTCTTTTTTGGAATGTTGGAACAGAAAATAAACATTTCTGTCTAAAAGCAGAATAACTGAGTGAAAGAGAGGGATTTTCCCCCAAATTATGCAGTGCTTAATTCAGCCTGTTTTCAAAGGCTCTCCATCTAATTTTACTGTAATAATGTTCTTGCCTATTGGTAACTGTTGACTGAGGTTAAATTTTACATAGAGGAAAATTATATACTGGTGAGACTATGTCGCTCTTCTGTGCTTCGATGTGGAAGCAGTATGCAGCTTTTTAATATATTCTGTTCCTAGGGCAGTGTGGGTGATAGTAGTGCATAGTCCAGGATCTAATCTAAGTGGAACTATCTTGTTTCTTCTCCAGAAAAGGTTTCACAAACAGCCAAGAACAAATTAATGTCTGTTTCTGTTTCTAACAGAGCATTACAAGAAATTAGGGTTAAATAAAATATGGATGCAGAAGAATATATTTTACTTTTGAAGGACTTACTTATTTTTGTAAGGACTTGCTTATTATGTTGGTAGTTTTTATTACCCACAATAAAATCTAAGTGTCATTTTACACTAGGTAAGTGAAATGTGTTGCCTTTCCTGACGGTGGCTGGTTAATTGGAGAGGTATTTCTCACATTCATACACAGCTTGACTGGGATTTGTGCAAAGTTTATGGAGACCCGAGATACAACATTGTCTGATGTCTTCCTCTTTATTTTCTGTTTGCCAGACACGTGGACAAGACCTGAGCACAATCTCACCAGCAAGCATCTTTGAGTCTATGTTTCAGAGCCCAGATCATTCTGCTAATCAGGATGACTCTCAGCAGACAGGTACAAATTTTTGACAGTTTTTTGACAGTTTTCCCCCCTCTGCGTGCATGTACTTAATTCAGCATTCCAGACTGAAGATTACTACCCCACATAACTCTGAATAGCAATCAGAACTTTAACTTCAGGGTTGAAATTCTTTTGTGTCAAAATGCATCGTATTCACAGGCGGTGTAATGCTAGACAGCGACAAGGGAACTGACCGAGTATTTACAGCAAGCTGTTGTGCAATGCTGACATTGATGCTCTTGGACTTTCCACATAAGCGTTGTTTTCACGCTTCCTCTCTTGATGTAGCCACAAAATGGCTCCTTAGAGAGAGCAAATGAGGCTGATCAACTTGTGTGTAGTATTCAGTGTCACCAGCTTCCTGAATTTGGACCTACTTTAGATTTCGCTGCCTGTTGTTACATGTTTCTGAGCACTAGTCAGAAGATGTGAAAGTGCTAATGCTTTACTTAGCAAAAATCCTTCAGCTAGCCGATAAGATCAGTGAAAAACTTGTTTATTCAGATCTTATGAGAACTGATGTATTTATATTTTTTTTTTCTTTGTTTCTTTTGGCAGCTGCCTTGATTGAAGGTTTTAACGGCGATGCAGACTCAGTCACTGCTGTTCCGCCTTCTGCAGGAGACTCAGCATCATTGTCTCTTCCACTTGTACTGCAGCTTGGCATCTCTGAGCCTTCGCATTCAGCACTACAAGCCTCGGCAGCGCCGGCTGCTCCCTCCTCCATAGGAACCAGCTCACAGCAAGCTGCATTTGGAAATCCTGCAACTGTTTTACAATCCCCAGAAGTGCCTGTTCCTCACAGCACACAGTTTGCAGCCAGTCACCAAGACTTCCTGCAGCACACTCAGACACCGCCACAGCCCATTGTACAAGGACTTTCAGTGGTTGCTGGGGCATCTGCCCCAACAGCATCAAGTGCCACTGAGCCCCTGCCAGCTGTAGTTCAGACTGTGCCTGTTGGTGCGAACTCTGTTCTGACCAGTAATCCGACTATAACAATTACTCCTTCCCAGAGCACTGCTATTCTGCAGTCCAGCATTGTCATGGGAGAGCAAAACTTGCAATGGATCTTAAATGGTGCCACTGGTTCTCCGCAAAGCCAAGAACAAATGGTTAGTATATCCAGCACGGCTTTGAAACAGATTGAACCATCCCTCTTCCTCCTAGAGTCCTTGCTTTTGAAAAGGATGGGGATCAAAGTGGAATTGTGAGATACAAACCAGGATGCAGTATAAACATGTCACCAATGCAGCTCCTGAAATAGATAAATAATAGAAAATAGATAGAGAAATCCAGGGTGCAGAAAAATGTTGCTTTATTCTTTTCCCCAGTGACAGACTTCTTACAGCAGGTATCAGCTTGATTTATCCAGGACAGTGCACCACATGGCCTGAGAATATATGTGGGGTTTAATCTATTACTTTTGACAAGTAGAAGCACAAAAAACTCTGTAAAGTTTGTGTTTACACATTTTGTAATCTCTCTTCCTGATGTAGACTGATAAAGAAAAGTTTTCTGGGAAAACTGTATGTTTCTGGTTCTCCAGTAAATCTGGACAGCTGAGACTTCAAGTGTTTTATTCTTAAGAATACTGTAGCTATCATTGGACTTTCTCAGTTGCAAATAGTCAAAAGTCAAAATTTTTAAGAATACCGTTGCTATCTTTAGACTTTCTCACTTGCAAATAGTCAAAAGTGAATGGCAGCAGGTACGAGCAGTATGAGCAAGCACAGCAGGGTTTTTTTTTAAGAATCCAGTCGTTCAATTGTCAAAAACCACTAGCTGTGTTAACAAGCATGTAGTAGGGAGGGTGATTACTCTCCGTCTCTAGGAATACTCTTGAGTTTTGGGATAGCCAAGAACAAAGCTAAATGTTAATTTTGTTTAAATTAGTTTTCCTGTGTGTTCTCTTTGGAATGTGTGCATAGCTGTTTCTTTTGATTGCAGCTATTTAGAATTTGAACAATAGAAATTTGATTGAAATCAACTCACTTTTTTTTTTTTTCTTTAAAGCCACAAGTTCCAAAAGTAGTAGAAAAGGTCTTTTTTACCACTGCATTACCAGTAGCTGGCAACACAGGTAAGCTTGACACTGAACTTGCTTTTTTCTCTTTCTCTGTAGTACTGTTAGCTTCACCAGGATTTGTGGTGATTTTATTGCTTTCAGAAATATTGAAGATAATCCTTTCTTTTTTTCTTTGCCTTCCTGAGATTTTAAGTTCAGTCTGCTGTAGACTTAACAGGTTTGTGCTGAGATCTGTCCTGTAGAATTTTCTCTAAGAACTTGTAAGATAATCAGGTTCACAAATCAGATCCAGTATTCATAAAAATGGTATTTTAATGGAACTTAGGAATAAAAGACCAAAATGCAAGGACATAATTCGGTTTTTGTTCTTATAAATGAAGACATGAAACAGGTAGTAAACAGCAAACAATCATTTCTTTAGCAATTGCTTTTGATATCTGTGAGATTCATCAAAATGACACACAGCTGTAGAAGTTCTGTTCCATAACATGCTTCCTACACAGTGTTGTTATATTGCAAAGATGAATGAATCAGAGTCAAGAGAGATCTGGTAAGCTTAAAATTTAAATTTTCAAAAAGAAAGGAAGCCAGGCAAGTAGAGCAGCATAGGAAGAGTGAGGAGGAAGCATGACAAGCAAGATGGGCGAGGAAAGCAGACTAGAGAAAATGAACAGGAAAATACCTGTGTTGGTGTCAAGGAGTAGAGTTAACTGGTGTAATGTTGTATCGTCATCTTTAAAGATCGGTGCACAGGGACTGGGGCATTTGAATGCCGCTCTTTATTGGATTTTATGCTGTAAAAGTTACAGTGGTTGTCAGAAGAGACATACTGTGCTGTGTGAAAAATTTAGATCAGAATTCTAATGCCTGGGTTCAGCCTGAACAGGTTGCTCATCAACAGAGTACCTGCCACTTTTTTCTTATTTATCGTCTGCTAGAGGTATTAATTGTGCTTGAACAAAGTACACGTAATCTGTGCTGCAAGGTGCATACAGTGTAATTCAACAAAGATGATTTGTCTCTCCCTGCTGTGAAATTATGTAGTTCCGTTGTGTTTTGTCTTTGTTTCACCTTCAGGAAACGCTGTTCAGCAGATTGGTCTCAGTGTTCCTGTCATTATTATAAAGCAGGAGGAGGCCTGCCAGTGTCAGTGTGCCTGCCGAGACTCTGCCAAGGACAAAGCCACCGTTAAGAAGGAATGTTCCTCACCTGATTCAAAAGCTTTGGAGCAGCCAGCTCCCCAGCTGCAGCCTCAGACCTTTCCTTCCTCTTCCCCTTCTCCTTCGTGTGGGCAGAGCAGTCAGATAGTTAATCCTTCAGACTCACAGACTGAAACATTAAGTGCCATGGATGTATCGGACTTCCTGTCCCTCCAAAGCCCTGAAACCCCATCTAATATAATTCCAATCGAAGCACTACTGCAGGGTGAGGAAGAAATTGGTTTGAATAGCAGCTTCTCTAAGTGAAGATGTTCCAGATTTTCCTTTGCACCTGGAGGGTAAAACCCTTCTCCTTAGAAGCAGAAACTGAAGGATCGATTCTTTTTCCTTTCCTCTTTGGAAGTTTTGTGGCTTATTTCTGCTTCACAGATGTCATCTTAGTCACGTCCCAGGTACATCCATTTTTGAGAATCTATCTAAAAAAAAGAAAAGAAAAAAAAAAGAAAAAGCTAAGTTATATATGAACTGTTTTGGCTGCACTGTCTGTCACTTTTGCTTGTCATATGTGAACACAGAAGTTAAGGTTACTTGTGTGCAAAAAGATTTTAAAAAGGGGGGTTAGTTTGTCTCCAATTTGCACAGTCACTTATGTTTGGATTAAGGGTACTGGCAGCGAGTGGGTCTTTGGTTACAAATCCTTGGGTCTATAATTTTCTTCTATGTCCTGATACTAACCATGCACTATAAGGGGAGCCCAGGAAGGAGATTTGCTGTAGTAGAAAATGGTGGTATTGTAGAAGATGATTTATCTGCAGTTTTGTTGGAATGCGATTGTCACATCACTGAGTTGGGAGCTGATGCCTGGGTTTGCTTTGTAGTAATGCTGTTACTAAAGCCTACAGAACTTTTGTGGAGTTTATTTCAGTAGAGCACAAGTACTTTGTGTTCCTGATAGATTTCTTTAATTTAATTTCATTGGACTTAAAAGTGTGTGGCAGACGACGCTGTTTCACAACATGGAAACACAATCGGAGCCCCTGCTTCCTCAGGCTCAAGAGTCTGTTTTCTTTGCCTCTCTTTGAAGGATGCAGTGAGTCCCAGATGTAGTCAGATTGGTGCCTGCTGCTCTTTTGATTTATTTGGCTCTGTTCAGAAACAAGTCATCCTCGTAACCCCCGCGACTGTTTAATCAGGAGCATGGTGCCTTTGCTGGTTACTCTCATCTTTTGTCAAGAACAACTCCAGGAATTTTTTTCAGAATGATTCAACATAAATTCAGTTTGAGTTCAGTGAGTCTATCCTTCAGCTGTCCCTAAATGCTTCCTTTTTTTTCTGTTAAGCTATGTAATTTCTGCCTGAATCTGCCTCCAACCTACTGCAATGCCAGCTTTTTGTGCACGGGGCTATTTCTTGACTAAAAGATGTTACACAACATAGTAGTTTTTCATATCAAACTGAAAGTCTATATTCTAACCTACTCAGGGTAAATAAAACACAAACCCCCCTTCCACCAAAAAGCCTGTAATGTTGCAATAAATGCAGTCTCATTCTAAATGGTTTATTTATGCTGCATTATTTTAAAAAATGTAATTTTATAGTGTTTTATCCATCTTTCTGGCTTTGGCTGTCAGTCTTTTGGTGTTAAAGGAAAGAATATTAAATAGTCTTTATTCAGTTTACAGTGTTGTCATTAGTGAGATACAAAGACAATGACTGTAAGCCAATTAATGTGGAGTGTCTCTGTGCACTAAATTTAGGAATGCAAACTCCTAGTGGCTAGAGATCTTTGACTCTGTGTTTGATCAAAGCTGCTCTCTGTACCTGCTGGGGGAGAATCTTAGGAGTGCACGCCAGAGCTCTCCCCAGGATGCGGATGATTAGCAGGTTTTTTTAACCTTCTTGTGACGTGCTCTGTGAGCCTTACCAACTACCGCTGTCACAGTCTTAGCTGAGACAGCGGCGTAAGCGATCTCGCAATGCTGTTCCCTTGCGAATCCTCTGCCACAGCAACAGGTGGAAATGGTGCAGGAAGGGAACTGGTGCTTCACCTCTCTGGACAGCTTGCTTCCAGTTGTTAAGTGCAGAAGGGTAAAAGCTGTGTCACGGTAGGAGCGAACGTGAGGGAGGAGAGGCTGCGCAAAGAATGCTTTGGTGCCTGGCAAGTGTCGTCTCACTCTTACTAGGGCAGTGCGCTCCGTTTTGGTAACTGCAGTGACGAGCTTGGGGGCACCAGCTGAACGGGGAAACACGCTAATTGTGTTTCCTCTCTATGCGTGTTGGCGTGTGTTGCTGTGCAGTGCAGTGCTATGGCAGCGGGGACGTTGGTCCTGCAGCAATAAGGTTTGCATCCATGAAACACACATTAACAAAGCGTTTTATGTTTTGTTCTTGTAACGGGAATCCCTAGAGGGCAGTGAGTGGTGGCCTCCTTTGTTTTTCTCCTGAAGCTTCATTTTGTGATGCAGTTTGGTTGCAGAGCACCAAGAAATGCTTTGAACTCAAAAGAAATGGTCTCAAGCTTGTGTTGGCTGGGACTGTCCTCACGGGGATGAGTCTCCTGGCAGCATTCTTGCGTTAGTGCCCCGTGTCGGAGGAGAACAGGCAAGCGCCTGAGGGTCCCCTGGGCACAGGCTGCTGCCAAGGGGGCCTCGCGCCTTTCCGTGGCGTGGTGCGGCAGTGGTGTGTCTGTGGGTGAGTGGGATGATGCGTGTGTGCGTGTGAGAGACTGCTAATGCGGGAGCATGCGGATTCCTCTGGAGTTGTGGGGTTTCTCTCTGATGGGGACAAGGGTACCAGATATGGCCTGAAATGTGACAGCTGGGGGATTGTAGCAACCTCTCTTCGTGAGCCTTTCCATCCTTCAGGGAAGCGTTTTTTTCATGCTCCTTTTGCTACTTTTGACTTGAGTCCACCTAAAACGCGCCTCTGGTTGGACCAGATAGCAATCTTCAGAAACTCCTTTGTGACAGAAATGAGTAGAGGGAATCTACCAAAGGCTTTGAAGTCAGAAGCTAATTGGAAGGTGTGGTGATTGGCAGCAGCGAGTGGGTGTCCAGAGGTTAACCCCTCTGCTGCTTCATCTTTGCAGCTACTGTTTTTCAATTGGTGTGTTGTAGGAAAAGCAATGTGGTTCCAAGTTTATGCTGACTTTTAGGGTGCATTGAGTTTGCTGTTACCCTCTTGTATGGTGTATCAGGCAGGCTGAGATTTAGGTGAAACTATTAGAGTTTGTAATGAGGCAAGAGCAGTGTGATTCTGTGACCGCACAGGCCGCTGCAACCACGGGCTGCGCATCCCACCCGATTGTGTTGTACAGTTGTGTGCTTTTGTTGTTTAATTGTTTGTCTGCTTTCCAGAGCGTTCCATGCTGCATGTATCTGATATGTTTTGCAGTGGACATTTGCATCATCCCCCAGTGCAGTGTTGGTCAAACATTGTGCTTGCCCGGGGAGGTCATTAACGCGCTTGGCAGGGAGGGGATCTGTGAGCAGCTGGCCAAGAGAGTGGCAGTCGCAGCAAAAGCCCTGAGATTCCTCGGTGCCAGAGAATTTTCTGTCTCTCTCCCCTTTTGCCCCAGCAATTTAGCATATTCACAGTAACATTTTTAATAAAGGTGGAGTTTCTACCGCTGTAGATCTGGTAAGACGTTGGAATTCCCAGAAAGGGGCATGTCTGTTAATAAGCTGGAGCCTCTGAGAACAGTGTGCCCTCCCTCTGCAAAATCTGCATTTCATGAACCCCTTTAATTATCAGTCAGAGAGCAAAACTGCACTGCTCTGGGCCCTTCTGCAGTAAAGGTTTTGCTGGTTTGTGGCTTGTGGGGATTTACTTGGGTACTTACAGTTTCTAGATGGGTGCAGAAGCTTAGACATGTAGAATGGGTCTAATTACCAACATGGGTAGCTGTAGTCGCCAAGCAGTGACCCAAGCAAGCAGACTTGGTGTGCAGTTGACAGCTGTAGAAGTTACTTTTCATGCTTGTCAGTGGTAGAGGGATGGAAAATCAGCACTGTTTAAATGCTGGTACTGAATTATATAGAACAAAGTACGAATTGGGCACTTCTGTAATGCTGGCTGTGTCCAGAAAGACTAGTTCGCAGAACCTCATACTGGTATCTAAAATGCACTTTAGGTTATGTTATCTTTAACCCAATTGCTGCAATTTCTTTTGTATATACTTTCACAAAGTTTATTTTTGCTCTGAGTAAAAGTTAACAGGGGTGTGCAAAGATGAGCACTTAACTTGGTGCAATACTTGTAGCTAAAGATCATTGTCCCATGTGGTCAGTCTGTCTGTGTCTGTCTAACTGAATATGTATAGCTAACGAGCTCAGTGACATACTGCCCTTCCCTGTCTATATCCAAGAGAAATTATGCATCATTAGCAAACGTCCAATCTATGCAAATATTCCACTGAGAGCACTGTGCTTTAGCAGGCCTTTTCTCTCACGCTTTCTGGTGGGCTGCTTGTCACTTCTGCTGGACACTACTGTGTTCCGTGGTGTATATTCTTTCTCCCTTGTCCTCGGCTCTGTTCTGCCGCGCGAGTATGAACAGAAGTGACAAGCTGGTCTGAAACGGGCATGTTGCACCTTTAAAATTTGTCTTCGCAATTGTTTTTGATGTCATGTTATCTGCCTTACTTCATGGAGGATGGCTCTTCCGCGGTCATCCACGATATTGTTTTTGCAACTGCAGCAACATTGTGAAACTGTTTACAGTACTCTTCCTGCACCAATTATAAACAAGGCTCGGCGGAACTAATGACTGGCCTGTTGGTTGTGGAACTGCTGGGGGAGAGTAGTTGAGGCGAAATTGCCTTTGGAGTTGATTGGAGATGAAAAGCTGTTCCTGATTTGTGGGGGGAGCACAGCTGGCAACTGAAATGAGAGGCACCAGGTCTGGGATGTAGAGCAGACGGGATCTCGGTGTCACAGTCTTTGTTCTGCCGCTGGCTGGCTGTGAGACCTTGGGCAAGTCGCTTAACCTCCCCATGCCTCGGTTTCCTCCCTGTGAATGAGGACAATGAAACTTGTCTTTGTAAAATGCTTTGAGATCTATAGGTGAAAAGTCCTTGGCATTAGTGATCTGAGCTAGCTGGGCAGAACTGTTAGAGTCAATATGGGCCTGTAAGGCAAAAAAAAAAAGAAGAAAAAAAAAAAGGGCATGTCTTTAATAAACCCCTGAAAATTTTGGATTGCGTAGTTTTTTAATTGGTACACTATTTTTTCCGTAACATATTTTGGAACAACATCAAGTTTTTAATAAATGTTACCTGTAGTTGATACTCATGGGACAGGGCTGAACTTTTAACTTTTTTTGCGTCTTGTCTTGATATAGATCATATGTTCTAGAAGTTGGATTCTGTGTCTGCAACTGAGAAATGCAAATTAAACTGGATATTTATGTAGTAGTGTACATAGTCTAAGTGTGTGTGTTCTTGGAACTAGTTTTAAAAATCCCACACCATGCTTTTGGTGGTGTGCAAGCTGGCCAAAATTTGGTTCATTATGCAGTGTACACTTTCTCTCAAATAAATGCAGTTTTCTACTTTTTCTTACAAGAAATTTTTTTCATATGATCTATTTCAGCAAAATCAAGGGTATGGTTTTTGCAGTACCGTGGTTACAGTAGCTGGTATTTTCTCGCTGTGTAGCTTTGTGTCCTTTCACTTGCTTACTGAACCGGAGCTATGTGTCTGACCCTTGTTTTGGAGAGAGAGTTGCAGTTGCAGTTCCATTTCACACAGACTAGCGTCAGCGCGGCAGGCAGGGATGCGCAAACCTCGAGCCTGGTTAGTTACCGACGCCGTCTTCAGCGTGGACGTCTGCATAACTCAAACCAGGAGGTCCAGGAGAACCGTAGGTTGTCTACTTAGTGCTTTTGTGTTGTTTGACACGTATGGGGAGCTGGGCAATGGTCTTGGAGATGACAGAATAAAAGAACCCCAGTTTTTCAAGAATGTGTGTATGGTGTTAAAGGAATTTATTTAACTATGAAACATGGGAACAAATGTGCTTACATTGAGCAATGTGAAGATGTTAGTTACAGGTACAGTACTTCCAAAGGAAGAGCATCTCCAAAACCCAAAAAAAGAGTAAATATGAATTTGTATTTTTTTGAAGAATGTAAAATGTGAAATAATGGTGTTTGCTTAATTGCTCATTTTGTATGAAGTTAATATTGTACTTTGAAATATCTGCAAAGAAGTGGAAATTAACTTTTTTGGAATTGAAAGCAATATTAATACTAATGGAATCCTAATTAAATGCTTATTTAAACATTGTGTTATAATAGTCTTTCCTAAGAGCATTGATGAATTATTTGGGAGATGAGTGTGAGCATCGTTCCCCTGCCCCCTTCGGACAGATCAGGACATGAAGGTATTTCCAACAACAGCGTTTGCCTTAGCAGACTCCTCCCTTCCCCCCCAACAGTGACCTTCATAAACAAACTTCAGATCCTCAAGTTCACTGGGTATGGGTTGAGAGTTATGAGTGGATGTTGTCAATCTACACATTTTCCTTCATTTTGGAAAATGCGAAATGCTTGTGTAGTCCCTTTGACGCAAACACCAGGTGGGTTCAGTGCGAGCACCAGCGAAGTGCTGTAACCAGCTGAAGCTGCAGGGGAAAACTTCCTGCGGTAAAGATAGTAGTTTTAGTACCTTAAACCTTCAAAGTGGGGATGCTAAGTACTTCCCAATAAAGACAGTGGGAACTGAGGAAAGCTATCAGCAATAAGGAAAATATACTGAATCTCCACGCTGAATAAAGAAAGATTTTGGTTGTAGCCAAAACATTTCTATGTGGCAAAAAACCTCCCCCAACAGCTGAAGGGCTTCTCCCCCCCCCCAGCCCCCCCCGGCTGGGCTGCAGCCCCTTCACGGCTCCCAGCTCGGGCGCCTGCTGCCCCGGCCCCGGCGACTGTGAGGCCAACCGGTGCCATCGGTTTGAAGGCCGCGCCTCCTTCAGTAAGAAGCCGCTAACCTCCCGCGGACAGAGGGGATGGCATACAGCCTAAGCCGATATTGCTTTATTTTACAGTGCAAATGGAGTAAGAAAAGGTATCGGTGCAGCACGAGAAAGCCAAGGTCCAGGGCCCGCAGCTGGGGCAACGGGCGATGGTCACGGGCTCGTCAGTCCTCGGGCTCTCCCCCGCCGCCACCCGGCCGGACTTCTCCAGAGCCCGCAGCGGAGCGGGTCCCTCCGGTCCCTTCGCATCCGCGCGGGCCGCCGCCGGGGCCCCTCCGGGACGCTCTCCCCGCCGGCCGCCGCTCGCTGAGGCTCCTCAGGCTCCTGCGTCCCCCCCGCCCGCCGGGCGCGGAGTGGCCCCCCGGCCGGGCCCGGCGCCTGCCGAGCCGGAGAACCGGCCCGGGCGGCCGCCAGGGCGGCGCGCCAGGGCGGCCATCTCCGCCGCCCAGCCTCCTCACAGGCGGCGATGCGCGCCCGCAAGGCACCGCTGCCCGGGCCTCACCCGCCTCCGCAGCTCGTCCTCCACCCTGCGGCAGAGGCAGCGGTCACGGGCGGCGCCGCGGGCCGCGCTCCCCCCCGCACCCCCCTCCCCCGGCACCCACCGTGGGCCGCCCTGCCCGCGCTCCGCCGCCGCCAATCCCGGCCCCGCGTGGCCACGGCAACCCCGCGCCCCCGGACTGTGAGTCAGCGCGCCGCCCCGCGCGGGCCGGAAGCGGCCTGTTGCATGCGGCGGCGCGCGGCGGGCGGCGCTGGCGGGGCTGGCTCGGGCCGCGGAGGGGCCGCCGGGCCCGGGGCCGGGGCTGGGCCGCGCCTGCACCCGCCCGCCTGCTGCTGCCCGCCCGGCGGCGGCGGCCCACCGGACCCGCAGGGAACCGCGGCGGAGGGGCGAGGCCGGGGCCGGGGGGAGGCGCGGGCGGTAGCGGGCGGTGGGAGAGCCGGGGCGGTGAGGGGAGACGGGGCCGGCGCGGCGGGAGGGGCCGGGGCCGGGGCCGGGGCGGGCCGGGGGTGCCGGGCCGCCCCGCTGACCGCCGGTGTCGCGCAGGCTGGAGGGAGGTGGTGGCGGCCGCTGTCGGTGCCCTGCAGGCGGGCGGGCTGGTGGCGCTGCCGACGGACACGGTGTACGGCGTGGCCTGCCTGGCCCAGGACTCCCGCGCCGTGCGGAGCATCTACAGCCTGAAGGGGCGCAACGGGGGGAAGCCGCTCGCCATCTGCCTGGGCGACGTGGACCGCCTCTACAGGTGAGTGCCGGCGGGCGGGCGGTGCGCGGGTCCCCGCGGTGAGCGCGCCGGTGCGCGGCTCCGGAGCCCTTGTGTGGTGCTAACGACCCCGTGCGAGCGGGGCTGCCCGCGGGGCCGCGGCTGCCCGGGCCGGTTGTGGCGGGGGCGGCTGCTGTGCTCGCCGCGCCAGCGCTGGGCGAAGCTGTGGACCGCCTCTACCGCGCTGCCTCTCGCCCTGCAGGTACTGCCAGGTGAACGTGCCGGACGAGCTGCTGCGGGACCTGCTCCCAGGACCTGTCACCCTGGTCTTAAAGCGTTCGGAAGAACTAAATAAAGACTTGAATCCTTTCACATCGGTAGGTCTTCGCCACAGGGTGAATCTGTGTTTTTGAGGGACAGTATGCTATTTTTGTGCTTCTGCTGTAGTAGCTTTTACTCTTACGTGTGCGTTAACACGCTTAGCAGTGGTTGGCGTTTTCCCGAAGCTGGTCCCTGTGCTCTCGCGCTCCCCATGACTTATTTGAACATGACGTAACCCAGCATTGGGGGCTAACTTAGAGAAGTGCGTCTTATTACTGGTTCAGCAGGCGTTGATGTACTGATTCTCCAGAGGATCAGCTTTAAGTCAAGAGGACTTTAGGCAAGGCAGGATTAAAAACGGTAACTGTGTGTAAAACCATGCTCTCTTCTTCCTCGTAGCTGGTTGGTGTTCGTATTCCAAACCACCCATTTGTTAGGGACTTGGCACGAGCTTGCTCTGGACCACTGGCGTTAACAAGCGCTAACATCAGCTGTCAGGCGAGCACACTGACGGTTTCGGTAAGTCTGCTTTTACCCCTGCGTGACATTATTGTGGTAGTCTGTCACAGCTCCAGCCTCTCACAATTGGAAGCCAGCTTTAGCAATAAAACAAGGATTTCTGTGATGCTACTATTTTTTTTAAACGATAATCTCCAGTTAAAACAGCCTGCAGATATGTGGTGTAGGGTAGCTGTTTTGCTGTGATTCTCACCTTAAAAGGTGAGGAGGGCAGAGCTGAAGATCAATATTTAAAAGCTTATTACAGCTTTTGAAGTGGGTGCCAAATCTGAAGGACAGAAATTGCTGTAGGAGGGATGGCTGTGGAATGAGACTGCTGCTGTCTGCACAGCTCCTTGCAGCCTGGTAACTAACTCACTCAAGGAGATGCCTTTTTGCAAAGCTTGTAGCCCTGGTGATGGTATAGTTGGGCATAGTACCAGACAGACACCCTGTCCTTGCCCCCAAATGTCTTGGTAGGCTTCTAGCTTTTCTTCAGTGCTCCTTAGTACGCAGTGGTGTGGCTGAGAAGTCTTCAGCCAGAGAATCCTTGTGGCTTTCCTGCATGTCAGAGATAAATCTGTTCTCAGAAATCAAACCCGGGTGTGTTCGTGACAGAAAAAAAGTGAGCTGACCTGACAGAGGAAGGGGAGGGACCACCTCCTCCCTTGACAGCAGAACATCCAGCAGCATCTGTTAAAACACACCGCAAACCGTCTTCAGGACTGTTAGCCACACCTTTCTCTTTCAGGAGTTCCAAGACCTGTGGCCTCAGTTGTCCTTAATCATCGATGGAGGCCCAACAGGGGACATCCAGAGCCCAGAGTGTCGTTTGGGGTCAACTGTGGTTGACTTATCTGTGTCAGGGAAATTCACCATCATTCGTCCTGGCTGGTGAGCACTCTTTGATGAATATAAATGTAGCTTTTTATTTACTTCAAATGAAATGAAGCTTTGGAGTTAGAGTGGGTTGTGTTTTGCTTGTTTTCCCATAGCAGTTGACCCTTGACATTAACATTGTTTAGCTTAATTACCAGCACGCTCAGAAATCCTGAAAGAGCGCTTCAAATTCCAAGCCCAGGAGACACCTTTCTAGAAGCTTCTATGTGAAACACTCTAGTTTCTGGAGTTCACGTTCTTGATTCAAAATGCAGTACTGCGTCTAACTGATTGCTCTTTCCCAGAAAACGCAATTTAGTCCTTAAAAACCTTTTTTCTGACAGTTCTGTTTCACCCCACAGTGCACTGACATCCACAGTTGAGATCCTGAGGCAGAAGTATGGCTTGATACCAGAATCCTCTTAAGACTTCAGGCTCCGAGGAGGCTCTGCAGAGCTGGGAAAGCTGGGCACCGTGTGCCGGCGCGTTCAGGAAATGGGCATTCATGGCCTTGTTTAATGAGGTCGATGGGTTATGTCAAGGTTAATAACCAAAAGAAAAAAGGTAAAAAAAGAGAGCAACAGTTGATGGGTGTCTGTTAATTGGTATCACATCTGCTGTAGTCTGAGAAACCAACGCAAATACGTATGCTGACCTCTCTGTGCTGCTGTACCATTCCCAAATACTTGTCTGTTTTACTAACGTGATTAGGCCTTTGAAATATGGTTATTTGAACATTGGACTGTTCTCAGGACGGGATGATGAGGACTGTGTTTGATCCACCCTCCCCTTAAAACTCATTCCATGTCTTTGTTTATTGTGTCTGCAGTGAAAGAAATGCAAAAGTGGAAAAGAGGTTTTTCCAGCTTTCAGGGTGTTACAGTTGAGGTGTTCTCTGGCTGTTTTTCTTGGTTCTAAATGTAATCAAAACTTCTACTGAGATGAAACTAAGCGCTTTTGAAATTCCCAGTGTTCAAACGGTCCCTGTCTAGACAAGAGCTGCTCAGAAAGACCTGACTTCTTCCTAATACAAAGAATGAAAACAAGCTCTTAGCGTGCTGATCTTCATTTTTTAAGGGGGATTTCCCTCTCAATTTTGTTCTGAAAGCAGTGCTCAGCTGAAGTAAACAGGGAATGGGTGAAAGTTTCCTCTGGTGTTTTTTCTCAAAAAAAAGAAGCCAAAAGAGTTGGACACAAAGTATGTGTACGTGCCATCAGAGCCTGCGGAGAGGGTACTGTGCTTGTGTCCCTCCTCCCCCAGCAGTGCTATGAACGCGGCGCCGTAAGCGGTGTTGTGGAGGGAGCGGGAACCTGATGGCCTGAGAAGGTTGGCCCGGGATTCAGCTGGTGTCAAGGAGGAATCGTAGACATAAAACAGCGGGGGACTTGCTGGTGCTGGTCTTGTGCTTAGAAAAAGCTGCGTGTGATCCGCATCTGGAGGAGAGCACAAAGGTTTCTCAGGGGCGGGGGTGACAAGCCCTCAGCGGGCATGGCCATTGTGAGGCAAGCACGGTGCGGCGCGAGACTCGGTTTGCTGCGGGCGCCTCCTTTCCCAGAGCCTTTCTCTCCGTCTGCATGGGAGCGCCTGTGTCTGCTCCTTTCCTGTGTTAAGGAAAGGGTAGAGGTGCCAGCCTACGGGTGATAAGCTTAGAAACTTGGGCAAAAGAACGCAATTTTGTGTTCTGAAGGCAATGTATTGAAGTGCTGGGGAAAGTGGGATCTGTTTATGAGCCCTGCCCAGCGCTGCCCTCTTGGCTCGCTCTAAGCAGCTCCCTCCCCGGACACTGTTCTGATGCACTTAATTCAAAGTTCTGCACGCTGTTTGTGCTTAAAGCAACATTGCACAGCTGGATTTAGCCTACATGAAAAACTTACTTGTCCATGATGTACGTGATATTCTCGTGCACGGTGTGGTCATCGCGCCCTTTGGGTGGCTGCATGCGAAAGGCGAAAGAGACCGCAGAGCTGGGTAGCAATAAGTCAAACGGAAAATCCCAATTATAAAGAAGAGGAAAAGCCCTGTATTTAGCTATTGAAAAATTGTTCCCATGGTCTTAAATGCAAGTACTCGGGGATGGGGCGTTGTGGCATGGCCGAGGGGGTCACCGCTCGGGCTGCGCTGCGGTGACAGTGTGGGGCTTGGGGACGGGTGGGTGCCTGTGCCTGCCACGGGGCCGTTGTCCGGAGGGGCTCAGGGCCGGGGCCGGTGGGCAGCCCCGGGGCTCTCGCTGCCTGGGGGGGCTGGCGGTGCCCACCGACGGCGGAGCTGGCCCCTGGGAGCTGCAGGGGCCTCCGTGCGGGCAGCGCTGGGGGCTCATTCCCTGCAGCACCGACGACGCTGCTGGCGAGACTGGCCCGAGGCTGGGGGCGGCCGCGGCCCCACTGGGAGGGCAGAGGCGGGCGGTGGTGGGGAAGCGCAGCGGCCGCCATCCGCACTGGGCTTCTGAGGGACTGGCAAAGGACTAAACATACTCAAGGAAAGGTAAACACGCTCCAGCAAACACTGAAATGTGGGTATCGGAGCTGTTAAAGGAAATAACATTTTAATTGGGTGAATCTGTTACGCACAAACGTTACAGGTGATAAAACTCCTGCTAAATGGAAACCCAGTAATGAGGTGAATTTGTGGAGGGAACAAATTGCCTGCAAATCAGAAACAGGCTTCCGAGGTGCCCCGGCAGCTTTGGGGCTTCCATTATTTCGCTTGGCTGAAGCTCGTGCCACCTCGCAGTGCTGGAGCCTTCTGGCAGCTTTTCCTCACGACAGCCACCCGTGCAGAGCCGTGGGCTGCGGGAGCAGTGTGGGTAAGCGTTAGTGACCTGCAGAGACAGCCAGAAGTTTGCCTTTCAGTGCTTTCTGTGGTGTGATCCTGTGTGCTGCTGTATTGCCTTGGGTATGTCTCTAAATTGGAGAGACGTGGATTTGACCAATGGACCACTCGGTAGGACTACAAAGAGGTAGTGAAGCTATGTAGGGAAAAAATTAGGAAGGCCAAAGCCCAGCTAGAACTAAACCTGGCTTCTGTTGTCAAGGACAACAAAAAAAGTTTCTATAAATATATTGGCAATAAAAAGAGGACTAAGGATAATCTCTGTCCTCTAGTAGACCAGGCTGGTAACGTATTGACTAAGGACGAGGATAAGGCTGAGGTACTTAATGCCGTCTTTGCCTCAGTCTTCAGCAGTAGGACCAGTTGTTCCTTGAGTTCCCTAACCCCTGAGCTAGAATACAGGGATGGGGAGCAGAATGAAGCCCCTGTCATCCAAAGGGAAATGGTGAGGGACCTGCTTCAGCACCTGGAGGTGCACAAATCTATGGGGCCGGATGGGATCCACCCAAGGGTACTGAAGGAGCTGGCGGAAGTGCTCACCAGGCCACTCTGCATCATTTATGAACAGTCCTGGATAACCGGGGAGGTCCCAGCCGACTGGAGGTTGGCAAATGTGACACCCATCCATAAGAAGGGCCGGAAGGAGGATCCGGGGAACTATAGGCCAGTCAGTCTGACATCGGTGCCTGGGAAGGTCATGGAACAGATCATCCTCAGTGCCATCACACGGCACATGCAGGAGAACAAGGTGATCAGGCCCAGTCAGCATGGGTTTGTGAAAGGCAGGTCATGCCTGTCAAACCTGATCTCCTTCTATGATGAGGTGACCCGCTTAGTGGATGAAGGAAAAGCTGTGGATGTTGTCTACCTGGACTTTTGCAAGGCTTTTGACACCGTTTCCCATAGCATTCTACTGGAGAAACTGGCTGCTCGTGGCCTGGACAGGTGTACCCTTCGCTGGGTAAAAAACTGGTTGGATGGCCATACCCAGAGAGTGGTGATAAATGGAGTTAAATCCAGTTGGTGTCCAGTGACAAGTGGTGTCCCCCAGGGATCGGTGCTGGGACCGGTTCTCTTTAATATCTTTATTAATGATCTGGATGAGGGGATTGAGTGCACCCTCAGTAAGTTCGCAGACGACACTAAACTGGGGGGGCGTGTTGATCTGCTTGAGGGTAGATTGGCTCTGCAGAGAGATCTGGACAGGCTGGACAGATGGGCTGAGGCCAATGGTATGAGGTTCAACAAGGCCAAGTGTCGGGTCCTGCACTTGGGTCACAACAACCCCATGCAGTGCTACAGACTGGGGGCGGAGTGGCTCGAAAGCTGCCTGGCAGAGAAGGATCTGGGGGTGTTGGTGGACAGCCGGCTGAGTATGAGCCAGCAGTGTGCCCAGGCAGCCAAGAGGGCCAACACCATCCTGGCCTGCATCAGGAATAGTGTAGTGAGCCGGAGTAGGGAAGTAATCATCCCCCTGTACTCGGCACTGGTGAGGCCTCACCTTGAGTACTGTGTTCAGTTTTGGGCCCCTCACTACAAGAAGGACATTGAGGTGCTGGAGCGTGTCCAGAGAAGGGCTACCAGGCTGGTGAGGGGTCTGGAGGACAAGCCTTATGAGGAACGACTGAGGGAGCTGGGGTTGTTTAGCCTGGAGAAGAGGAGGCTGAGGGGTGACCTTATCACCCTCTACAACTACCTGAAGGGAGGTTTTAGAGAGATGGGGGCTGACCTCTTCTCCCACGTGGCAAGTGATAGGACAAGAGGAAACGGGTTCAAGTTATGTCAGGGCAGGTTTAGATTGGATATTAGGAAGCATTTTTTCACTCAAAGGATTATTAAACATTGGAATGGGCTGCCCAGAGAGGTGGTGGATTCACCATCCCTGGAGGTGTTTAAGAAAAGGGTAGATGAGATGCTTAGGGACATGGTTTAGAAGTGGGTGTTTTTAAATCAGAGTAGGTTAACGGTTGGACTTGATGATCTTAATGGTCCCTTCCAACCTCACTTATTCTATGATTCTATGATTCTATAAGGAACTGGCTGGACGGTTGCACTCAAAGAGTTGCAGTCAACGGCTCCATGTCCAGGTGGTGAGCAGTGACAAGTGTTGTTCCTCAGGGATCGGTACTGGGACTGGGGCTGTTCAACATCTTTGTTGGTGACATGGGCAGTGGGATCGAGTGCACCCTCAGCAGGTTTGCCGATGACACCACGCTGTGTGGAGCGGTCAACACACTGGAGGGGAGGGATGCCATGCAGAGGGACCTGGACAGGCTGGAGAGGTGGGCCTGTGTGAACCTCATGAAGTTCAACAAAGCCAAGTTCAGGGTCCTGCACGTGGGCCAGGGCAATCCCAAGCACAAATCCAGGCTGGGCAGAGAACGGATCGAGAGCAGCCCTGAGGAGGTGGTCTTGGGGGTGTTGGTTGATGAGAAACTCAACACGAGCCGGGCAGCATGCGCTCGCAGCCCAAAAGGCCAGCCATATCCTGGGCTGCGTCAGAAGCAGCGTGGCCAGCAGGGCGAGGGAGATGGTTCTGCCCCCTCTGCTCTGCTCTGGTGAGACCCCACCTGGAATATTGTGCCCAGCTCTGGGGCCCCCAACATAAGGAGGACATGGACCTGTTGGAACGGGGCCAGAGGAGGGCCATGGAGATGATCAGAGGGCTGGAGCCCCTCTGCTATGAGGACAGGCTGAGAGAGTTGGGGATGCTCAGCCTGGAGAAGAGAAGGCTTCGGGGAGACCTTATAGCGGCCTTCCAGTATCTGAAGGGGGCCTACAAGAAGGCTGGAGAGGGACATTATACAAGGGCGTGTAGTGATAGGACGAGGGGGAATGGCTTCAGACTGGAAGAAGGGAGATTTAGATGAGATATTAGGAAGAAATTTTTCCCTGTGAGGGCGGTGAGCCCCTGGGCCAGGCTGCCCCGAGAAGCTGTGGCTGCCCCATCCCTGGAGGTGTTCAAGGCCGGGTTGGACGGGGCTGGGAGCACCCTGGGCTGGGGGGGGGTGTCCCTGCCCGGGACAGCGGGGTTGGAACCGGATAATCTTCAAGGTCTTTTCCAACCCAAACCATTCTATGATTCGATGATGATTCTATGTTTTGGCCTCTCTAATCCCCATAACTAGTGCCGCGTGAGTTTGCCAAAGAGATTTGGGAAACCTCTCCCTGTTGCTTGTACACCAGCCCTGCTCTGGGGCGACGCCTGTCCCACTCTTCCTGGGAACAGCAGTGTCCTGTCTGAAGCAGTTATTTCAAGTCCCAGTCCAGCTGTATTTCATGCTTCACCACATGTCAATGGTACAGGCAGCATGGAGCCAGTTGTGGAAGGGTGGCAAGGAACATCCCCCTGCTCACGTGAGCAGTTGTTTGTGCAACAGGGAACCTCATCTTTGTCCTCTGTCTCATCTGGGCGTTGGGCATAAGTGCTGCTGGGGCCTGAACTCTGCACGTGAGGGACTTGCTCTAGGAATGCGTCATCTCTGTGTATAAATACCGTGCAAATGCTGTACTCAAAGGAGTGGAGAGAGGCATCCAACTCTTACCTCTCCAGTTGCTGGACCTGTTTGGTCAGAACACCAGTGCAGCTAAGCCTTCCTAAGCAAGCTGCTGGACGCGGTTGCAGAGGGAGATCAGAAACCATGGTGCAAATGTACTGCAGTGGCGCAGAGACTATAGGGCAAGCAAAAGCCTTGCCCCATTTATTTTTCAAAGACCAGTATGATAATTTTGGAGGCCTGACTCGTGCCTGGGGGTGATGCTCCTGTGTGTTTATTCACCAGTTCACATCTGGTTGGACCTCTTCAGGGGGTTGGTGACCTTTGTTCCCCCCTTTGCCTATCACTTGGTGTCATCTGCTGGAGATGAGGACACTTTTTACTCTAATTTCGTGGCGCCAGTTGTGGGTGCAGTGAGCGTCGTGCCAAGCCAGCTCGCTCAGGAAGGTAGCGGTGCTGTGTTTGTAGTCTTTTTCAGTCGTTTTTTTCATTTGCTTATGCAAAGGACGCTGCTGTTTGTGACCTCCTGGCTGGCAGAGCCTTGCACCTGGGCACACCAGAGCAACCAAAAACCAGCTGTGGGGAGAAGGCAGTGGGGCTAAACACCACTGCTTTTTGATGGACAGTTTTAAATGGCTCTATTCAGCTCATCAGCCCAGAAGCAGCTGCTGTCATTTCCTTTCAAGTAGCTACCTTCAGGCTGCCTGGGGAGGTCTGGCTGCAGAGGGTGGATGCTCCAGGGAGGTAGGAAGAGCTTTCACTTTCTGGCTCTGGTGCCAAGGACAAGGGTACTGATCAGAAATCTGCAGACCAGTGAATTTGCTGTCACTCCTCTGTCTCCGTGAGTTCAATGCCTCTAGAAACTGTCTGTGCTGTTTAATTTGTGAACTGGCGGATGAAGGAGCTAAAGGCAGGGCAGAACCATCTAAATAAAAATTATGTGGAAGCGATGAGTAGGGGATGTGTGGTGTACGAGTGGGGATCTTCAGGTCTAACAGCCGCATCTAACTGGGTGAAATGGTGGTGTGGCTCAGTCTGGGTCTCCACGCTGCCTGCGTGATTTGTGTTCCAGCAGTATCGCAAGGATCAGTTTTTACTGGGGTCCCATCCCCGAGCCCACCGGAATCAACCGCCCCGTAGTGCAGAAGGCCCGGAAACACAAGGTCCCAAAAATTACTGCACCGGGGCGCTTCTCACTACTGCGTTGTTGGAGATGATGCTTGTCCTAAAGGACTGTCCTGCTGGCTTCCCGCTGCCTCCCTCCATGGAGGCTCGTTCTCTGAGCAGCCCCGTGGGCCGAGCCGGACCTCCAGCCTTTTGCGTCCGGGGTGCCGAGCCAGTGGAGCCGTGTCTCCCACCACTGGAGCCGTGTGTCCCACCACTAGATAGTGCTAGGCCACCGCAGGGAGCCTTGGAGCCGGCGGTCATACCGGCTGGCGCTGTGTACGCTTGCTTAAAAGCATTAATAAGCGAGTGCTGTGCTGGGGCCGTGCCGACGTGGGCTCGGCGTGGTGCAGATGGCGGGTTGCGTGCCGAGCTGCCGGTGAGGGCAGGACGCGGTGCTGCTCTCCTCCCTGCGCCCAGTCCTTGCAAAGCCCACGCTGGGTTGATTTTTCCCAGTGTGTGAGTGCCACGGAGTGGTTATGTATCTCTATTGCTCATGAGCAGCTGTCTCAGTCGCTGCTAATGGACTGTAATACACACAGAGCTGACCCCAAAGTGATGCCTTCACAGAAACTGCCCGTCTGTGGAGCTTCTGCTGTAAAAGCCCAGAAGCACCAGGCTGGGTGAGTTACCGTCATCTGCAAAGTGTGCACGTGAGGGGTCTCTGGGTGCTTCCCCTTCTCTGAGCCTTTGCTCTTACCTTGTCTTTCCAAATCGGGTATCCTGCAGGACAGAGGGGCCGAGGGAAATAAAGGAGGGGTCACGTCCCTTTTGCCTGCCTGCTCAGGACCCTCTGCCCGGCTCTGCTGTCCCCGCAGTGCTGATGGGCTCTGCTCTGAGCAAGGTGGGGGACGGAGCGGCGCACAGGGGGTCCCTCCTTGGGCCCTTTCAGGCAGTGATGGCTTTCTGCTCCGCACAGTCCCTGGTTCGCACCAATGCTGAGCAGAGATGGAACCGGCGGCCGCGATGCCTGCGTCCCCTGCACGCATGGTGCGGGTGCAGTGGCTGTTTGGGGGCTCACTGTGATGCCTCGCCACGGTGAGCAATTTCCCTACTGATTCTGCTCCCTCTGTATTTGCGTGGTGAGCTCCCCCCACCCGCCCGTCTCGTTCCTCAGCTCATCAGCTATTCATTGATCTTTGCCGGGCTCCTCCAGCACTCATTCATCACTCTCACGCCCGCCGTCCACTTTCCAAATGTTTCCTATTTTTCCGGTGATGTATTTCAGACGAGCTAATCTTGCGCCGTCAATAACCGGGGTGCAGCTCCGCTCCTGACCTCTGTGCTGGCACGGGCACGCGGCTCTGCCCTGCGGGGACGCAGCCGGCCCCGCCGCAGGGACGCGGGGTGAGCGGTGCAGTCGCGGGGCCCCCCGGGAGCCGCTTCCCCGGCTGCGGGGTCTGTGCTGCGGGAGGTCGTCCCTGCCCTTGGGGACGTGGAAGGGCGCAGGCAGAGGCGATGCCCTCGCAGCTGGGGAGGGCTGTTTGCCCGTAGCTGGGTGGGAGGTGATGGTCTCCGAGAAGTTGAGGCAAAGCCCTGTGGCCGAGCAGTGTTGTGTGAAAGGGGCTGGCTTCGTGGGCTGCTCCGGGCTGCCCGAAGCCTTGTCTCTCTGCCACAACCTGACGTGGCCTTTGTGAGCAGCCTCGGAGGGCAGAAAGCTGGGGAAACCTACCGGCATCTCAGCTGGTGCCTCTGCTTCTGGCCCATTCCAGGCTGCTGGCGTTCAGCGTCCCTGCAAGTGACAGCTTTATTTGTGCCACCAGCATCAAGAGGACGAGCCAGGCGTCAGGCATGGGTGAAATGGCTGGTGCCCTTCTTCCCTTGCAGGAAATGCAGGTGCTATAAATTACTTCTTTCCTCCGGCTTCTGGGTGTCCGCAGACCGCTGCAGCTGCCAGGGTGATGTACTCGGCACCAGCTGAGGTGACCAGCCTCTGTGTCAGCGTCTGGGCGCCGTCAGCGCCCCTGGAACGCACTGGCACGAGCAAACCCGCTTTCTTCCTTAGTCAGGTGTTCTTGGTACTTTCCAAAGGAGGACCCTGCTGCTGCACTGAGTGACTTTGAGCAGAGACTCAGTGCGTGGCACTGTGTGCGCTGCGGGTGGGGGGACATGGCATCGGGACTGATGGCAATGGTGAGTGCCCGGGACGCTGCAGGCTGCCTGCTGAGATGCGCTGTGAGACTATGCTCATCACCAGTTAGGACCTGCTGATTAGTCAAATAGCTTCTGCTGGAGTGGAGAGAGATGCCTTTTTAGATCTTGTAGGTGGAACTATAAACACTTTCATAAGGCAATTCACAGGAGCAGCGCAGATCAGGGTGACTCTTGTGTTTGCAACCCTTGTTGAAATCACATTGGCATGAGCACTCAGAACAGGAAATACATGGTTTGCATTTTAATTAGCACTTGCCCTCCAAATAAAAATGCATCTTTAGAACCTCATTAGAGGAGCCAGTTCAAGCTCATATAGCAATGATTCAAGTGAGCTAAAACAGACCAGGCAGGCTTAGCCCGTGCTGGTTTCAGAGGTGAAGCTGCTGAGTGTCTGACCCTTTCCATCCCTGTTGAAGCCATTGGGGAAAGATGCTGTCAGGGGTTTCTGTTTGGCAGCCTTGGCCGCGTAATCAGGTCTGTCTGATGTCGGGCAGTTGCTGGGTAACTCTTGCCTGTCACTGTGATCTTATCTACTGATGTTTACTGAGTGCTTCCCCAGGTCTACAATGTCATTCTTGCTGCTGCAGTCGGTGGCTAAAAGCCTGTGGCTTTTCATACCCTTTTTTATTTTGTGCAGCTGTTACACGGCAGATGTGGTTGTGCTGAGACCTTTTCACAGCTGGTATAGTTGGAACACCCTTTATTGTGGACTTTTGGTTATCGTTTGGAGTACTATAGGAAGCAGGACATAAATTAGAGCAGCCCAGGAATAACCCTTGTTACAGGAAGGTGTCTCAGAGAATGTATTTAATTGCTTTAATATTTTTTACACATTTTTGGCCATCTGTAACTCTGACACTAGATTTATTCCTTACCCTTCCTCGAGCTCTGCAGGTCTGAGTGAACATGTAGGGCTTCACAGTGCCACAGTACAGGCACGGTCTGCCCGGTGCAGGTGTGCCTCAGGCCATGCCTTTGATGGGGCGGTCAGGAGGTCTTTGGCAAAACGGCCCCATGCCTGTGCAGGGCTGAGGTGCTCTCCCTGGGGGGACTCTCACAAGTACCACCTCCGTGTCCGAGGGCTCTTGGCCTCTCGCGCTGCTGATGTCGCTGAAGGCAAAGCAGCCGAGTCCTGCTTTGGTGGGTGCAGCAGCAACGTGCCTGCAAGGCTGGAGCATCCTCCTTGTCGCAGAGTGGGACAGCAAGCCACCGGAGCACCGTTCTTGCTGCAAAAAGCAGCCTCCCCCAGAGATCCTGCTACCTGAGGCATCTGCTAGCCCCAGCCATGGAGAAGTTTTCCTCCATCACCGCAAACTGAGATCTGCGATGCTGCTTCTAAATGCCCTCGCTGTACTTCACAATACAGAGCAAAGAAAACCAGGCTTGGGCTAATTAAGCTGGAAACATAACATTGCAATTTGTAGCTGATTAAATCTTTCAAACAATATTTATGTTAATCTCCTTCTGATTTATTTTCTTATAATGCCTTGACTAGGAGATAGTCCAGTGCATGGGGAAATGCTTCCAGATGGAGCACAGTCCGCCTTGCCAGATGCTTGAAGCTCAGAGTGAGGATTTTTCACTCACTGTGGTTATATCCAGGAGAGATGATCTTGTCCATCTAGGCCATATTTGTACGTAGAGGGGGATGCTGAGCTGCAGTTCTCGTTTTTGCTGCAGGAATGAGTCCGCCTGTAACAGGAGAGGGCTGTGAAACAGCGCGTGGGAAGGGGCATCCATGAGACAGCCGGTTCTGGGCTGGGGACGTTCTGCCGCTCTTACGCACACCTTGCCTCCCTCAGCCAGGGCTTTGCTGTCTCAAGAGGAGGCTGCTGTAAAATGCTCCTTTGAGTTTATCTCCAGAGATTATTGGGACCTATTGCAAAAACCCGGTTTCCTTTTACATGCTGTGCCTGAATATCCATTTATACTGTCCTCCAGCCCTTCTTCCAGCTCCAGAGCTGGCAGGATGCCTGGCAAGTTTCCACAGGATGCTGATTTAAGGAGTTAGTCTGTGGAAGCGTAGACGATGGAGACAGAAGGGACCCTGAGGCCATCTGGAGAGTCCCTTTCCCCAGACAGCACCCCCTCTCCCGAGTCACTCCAGACACATTTGTCAGATTTGCTCTCAGCTCTTTACTGGAAGAAATTCCACCTGGCTGCTGCTCATCTTCTTCCTATTTTCCACGGCCTTAAAAAAATATTTACTGGGACTGGCGTCTGTGTACGCCCATCTCTCAGGGACATGGTTTAGTGGTGGGTTGGCAGCATCAGGTTGATGGTTGGACTCGATGATCTTAAAGGTGCCTTCCAACCCAGACGAGTCTATCATCCTCCGATTCTCTTTTTTCTTCCTTTTTCAAAAAGGCTGTAATTTACCCTTTCTGATGTTGACACCTTGGGGATGGCTGCAGGGTGAGTCCCTGGGGAGGGGCTCTGGGCGGTCGAGGTGGGGATGTGTGGGGTGCCATGGGGTGCCACCGCTGCCAGAGCCGAGTGCCAGAGCGATGAACAGCCTGTGCTTGCAGGGAGGTCAAGAGGTTTTCACTGCGGAATTGTTAAATTAACTATTAATTTAATTATATTTTGATTAAATTAGATTTTTTTTTTTTTTTTAAATTTCACCAGCAAATGATTCTGTACATAATTAATGCTGGCTGATTCTGCTAATTCACTTACTGCTGCTGAGGGGACAGAGGTTTCGGTTGTAGTCTGAGCTGCCGGCTGGTTTCCAGGAGCTGGTGCTGCCTCCGCTGTGCCAGGAGCTGCCCTGCACGAGAGCCCCACTGCAGCCCTGGGGTGCCCCGGGGAGCACTTCTGTCCCCGGGGTCTGGGGGTCTCTGGGACAGGGAAAGCGCTGGGTCAGACCCCTCTTTGCAACGGAACTATCGGTTTTTATTCATGAGCCCGCTCTCCCCTGGGTCTGCGATGATGCTCTCCATTAACTCTGCCCGCAAGTCGCTGGGAAGTGGGCCGGCTGCGGCTCTGTCAAGTGCAGGTACTTCATTACGCCGTGACGCAAACTGTCATTAGCCACAGCTTGTTTTGATGAGATTACTGGGGAAATGGGAACTCCTGAGCCCGCGGGGGCTGGCTGCCCGACGTGGGCCATCACTGCCAGACCTGGGTCATTGCTGCCGCACCTGGGCCATCGCTGCCCGATGTGGGCCGTCCGTGTCCGGGATGAGGTGGGAGCGGCGGTGCCAGAGCTGCCGGCTGCAGCCCCGGGTGCCGGAGCTCCTGTGGGGAGCTCTGCCAGAGAAGGAAGAGTTTGGCACAACTTGACCCTACTTCTTCTTGGGGACAAATCCCAAAGCACCTCCTGCTTCTCAGGGATGTGCGGGAACTTGCGGAGCTGTCATTACTGTGGGCTGAACTGATGAGCTGTCTCCTGGTGAGAAGCAAATTTAGTTAACCTTAAATTAGTCAGGAGAATGGGAGACTCTTCTTTGAAACGATGTCATTCAAACCATTGCACCTGAAATTATCCCCACTAGAAATGCAGCTGGAGACAGTAATTAATTCATCGTGCTCCCATATTAATTCGGCAGCCGCTCTGCTCCAGCGTGACTTTGACGAGCCGTGTCCAGCAGCAGTTCTGGGCAGGGAGCCCTGGGACCAGCAGCCTGCTCCCCCGTGATTTCTGCGTAGCTGACCATCAAAAGATAATTTTCAGGTTTTTCCCCTTGGTGTATAGTTGTATCCTTTAAATACCCTTCAGACTCTGACAAGCTTCCCGAGGCGTGGAGAGAGCACTTCCCTGCCTCCAGGTGTCTGAAGGCAAAAGAAGTGGTGAGTCTACAGGGATTTGGGGTTTTAATCATG
This sequence comes from Pluvialis apricaria, assembly GCA_017639485.1. Lineage (NCBI taxonomy): Eukaryota > Metazoa > Chordata > Aves > Charadriiformes > Charadriidae > Pluvialis > Pluvialis apricaria. The sequence continues at coordinate 8,357,246 of CM030027.1, read as the reverse complement.
AAAGATCATCTTTTAAAAACTGCAGTGTGAGCAGGACAATTGGTTTAATTATTCTGAGCATGTTTGGCCAAAATCCCATGCCTGTTACAAGATGTCCCTCCCCCTCGCTGCTGGTGGGGGACACGGCGCGTTGCTGCGGTCTCTGGGGGGGCGAGTGGTGGTGAGGGATGGCTGCGGCGGCAGGGACAGTGGTGGAGCAGGGACCACCGGCATCTGGCTGGCCCCGGCACCCCACAGTGCCCAGCTGGGGAGGGCTGGTTTGGGTTGGAAGGCTGCAGTCATCGGTAAAGCTAACCTCAGCACCCAGCCCGTTCCCGAGAGGCGATGCTGCTGGTGAGGTGCCGCTGGTGTCGGGTGCAGGCTGGTCCTGCACCGCCACGGCAATGCCGGCAGCGCTGGGTGGCTCGGCCGAGATGAGCATTCGGTGCAGAGACCGCGTGTGGCTCCACTTGTGCCTTCCGTGGTTAACGCTTCTGCGAATAACCTCTTAGAAATGATTCCAATTAGGCTAGCACATCTCTTTGTAATCTGGATCCCTGTTGTGCTGTCAGACTCAATTCAAATTTAATTTGCAGAAGGTGTATATCGGGCAGCTTTTTTACTTAGCACAAAACTGAGAGGAAGATAACATTGATGGAAAAAATAATACAAGTTCATATTCTTCTTACCTTAAGGAAGGAAAAGAGATGCCAGAAAACTTAGCCAATTTACATTTTAATGGGAAATGTTACGACTGCCTGCTCCAGGAGGCACAAATTGCTTTCCGGATGGGACCCTGACTTTATACCAAAGTGCTGGGAATTAAATCTAGCAGCCTCTGATGAGATGAAAGGGATATCTAGAAACACAGCCACCGCCACCAGCCAGACGTGAGGACGGGCCAGGCGCCGCTGGCGGTGGCAGGCTGCCCGTCCCCACGGCAGGGCCCGGAGGGGGAGCAGGGGACAGAGGTGTCGTGCCGGGGGCTGGAGGGCTGTTTGCAGGGAAAACCTGTGGGTTTCAAACCCTGGGGTAACCCTGCCCCTGCTGGTGTTTCCCCCCGCGATGAGGTGGGTGACGGCGGAGGACGGGCTGGCTGAGAGCGCGCTGTCATTGCTGCCTTTGCGGCGGGGGGAGGCTCCAGCAGCATCAACTGCACTTGCACAAGGGCCACTGCAGCCTGGCGGGAGCTCTGCCGAGAGCCCGTGGCGGAGGCGGCCGCTCTCCTCAGGGTTTCTCTGCCCTCTTGTCTAATTGTTCCTCATCAGAGCGGCTCAAGCCTGCAGACAGCCTCCGGCAGCGCGTCTCCACGATGCCAGCCTGGTGGCTCAGACCTTCACGCAGGGACAAAAGCTGTGCCCAGGAGAAGCTGCTGTTAATTTCTTAGCATCTTAAAGCTCTTTGAAGATGAAAACACAGTGCAGCGCTGCGTAGTCTTATCTCTGGCAGCGCCTGTCACCTGCTGCTGTTTCTGGCACATTCAGGAGCACAGTGAAGACTCGGCCCTGCTGGGACCAAGTCTGGGGAGTCGCAGGGCTGAAACTAGGAACGGGTCTCGCGTCTCCGGCAGCTCTGCTGGGCTCGGGCACAGGGCAGCCTCTGGCTGGGGCAGGCTGTGCAGCCCATGTCCTGTTGTCTACCCCTTGCACTTGCAACAAACCAATATGTGACCTTGTCTTAATATCTCTGGGTCCTGCTCCTGGGGTCCCGCGGATGTCCCAGGTGTCCCCCAGCATGGCCCCAGCTCCCCTCTTGGTGGGCGTAGTTGCCCCATCCTGGTGGTGATGACCCAGCCTGCACTAGGGATGCATTCGGGGGATTCACAAGATTCTGACCTTTTTCTCTGTGCTTGAGGGTATCTGGTTTTGTATACATCATGGATTTTTTTATATTGGCAGCATGATAGGCAAAGAGTTTTATTGGCATCAGATATTCTTGTTTGTAACAACCAAGGATTCCGAACAGTTGGACTGACCATTAATAATTCAAGTGGCTCAGCTCACCAACTATTTATTTACTTCCAAAAGTTGCTGGTAATTATTTTTCCTGCTTCTAAAGTGAGAGGTTGCAACTGCCAGTGTCTTGCTGCGAGTAGTGCCTGTCTGTGCCCTCGACTCCCCCCCGGCTGCGCTGGGCTCTGCCAGCCCTGGGAGAGGCAGGATCGGCGCCCAGAGGAGAGGGGACAGCCCCGGGGCAAAGGGGCGCAGGAGTGGGGTGCAGGCTGGGGTCTCGCTCGCTGCGGCTGCCTGAGCAGCGGGAGCATCCGCGGCTGGTGGGTTGTGCGGGGCCGGAGAGGCTGTGGGCAGCGGCTGGGGCTGCCCTGGCTGCCTCTCCGGTGGTGCTGTGCTCTGCCCGCGCTTGCTGCAGGCAGGGCTCGTCTGGACACAGGCAAACAGCCAGCAAGAAGGAGGCTCTGCTGGCAGGGGTCTCGGAGCCCCTACAGTGCTGCCGAAACCTCCAGGCACCCAGCCTGGGAGCTGGGCTGGGGACGCCCCAGCAGGAGCCAGGGCCCCAGGGAGGAAGGGTCCATGGGTCTGTGTCCGTAGCCCTTGCCAGGCCAGCCCGGCACCGCAGAGGCTCTCCCTCACAATCAGGGTCACGCTGAACAGTGCGGCTTTCCTCTGGACCGCCGCTGGCTGTGGCTGTGGCTGTGGCTGTGGCCGCGTCCTTCACTCGCTCGGCCGGGCAGGACGGGGGTGCGCAGGGGGCCGGCACGGAGAGCTCGCCCTGCCTGGCAGCCGCCCGCAGTTCCTGGAGTTTGTCCTCTCCCCGGATGGTGCTTTTCCAGTTGTCAGAGCAGTTGTGCACAGTGGATGGGATGTAAATTCACAGTGTTGTATGGTAAAGGCATCGCTCAAGCAAGCAGACAGCGTGCTTATTGGGGATACTTCCAGTCCAATAAAATAAGCAAAAACATCGCTGTTAGAGGCTCAACCACAGCAGATGCTCTGGCACCCACGAGGCTGCTTCCCTGGGTGAAGCAGTGTCACTGTCTGGAATCCAAAGCAGTGATAAATCATAGGTGACCTTCAGTAATTTATTACTGCCTTGTGCAAAACACTGCTGTTTCTCTGGGCCAGTTCCTGGGCATCTGCTGGGATCACAGTAATTCCAATCTTTAGCATCGTAATGGGTTTGTCATGGGTTAGATAATGATAAAAGGCTGGGGATGCAGGGGAGCGGCGGATACTGAGCTGCTGGAGGCAGAGCAGAGTGTGCACCAGCGGCAGCGACTGCCGGCGTTTGCTGATGTGGGACGTGCTGTCCTGGGCTGCTGGGTCTGCAGAGCCCGGCAGCGTTGCTCGCTGGTGGCTCTTCTGCGCTGGGATGCAGAGGGGCTGTTTCTAACATTTTCAGATTGCCAGTTAGTCAGTTCAGATTTCACAGTGATGTGCTGAGCTCCTGCCCAAATGCAGAGCCACGTTTGGAGGCAGCAGGGCAGGAGTTGTAGAGCTCGTTGGTCGCTCTCAGATGCTCTGCCCCTGTGTCAACATTTCGGCATCTAGGAGGACCCTGAGGATGCCCTGCGATGCTCAGATGCCGGCCAGCCCCACAGTGTGGGTGCCTGAGTCCGTGAGACTTGCCCTGTGTCCATGAGAATAATGTGGGCTTGGCTGGAGTGAAAGTTATTCGCCCCCTGAAAAAAGTCACAGGGAGAGAAAAGATTTTCTAAAAGGAAAAACTTCCCCCGATGCTTCAATTGTGAGGCAAAATTTACATTTTGATTTTGGAAATCAATAGCAATTCAGAAATAATTCTCCTGGGCTGCTACAGGCCATCCATCAGCTCTGGGTCTCTGCTCGATAGAAGCCATTATTGGGTTTTGTTTGTTTGTTTGTTCAATATTAGTGGTTTGTTCAGCTGTTTTCCAGGTCTGGTGGTAATGACAAACTACAGACTTGTGGGCTTTTTTTCCCAATAGTCTTAGAAAATGCAGATGGATGACATCATTAGAGTGCCACTGAGCCAGGACACACCAGCAGCAGCAGCTGCGAACATCTGGGATGAAATGGTGCTGAGGAGGGCATGTCCCCATGTAGGTGAGGACCCGGTCAGCAGGTTGGACCTGCGGAAGGGGTGGCGTGGGCACGCCACTGCCTCCAGGCGTGTTTGTCCTCCCTCACCGCTTTTATCCTTGTGCCCAGCGACAGGCTGGAGGGAGCGGGGCTCATCGGGTATTGCTTCTCCTTCGCCGGTCTGCCCCGTCCCTTGTCCACGTTCAGGTCTCGGCCGTGCCGGGGGGCTCCCGTCGCAACGTGGTGGAGCAGCATGTGTGCTGGACGGCGGTGGGCTGCACCACGCCGAGTGTCCGTGCACGGCGATTTTGGGAGACGGAGCGGCCATATGGAGCCCATATCCCGTGGGGGCACAGGAGGGTCCCGAGCTGGGGGGGTGGGGGGTATCAATTCAGGGAGCGTCCATGAGCCCCGAGCTGAAGCTGTCTCTGACCCGCGGGGCTCTGGGCGCACCCCGGAGGTACGGGGCTCTTTGCCAGCACCAGGCCTGTGCTATTATGGGCGAATTACTTGTGAAATGCCTTTTTCATACTGAAAGGAATAACTTGATTAGTAATTATTGGTGCAGAACACTTGGGGAGTCTCTGCAAAAGACGAGGATGGGCAGTTTCACTGGAGCTGCCCATCAGTTTGTCATCTAATTATGAGACTGTTCAGTGCCAAGACCGGACAGAGGGAGGGAAAAAAACCCTCAGTGTAATTGTATTGGTCATATTTTGTAGCCACTAATTACTTGCTTGGCAATTAATGTTCCTCTGGCTCGCTGACATGGCCTTGGCTTGGGCCAAATAGCTCAGTGCTTCTCGTTGCAAAGCTTCCAGACGTTGTTAAAGGAGGGGCTGGGTGGGGAAGGGGATCAGCCCCCTGCTTCGACCCCGAGCAGCCCTCCTGGGGCTCCTGGGCATGCCGGCGTGCACCCCGGGGATGCTGGCAACAACCGGCGTGCTACCACCCTCGTTACAACAGGAACAAGCTAATTCCTAATCCACGTGTCATGCCTTGCCTTTTCGTGGCACATGTATATACTATTCCCTGGAGAAAGACGGATGGATCAGGGTCGGCTCTTCCAGCCGGGGAAGAGAGGCCGGTGCCGGCAGCGGGGCAGTGCCGGGCTGGCTGCCTCCCCGCCGGAGGATGGGCAGCGTGGGCAGCGCGCGGGTGGTGGCGGGTCCCGCCGTGTGTGCCACAGGGACGTCGCTGGGGTCGCTTGCTAAGCTTGCTTTTTATTTGACACGTGTGTAGCACCTCTGGCGAGCACAGCCCCTTTCTGCTCCCTCCCCGGTGCCGGGGGCTCCCGCCGTCGGCCTCGGCAGAGAGGGACGGGGCTGGGGGAGCTGCCAGCCAGCCGAGAGGGGCTGGGGGGCACCGAGGGGGCGCCCGCTCCCGGGGCCATCCTGCACCGGCGCTGCAGGTGCCTTTGGTTGGCAGCGGGCTGCCATGGCCACAGGCAGCACCCCTGTAACGCGCCATGCACCCCGACCCCGAGCCCGGCTGCTGCGGCTCCCACCAATGCCACGCACGGCCGCTCTGCGGGTGCAGGCGGGGGCGGGGGGAGGCAGAGTACGAGCCCGAAGGAGGGGGGCGACAGGCACTGAGGTTATTTATTGTTGACTGTTTGCTTCGAACAAGCATTTTCAGCTTATTAATTGTGGCAGGACGTGAGCTGGGTGAAAAGTGATTTGGACCCCACTATCTAAGTGGTCAAACAGTTAAGTACCTATTTTACGCTCTCTAAACAGACACGGTAATTTTTCTCTTCACACACTGTTTTACACCAGCTTAATTCCAACAGTAAATTGAAATCAAATGAAAATCAGCTTTCCAGCCCAGAAGGCCTTCCTGGCACACGTGCGTGAGAACAACAGCCCCATCAGGGAGCTGCGTCCCGAAGCCCCGGGTGGCACAGAGAGACCACAGAGCCAGCGGACAGACGGACAGAGGAGGGCTGTGCCTGTGTCTGGAGTTGCTCACGTGTCTCATTTGTGTGAAATACATGGTGGAGCTCCTACCATTACCGCGGCGCTATTACAAAATGAGACTATCTTCAGCCCTGCCTGTGGCTGAGCAGGTTTGGGGTCTGTTGGCCGCCTGGAGCCTCAGCGTCGCTTGGCTCCCAGCTGTCTGCTTCAGCCCTCCGCCCTCCAGCCAGGCAGCTCTCGGCAGCGCGCCTGCGCCAGGTCGGTGTCCCGAATTCTGCAAAAGCTGAGGTGGTCACAGCTCACCCCGCACTACTGTCTGTCCCCCCACAGACCCTCACGGGCGGTGAGAAAGGGTGTCTGCAGGTGAAGTCAAGAGAAATAGAGAGGCAGGAGAAGCACCGGATGAGGGGGAGCATCCTTCAATGCACAGAAAGAAAACCTCTCGCCGTGCCGGTTGTCTGCAGCATGGAGGTGAGGACGGTGGGAGCTGGCACAGGAGGCAGCTGCTCAGACACCTGCAGTTGCTTGGCTGTAGTCCACAGGGACCTCCGGCCCTGCAGCACTGGAGGGAGACGGGGGGCTGGCAGTTGCCGGAGTGCAGGTGAGAGACGCACGGCTGTCCAAGTCTGGGACAAGGTGCTGGACCTGGGGTTGATGGCTCCACCTGAGCTCAGTGTGCTCATAAATCAAAATCTTGATGTGAACTTTAGCAGCATCCATAAATTCTTCATTTATCATTATTAAAGATATGTCAACATTCAAAAATTGATTTATAGCTGGTAATTTAGATCATGGATCGTCTCTGATACAGTAAACTATTCCTATCCAAAGCCCATCATGCAGTTTTCTACTTACTAGGAATTAATGAGTCACAAAACAGGGCCAGGACAGGCTGTTGGTGTGAATGAAGGGAAGGCTGCGACTGTTGGGGTTTCCCTCCTGAAGAAGTATGAAGGAACCCCTGATAAACAGCTAATTGGGTCCGGAGAGCCTTTTGAACACACCCTGGGCTGGACTGGGCGCTGTGGTGGGTCCTGGTCCCGCTCGGCCGGCCGGGGCTCGGCCACCTGCGAGGCAGAGCCGTGCCAGCCACGGTCAGGCTGCAACACCAGGTGCTCTCCTCTTAAATTTTACAATACATATGTTAAATCTCCAGTTCTCTGCACTGGCAAAGCTTTGAAGTCCTTTATCTCCAGGAAAGACCATCTGCTGCTTCAACACCATGGAAACGGCTTTCGGCAGATAAAAACTTTAGTTTATCATTTTAATTCAGCACCAAATGCCATAAAGTCAATAATTTATCGTGTAGTTTACAAGGTATTTCTCTAAGTCTCTAGTATGGCTGTTGTTTGTTTCTAATGTTGTAGTGATTTTGCATTTGTGTAAGTGCCACAGAATTGACAGTATATAGCGGGACAGATTGTCCCGTCTTAAACAGCATCTCATGGTAAACCAGCAGCAGCTGCTAAATTGATATGCTGTGTTGACATACCTTCACAAACAACATATTAAGTCCTAAAATAAAACTCTTCTAACATGTAAATTAAATGGAATCAAAGCTTAAATTGTCAGCTAAATACATGTGCAGATGCCAGGCCGCGGTGCTGTCGGTGGGCGATGGGGCCGGGTTCAGCAGTGGCAGCTGACCCAGACTCCCCCCGCGGCCGCCAGCAGGAGCGAAGGGAATACGAAGGTTCAGGTGAGGTTTGCTGACAGGGCTCGTTAAGCGAAGAACGTGGTTCCCTGCAAATTGCGTTCCTTGGGTGCCAGGAGAGCTGGGAGGGGTGACAAAACCCGCAGACCCCGGCTGCCTCCCCGCCTGCTGCCTGCTCTCGAGCTGTCTAGAAGAGACGGGGCTGCCACGGGGGTGACGCTGCGGAGCCCCCTCCTCTGTTTCACGGGACCGCAGCGTTGCCAGCCCTGACGCTTCCGAAAACGCCGCCGGGCAAATCTCTCGACTGCTTGCAGAGGTGGCGGCTGTGGCTGGTACTTCTGCGTGGTCGATGCCGGTGACTGCAGCTCTCGGCAGGACTGTCACCCCGCGGTGCGGGCGCTCCGTGTGCGGGGCCGTTGCAGACTTTGGTCCCACGGGGATGAAGACTCCCCCTGGGCGGAGCGGGCACCGCTCTGCAGCTGCAGCGGCCTCGTGCGTCCTGCTCGGTTTTGGAAGGGGGAATGGCTCTGGGAGCGGGTTTGTACAAGTGGTGTACCAGTCTGTCGGTTCCTTTTGGCTTTGTAGAGGATGTTTTGCATCCCAGTGCCTGATTAACAAAACCTCTGCTCACCCACTGTGACATAAACTATTGTATTTTGGTTAAAATATTACAGAGACATACTGGTGTGATAGAATGCACAATGTTGTCTCTAATAAGCAATTATATTTCATAATATGAATTAATTAAAATCTTACACTTAAACCAAGTAGCTAATTACAGACCTTTTAGCTTAATAAAGATAGAGTGTGGAACGGGGTAATATATACGGTAATTATTGAGTTAAGCAGAATGTAATGTACATCCGGGGCTCGCTTAGGACATTCTCAGTCAATACTTAATTACTTTACCGCTCTCTGAAGTCTACGTGGCATCTGGCTGCTCTGCTCGTGATCCCCCTCCCAAGGCACGGTGGCTGCTGTGATTTACCTGCGGCTGCCCTTCGGCGGCGGCCGGTGGGCGAGAGGGACACCGGGGCAGGGGCACGTGTCTCGCGGGGCTGCGTGTGGTTGCGGCCAGCTCCCGGTGCGTGCCAGCGGTGCGGCTGACCTGCTCCGCGCTTGGCCCAGCCCGTCCGTCCCACGGCACGCGCCGGTGGCCCAGCTCTGCCTGGCTCCGTCCTGCGGGGCTTCTGCAGGGCTCTGGGCCCTGGCTATGGACCCCACTCGGCGCCGCCGCCCCTGTGTCACTGTGGCTCCGTGTCCTGAGGCCAAACGGGCTGGAAACCGCTCTGCACCCTGCAAAGCTCCTTGGGGTTTCTGCTACTGATCTGTGCGTCGGGGAGGCAAACGTGTGCCTGGTCCGGGCATTCCGGGGGAGCCTGTGCTGGCAGAGCTCCCCGGCCCCGTGCAGCCTGGCGTGCCCCGCGGAGACCCTTTGCTTCTCCGGCTTGCCTTGATTGAGCGTCGTTCCCGGCATTGCGCAGCCCTTACGGTAACACAGAGGCAAAATTTATTTAGCAAGGCTTAAGGTCAGATTTTGAGAGTTAACAGTTACAAGGTCGGGAACAGAGTTACAAGAAAAAACAAAACATAAACCGCATCCTACACCGAGCGCGAGGGCCAGGCTGCTGCCTCGGCTCCCGTCCCAGTGCCGCAGGGCAGCGCGAGGGTGCGCAGAGCCCCGCTCCCTGCCTGGGGCTGTCTGTGGCCCCATATTAATTACGGTCACTGCCAGTGGAAACAAAGGCGACGCTCCTCATGCCTTCCTATGGGCGGGGGTGGATGGGAAGCCATCTCAGACCCCACTGCCACGTTCCCTTGTGCGGACATTTGGTGAGGCTAAACCTTGTGTCGACAGCCCCAGAGAGCTGTCAGCACTGACCGCAGCCATCCCAGCGGTGTAACAACGGGCCGACAGCCCATGTGAGCTTAATGACTGGATGTGAACTTAATGACTGGCAGGCAACGGGACTCACTGGCTGGGGAGACTGGGGCTTGACACAAAGCCAAAGGTGTCTGGCCAGAAAATTCTGTCGTGTTTGGGAAAGGCCACTGCGATGCTGCAACACTTGAGCTTACGAACAGCTCCAAAAAAACAGCAGTCAGTGGGAAGTGGGATAAGATGTACCCCGGGTTCCTCAGCAGGCGACCCGGGCAGGCTGTCCTGCGCGCAGTGCAGTGAGGCGAGCACCCCAGCACGGGAGCGCGGGAGATCTGAACTGCACACGCTGCCATCAAGTGTGAGACAAACTTGGCTAAACCACAGCAAACTGAGATTAGAGCAAGAACGGCAAAGGCGAGTAAGAACCGGGTAAAGCCGGCAGCGGCGGGGCGGTGGTGTGGGGCGGTGGGGGTCCGGCTGGGGGACCCCTTGGGGCTGGGAAATGCGCCGCAGGCACAGGGCGCTGCTGGCTCGGGGCGCTGGAATATTTTAGAGAAAAACGCAGGAGTAGGGTAACTGGGATGAAATCTGTTCTTACAAAGTGCAATGTTGGGCTTCAGGCCTGGTAACACGTTCTGCTGCAAGCAGAGTTCACCAGCTACAAACGGCTGTCCTGGAGAAAGATCTGAGTTTATCACTGCGTCATAAGAGGATTCCCTCTGGCTGTCAACATCACCGTCCTCTGGCCCACGGAAAACGGTGTGAGCTGCTTCACAGGGAGGCTTTTCCGGCAGATGCACAGTGGTCTCGTGGGGCTCGAGCATCGCGCTTTTCGTCGCGGATGCCCGTTTGCCCTCTGACGCCTTCGGGCTTGCTGCGGGTGGGGGGCTCGATCCCATCCCATGGTGGGCATGGCCAGGGGCAGGGGAGCGCGTTGGGGGGATGCGCCTGCTGCTGACGGTGGTGCAGGCCCTGGCAGCACGGGGCCGGGGTCCCGCCGGCGTCCGCCCCCACCTCTGCAGAAGGAGGTGCCACGGCCTCCACCCCTTCAAAGGCAAAATGCTAATTTCTGTCTGAGCAAGAAGAGCCACTAATTTTATGTAAGCCCCTTCCGTGATATTTGATTTGTGCTTCACGCAGCACCCCTGCAAAGGGTTTGAACAGGGATGAAAGCCCCCTTTTGGGAAGAGAGGCTGTATGATTAAGCAGCTCTCTTCCTTTTCGCTCAAGTACTGTGCTGGTTGGCAGCTGCTCTGTGCCTGCGATAATTATGTCAAAGCCTGGGGTGCCATCAAGGGTCTCCGACCATCTGCAAGTGAAGAGCTGCTTTCCAATTACTAACACTGGCATCTCATGTCCTCTTTGGTCCGAGCTGATGTTTGCTGAAGGATATTGGAAGAATTAGTAGATATATTTCTCTCTAATCCTGTCCCAAGCGACAGCAAAATCAAACTAAAAAGCACCAGATCGTGTGCTGTTGTTTTAGGCAATAACCCAGTGGTATTAATGAAGGTTTTTATCATTGGGGGGGCTGCACTGATTTAAAGAACGAAATATCCAGGGTAACAAAGCTGGATGAATTAAAAGCTTAACAGCATGAAGAGCACCGCAAATTCTTCGGGAACTTGTCTGGGCTATCCCACTCTGCCTCGAGACCGGCGTCCCAGCCACGCAGCATTATCCTTCCTTCAGAGGCTGTTCACGTGCGCGGTTGCTGGCTTTCCCCTTTCTAGGAAGGAGGCTTTAGGGGAAGGCAGACGGTGGCGGTGCTGCTGCTGGCCCCGTCCCTTGCAGGCGACGGCTGCCTGCCCGCCCCGGCTCCGCGGCACGACCTGCCGGCTGCGGGGATGGGGCTTGCCCGTCCCCACGGCCAGAGAAGGGGTGCCTTGCTCACGGACACGCTGCAGCCAGGGGACGGGCAGAACGGCGGAGGGGTTGCCCTTCATATGTGGTGTGTTGGGCAGGAACGCAGTGTGGCGGGGCTGTTGCGGGGGCTCAAAAAGCCAGGAGACCATTAGTCACTGTCTGTGTTTTGTCTTATATTTGATGAGCCAAATAACCTAAATAAATGGACAGTGTTTGCGAAGGTGATGCTTCTGCATTTCTAACTGGCGTGGACAAGCAGCTTTGGGGAAGAACATCAGGGCGTGGATGTTTCTGAGAATCTTCTTCAGTCTTTGCTCTTCTTTCCTGGCAATAGCAGCAAGCTCTCAAGCACCTCTGCTCTCTAATCTAATCAGTCCTAGGGAAACAGCATTTGCCGCAGTGTCTGACTACTTAGGTACCCACCAGAAGAATAAATACCAGATATATTTTGTGAGAATGCCCAAAAGCTATCCCAGCACCTTTTAACGCAGAGACAGGGTCTCCGGAACCTGGACATCTTCCTGCTTTGTGCTGCCGCTCCGAATTCCACTGCTGCTGGCTTTGAGCAAGACTCGGGCAGGCAGCTTTGTCAATACAGAGGAGGATATGTACGTGGGAAACTCCAGTATCGAGAAGTAATTACTATTCTCTCTAAAGCCCTGTGGTGAGGACTAATACAGCATCTCACCATACAGCTCGGTACTGGTGCTCGTGTTTATTTATAAGGGTAAAGAGAAAAAAGCTTTCCAAAGAGTGTAAACAGCTGTTTGTGACCATAGGCCAATGACAAGACATGCTTGCAACTCCTGTGGTTAACATCGGCAGCTTTGAATACATGGCTTTGCTCCCCCGTGAGTCTGAGCTCTGCATCGGGTCTGGCCGTTCCCCCGGGGGCGCAGCCCGTCCCCGTCCCTCGGAGCCCGCAGGTGAGGTGCTGGGCTCCTGCCTGCGCCCGCCGTGTTTGCCATTGCCCTGGCAGGAGCCCCCGAGGAGGTGACGCGCGTCTCATCCTCTGCCTCTGCCACGGGTGCCATGTCTGAGCCAGCTGCACAGCCGCCACCGCTGGGGGCCGTGGGGAGAGGGGCTCTCCCGGGCACACGCAGATGCGTTGGAGCGAGGGGCGCACGGCTGAGCCCGGCGGATCCGCTGGGCACGGGGCAGAGGGGCGGCTGTGCCCAGGGATGGGGACAGGAGGCAGAGGCTGCTCTGCGAGGACTCGCTAGTCCAACTCCAGCTTCCAGGTGGCAGGGAGAGCCCTAAATTACTGCTAAATTACTACTCAAGTTCTTATGGACCTGGTCCAAATGCCACTTTCCTGACTACATCACATGTGTTTTCCAAGCAGCAACCAGACTGGGTGGTAAGGCAGGGAAAATTTGATTAGTCCTGTTAATACTCTGTTATTAGAGCTCAAGTGATGGGAGGTAATGGTCCCTCGGGGTCCATCTGCCAGGGGAGTGTGAGCCTGGCAAAGCTCTGGCTCTGGGTCCAGCCTCTCATCCCCGAGGCAGGAGAGGGGCTTCTGCTGGGTGCTCGGCTCCACCGGGCTGGTCCAGGCAGGGCAACGCCGCGGTGCCACGGGGGTGCACAGCCGGCATCCATCCTGGCACTCTCGCAGCCCAGGAGCCCCGCTCTCCGGCGAGGGACCGCTTGGCAGTGACAGGCCACCCGTAGGGCTGGCTCGGGCACCTGGTGCGACGCTTGCTGCCTCCAATACGGATGGGTGGCTGCGGGTCTGTCACGTTGGATTGTCCGGCAGATGCTCTGGTCTCACAGACGTGTTGGTGGGGTTGGCACGGGAGCTGCTGCACCAGAACTGCTGCTGCTGCGCCGTGCTGCAGTGCTGGGGTTTCCCTGGGGATGCGTTAGGGGATTTATGGGTGTCTTCCAAGGTTTTCTCCTTTACGATTCTTGATGAGTAGATAAAAGGCCCATTTCTTCTTTTAATGGAGTCTCTGATGTTAATGGCCTCCCTCCAGTCAGATTAAGGTGCTTTGGCCTGTTTTACTCTAATAGAGGATGATTGAGAAGCGTCTGGCTGCTTCACAGTTGGCTTCCTCGCACGTCTTGCTGTGCCGTGCCGCTGCCACCCCTGCCGACGAGAAGTTTCCTGGAAATTAAAAAAAAACAAGGCTGAAGGAGCTCATCCCCTCCCTTTGCAGGGCCCGCAGCGCTCCCTCCACCCGGCCTCCTCCTCGCTGCGGACACGTCTTGGACCACCCCAAGGAGCGTGTGGCCACAGGGAGGGAGCCGGGGAAAGGCTGTGCTGTGGCTGCTTCCCCCGTGCTGAGCTCCTGGGGCAGCTGGTGCTGCAGCCACCGCTGTCCCCGGCGTGCCGCCCGCCCTGCCAGCCTCGGCCACCTCCCGCCGTCCAAGGGCAAAGCAAAGCGCCGGAGTCTGCGGGATAATCAGTGCTATTAGAGGCACTCGTGTGTGCAAGAGGGTGTGAAACGCAGATGGATGGAGGACCCCGGGGAGCGGGAGAGAACAAGGGGGACGTGCCCATGTCCCTGCTCAGGCCGGGGCAGAGGGGAGCGCAGGCTGTGGCAGCTGGCACGGGTGCCCCGGTGTCCCTGTGCCCCACTCAGCCGTGGGCATCTCTGAATTGGCACGGAGCAACTCCCCGAGCTGCAGTCTCGTGATATTAGCGAGGCACCATTTCTGCATTTTAAGTGCGTGCTCCTTGATGTTGTCCTGCCTCTAAATGATCCTGGAAATGTATCGTCTACTTAACTATCTTTTAATTAAAAGTCGGGGATATTAGAAAAGAGAAATCAATTCCTGTCACAATTAAGACTCGGTTTGAACAATTGCAGCGTGTTTCAGTGAAGGATCCTCTCTGGACTTATTGATCTGTATTGTCATAATGTCTGCTTTATTACCATGGCTCAGACGGTCTTAAATGAATATTTTGCCTGAATTATGCATGTCATCTGGCAGGCAGAGGAAGCTGCCTGCTGCCAGTCGGAGTCTGCAGGGCTTCCGCGTCCCCACGCCTGCCCGCCGGGGCTGGGGCTGGTGCTGGGGTGAGCAGCCTCGGCCCCCACGGCATCGGGCTCATCTGTGAGCACGATGCTCGCACCGAGGGCCCTGCGCCTGCTGCAGCGAGCCGGGGAGTCTCAGGGTCTGCAGTCCAAGCAACTGCCTCCAAGCCTGGAGGCAGCCATGGCGAGTAGTACCGGGGGAGCAGAAACCAGCAACCGGCAGCACCCACCGGAGCATCCCGCACCCAGCGCGGTGCCGCGTCTCCCTGCCGACGGGAGCGGGACCAGGACCAGGAGGGCAGGCTGGCACCGAGGCTGGAGCCTTCCCTGCATGCAGCCGTGGCTCTGGCAGCCGCCGAAGCCTCCCTCTCTCTCTCCCTCTCGCTCCCGGTCTCTCTCTCCCTCTCCCTCTCTCTCCCTGTCTCTCTCTCCCTGTCTCTCTCTCCCTGTCTCTCTCTCCCTGTCTCTCTCTCCCTGTCTCTCTCTCCCTCTCCCTCTCCCTCTCCCTCTCTCTCCCTCTCCCTCTCCCTCTCCCTCTCCCGAGGGGCTGTGGGGAGGACTCCAGTGCTCTCCCCTGTGGAAGTGACAGGAGAGTAGGAGGCTGATTAATCAAAATCTAACATGATGAAGGACCTTTTTAAAGGTAGAAGACGTCCCAGTTATGGTTTCTCTGTCCTTTAAAAGTTCTTGAAAACTAGGGGGTCTTGGAGGAAAGAAAATTGATTTCTCATGGTTTCTTTTGTACCTCAGGGCAGAAAGTAAATTCAAAGGGGCCCCGACATGAAATGTCAGAGTCTCTGTTGCTGCGGCTGATAATGAGATCTCTCGCAGACAAATCAAAACACCTGGATTTCACCACTGAGGAGCTACTGGTTTAACCCAAGATATTGGGATTAGGAAGAAGAGAGGGCATGTACTAAAACCTTGTCTGCCGTGGAAGCAGACGTGCCACAGCCGCCGTTATCCTGGGGTCGGGGCCGCATCCTGCTGCCTCGCGGTGCCTGGCGCATCCCGTGTGCCCTGCGGCTTGTGCTGTCTGCCAGCATCCACCCGCTCGCCTCTTGCGCCGCCACCGCTCCCCCTCTCGCTGAGGTCCGCCGGCAGCGACTCCTGTCTCTGCTTTCTCTTCTCCGCTGCGCTCCCCCCAGTCCCGCTGCCTGCTCACCCGCGTCGCCCGCACGCAGGGGCTGGGGAAGGAGAAACCCCACCGCCTTGACAGCATTTCTGGTAAACCGGTGGCCATGGCTCCCAAGGCTGCAGCCTGCTAGATACCATTTGCTTTGTGATAAATAGGATTCACATAATAACTTCTGGCTCTTATTAATGCTTTTAATCTACAGACCTCAGGAGCGCTCAGGCAGGGAGAGGTGAGCCAGAGAAAACCAGGAGAGAGAGAGATGCTCAGAAAAAGAGGAAAGAAGCAGGGAAAAGCGAGCAGGATGAACTCTTTACCTTTCTATCCCATTAGCGCATTCACCGCAGATTGCAAAATCCTGTTTGGAGCGGGCAGCTGGCGGAGCTGGAGGGCAGCTCGGGGCGCTCGGTGCCCGGCGGTGGCTTTGGCTCTGCGGCGGTGCCTGGGTGCACAAGTGGGGTGTCGGAGACTGCCGCAGCTCCGCCGGTCCCCGGCCCCGAGTGCCTCCCCCCGGCCGGGACGGCCTTCAGCTTTGGTCTTTGCTCCTCTCGTTTGTGGGTTAAGTGACTCTCAGGCTCCGCGTTTGTGCCTTTGGTGTATGACTAATTGGAGAAGTGTCTAATCGTGTCCTCCACCGATGTTACCATTACACAGCCTGTGATTAAACACGCTGTCAGCCGCTGCTGTTTACAGATAATAATGCTGCCTTCTCTCCATTCCTGCACTATCAGCCTCATTAGGAAGGTTTATGGATAAATTAGTCAGTCTGGGGTTGAATAACGTCTCAAATGCATCCACTGAGCACTGCACCCTCTGACTCTGGCTGGCCGGGGGGGTGACTCTGGTGACACCAAACCCGGCCCCACACCAGGGTGACCCCCGGCTCCAGAGCCTCACTGCTGTGCCCACAATGGCTCTCTTCACAGAGACCCTTTCACTTTTGCTGCCAGACTGGAGACAGCAGTAAGTGTCTGGCTTGATAAAATTCTCTTTGATGCTTCATTACAGCAGAATCTGCAATACACGCAAAAAGATGCTCTTTTTCCACTCTTGCCGAATGAAACATTCATACATTTCCAGAGAAAGCTCCTGGTACGGATGGTGCATGGCCTGTCACATACAGTAGGAACAAACTGCAGCTGCAGATGGGAACAGGTTGTTTCTGCCATTTGTTATTCTTTCCCCTAATTATAACGCAGATTGGACCCTCTCTCCAGCATTTCCTCCCTTTCTGTTTATTTAAGCAGTATTTTTGCAAGCCTACATGGCAGTCTCGCCCTGGGACACAAGTGCACCATTATAATGAAACTGAATTTATTGCTCCCTGAGCTGACGGCCTTTTCCCCCAATGCCCCTTCCACCGGCGGCCAGTGCCGGGCTGGGAGCGGGGCCAGGAAGCGCCGGCCGGGGAGGGTCCCTCTCTCCCTCTCTCCATCGTTGGGATGGAGCTGACAGGACCCCCATGGCAGGCGTCCCGGGGACAGCATGGCCAGCGGCCGGCGGTCCCTCTCCAGGGACTGCATCCAGCCCCGGCACGGTGGCAGGCGCAGCAGAGGCACCCGCAGGTGCGGGAACCTGTCCAGCTCTCCGCGGCACACCAAGCACTCTGTAATTACCAGAGAGCTTTAATGGAGCTGGACACACCGTGCTGGTGCCTTATTTAGAGTCTGCCCAAGTGCTGAGTCCTGGAGTGCAAAATGCATCTAGGAATTAGCCCCAGCTGGAGTGAATTGCTAATTATCATTTGCAGAGTATATTACCCTCTTTTATCATGGACAAATGAAAAAGACTCGCTCTGCATGCCCTCCCTGTCACCCTCACCCCGTGACTAAGGGATAATTGGTGAGTGCCTTGCAGTGATTGAGTTACGGAGCAAGTCCCGAAGTGTCTTTCTTCATCAGTGTGTCATGCAACTTGTGTCTTTGATTGTCTAATGAATGGGAGCCAGAGCAGCACTCACCCCGAGGAAATCCACTCGCTCAGTGCCGTAACTTCAGTGCCCTTGTTGTTAAGGGACATTTACTGCCGCTTTATTGAGCGACCAATAAAGTTAGAAATCTTGGTAATTGATTCTAAATGGTAATCAGCGCAAGGACTTAAACATAAAAAAACCTCTTAACAAATAGGGGAAATCCACACCCAAGGCATGCTGGCACTTTGGGGTCCCCCCTCGGGGGTGCGCGGGGGCATATGTCCAGAGCTGTAGGTCCCCCCAGGAGCAGCACGAACCAGTCTGGCACCTACTTGGTCTTCAAATTTACAATGGTTTGGGTTGCAAATTCAGCGCAGCGCTGCTTGGAACAGTTGAGGGAGGTCTGGGAAGAGCGCAGGCTGCGGTGAGAGCTCGGTGCCAGCGCAGGGGCCGGCCTCTGCCATAGCCACTCTGGAGCATCCTTCCCCGGCTCTGGAGGCCGTACGACCAGCAGGACTGGTCTGTCTGGAACGCGTCTGACCATGAGTGATGGCCACACACTGCAGATCCCTTTGTAAAACATAAACAGCCTGCTGTGAAATTATTTCCGATGCCACTGAAAATGAAAATCCTAATGACAGCACTTCAAACAGAACTGCTGCAAATCTCTATAAGTGATTTTAATGAAACCAGCCAGGGATACAAGGAGAGCAAATCAAAGCTAGGACAACTCCTTTGTTCAAATTACACATAATTGGTATCAAAATTATTATAATGGTTGTTTGCGCCATTATACTTGAGGTATATCATCATTTCTATCACAGACCTCGGCTCTCAGAGGCGCAGACACCTGAGCTCTCAGGCTGCAATTGTGTCTTTCAGCCCGAGTAAGAGCAGCAGCAGCAGCGGGGCTGGCTGAGTGCGAAGATGTCTGTCTGTGCAAAGACCGGGGTGCCAGCGTCTGGGCCCGCGTTCGGCACCACCGGCAAAGCATGTCTGCAGGGCAGGACCTGCCTCCCGCGGGAGCTGGGGCATCTCTCTGGTCGGGACCCCTCTGGCCCAGCAGTGGCTGTGCTGCGCACGCCTCCATCGCGAGGGTCTGCGCTTGCTGCTGGCGGCAAAGGGGCAGGGGGCTCCGGGGGGCTCTGGGGTCCTGCGGGCGATGGGATGGCATCGGCACTGGTGCCTGTGCGCACCGGCTGTGGGAGCACAGGAGGTCGGCATTCCTGATCCTGCTGCTCAGAAGTGACTGAATGGGAAGGGGGGGACATGGTCCCAAGTTCACTATGTTTACTTCAAGTAATCGGACATGAATTAGCACTAAATTACAGCTGGATTCCTCTGGGGCTCTAAATTACTTTTCTATTGGCACCAAATAGTGTCCTCTTGGTCAATGCCGCCCAGGGGAGTGTCGGAGCCGTGGGCAGTGGCCGGTCAGTGGTGACTGCCACCACCCCCAGGGACACGCCGGTCCCCCGGCTGCCGCGTGCGTGGGGCGTTTGGGGAGGAGCAGCGTGGTGGCCGAGGGAGGGCAGGGTCTGTCCGGCACAGCGGGCTGGTGGCCGTGCCGGGCACCGTGACCGGCTGTGAGAAGAGCTCCCCTGCCCCTCTCCTGGCGACCAGCAACTCCCCGCTGCTCCGTGCGAAATGCCGGAGCCACCCGGCCGCCGGGACGGGTTTGCTGCAGTTTTCCCACGTGTCCGCCGTTAGCAGGTGACAGCGGGTCTCTGTGCCTTCGCGCTGCCTTTTCTGTGTGCTGGCCGAGCAGCGCTGGGGCTGGAGGGACCTTTGAGAGCGGAGGCAGAAGCACGCCTCAGCAAGCAGCAAAAGGAACCGATCCCTCCCCGTGCTGGGACAGAGCTGAGCAAATGCAAACCGTCGCTTTCTCCTGGGAAAATAAAAAGTAGTTCTTCCTCCTCTGTGTGCTCCAGCCCTGCGTCGGCCCCGCGCGAGGCACCGAGTGCCGCTGCCGGCGGGGGTGGGATCGGGTTTGTCTGGCTTCATTACAGCCTGGGCTCCCTCAGCTCCTCGGGCTCAGTGATGTATACGCTATTGTGTGACTGGCGGAAACCTGCTATCAGATAGTTGATTCCCCTTTTTTTTGTAATCCTTCGAAATCTCCTTTCTGATAGTAATCACCTGTCCAGGGCCCCTGCCCGGCCAGCCCCCCGCTGCGGGTGGGTTTCTGCCCGGCCCCTCGTGCCGAGCCCGCTGACGGCTGTGGAGGGGCAGGAGGGTTGGGGGAGCCCGGGCAGACCCCCGGGAGCTGCAGGGACTGTGCTGAAGACGCCGCCAAAGGAGAGCCCAAGGGTGCTGGGCTTGCCGTCCCCCGGCAGCCAGCGGTGTTGCTGGCCTCGTGCTTTCGGCATTGGCTCCAGCTCTGCCATGCACCCCTGTCCCCATGTGCCACCAACACAGAGCTGCACGGCTGTGGGTCTGAGTCCCCTGGGAGCAGCACAGGGAATCTAATTAATGCATGTAATAAATCTGCAGAATTAGGTGGCCCGTCTGCTCTTGTGCATCCGTTGGTTCCTCCTCCGCAGAGATAATTACATCAGACAGCTCTTAAAATAGGCGCTTTTTCCCTTACAGGGTTTTTGTGAGTGGCGCTGGAGGCAGCGCGGGGACGCGCACTCAGCCTGGGCCGCGGCCCCGGGACGGCCGGGTCCTGGGAGCATGGCTGAGCCCGAGCCCCACGATGCCGGGAGAGGGGAGGCAGCCTGCCTCGGCGAGAAGCGCCCCTCGCTCCTTGTCCCCGCCACCTCTCGTCCCTGTCCTGCAGCATGAGTGAGCGGGCGCTCAGCTTCTGGCTGTTCCCAGCAGGGCTGGGAGGGCGGGAGGCGTCCAGCCGGCCCTAAGCAGCGCGAGGATGAAAGTCCCAAGGAAGAGCCGTGCTGCATGGCGTTCCCGGCGGCTGCTCCTGCACGGCTGCAGCAGCTCTCGCCCCCTGCCAGAGCCACCAGCGCGACCGGGGACAGAGGCAGCCGGACGGGCCCATGCCCGGCGCGCGCGGGCAGGGTGGCAGCGGGGCAGGCTGCCGGCGGGGCGAGGGCAGTGCTGCCCGCTGGCACCCCCGTGCTCCGGGGCAGTGGACGGAGCAGAACAAGGAGAGCCATTACGTGTGGGTGCAAAGTGACAGAGAGATAAAGCACGAGAGTTTCGCCCAGGGACCGTTTACTCGCTGGCCTTGACTTGCCGGCGTTGGGTCCTGTGGGGTCTGGGGCCGCGGGCGATGCGTGGAGAGCACTGAGCCCTATGGGAGGGAGGGGACGGGGCCGCTGCCCGGCGGGTGCGGGGTGCTCCGCAGTGCTCCCAGGGGAGCGGGCAGAGGGGCGGGAAGGGCACGGGGCACTAGGGGAGACCCGGTTCTGCAAAGTGGTTTGCGCTCACCTCTCGCCTCTGCCGGCTGCCCGGCTCCGCGCGGCAGAAGGCACGGCGTGGCATCACCCTCTGCGAGCCCTCCTGCTGCCCCCCGAGTGCGGGGCGAGGTGGGGAGACGGCAACGAGTCCTGAGCTCAGTAAATGCCTCGGCTTGCCCTTCAGAGACTGCCACCAGATTGCAGCGCCTGGATCCCTCCTGTCTGGCTCTAATTAATAGCGTGTGATAATTTGTCTCCGGTTGAGTTGGAATTTAACACTGAGTGGATCCTTGCCCCCAGTGAAAGGCTGGGTTTCATACTGATGATGACAGAACAGAGTATTACTTATATAAGCATAATGATCTTGTGCTGCCTGGAGCTCTGGATTTTCTCAGTATATGACAAATGTGAGGCATTTAAAAAAATTAGACACTTACTATATTTTACATTATTTTCTAGAACGTGGATCCCTGTGGGTTGCCTAGAAATCCATTAACAAGAAATGTAAAGATGCTTAAAGGCATTTACCTAGATTAGCTGCCTCCATGTAGTCACGGATCTTTTATGTGATTACCTTAAAAGCTAAAGAGCTGCTGCAAAACATTTACAGTACAGACATCCTGAAGCAAAGAGTACACATCTGACAGAAAAAGTAAGCCATTAAAAACAAACGCATAGCTCTGCTCGCTTTTATTGTCAAACAACATAGAAGGTAAAAGAAGTTAATATACAGAGTATTTTCCTTTTGCAGCCCATGACGCAGGGCTGTACAGCTTTGATTGTGAGATTTATGGGGAAGCTTTATGTTAACTTTTATTTTTGCTGTGATTTCTACCAGTTAGCAGCGAGGAGATGGTGCAGGGACGAGGCGGCGCTGTCAGCAGCAGGCGGTGAAGGCACTGGCTCCAACGGAGCGTGGTCCTCCTGGGAAGCGGTGTCCGAATCCCGGGATGAGCCGGGGGCAGCGGGCTGGCGAGGCGCCGGCGGTGCCTGGTGCGAATCATTTGAGCCCCACAAACTCTGCCACTTCCCTGTGTGGGATGTTCACTTCATGCTAGGTACAGTGGTGCTGCATCGCTGCTGCCTGCTCTGCTCCGAGTCCGGCCTCGTCACAGCAGAAGCAGCAAACTCATCCCGGGGCATGTTTTTGTGACATGCCCAAAACAGCACGAAATTGCACAAATCCCTTGTTTTCCATAGTAAGAAAATCCTTTCAAGTGTGGAAGAGGAAGGAGAGGTGCAAGAGCTTCCATGAGGTTTCTGCCTGCTCTTCTTTTGTCAAGGGCAGCTCTTACCACCACGTACCGCAGCCCGCGGCCTCCTGGCTCCTTTGTCCTTTAGCATAAAAAGTCATTTGTCAGCAAAAGAAGTAAAGTTTTGTTTTTCAGTCCAGATCTGGCTGTCCTCCCACTGAGACTTTCAGCTCTTTATCTCAGGAATTGATGGTCTCGGATCCTGATCCTCTTTCCTTGGTGTTTGTATTGATTTTTTTTTTTTCCAGGAGGGTTATTTTCACTGTGGTTTCAAAACTATCTTTCTGTCTCCACTTACAGCAGGTAATAGCTCAGCTCGGCGAATTACACATCTTCGGGGCCATGCTGGCCCCAGCTCTTTGCAGAAGTTCCCTGGGCAGTCTGGAGCCTGGATAACCAGGCGTCTGCTCTTTCCCGTTCTCATCTCTCCGGGCTCACCCCGTGGCTGTGGTCACAGTGGGGAGCGGGGTCCGGGAAGGTGCCCGTGTGCTGGATGTGAGCGACAGAGGTGACCGCACAACCTGGGTGCTTTCCTCTTCCTTCGCCTACAGAAACCGGCCCCTCGTTGCGCCGCTGGGGCTGGGGCAGATGGCGGGTGTGCTGTGCCGCCCCGGGGATAGCATCCCTCTGCCCTGCCCTTGGGGGCCGTGTCCTTGGCGCTGGCTCGGCCGTGCTGCAGCCCCTCTTTGCGCCCAGAGGCCCGGCCCTGGTCATCAGCTGTGCCTGATAACGAATAAATCCAATAGTCTCAATTTAAATGGCTGCTCTGCGTCCTTCACCCCAGCAATGGCTTTTAGTCATCCAGTCTTGCCAAAGAAAAATTCATGAGATCATTTCCCCAAAACAACACGATACTTCAAAATCGTAATTAAAATACCTCTGGCTGTTCTAATATTAAGCTTTTATAAGTGCTTGGAATAATATTTCAGATAAATGGAAAATCTTTGTACTCTATTAGCGTGATATACCCTTCTTCTAATGAAACATATCTCTAACATCAAATCCTCCCTATACATTGAAAATGCTCTTCCCTGCTTGGTTCTTCAGCGACACGAGTGCGTACACCTCCCGTGGGTCTCGGTGGTGAATGGAGCTACCTCAGGGGTCTGTATCGATTTGCTTCGTGACATTAATACCTTCCAGTGTACCAGCAGCAAGATCCTGCGCATGAATACTAAATGGGAGGATGTTGTGCCCCAGAGGCTGGGAAGCGAGATCCCATATATTACACCGTGTGAGTTGTGTGTCATATTAGAGCAATCTAGTTTTAAAGGGCATCTTTCAAGCACAAACTAGCTTTTTCCCACACTTGACTGATCACACAAATAACTGTGATTAAAGGTCAAGTGCCTGGGTTTTTCTATTTTACTTCTTAAAAATTTATATGCGAAAGAAAACCTAGAAGTTAACATAGCATGAAATTGTTATGCAGTTATGAGCCTTTAACGACAACTAAATATCACTTTTCTTCCTGGGTGGCTTGAAAAATCTCCAGTAATAATGGGTCACTTCTGGTTTCCACTTGAGGAAGGTTATAAATCAACCCTGTCTTTTGCTTCCCTGCCCTGTAATGGGATGGGGGGAGCGTTTTAACCGTATGAACTCGCAACCCCTGTCACCAGGGCTGTACCCCGGGAGCACGGGCCAGCTGGAAGCCCCGGTGCGCTGCGGCAGCACCGCAGCAAAGCTCCGGCCCATGCTGAGCTCTCCCGAGTGGCAAAAGCATTGACAAATGGATGGGGATTTTCTTGCAGGTCCTGTTAACACAGAGAAAAGGTAGTGGCCGTGTTCCCGGGGGGGCTGAGAAGGGGCGGAAAGCTGGATCACCCTCCGGCTTCAGGCGTCCAGCTGGGCCGTCTGCGCCCCGTTACGGGTCTCTGCCCCCGATCTGCCCGGCCACAGCTAACGAGGCGCCTGAATGGCAGTTTCCAGGGCTGAGCTGGACTGTGGGGAGTCGGTGCTTTGGGGTGGGAGAGGAGTGCTGGAAGACATGGAGAGCAAGTAGAAATATTAGAGGTATCTGTTGGCAAATCCAATTGTGAATCTTCATCGTGCTTGAAAAATGTTCCCTCCATATCTGCAGAATGGCCATGGCAACAGCATCTTTCTCTTGACTGGCCAAGAGCCCCAGATTTCCCAGAGATTTACACTCGGGTGCAATGCCTCCCAAACCTCTCGAAAGCAAACATGCCTTAGGTGTTAAAAATATGCTTGGAAAGGCAAGATTCCCGTGGAACAGGTTAAAGAGACGTTGTGCTCAGGGTTTTGAGCCTGTACCTGGGTTGCTCAGGATTCCTGATCCTGCAGGGACTTTCACATATGGTTAAAAGTATTCCCATGGGTAGTCTCACCGACTTCAGGAAGAGAGTACTTAGAAGCTGGAGCATGAGGCAAATGAACTCCAATCACCATATCTAATTAATCTTATTATGCAATGTGCAAATCTGAGTCTGACTGGCAGCAGGCTTCAATAGGCTACCTGCTGCAGTAAACACGGATGCGTGAGGCACCGCAGCGTTCAGGCTTTAGTGTCTAACGCTTTAAGGTGTTTAAGCGCAGCACGTTTGTGCAGACACACGAGGGACGGTGGGCGCTGTGGGTGCCCCTCTGCAGGGCTGCGGGGCTGCGCGCAGGGCTTGGCCTGTGGTCCAGGCACCCACCACCGTGAGCAGGGGCTGTGCCATAGCCTACCTGGCATGTATGAGATGGAGACTCAATATTTTTATTGCAGCCTTGCCATGTTTTACATTTGACAGCACATAATCACAGCGAAGGGAACATCCCACAGGAACAAGTGTTGCTACACCAGCAAGCTTTGGTGTCACGGTTTCAGCCGTCAGGTGGGAAACTGACAGGCGTTCAGCCTGACTAAATTTTGCAGGGACCTGCAACACCTACAGTTTGTGATATCAAACTTTGCCGAGTTCCTCCCCCGGTGCTGGAGGCTGTGGGCCTGACAGCACGCACCTTGCCTGCAGCGAGTTGGGAACTGCCTCCCCCAGTGCAGCCACCCTGCCCGCAGCCTCCCCGCGCTCTGCTTGCCGCCGCAGCGCTGCCCTTCGCGCGGGGCTGGCAGGACCCACCCTGCCTGGGGCTGCCTTTTCCTGGGGTTTCTTTCTGGCCACTTGGACTTTTACGGCAGCCGCTGGGCTTGCAGGACCTTGAGACGAAGCTGGGAATCAAATTCCAACCCAGAAAGGCAGAACCTGGGATTCCCGGGCACTGCAGGCAGGCAAGGGCAGTAACGAGAGCTGCCCCGCTCCCTCCTGGCACCTGCGGTGCCGCAGTAAGGCTCTGACTCGCCACCGACTGCAGGTAAACGGCAGCAGGGAGCAAAGGTCAGCCGGTGGGGGGCCCACAGCACTGTTAGTTATGGCTGTGACCACAAGGCCACGGTGTCTCAGCGTCAGCAAGGGCTGTCCGTGCCGCAGCAGTCCTTTGGCGCCCACGGGGAGGGCAGTCGCTGCCCTCGGCAGCGGTACCGGGCAGCCCAAAGCTCAGCCCCGCCGTGCCCAGCCCGCTCCGGCCCCACCGACCGTGCGACGAGACCCAGCGGGCGGCAGCGGCCACCATTAGGCTCCAGCGTGAACGGCGCCCCCGCCCTCGCCCCGCCCCTTCCCGCCGGGCGCCCCGGCGGCCGCCGCGGATTGGCCGCGCGGGCCCTGGGCCACGCCCCGGCGGCGGCGGTTGGCGGCGCGGGGCGGGGGGCGGGGCGCGGCGGCCGGAGCGCGGCGGCGGCGCGGGGCGCGCGGAGTCGGCGGCGCCATGGCGACGGCGCGCGGCGGCGGCGGCTTCCCCCGGGCGCTGCTGCCGCTGCTGCTGCTGCTGCCGCTGCCGCTGCCGCCCCGCGCCGCCGCCGAGCAGGGTGAGCCGGGGCGGGCGCCGGGCGGGCGGAGCGGCGTGCCGTGCCCGCCGCACCCGGGGCTCCGGCGGCTGCCGGCCGCGAACGCGTCCTCGCGGCTCCAGCGCCCCGGCCGCGCCGTGCCGTGCCCCCCGCCGCGCCCGGCGGCCTCGGCGCTCGGTGCCGCCGCGTCGCCGGCGGCGGGTCGGGCTGCGCGTTGCGGGGCCGGGAGAGGACGGCGCGGCGGGGCCGCTCCGGGGCCGGTGGGTCGGGTCCCGGCGCGCTTCCCCTTCCTCCCCCCGGTACCGGCGGCAGCCCCCGCGGGCGCGGCGCGGCGGTGGCTCCGCGGGTTGGATGTGCCGCCGCTCTGCGGGGAGCGGGACGGGGCCTCGGCGGGTCCCGGAGCGAGGGGACACGGGCGTCCCGGTCCCGCCATCGCCAGAGGCGCCGGGGGGAACGAGCTGCTGCGGTACCGGGCGGGAGCGGAGCGGCGGGAGTCCGGTCCGGCTGCGGCGGCTCTGGGGGGCAGCGCTGCCCCCCGCCTCCCTGGGGGCCGGTTCAAGCCCCCGGGGCCGCCCCCGCCGTGCCTCGCCGCCGGGAAGGGTGACCCCCTCTCCCCCCTCGGCGTCCCCGCCCGCCGCCACCGGCGGTACCCGGTGTCGCGGACCCATGAGGAGGCACAACTCGCCCGTCAGGGATTGCTGGTGCTCGCTGGCTGTTGGAGGATCGCGAAGCTGTGAATTTGGGGGAAACACCTCGTCCTGTCGAGCAGAGAGCTGGCTGTTTTGTGGGAAAAGGACGTCGTCTTTCAAGGAAATTCCTGTCTCGGAGCGGGTGCCGCCGGTGCCTTTCCGTTCCAGGAGATGCGCGTGCTACGGGCACGGTACCGCTGCAGCATTGGCGGTGGTGGCGGGTGGATTGTCCTGCAGAGTCCTGTGGGAAGGACCGCAGCCTTCCCCGGGACGTCATCCTCCTTAGGTCAGGGTGCTGATCGCCTAACTGGGATGTCCCCTGTGGACGCGCAGCCGGAGCTCTGCAGCGTTGAGCCCGGCAGGGTGCTCACGCGTGGCTTGCGGAGCCGGGGCGGGAGCTGCGCCCGCGCTCGGGGACCTGACCCGCCGCTCGGGCGGGAGTCCGGGAAGGGTGCACGGCACTGACCTCCCCGCGGACGGGCCGGGTGGATGGTTATTGGCATTTCCCGGGTCAGCGAGTTCGCTTTCTAACGTGTTGTCTTCCCTACAGTCATCCTGCTGGACTCAAAGGAATCACAAGCGGAGCTGGGCTGGACCTCACACCCGTCAAACGGGGTAAGTGCGGAGGTGCGACTGCCCCTCTGCGAGGGGGCTCTGCCCTTCGGTGCTCAGCACTATGTAAAGTCCACACGTGGCGCCGGTGGAGGGGGCTGGCAGCCGTGGGGTCTCCTCGAGCCGGGGGCGGGTGGGCAGCTCAGCACGAACCGTCGTGTTGATCAGCGCCGGGCGCCCCGGGGAGCAGAGCGAGAAGTGAAGTACCGGTTACATGAGCGGTACAGCCAGTGTGGAACAGCTCCTCAAAACGAATTTTACACTCCTGTAATAAGCGAATAAACACCAGCCAGTTAAGCCTTTGTATTGCAGTTCGCACGCCAGCGCGAGCTCCTGGGGATCAGCTCAGCTCTTGGATGAGGGCTGTGGCTGGCGTGGGATCGTCGGGAGCTCCGCGTCGTGTAGGCTTTGTCTGATCAGGTCCTTGCTTTGCTGCCAGGGTTGGTGCATAGCTGGTTTCGGGAGAGTGTGCTGGGAAACTGAGTAGTGTTCCTTGCTGCTTTGGGTTCAGTTTCCAGAAAGGAAACAAACTGTTCAGGGGGAATAGTGATAGATCCTGGAGTCATCTGCGTTGCCCAGCTGTTAGTCTGCAGAAGAAACTCTGTTTTGGGTACGTTTGGCAATCTTGCATAAATTTACCCCCAGAAAGAATTGCTTTGGGAAGCTGCCAGGTCATCCTTATGGCTGTGAGGGTTGAATCATCGTTTCCCTAATCAGAATCTCTGCTGGTAACTTTGGGGAAATACCGTTTCACTTGCAGTCGCAGGATTTGTCCTGTTCTATCGAAAACTTCTGCTGACAGAGGAGCTGCTGCTGCTCTTCATGAAGATACTTGTCCTTGTGTGGTGGTGTGACTGGTGTCGCATCTCCTTGGCCACCTTTGACTTCTCTGGGTTGCCCAGCCCCATCTGGCATCACGCTGCGTGGTAACGCTGTGCAGATGCCCCTTCCCAGGGACAGAAAATGTGAGCGGGGTGTGGGAGATAAAGGCTCTGGCTGCTCAGCAGATGATGTGTCCCATTTCATATTAAACTTTGGTTTAGAAGGTCTGATGCCACTGCCCTCTTTCTGGTTGTGTCTCCCTCTTTGCGCCTCTGCAGGGAGCTCAGGTGTTAGGTGGTCCAGCAGCACCGCTGTGTTACTGCAGCCTGTGGTTTTGGTGGCTGAGGACTTCTAGTGCCTGTAACATAACGGCCTGTAGGTGGAGAGGCTTCTGGTGGTGACGTTTATACTGATCGGTGTGTGTCTGCCGGGGTGGCTGGTTCTTGCTGATGGCAGCTCTCGAGCTGTAATGGCCCTTTGTGTTCTTTCCCCAGTGGGAAGAAATCAGTGGTGTGGATGAGAATTACAGACCGATACGCACGTACCAGGTCTGCAACGTCATGGAGCCAAACCAGAACAACTGGCTGCAGACGGGCTGGATAGCCAGGCGCGACGGCCAGAGGATCTTCATCGAGCTGAAATTCACCCTGCGGGACTGCAACAGCATCCCTGGTGTGATGGGCACCTGCAAGGAGACTTTCAATCTGTACTACGTCGAGTCTGATGCCGACCTGGGCCGTAGTGTCCATGAGAGCAGGCACACCAAGATTGACACCATTGCTGCTGATGAGAGCTTCACGCAGGGGGACTTGGGTGAGCGTAAGATGAAGCTGA
Source organism: Pluvialis apricaria (assembly GCA_017639485.1). Lineage (NCBI taxonomy): Eukaryota > Metazoa > Chordata > Aves > Charadriiformes > Charadriidae > Pluvialis > Pluvialis apricaria. The sequence continues at coordinate 8,328,486 of CM030027.1, read as the reverse complement.
ACACTGAGCTGAGGGAGATTGGGCACCTGAGCAAGAGAGGCTTCCACCTGGGCTTCCAGGATGTGGGCGCCTGCGTGGCGCTGGTCTCTGTGCGGGTCTATTACAAGAAGTGCCTCGCCACCGTGCAGAACCTGGCCGTGTTTCCGGACACGGTGGCGGAGGCAGCCTTCGCGACTTTGGTGGAAGTTAAGGGCACTTGTGTCGCTCACGCCGAAGTGGACGTGGATAATCCCCCCAGGATGCACTGCAGCGCGGAGGGCGAGTGGCTGGTCCCCATAGGGAAGTGCACGTGCGGTCCCGGCTTCGAGCAGAAGGACGGGCGATGCAGAGGTAAAAGTGGCCGTCGGTGTCCTCTGGCAGTTTTTGTCTGTGCCGGTCTGTGTTGCTGCCAGACTGCTCCAGTCTGCCCGGTGCCTGAAATTGCCTTTTGTCAGCAATATGATTCTTTTAGTTGATTGCAGCTCCCCAGCTACGGCCAGGCCTTAATTTGAAGGGTGGCAATTGGGTAAATGGGGCGCGTTGCCGGTAGCTGCTCTGCAGCACGGTGTTGGCTGGGCAGAAGCGCCACAGCTCTGAATACCATCAGGCATTTCCCACAGCTTTATCTGTAGCTATAAAATTACTCCAGAACATTAATATCCCCATTGTCATGTTTTAGACACAATAATTTGGTGACTTTACAGCTCGCAAGGTTACATTTGATGATAGGTGTAAAAATGGATGTAAGCTCCACCTTAGCAGGTGTCCCTCGAACCAACCTGGTGCTGTGACCACTTCCATCTCGCTTTGAAAGGCAGGCGAGAGCCAGGCATGGGACGTGCCCTGTGTGTGCGGGATGTGGGCTGCCGTGCTCCTGCTCTCGGAGCGTGCGAGCCTCTGAAAGGAGAGCGGTGCTGGGCTGGTGCCTCCTCCCGGGCACCTTCCTGCACGGGGCCGTGGTCGGGACCTCGTCGCAGCTCAGCGTGGCCTCGACTGCCTCTGCGCCCACTCAGGTGCCCGCAGGAGCCGGCAGCAGTGCCCGGCGAGCGGGGCTGTGGGTGTGCGTCTCCTACACCGGGCACGGCTGCTCCTCCGTCCGTCAGCACCCGGCGGCTTTTCTTCTCTGAAAGGTGTAATTGGCTATCAATTAACTGGCAGTGTGCAGGGCTCCTCTGGGGAGAGGAGAGGTCGGACCACCAGCTGGGACGCGTGCGTGCGAGATGTTTTCTTTGGTAAGATACGCCTGAGAACACCCTTCACTGCCCGTGCCCGGTGTCCAGGCGATACCTTGGACCTTTTCACCTGGCAGAACACGGTTTGGGAGGAAATTAGCTAACTAAGTCCCAGACAGGTAGAGTCCCCCATGTTTGGGGCGTATAGGACGGTAGGAGCTTTTCCTGAGGAATCAGGTCTGTCCTTCAGGGGCTACTTAAGGCTTTTCAGATTTAAATTGTGCCAGCTGTGCCGCCTTCCTCCAGCATGCGGGAACCCTTTCCCAGCGCTCTGGGTAGCGGCTATTCGCTTGGTGCCCTCCTTACGAAGACCTTATTAAAACTATCGGATTGAAATCTCAGTGCTGTTCACTGGTTCAGTGGCTGCGTGGCAGCTCGCCATGCTTTCCCCATCTGTTTGGAGTGGGAATTTACATAGCGAGTCCCAGAAGGCTTTCGCTAATGTTTCAGGTTTCTCTGTGTTGAGTTTAAATAATTCATATTCTCTAAGGAAAAATATTTGAAGTAATTTAATGGACATAATTAAGTTTTTTCCCCTTCTCACAGAAAGCAGGTCGTTAGTCACTCTCTGCAGAGCAACGTCTGATGTCTGGTCAAATATCAGAAAATAGGTTTTAAGGGTTGAAAGTTTTTGGTTTTTTTTAGAGCACTGCATTAGCATAGCACTAAGTGAATAACTTTAAAAGATTTCTGATGAAAGCATCCGGGGCTGCGGAAATTCTTCAACAAAGACAAAAGCCCTTGAGCTGGAGGCGGGTAAACGCGGTGGGAATGCGGGGCTCTTGAAACGGCCGGGTGGTGGCACGGCAAACCTGGCTCCACTGCTGTGGTCCCGTGGCCTCGGAGTCTGCTGGGTCCTCCTTGCCTGGGACGCTCCTTGGCCACGGTCTCTGTCGCAGCTCTCGTGGCCATGGGAGGCTGGACCCCGCGTTTGTTGAAGGACTGCCGTGGGGAGCAGGGACGGCCCCAGGGGCCGACCCCCCCTCCTGTGCCTGGGTGGCCGGCGGCTCTCCAGGCTGTCGGGTGCTGCTTCACCGCTCCTGGTCCTCTCCTTTATCCTTCCATCTTCTCTGAGGACTTTCTGGCTGCACCTGCAGTATGGGATGCGCTGGTGTCCGAAATCAGTCACCCATTCGCCCTGCCGACTGCTGGGGTGGCGGATCCGGTGACCCCGTGGCGCCTGGCCGCCGGCCGGGTCTGGAGTGGTGCTTAGGGCCAAGTGTGTGGCGCAGCTTCTTGGGTCTAAATCGAAGGGAAACGGGCAGCAGAAGCGAAGGAGAGGTTTCCCCAGGCTGTCTGGCGGCTGGGCACAGCCCCGTGGCACGGCACAGTGCCAGCTGGCCGGGGGCCGTGGGGGGCTTGGCTGGTGCCGGCGCGGGCCGGGCTGTGCCTGGTTGGCAGCGCTGGTGGCAGCTGCGGCGCGCGGCCGGGAGACGTGGGCCTTCTCTGCAGGAAGGATGAGGTTTATTTCCCGCTGAGCTGGTGAAGCTTTTTGAACTAGATCACAGAGCCGATATCGCTGTAACCACGGTTCCGGTGCCGAAATCATCCTGCCGCTGAGAGAACGCCTGTATCCTCACGCTGAAATCAGGAGAGATGAAAAAAGACTAATAGGATTTACGGCACTGCTAATTACTGCTGCCAGAAAGCCGAGCCTTTTTACTGTCCATCCTTCTCTATGGCACCGCGTCTCTGAGGACGCCCCGGCGCGCCTGACGGGCTTCCAGGGGTTTGCACGTTTCTGATGAATCATTTCAGTGGTCGTCGAAACGCACCATCTCCAGGGTGGAACCAAGCAGCTCCAGCAATCTGTTTAACATCTCCTCTCAAATAAGAGGAGAGGTTCTGTCACTGTAAATACATTTGCACTGCGTTTCTTGTCCAATATGTATCTACAGCCAGATGCTGGTCTGCGCTTACTCTGATGGTAAAACCTATTTCCAGCAGATGCACGGCGGGCGGGTGAGAAGTCCTGTTGCCCTGTGGATGATCACCTGTCCATCCCTATTTTGTTTTCACTAGGCTTCTCAGCACCAATGTCTTTTTACCCTTCGTTTTACCAGGCGTGAGCTGTGGCCCCTTCATGCCGTTTACTTTGTGGTGCGTTGCAATGGCTTTTGTGTAAATGAAACCGTGATGTGGAGGATCTGCCTGACGTTTGCTGTAAAGTTGTCTCTTTCTGTTTCATCTTTTCCATCCAATCCCTTGTAATATCTGCAAGGAGAATTTCAACAAAGCCCAAGGTTAATATTTACCAGCCAGATTTGCTGCAAATGAGACAACTTCAACCAGACATTGAATTAATATGATGGAGACCAGTTTCCAAAAATAGCTGTCAGCCACTGTTCTTTGACAGAAACATAAATTTGTGCTGTAGCTGTTTCCTTCTCGATTTATCTCCCCCAGCTCTGGAGGGCAGCGGCGGGAGCTTGCGCTGGGGAGATGCTCTCTGCACTGTGCGCCTCTGGTAGGTGATGGTTCATTAGGGGGCTGGAGCCCTTCCCTGCGTAGGGATGATGCTGCTGAAACCAGGTTCAGGGCGGAAATCCTTTCTAGTGCCCTGTCGGGATTTTTAAATGATGTGTGAACTTGATGTGGGCGGCCGCGCCAGGTTTGGCACCTCTCGGCTGTGGGGACCTGGCCCCGGTGCGGGCGCTGCGGCTGGTGCCTGGATGGTGCTGCTGCTGTTTCATGGCCCGGCTGAAAGTGGCGAGCAGGCGGCGGCGCCTCGTGTCAGGGAAGGAAAACCTCGTGCAAGAAGTCGCATCGGTGACGTGCTGTTCGGGGCAGCCCGCGGGCATGAGGAGCAGCCGCCGGTGCCCACAGTGGTGTTTGGAAAGGGCAGTAAAAGAAGTTCCCCCCTTTTCTGCATTCCTGAATGGATTTTTGAGCAGGGTGTTGGATTCAGCATGCCGTGGGCAGGACACGAGGAAGATTTACAGCATCTCATTAGGGAGAAAGCTAGAGAAAATAAGAGCCCTTAGACTCAATCTTTTGCACCTGCGCTTATAAAGCATGTTGGTCTTCTGGGCGCTTCTGAATCGAAACTTCAAGGATAGGGAGGGGAAGGGTGGTGCTGCTGTGGGATTTTTCCCTTTCCCACCCCATCCTATAGGTTTGTGATAACCCAGCGTGAGTTACCGGGCTTGGCGGGGTGGGTTCGCGCACTGTCGGGTATTTCTGTCCATGTCTCTTGCGCAGATAGCCACTGCTCTGCCTGTTTGCTTATGTGGAAACATGAAGAATGGGGCTTTCTGAGGGCTGCAGGCGACTCTTCCCACAGAGCCCTTCCCGGGCGGGAGGAGGCTGCAGCACGCCGGGCTGTTGGTGCGACCCGGAGGGACTGGGGCGGGCTGTGTTTGGGCAGTGCTGGCCTCAGCCCTGGCAGTGTCTGCGTGAAGGACTTCGGGGGCTTCGCGGGGCGAGCGGGCACGGCTGCTGCTCTCGAGACGCAGGGATGAGATGAAAGGCACAAGTCAACGCTGATGGTAACTGGTAGCGATACGCAATGTAATGCGCGCCTGACACCGTGCAGTAGGCAAGAAATGGCTCCTCTGATCTACCGCAGGATTTGTCAGTGCTCTGCAGAGAAATGAAGGACACCAGCCTGCAAGTCCGCTCTGCTCATCGGGCTGGGGTGCGTTATTAATGGCAGTAATTGCCTCATGAATCTAACTCTGTGTGTAGTGTAATTACACTTTATGGCAGCTTATAATCGTTGCTGTTAATGAGGAGGCAGGATTTGTGACGGCACGGTCTACATTCTGTTGTGGCCCTTCATTGTTGCTGTTTTCCCGACCCATTTCCAGCCTCACCCCCGGTGACGGGGCACAGAGTGGTGCCCGTGCGAAGGTGGCCGGCCGGGCTGCTGCCTGCCCTGGCTGGGCGCTGGGGTTCTGCAGGTCTCCCCGGCATCGGCTCCAGGTGGTTATCCTCCTCCCAAAGCCCTCCAGCGATGCCTCGGCCGCCTGCCCGGGCAGCCCGTCCCAGCATCTCGCTCTCCTCGTGTCTCACATGAATCCCCTTGCAGTCACTTTTTAGCTTATAACTTCTTGTCCTGGCGCCCACGAGCGGTGAGAGCGCTGCTCTCTGCCGTGGCACAGATATCTCGGGAAAGTCAATATTAATCTTTCCTATGCTTGGCTTCTTGAATAGCAGGGGAACAAACACATAAGCAAAGCCTTTGAGAAGATCATCCTGCCTCTTGTGAGCAGCGGGTTTGTGGACCAAACCACAGCTGTAAATACTGTGAAATAGAGTAGTTTCTTGATTGCTGCCAGCCATTACTTGGACATACACTTGGCCAACGTTTTGAGCAAATTTAAAAGGAGGTTTTTCTGTAAAAAAGAGGGTTTGGTTAAAGTCTTTGATTTTTATTTTCCAAAGGGAAGTGCTACAATAAAGTGCTAGCTCTTTAAAAAAACCCAGTCTTTCCATTTGTGTCCTGTTGTACCTCCCCTGCTACTGCTTGCCTTTTTGCTGCTGAGCATCCCAAGCTGAATGCGGGAGGAGAGGTCGCTCTGGTGTTGGACCCCTTCTACGCTCCTCCATTGAGACAGCCACGAGGAGTGCCTTTGCCCGGCTCTGGTGCCGGACGGCAGCGTTTGTCCCTGCCCTTCCTCGGGAGAGGGAAATCATAGAATCACAGAATGGTTTGGGTTGGAAGGGACCTTGAAGACCACCTCATTCCACCCCCTGCCCTGGGCAGGGACACCTCCCCCCAGCCCAGGGTGCTCCCAGCCCCGTCCAACCCGGCCTTGGACACCTCCAGGGATGGGGCAGCCACAGCTTCTCGGGGCAGCCTGGGCCAGTGTTGGGCTGGTGCCTCCCGGGGGGGGACGGTGCCTTTCCCTCCATCAGACACTTGCGGACATCGACTATAAAAGGAGGGGAAGAAAGGCCCAGAGCAGTGCCTGGCCCTGAGCGCTCCTGACACCGGCGTTCTCTTAATGACGGCAAGCTGCGAGCGAGGCTGGTGTCCTTGTGGGTCTCAAGGCTGCCTTGTGCATTGGCCGCTCTGCTGCGAGGGCTGGCAGCCGTGCTCCTGCTGCAGCTCGGCGGGACGTCAGGAGCAGTCTCTGGGCATGGGGAGAGCCGCTGGGCTGGGAGCGCTGGGCCATGGCGAGCCCCAGCCCCTCCTGTTCTGGGAACTGGCCGCCTCATCTCCCTGGGAGCAGAGAAGGAGGAGGGAAAGTGTGTGAAGACCATGTGAGCTGGAAACCTCCTGAGCTGCTGTCTTCTTCCGGAAGGTGTTTTGGAAAGGGAGTGCGCGTGCGCTCTGCAGGGCCGGGGCACGCTTTTGCTGAGCGAATGTTCAGGGCGGGAGTGGGGGTGCATTGGTGAGACACTTTCCTGTGTGTCGCACGTGTCCCATCAAGGCATCGTGTCACTACAGCGTCCTTAGATGGGAAATAGATAGTTCAGCTGAAAGTTAGAGAAGTTCAGAATAATAAATTGAACTATTTTGTCATTTAGTGCAAAGATGCTTCCTGAAGCCTAAGGTCTGCTTTTCTGTTTAAATACAGAAAAGATGGATCCAAACTTACAGCGCTTGGGGCTTTTGATTTGTTTCATCTTTTATACATTAGCTTACAAACCTGTTTGTGCTTCTGGAGTTTATTTTATCTTCTGACTGATGCTCGAGTATTATGCGTAATAAGTTTATTTTTTCTCCCGGGATTCGGTAAGTTGCACAAAGCACCAGGTTTTACTTTCATCACGGCTGCAGCCGCCAGCATTGCGCAGACAGGCGTTGCGCTCGCAGGGCCGGTGCTGCTGCGCAGGTTTAGCAGTGCTCATCAGGGCAGGCGTCAGGCACACCGTGGCTGCGCTGGGTGATAGTGAGGTGGGAAACGGCGGCTGCGCATCCAGCGGGGGCTGCAGGAGCAAACCTGTGCCTGTCACTGAAGGAACAAACACTGGGGAAATTTATACTTCAGTTTCCTTTCTGCATCATGGTTTGGCTTTCTCCTCCTGGGTCTCGTGTTCTAGCAGAACGTGGCTGGAGCACCTTTGTGTCCTGGGCAAAGCGACGGTTTGAAGACCTGGAGAGCTTCGCACTGAATGAACGTGGAGTGTGCGCCTCCGTCGGCCCGTGAGCAGCCTCTGTGGCGGCCGCGGTGCCGTGTAGAGGATGCTGCTTTCCATCAGTCATGCTTATGAAACACCCATGTAAAATATGCTTTCTCTTCAGTCTCTTTTTGGAGTAATGATCAAGCTTGGAGATATTTATTATTCGGGATTGCATATTATATTGCTGTTTTACAGTGTGTCTGAAATAATTATGGCTATGGAAATTGTGGCAGAGCCAGACACAAATTACTCTATGACACTTAATTTTAGAGCAAACTACTCAGAAAATTACAAGCGTCACTATTCGTTTGCAGAATTCTTGTCAGGCTTAAGGTTATAGATACCTGGCTGCTAGATGGACGTGCTGGTTTTTCTCTTGAAATACCGGGAGAAATGCATCTTGCCCACGGCTAGGGAAGTTTGTGTGAGATAAAGCACTTGGCAGGAGCTGGGTGCATTGGAGACGCAGGTCAGTCAGTCCTTTGCAGGGGATCATTTGGTAGATGCATTAGGGAACCGAAAGAGACAACAGTAAATTGCAGTTGGCTCAGTGGATGTGCCTACTTTAGTCTGTCCTTGAGGAACGTTCCTGCATAAATAGCAATGAGTTCCAGTACAGCTGTAGTGCTGAATTCAAGCAAATGCATTCTTTTAGATAGTTCAAGACTGTCTTACTAAATATTCTTGGGTATTTAATTTTCTTCTGGACTAAATCATGGAATTTAATTTGAGCTATTAAGAGCTCATTGTTGGAGATGCACAAAGATCTACCCTCTGGACATAGGTTTTCATTTCGGTGCTCTTCAAATTATTTAACAAGGGCAAAAATTATAGAGTAGCATTGTCCTAAAGGTTTCAGAGATGCTGGGAATGTGTTGGACTGTAGGCTGCTGAGAAGTATTATTGAAAACCAGTTATTAAAAAAAAAAAAAAAAGTTTGCGGAAAGACAAGCTGCTTTTGTCTTCTCTCAGGTGGCGCAGCCTGAAATGCCCGTCCTGGCAGGCGAGGCACCGAGGTAAGAGGAGCTGGAGACCCGATGCAGTGCTCGTATCGATCGCTCCCTCACGCTGACTTTGTCCCTCTTGCACAGGCGCGGAGATTGGACACGATTTCTTTCCCTTCCTCACAGCGGGGCTCTGTAACGGCATCGCGCTCTGCCTGCAAAGTATTGATTACAGTTTTTGCAGCAAGACAAGGCAAGATTGCAAACCCAGCATGTGAGGGGAAGACAGGAGCCTCTCTATTACCCGAGCGTGTTTGTTGTCAAGGCTCCTTTGCCAGCTCAATACATTACCGAAACCGTATTCTGTCGGTGTGTTTTGCACAAGGTGCCCTGCCTGGGTTTGGGCAACTTGTCCTTGTCCGTGGGCGCTCGCTGATGGCCGTCCTTCTGGGGCACCCGCCCCGACGCTGATGGTTCCGCGCCCCCGTGGGGGCTGCTGCCCCGTCGCTCCTGCTGCGCACCGCTGCTCTTAAGCGTTGATGAAATGTTTGGAACATGATAACCTGTGACCTGCTTGGCTTGATAATGGAATTAGGATGGATGGAGGCTGGATGTGCCAGCCTGGTCTGGGGAGGGGGCAGCAGCAGCAATAGCTCCTGTGAGAGATGTGTTGAAAACAACTGTGTGTTTTATACGACCAGTGATAACGGTGAGTTTGCAGAGACGGGAGAAATGGGTGTCGAAGCAGTGCCTGGCGTGTGTTGTGGCCTGTGTCGCCGCGGGCAGAGCACTTCTTCCCCTCGGTGCCCGGAGGGGCTGGCGCAGACCTTTGGTGCGCCTCCAGTTGCGTTCGCCAGCGGAGCGGCACATCTCTGTGTGGGGTAAGGGGCAGCGGGCACCGGGGCCTGCCCCGCGGGAGGTGGGGGGCTCTGCGGGGGGCTGCTGTGCCACTGACACTTCTGCAGTGAAACCGGGCGGCCGTGTTGGAACGAGCCCGGGAAGAGCGACCCCGGGGAGGCCCGAGTGCGGAGGGGCTGGGACGGGGACGCCGCGGGGGGCCGGGGACGCCGCGGGGGGCCGGGGACGCCGCGGGGGGCCGGGGCAGACCTGCCTGCAGGAGCCCCCGGAGGAGCCGTCCTGCCCGGGGAGGGGCGGTCTCAGTTGGGATGCCAATGCAGCTGGGGCCATAATAAGTACAGGGTAGAGTTTTGTCTTGTGTTTCCCCCCCGTCCTATTTTGAGGGTTGCAATCGCAAATCTGACCGCCGCTAGCGAGGGTCGGATGGAAGTCTGAGAGCTCGGGGGGGGCCCAGGGCTCCGAGTCTGTCCTTGGCCGGGAGGGGCGGTCGGTCTGCTGGGGTGCTGCTGTGGTTCTCGCTGCGGCACCCCTCGGCGCCGGCTGCCTGTTTCCCCTAGCTGCTGTCTTTCCTAAATAGCATTTTTGTGAATGCCTGCTTCAGCAGAGAAAATTAACACACGATAAAAGCAGATGAACTTTGTCAAATACAATTTCATGACAAAAAATGGAAAGGAATTGATTCTGGAAGACAACCGAGTTGTAGTGTTAATTATAAATGGCTGTATAGGCGTTTTGAGTGAAACTGCGGGCGTTATTGATTCATGCAGGCACGCACGCGGCTCCTCTGCTATCTGCAGGAGTTCAGCAACATGAAGAAGTTCAATAGTGCTAACGCAGGCAGTGTCCTTCGTGGTTTTTTTTCTTTCTTCGAAAATATCTGCAAGGTTTGTGGGTCAACAAGCTGACCTGAGACAGTTTGGTGAGGGGAAAAAAACCCAAAGGCAGAACCCATCGGAAGCATCCAGGCTAAATGCTGAGGAGGGTGTAAACAAGCCAACAAACTCCAGTATGAACAGAATGACACCGGACAGCAAGGGGGGCATTGCTGGAGTTGGCCGCTGAGACAGCGAACGCCTTCCACTGCCAGCGAGGGATTTATCCTGCTCCTGCCTGGAGGAGCCGACCCACGGCCATGGTCTTCGCCAGGCGCTGGCGCGGCCGTGCTGGTACAGAGTGCGCCGCAGGCCCCTGCCCTTCCCTCTGCCCTGCAGCCGGGTGGGTGACGGACCCTTCGCTGCGCTGCCCCGGGCTGGGTGTCGTGCCTCGCCATGGGCACTCTTAACAGAAACTGTGACATGTGCAGAATCGTTAATAACATTTTCATTCGGAAGTGGCACCTCTGTTGGGTGGTGCAGGTCCGGGGCCCGGGCGTGAGAGTCGTGGTGGTCCATACCCACATCCCTGCCCAGGCGGGGAAGGGGGACCACGGCCGAAGGCGAGAGAAGGCCATGCCGGGGTCTGTCGCTGGTTTTATGTGGGTGGGCTGAGAAGCGCAGACCCAGAGCACTGTCCTGAAACAGTCCTTGAAATGCTCCTCCTGAGCCGCAGCCCGGGTGGGATCTTCAGGCGCGTCCTTCTCTGTCTGTGGCACGGCACAGCGTGACTGGAGAGGCGGAGAAGGGAACATTGCATGCACACATGTTTCTTCCAGCTATGGAGATGGGCAGAAAGTATATTTGATGGGGTTTGCCTGATTTTTGTATTAACGTTAACATGAATTTGTCTGGGTTAAGTAGCTTTATTCCTAAATCCGTGTTATGAAGCAATTTCAGCCTAGTATTTATTCTTCCATCTGTGCTCATTCTCTTAATATTTTTTGCTAAGCTTCAGTATTTACTTAGGTCTTGGCCCCTGCCTCTCTGTAAAATGCTGAACAGTTTTTAATTAGAAGAGACTTGCAAGCTGCAAGAAATGGATTTTTGGTTTTACCGGACCCTGCGATGTGTCTGGGGCAGTGTTTGCCCTTATTTGCTTAAAAGCCAATTTTTTTCTTGGCGTGTGTGTAAACCGACACACAGAGCATTTGCAGAGGAAAGCTGTGAGTCCTTAAGGGTCAACTTCTGTCTTTGGCTGTGCAGTCATTGTGCTGGTGGGACCTCCAGAGACCCCAGTCCTGTTCTTGGTCCCGTTTGTCTTGTATGACTTTGTGCAAGTCATACAGTTGCTCTGTCCCAGTTTCCCGCTTGGCAGTGTGGTTAATGTTTCCATTCTTCAAAAAGAAAACAAAGGTTAACTTAATTGTCCGAGATACCCATCACTGGAACAGTTAACATAACAGGCTGCTGACCAGCTGGTAAACACTGCCGGGTGATTAATAACTTCATTTTACTGCTGCATGCAAAATCTTGGCCATGCTTCACTTGAACAGCAACTGCGATCAACCCTGGAGCTTGCGCAGCCCACGTCCTGCGCTCAGGTTGTCCTACGTGCTGCACTCAGTGAGTCACTCTTAATCACTCTTCATCGATTAACAAGATAAAGCTGCTCAAACTCTGCTGCCCTTTTGCCGATTAATCAGGATCTCTTCTGCCATTTTTTAAGCCGAAACTTGAACACGCAGCTGACCGGCTTAGAAAATGTTGAGATCCTTGCTGGAGCAGGAAAAGCTTCAGCATCCTCGGCGCTGTGACTCCGAGTCCCTGGCTGGAGAGGAGTTATGCCTGGGAGCCATTTAATTGGCAGGCTTCGTGGTGCTGTGAGATGGAAGTGTCTGAGCTGCTGGGGAGGGAAAATTAAAGGTGTCCCATGCCAGTTGAGTGGGAAACCATGCATTTTTCAACTCTGCATTCTCAATTGCTCCGGCTCTGCCTACGGCGCAGACGGGGCGTGAGAGGACGTTGCCCTCTCCTCTCGATAGAGCCGTCCGCTCTTGTCCGAGGAGCTGCGGCAGATGGGTCGGTAAGAGAAACCCTTCCCGTGGGTGCATCGTGCCGGGTGGTCTGCCAAGCTGCAGCACAAATCAGTGTTGCTTGTTCTGCTACTGGTCCGATGGTGTGTGCATACAGTGTTATACAGGAGGGAACATGTGCTCTCTCTGTCAGTGGGATGAACAAGGCACGCCTGGTGAGCAGGAGTAGCTTGTGTGGGCAGCGACGATGGAGCTGGAGAGAGGCAATTAATCTGTCTGACCCATCCAGCTGCTTTTCTTTCCCTCTAGGAGAATCTATTATTGAATTTTATTATTTAATAATTAAGTTGCGGTACTACCGGTGGACAAGCAATAGGTTAGAAAATAGTATATAAAAAAGAGAATTTCATTCTATAAATTGATGGCCTGATCTCTTGAGAGCTGTCACATACCCACTGCAAAAATGAGCACTGCGAGATAACAGGGACACCTAAACCAGCTGGGGACCAAGAAAAACACTCGTAGGATGAGGTGGGAGAGGGTGGGAGTTTATCTGAGAAAAGAAACAGAGATGCACACATGATGCGTCACATGTGCTGGGGCACTTTTGTTCTCAAGTGTAAGATTCAGACAACCAAAGAACAAAATTAACAAGTGAGCCCACCGGCTAAGCTGCACCCGGGCCCCTCGTGGGATGCGCTCACGCGGGTCGTGGTGCCTGCGTTTCTGGGAAATGCAAATCGAGGCGTTTCGTATCGTTACGAACAGCCATACCTGCTGACAGACACTCCTGTAAACTTGCTTGTAGCTATTAGAAAACAGGGAGGAACAGCCCAAAAGGTGCTTCTAATTGAAAATGTTCAATTTCCTACGACAAGATGTCAAATTTATGTGACTGTCAGGCTCACCTTCAAATCCGGGAAAGGCGGCAGTGCGCTCTGGGTTTAGTGCTCAGGTCCCATCAAGTTTGTAAACAAGATTGATTTTTCTGTTCTGCCTGACAGAGGGTGCGAGCAGGAACCTCGCGCCAGCGTTCAGGCTTTGATGCCGTAATGAGATGGGCTTCTCCCCCAGGAACGGATGAGCCACAGCTGCAGCCGACGGAGGTGGCAGTTGATGTGCAGCACCAAAGCCCCCGAGCCCCCATCCCGGCTCCACGCTCCAGGTGCACGGCTCCCCGTGTCCTCCAGCCGCTGGGAGAAGGGGCGGTTCAGTGGTGGCACCAGCGCCGGCTCTGGGTGTGCGCTCAGGTCAGCGCTGCGCAGAGCTGGGAGGGAACGCTGGAGTGTTTGGGGGAGTTCAGATCTTGCCCCCGGCCTGCGGGGACTGCGGGATCCGGAGCTCTGCCTGCTCTCCTGGGGCTGGCCACGGCACGTGCTGGGCTCGCCGTCAGTGGCTCTTTCAGCAGAGACCTTCAAGCGCTCAACGCTCGCGCTGGGTTTCTCTGTTGGAATCTGGCTGCCGCCTCCATTGTGGTGGGATGTGCTCGTGGGCTTCTGCTCTCCGGATGCGGCTGTGCCCCGTGTGTGCGGGTGTCGGGGTCTTTCGCGGGCGGCTGGTGATATTTCTGCCCCATGTTGTGGTCAGCGCTGCCTAACTGAAGGAAGAAGCGAACTGTGTCTCCATTATATGAATATAACATTAGCTTTAGTTTGGTTTCTCAAATATAAGGAGGAAACTGGTTGTTTTGGGAGTAATTTAAACATTTGCTGTTTTTTCCTCTTTTATCTAGCACCCTAGGTAGGGAATGGCATTTATTATGCATTGTGGCTCGCTGTCTTAATCTTACTTCTCTGTTGTGTTTGTACAGTCCCTGCTCTTAAAGGTTGGCTTGATCTGGCGTTGGGGCGTGCAGACTGTGAGACAGGAGAGGTGAACACAGGCCCGCAGGCTCTCCAGTCCTGTCCTGGTGGCAGCTGTTGCTGAGAGTTTGCAAGATCAAGGAGCAAACGTTAATTCTTCTTCCCAGAAGCACATGGTTTCCTGGAAATCCCTCCCTCAGCAGCTGTCAGGAGAGGATGCTCCAGGCGCCCGGCAGACCCTCCTGGCAGGCGGTGAGGGGGTCTGGGCTGCCCTTGCAGCCAGTGAGAGCAGCGGGGACATTGGGACGTGGGTCGTCTCACCCAGTGCCGACATCGCAGGCAGGTCAGGCAGACAGACGCCCAAACACCGGCGTCTCTCTGGTGGCTGCTGTGGGGTCCCGGTGTCCAGCCTGGCCACCAGCTCGGCTGGCCAGAGCCCACTGGTGAGGCTGCCCTTCGCATCTGGGCGACCACAGCACGCGTGGAAACGCTTTGTCTTGCCCAGTTCAGCTAGGAACCACAGCCAAGACGGGCCCAGGAATAATCTACTAATTTTGGTTCCCTCATTTTTTAAAAGTTTTGTATTTTTTTATTCTCTGTTTTAAATTGTTAAAACTCTTCAGTTTTGCTGTAGAACTGTACCGTCGAGTCCACATCAGTTGGAAAGTTGCAATTTCCATTCCAGATACAAGAAAGCCTCTCTTCGTTACTTGGGTAAGGCTGGAAAGGACTTGAGGAGGCTGAATCTGCGGCTTTCTGCAGGCTTTGCTTGCGTTGGGTGGCACGACAGCACAAGATCTTGTCTGGCACGGAGCAAGGCTTTTAGGCAGCTCTTGAAAGGCTGTGTCTGTAATGTAAGAAAAGCAAAAATATCTGCTGTGCGTTGCTGCTTCCAGCTCTGCCAAGCTGCTGTCTGCCGTGTGCCAGCGGCTGGGGGTGAAGGGACCTCGGGGAGCACAAACCTCAGCTGCGGTGCCGCGCTTGCTCCCCGTGTGTGACTGCAGGGCACGGAATTTCTAAAGGTCTTGCGGTAGATGAAATAATCTCCCCTTAGATGTTCACCCATTTTCAGCATCCCAGGGAAGGATCCTTGCCATCCTGTGCTATGTCTAGTGCTTTGTCCTCAGATCACAGCTGTAGCTGCCAGCTTTATATCATGCTAAAAATTAATGAACCAGAGTGCACTGGAATAATCTGCTTTAAAAGGAACAGTCGCAGCAGCCAGCTCCTTAAAAATGATAAGAGAGGGGCCTGCGTTAGTGGAGCGGTTCATCTAGGAACTTTACGAGTGATTAAGTTTAAATATTCAGGGACCCGGTGAAGGGGCAGCCGACAGCAGCACCACACCGAGAAGATGAAGCAGCCAAGCAAAACATGAGTGCTTCTCTTTGGCTTGGCACTCCTGCCCGGGGCTGGCGCTGCTGGGGTCCCCGCTCCGCGCCGAGGGGCTGCCAGCCCGAGGGGACGCTGCGCAGGCAGGAGGAGTGCGCAGCGCACCCACCAGTGACACGCTTGTTTGCAGGCTGCTTCCTTTTCAGGTGTTTTAGGGTCAAACTGAAGCTGTTGCAAACTGCTTTATGGAGTTTTGCAGCTTTTTTTTCGGTTGTTTTTGTAAAGTGATAAGTCTTTCATGCAGAACTAGCTTCAGGGTGTCCTGCTCGGGGTGTTGCCTGTTGGCTGCTTGTAGTAAAGATCAAGCAAACCCTTGGCCAGCATGTGAATTACTTGTTTGTGTATCAAAGGTACTTTTCAAAGGATAAGGGAAGCCTGTGTATGGCCTATAAAAGCGAATTTGTACTGCTGTTGTTTAACTTCACTGCCTGCGGTGACTGCTGTGTACTCCACAGTGATAAAGCTGAAGCTGCCAGTGACACGGCCGCGTGGCGTGGGTTTGTGTATGAAACGCCGGTGCCCGATGAGGTCTACAACTTCTCCGTTTTCGATATTCCTCCCCTTTCGGGGTTGTTGCTGCATCTTGCTGTGGCTCCCATGTCATTTCTGCTCTGCTCTCCTGACTCTAAACCCTAAGCCATGTGTTTTCCATATCCTACATCTTTCTGCAGCCACCTCGTCCCCATGTCCCTCCAGCCCCTCCAGCCCCCTTCACGTGTTGCTCCAGCTGATGTCTGACCATCCCTCCAGCTCCTTGAGAGAGTCCCTCAGCCTGGACATCAGTGCAGAACCCCGGCATGCAGATGTCCATTCTGGGTCAAACCAAAGGCACATCTCTCTTGGTGCCAGGATCACGCAGGTGCTTGGGGAAGGCAGCTTGGAGGGTGATATCTGCTGTGCAGTGGCAGGCAAAGGATGTCCCAGGAAGCAGGGAAATGCAGTCATCAAATGTGTCCCCCATTCACCTTGTGGTGTTTTTTCCATAACTCCCTCTCTCTGTCTTTTCAGCTTGCCTTCCTGGATTTTACAAGCTTTCCCTCCGTCTCCCTCTCTGCTCTCCGTGCCCCGAGCACAGCTTCACGCATGAGGAAGCCTCCACGTTCTGTTCATGCCAGAAGAACTACTCCAGGTCCCCGTCAGACCCACCATCTGCCTCCTGCACACGTACGTCTCGCTGAAATGGCATCTCTTTGTAAGGCGAGGAAACGGGGATCCAGACGCTGGGTCTGTCCTGCAGCGCGGAGCCAGGCGGGTGCCCGGGAGCCTGCCCGGGGCTGTGCCCCTGCAGCGCGGTGTCCAAGCCCACGGGAGCTGCGCCTGGGCACGCGTGGCCCTGGGGGTCCCGGTCTGTGCTGGGGTACTGCTGTGGTGGGGAGGGGATGGAGGGGCTGTCCCTGCGCCACGGAGCTCGCAGGCTGAGGCTGCGATCTGATGAGACAGACGTGCGGTCAGGCTTGCAGACTCCCCGGTAAAACTAGGGCACAGTCATTTAGTCAATATAGTTCACAGATTTTAATTAAATAGCCTCTAGTTAATTGGATTGGACCCCAGCTACTCCGGTGATGGATGCAGTGATCGCCTGCACAACGATGAGAAACACTCCCGCTTTGCCCGAGCACGCGCGTGGCTGGCACGGTCCGGCCGGCAGCGGGGCGCCCGGCCGCTTGGCCACCGAGCCCCCGGGGAGGTGCCCGGTCCTCACATGCTGTGTGAGCTGTGGCTTGTTGTGTATAACACATCCCTCCGGCGGGATCATCCGTGTCCCCGCCCTGCTGCATGCATCGCTGCGGCCATGTCCCCTTGCGCTGCCACGCGCTGTGGCTGCCCGGGACCATGCTGTCTTGCTCTGCCGCTGGTGCCGGCGCTGCTGCTCCCAGGGCACCCGTCGGTTCGCTGTCCCCCCCAGGCAGCGCCCTGCCGTCCCGGTGCCTGTGCACAGCCCCTCTTCTGCTTCCAGGTCCACCCTCCGCCCCGAGGAACCTGGTCTACAGCCTGCGGCAGTCGTCGCTGGTCCTGGAGTGGAGTGCCCCTGCGGATGCGGGTGGCCGGAGCGACCTGACCTACAGCCTGTGGTGTGGCCGGTGCCCGGCGGCTCTGCGGGGCCGCTGTGAGCAGTGCGGCAGCGGCGTGGGCTTCGTGCCGCAGCAAACGGGGCTCGTGGACCGGACCGTCACCCTGGTGAACCTGCTGCCTCACGTCAACTACACCATCCGTGTGGCGGCTGTCAACGGCGTCTCAGGCGTCAGCCCGCTGTTGGGGCAGCAGTACGCTGAGGTCAACGTCTCCACCGGCCTCGCAGGTACAGCTGCCATGTAGCACACGTGACCACTGAAGGCGAGCGGTTCCTCACCCCCATTGCACCGAGAAAACAGTTGCCCGCAGTGTCTTATGCTCGCGTGTCACCTCTGGGGTGTGTGGGGAACCGGCTCAGTGGCCGGTTCCATGGCTCCGTCACCGGGAGGGCGTGGGGTCTGGAGGTGGCCTGGGCACCGTCCTCGGGCTCTGCCTGCCCCACGCCCCAGCAGCGCCCCAGTTCCTCTCGGTTTGCTTCGGTGGCACAGAGGTGGCGCTCAGTGGTGGCGGCAGCACGGTGGCACAGGCAGGAGGGGGAGATGGAGACCGACCTGCAACACTCTCGAGGGGCTTTTGGTTGGTGCCACGGGGAGGCAAGGAGCTGGCTGTGCTGGAGCAGCCCGCGGCCCCGTTGTCTCCCACGGCTGCGAGCGTGGTGACAGCCTGGGCTCTGAAGGGACAGGTCTGCTCTGTGATCCAGCTGCAGTTTGAATTTACAAATCACAAAGAAGTAACATTTTCAGCCCTTGCACAAAAAACTCTCCTTAAAACAGACAATTCAAATATTGGCTATCCTTTGGAAACAAAAAATCCTGGTTTCATCTCTCTCTTCTATGCCTATCTGTGGCACAATTTCTTACTGTCAGTGTCCCCTTCCACTTTATGCCTCACATTTCTGTTCCCTTATGTGAGGGGGAGCGAGCATGCGGCCGCCTGTGCGGATGGGGCCGCGGGCCGGCTGGAGGGGTTTGATCCCTCCTCAGCTGTAGCTGTGCCTAAGGAAAATCAGCTCTGGCTTGTTGTGTCCTTGTCTGTTCCTCTGTGGTTACGTTATTAATTTGCATGAAATCCCTTTGCCAAACCACAGTTAATGGAGACAGATGATCCTCACATACCTCGTGGCGGGAATTGGCCAACAATTTCATCTGAAGAGATTAAACTTTGATCTTGTTATAAATAATTTTCCCACCATTTGATCAAATGTTTTTGTGCATGTTGTTGCTTTCTCTTCCCTCATGTAATAATTTCTGTGAATCCGTTGGGTGGATGCTGTGCTGCCGACTGCTCTTCAGTGGAGGTGTCATTCCTCATTAGGATCTTTGCTGTTCAAGGATGGATTTAGCTCTGGGAAGATCTTCTGTCTCCTGAGCTCAGGCTGTCCCTGAGCCAGCATACAAGCTAGGGAGGGGTGAGCTTAACGAGGTCTAATAACGAGCTGTTCCTCCAGAGGCTCGTGTCGGGCAGAGGGCAGGGGCGCCGGTGCTCCGGGGCTGCTTCCTCGCCTGGTCTGAAGGGGATGGGGGACGAGAGGCCGCGTAGGGGCAGCAAGTGCCCCGTCCTCCGTGGGGAGTGAAGCGACAAGTCCGTGACACCAAGCCGGGCCTTCGCCGTTCGTCTGTGTGACACAGCTTTTCTTCTGGATAAGCGGGAATCTCAACCCCGTACTCAACACTGCATACTCCCGAAGGAACTGAAATACGCATAAAGAATATGGCATGATTAATCTTGTAATCTGTTCAAAATCAATGTCTCTTGTCGAGCTGTCAAGTCTCCAGATGCAGATGGTGGCTCAGAATTAGCTGAGCAGCTGAGGCTCGGGAAGTTTCATGAAACACTTGAGTTTTTTGCTGCGGAAGGTGTCCCCTCCCGGGGGCAGCGCCGGGCTGGGGCTGCTCCCCCCGCAGTGCCCCGGTGGCCCGGCTCCTCTGGCTTTGGCACTGTGGGCAACGAGTGAGTGATGACTGACCTGTGCCTATCGGCAGCGAGGGGAAGAAGATCATCTCCTGGGAGACAGCTTCTCAGGCTGGATTGCCTCTACCACCCCTCTCGGGTGAGCCCCCCCGCTGCGAGGAGGGCTGTGCACGGCAGGGGACCCTGTGCAGGCAGGACGTGGAGCCATGGCTGGCGCGGACGGCTTGCGGAGCCGCTCTGCAGAGCGTGCCGTCTCCGGCGAGTCCTGAGCCCTGGAGCCCCTCGTCATGGAAGCCCATCATGGAAGTGCCTGATAGGGCTGGAGATCGGGAGAAAGGGAGGCTGCGGGGATGCCTGGAGCAGCGGTGGCTTCCCCGGTGGCTGTGATGCGATGGTCTCGGAGGCTGTTTGCAGCAGCAGGGAAGTGCTGGCTGCAGATATGCAGATTCGGAGGAAAAATTAAATAAAGAAGCAAGACCCTATTTAGCCGTCAGATCCCTGCCCCTCTAAATATAGCTCTGAGTGCAGCCTTCGCACTGCCCTTCCCCTTCAGCAGTCACAAGAGGGAATTGGCCCTTGTTCATTGTATTTGCAGGGGGAAAGGAAAGATGCTATTTAGTCTGCAGGACGCAAAATTAATACTGTGTTTTTTCTAATCTGGCCCCAGCATGGGACTAAATAAAAGTGTTTGAGGAGAGAACGGAGCTGTTTACCTGCAGGAGTAGGGCTGCATTAGCTATGTAAATGTACACTCCGGGACGATGTCATTTATATTCCCAGCAGGGATCGGCTCCTATCTTAAAGGGCTTTTAAATCTGTTGCAGATTAATAATGCAGCTAGTGCCGAAACGCGTTCTCCTTCCCGAGACCGTGGGGAGGTGGTTTGTGCTGAATTAGGTCCTCTGAAGTAGATGGCTCTGCGCACGTGTTGCTGGTGCAGCACCGCCAGCCCAGCCCCGGCCGGGGGGCACGGGACGAGCCCCGCGAGGGTCCACGCTCGGGGGGTCTTCGCCCTCCGTGCAGTGAGAACCGGGCCTGGAAGAGCTGCACGGTAACAGATAGGGCAGCTTCTCTGGTTTGGGAAGAAGGGCCCTGGGGCAGGAGCTGCCTGGGGTGGTGCCCAGTGCGGTTTCTGTGTTGGGGTGTTAATAACCGGTGACGGAGGGCAGCGGCGCGGCTGTCCCCAGCACGGGCGGCACATGGTGCAGGGTGGCAGAGGTGTCTGGGGACGGTGGCAAGCCCTGTCCATCCGATGGCCTCTCGCCTCACGCAGGGAGCGGCAGGCGTGCAGCGGGGGCGTTGTGGTCTGCTCGTGTTTGCTGTGTGTCTGTCAGCTCCAAAATGTGCGGGGAGAGCGTTCCTGCAGGCGGCGGGGCACCAGCGCGGCTCCTTCCGCTGCGCGGGCTGCGGGCACCCGGGGATCGACGCCTGCATTCAGTGGTGGCCGCTGTCCCTCTCTAAGGGCCCCCTCCGGGTGTCGGATGCAGCGGGTCATTCAGCGGAGGGACACGGTGCCCACAGCTGGTTTTATGCCTTTTCTGCTCTTACACTGGTTAATTAAGAGGAGTAAACCCACATACAATGGAGCAGAGTTTATAAAATCAGGCAGAGCGGTGAATAATTTAATGTTTGCTTTTTCAGAATAGAGGCAATGTTAGGGGAGCTTAAAATATTGATGGGAAACACATTTTTTTTCACAGTGTGAAATGCTTTGTAGTCTGTGTGATTTTCTTTAATCCCTTTTAAACATGTTTGAGGGTAGCGCCTGCTTTTCTGGCGTGTACCATGGGTTCTGCTCTACGGCCCATCGCTAAGTGAGTGTGATTTTTCCTCGTGACTTTAACAGTCAGGAGCACTTGTTCAGGTTTCTTCAGTCCGTTTGCTAGATTCAGAGATACAGGAGGGCACTTGGGTGATATTTTATTGATGAGAATCATATAAAACAGCAAGGAGCACTTAACTGAGTTTACAGGAGCAAAACCCAAGTTAAGTGTGAGGCTGGCCTCAGCCGCCGGTGTCACTTGTCATTTCGTTAAACACGCAGCGATGTGCACTCCCGCGGAGACCACGGGCTCGTGGTGGGGATTACCCCACCGCCGCAGCGACGAGAGCCGCGAGCGTGCCCGTGTGCGTGTCTCTTTGTGCACGTGGGTTCGTGTGTGTTTGTGACACTGATGAACGAAGTCAAGAATATTTCTGCTTTTTTTCTTCTCTTCTTGTTGAAATGCTTCTTATCTGTGTAAATCCTTCTCGTCATCCCTCCCCAACAGCAAATGCCACATTACAGCCTGTGCTAGCCTAAACCTGGCTCTGATGAAGTGGAAATAAGGAGCAATTTGCAGGGTTTGGAGCGAAAGTGTGCTGAACTGCTGCAAATTTGGTCATATTATTGATGTTTGAAGTGCTGCAAGAGGCCACAGGGCTTCTTGCTGGTACCGGCGGGGTTGAAGGTCTCTGGCAGAGGAGAGGAACCTTTGCTGCACCCGGGTGCTGCAGGTGCTGGCGGTTTCCCCTGCGCTGTCATGCTGAGCGGTGCGAGGAGGATGGCAGCACGGCGGGATTGCCGCGCCGGAGGAGTCGCAGGCCCTCCCTTGTGCGAAAAGTGTGGGCAAAAACTGCGGGCGGTCCGAAAGCTGCGCGGTGTTTGGCAGGGTGCCGTGGGCAGGAGAGGTTCGCCCTGGGGGCGCCCGTGCAGATCTCTGTAGCGCTGTCTCTCACCTTCATCCCTGCGAAGGAGGCAGAGTTCGGCACATGTTTGTGCCGCGGGTTCATGGTGTGGCCGCCCAGGGCTCGTGTCCTGCTTGGAGCGTTAATAACCTTCGTGCTGTGCCTCATGCTGCTGCGGTGAACTCTCTCTCCCTTCTTTATGTGAGGACAATTCGATATCCCCTTAAAGGTCAGCTCTGGGCCAGTGTATTTACTCTGAGAGTGATTTTTGCAGTGCCAGGTGACGCGCAGCCACGCTGCGGCAGGGGCAGTGGAGCACAAGGGCTGTGAGCTCGCGTCAGCGCGGGGGCTCCCGGTGCCCTTCAGGTCCTCTGGCTCCTTCAGCAGGAGCTGAAGAAATCAAGGAGCAAATCATCATGAATAAAACATCAGGAGGACTTTTTTCTTCAGCAGAGATTAATGAGCTAAGTAATAAATACAAAATTTCACAGGTACTTAAGTTTACTTTCCAGGGACTTGTTCCTCTCCGCAGGAGTCTCGGTGGGAGAGTCAGGGTCCAGCAAACGCCCTGATGTGATGGAGCGGAGGGACGAGCTAGAAACTGCCAGTTTCCCCCTGCAGCTTTCCCTGTGCCTGCTGCAGGGCCGCTGGTGTGGACGGGCGAATCGGTCACTGCAGCCCCTTCACCCTGGTGTGTTCTGGCCCCTGGTGCTTACCGGGGTGACGCGGGGGCCACCCTTCTTGTGCCAGGACTGTGCCATCCAGCCGCGGCCAGGCTGGTGGCTGCTGGGGGCAGCCTGGGCAGCTCAGAGCCACGTTACGGGAGGCTTTTCTGCCGTTCCCCATTCCCTCCTCATCCAGAGAGGAGACTTTCTGCCCTCCAACCAGGACAGCTTGTGGCACTGTCCCAGGAGAGCTGTGAAGACCTTACTTGGCACGTTCGGCCACTGGGGAGATCAGTTTTTCTAATCAATCCTAATTTTCTCTCTAAGCAACCCAAAGCAGAACAAGAGGCTCTGATAGAAGCTTTGATCAAGGCACCAGGCGTGAAGTTTATTTTCCCTACTGAAATACTCGGTGTCTGTCTTGAATAGCATCCTCTGCAGCAAAGATGCCGATGTCCCAGCATGTCCCAAGCAGCCGCTGCTGCCGTGCTCTGGGCAGCCGGGGGATGCCGCGTCCTTGGCTGCCTCCCGAGATGCTGCAGACAGTCTGGCAGGTCCCGCTGGCTTTCCGCTGGTGCGGGAGGCCGAGGCTTTTGGAAGAGCTGCTGGGATGCTGCCTGCAGGCGGGGAGCCCGGTGCAAGCGGTGCCGCTGCCCGTCAGCTGCAGGAGCTGTACGGGCACTGAGCGCAGCTCCGTGGCTGGAAGGCAGGAGAAGGTGGTCAGAGGAGGAGACGGTGCGGAGGAGGCTCTGGGAAAGCAGGGATGAGTGCGGCAGGGTAAGGCAGGCAGACCCTCCTCTGCCGCTGCAAACAGCCTGCCGCGGGCTGGAGAAGTCGGCTCACTTGGAGCCAAACCCGGTTAAAATGGGAATAGTTGGCAAGTGCATCCTGCGTGGTGAGATGAACTAAACGGGAGCGCGCGTGCCAGGGAGGAAGGTTCAGCGTGGAGCATGTGCTAACTAGAAATGAAGAGGCAGCTCCTGCGGCACAGCCGGCGTGTTTGGCAGCGGGCAGGGCAGGCAGCTCTCTCCTCTTGCCAGCGGTCTGGGGCGGCGTGGGGCAGAGCCTGTGCCAGGGCGGCTGGAGAAGCCCTGGTGTGTCCTACAAGCCCCGCCGCTCAAAGGTTGTGTTTTGCGTTTCCCAGAAGTCCTTGGCAGCAGGTTCAGAGCACTGCACGCCAGCCGGCGCTCAGACCCCTCCGGGGCACTGTGGGTGGAGGGTGCAGTTAGGGGTTTTTGCTTGTTTTTGGACAGAACGTTACTAGCTGCCCGCAGCTTACAAAGCTGTTGTATTTTCACCACCATCGTCTCCTGTTGGATGATCACCAGCTCAGAGCTTGCCGTGTTTCAGTCCTGATTCAGGGAGGGGGATCTGGTATCTGCAGGAGCAGCATGCCCTTCTGCTGTTTGAGTTGTTAAAGTCTTTACTGTGCCATCACAGGGCAGAAGCAGAAATGGAGTAACCACTGAATGCGTTCGTGCTGACGTGGGACTCGCAGCCAAGATGAACATGAGGACAGAGATAAAATGCCCTGTAACGGGCAATCTCCTGGTTGCGCTTACCTGGCTGTTCAGAACCAAAGCAACCGAAGCGTGGTGGCATGCAGTGTCACTGGCCGTGTCCCCGGGGCTCTGTCCGGCTGTGCTGGGCTGGTGGGGGGGGATTTGGGTGCCGCTGGACGCAGGGAGGGGGAGCGAGGGGAATGTTCCGCTGCTGGCAGCACCGCGATCACCTCCTGCTTTCCTCTCTGCTTTTTCAGCGCTGACTCCTGTCACCGACATCCGCACGGATAAAGTTGAGCAGAAGAGCATCTCCTTGTCGTGGCAGGAGCCGGGCTTCCCGACCCCCAACGGCACGGAGTACGAGGTCAAGTACTACGAGAAGGTGGGCTTTGGGGGCCGGCTCGGCGCTCGGCCGTGCCCCGGCCGACTCCTGGGTGCTTCCCATGCCAGCCGGGTCTGTCCCTCGGGAGCGCGGTGCTGCGTGTGCTGCTGGTGACGGTGACGGTCAGCCACCCGCCGCATGAAGATAGAGCGGTGGGAGAGGGAGGGCGTGCGTGTCTGCGGACGGTGCCGGTGTGAAGATTTTACTGGCAGCTGAAAGAGGAGCACTTCAAGTGGGGGACAATAAGGTCTTTTCTCCGCTGACAGCGTTATGTAATCTGCTTATGCAAGTTGTAGGAAATCTGGATTATTTGGAGAGTTTATGTTAATTAGTATTTTTTTTCCCCCATCTGTGCAGCAAGATTTCATCCAGTCCTAATGTTGACATCTTCCTGGGAGAAAGAGTAAAGCTAATAATTTTCATTCATTCATCCTTTTTTTTTGTTTGTTTTTTAATGCACTGGATGGCTTTTTTCAAGGACATCAGAAATCTGAGGTTTGGGTGCTTGCCATTAGCCAGCTAGACAGGGACTGCTAAACCATACGGGACTTCTAAATCTGTGATGAGATGACGCCTGTATTCATAGCCTGCTCTCTGGGGAAGTGTTGGACCTTGTGGTCTTCACTGGTTTAGGACTGAGGGCCACCGAACCCGTGACTTCGGTGAGCTGTGAGTGGTCTTCCACACAGGAGGGGACACGAGCAAACACTTTTATGACAGTCTCCTAATTTTAAAAATAGCTGCTGTATTTGACGGGTGCAGTGAGTTGAGAATTTTAGGAGAAATACTGCTGGGCAGAGAGCAGTGACAATGCTCTAAATCAAAATAAATGCAGTTTATGACACAGTTCCGCAAATTACCTTATCTGCGTGTGCTCAGGCTCGTTATGAAACTGATTACATGTCAAGCAAACTGTGCAGGTGACATGTTGGTGTTCTGTATTTAGAAACAAGCTACCTTGAAGCTGATTCATATTAATGTGATTTTCAGCATGTGATAGATTTGAAAGGAGGAATCTGTGGGTGAGGGCGAATGCTGAAGCCCGAGACAGTAATTCCTGTGCAAATGGGCTGCAGCAACAAGATACGGCGGGTACGTGAGATGAGGCAACGTCCTGCTTGGGTAGGGAATTCTAACTATGGACTGAAACGAGGCTCTTGACGCTGACATGAAAATCAACTTAGTTCCTAATCTTTGCTTTTAAAGACTTACTTTAACTATGGAGATTCAAGGGGAAACGCGTATCAAATGGAAAATACATTTCCCAGCGATGCCCCCGGCCCTGGGAGCGTTGCGATGAACGGCGGCTGCCTGCGCAGTGCCGGGTGGCGGGGCCGGGACGCTCCTCGGGGTGGTCCCTGGGCACAGCAAGGGAGCAGCTTCACTGCTGCGGTGGCGCGTGAGCGCGGGGCGAGTGGCCCAGCAGCCCCACCGGCCGCCTGGCCGGGCAGAGCCTGCCTTGCCTTCACCGCCTCCAGCAGCGGCTGCGGGAGGGGGACTGCCCGTCCCGCTCTCCCTTAGCCAAAGCAGAGGGATCTGTAGGTCACTGGGCAAGTGAATAAAGTCCCAGGGCACAGGACTGTTGGCAAGCCCGCCTGCCAGCTCTGGTTACTCCGCACGTGCTAATGCACGCGTATTTGCGCCAGGGCTCGGGCGGCCGCGGCAGCGGAGCGGGAAGGGGCTGGACGGTGCCGGCAGCTGAGCGCCAGCGAGCCGGAGAGGAGCTGTGCAGGATGGCACAGCCGCTGCCCACCTCCTCGTCCTCCGCCTGTCTTCATAGCACATCATCGGGCTCCATCTGCCATTTCTGTGACCTTTCTGCGTAATTTCTATTAATGAGACATCTAGTAAATGTATTCTTTCTGTTGAAGGTTTTATGTTTAGGTAGACCATCCTGATGGGACCCCGAGGCGCGGCGCAGATACAGCTGTGCTGTGCCTGCTCCGTGGCGCGGCTGTCAGTCCGGCTAGATCGCGGGTATCTCATTATTTCACAGGATCAGAGAGATCAAAGTTACTCAACTGTGAAAACCACATCAACGGCCGTGACGGTCAATAACCTGAAGCCTGGAACCCTCTATATTTTCCAAATCCGAACATCCTCCTCACCGGACTATGGAAACTACAGCCCTAGTATTGAAGTGGAGACACTGGCAGAGCGTAAGTGTTGGCAAGGCTCGTCGTCTCTTACGCGCCTGCACACACGGAGCTCTGAGCTGAGCTGTGGGGACGCTGCTGCTCGCTGCTGCTGCCCCAGATGCTCTTGGTTTCATGGAGCAGCATCTGTTCCTCTGGTTCTGCTGCTCCGCGTTTAAGAGCAGGTACTTCCCAGGACTTGCTTTTAATTGCATTTTCGTATTTGATTTTAACAAGGCTGCTGCTGCTGGCCTGCCTGTCCTGGAGGTGTCCGTCCTCACTCCTCTCGGTGCCGCAGCAGTGAGGGCAGCCGGTCTCTGGCTGCTCTGTCATGCGGCAGCTGGGGACAGAGTCTCTGCTCTTTGACTGAAATTGCCCTAGAAGTTGCTTAGCAGAGCCAGCGTGACGGCGGGGTTGTTCTGCCTTGGCGTGATGGTGGTGCTGGAACAGACCTCAGCAGGTCCCTTTTGTGTGGCCACCAAACAGGTGCTGGAAGGGAGCCGGTGTCGGTCCCCACCTGCGCAACTGCTGAGGGCGCGATGCTGCCCGGCTCTGCGAAGCTGTGCAGCCCACGGCGGGTGCTGCGGAGACGGGGTGGCCGGCCGCACGGGCTGCAGCAGAGGTGGCAAGGCTGGCCTGGAGATCCAGCTGGCCTTGGACGTGTGGCCCGGAGAGGAGATGGCTGCTGATCCCCGCTGCTCTCCTGGCTCATGAGGCACTTGGCTTGTTCGCCGCTTGGCTGAGTACAGTCAGCCAGCATCAGCGTTGTTTGCTGGGGCTTTTCCTTTTCACAGTCTCTGTTCATAACTGGAGTCCAGAAGCATCTTATTTCACTGCCTAAAAGAGAGCTTGGAGAGATGGTGGGGCTTCAGCTTAATAACCCACCCTGGCTGGAAATGAGAGCCCCGAGATGGCTGGCTCAGTACGGCTCTCACAGATTGTGTTTAACAGGGCTTTAAATTGCATCCGTTTGCCACACAGAAGACATTTTCAGAATGAATTGAAGCCGATAAAAATTTTATATAGAATGTAGCTTTCTAATACCCCTGCTTGCAAAAGCAGGAAGGGAAGGGATTGATGGGATGAAGGGAAACTATTTGCAAGCCATAACTGTTAATATGTCCCTCCAATAAAGAGGAACCTTTCCTCAGTGCTGACAGACCGGGCTCCTGGTGGGGCAGCGCAGGGTTGCTCCGTCCGTGCCCGCAGCGCTGCCCTGCACGTTGGTCTGTTTGCACCCGCTCGAGCTCTTAAAACTGAACCAGAATATGAATTGTTGTGAGCCTGGCGCTGTGGGTGAACCGTCCCACAGCCTTGCTGGAGGACGCGGGGCGGCACTGGGAGCGGTGGCCGGGGCTGCCCCATGCCGTGGTGTCACCCCAGGGCGCGTTGCTGACCCGCTCTGCTTCCCTCCCGCAGTGACGGTGGCCTCCAGCGAGCAGAACCCCGTCCTCATCATCGCGGTGGTGGCCATCGCGGGGCTGACGGTGCTGGTGTCCATGGTGATCGGCGTGATGGTCTGGAGGAGGTGAGCGGAGCTGCGGCTGAGGCGGGGTGTGGGGCTGGGGCAGGGGCAGCCCCCGCAGCGGGGGCTCTGGGGAGCGCGGGGGAGCGGGGCTGAGCCGCCTGCTGCCTCCTCGTGCCGTGGGCCCCGGGCCCCGTTCCTGGGCGCTGCCGCTTGGGGCTTTTATAGCCAGCAAGAGGCCGCTGCCCAGATAACGGCGTGCATCTTCATTCTCGTTGCAGACAGTGTGGGTACAGCAAAGCCAGCCAGGACGGGGACGAGGAGCTGTACTTCCATTGTAAGTGACGCCTGGCCACCGTGGCCGGTACGACTGTGCGGGGATCCCTGTATTTATTGCTATTAATAACACAGCTCCCCATAAAGCAGCCCTGAGTCCTTGCGTTTGAAGTGTTGTCATCCCGCGTTATCCCAGGGCAGGGGCTCGGTGCGGCGTGGCTCTCGGGGGACGGCGGGCTTGGCAGCTTCATAAGCCGGTGTCCATCCTCCCTGCACACAGGTCACTGCCGCGCCGATGGAAAGGGGGATGCTTTCAGCTTTCCACGGGGCATATGAATTATTCCATCAACTTTACACGAACGGCTGCATGAGAATACGGCTTTGTTTTCTGGGGCTACTCTTGATTAGTGAGCAGTAATAATTTTACAGACAACAGTTGTCAAAGGAAATTCAGATGTCAGGATTGACGAGTTTATTTGATTCCTGGCATATGCCCATGAAGCGCACACATGCTCTCCTGCTCCCTGAAGCATTTCAGCAGCAGCAGAGCCTGCGTGCTTCTCAGATGCAGCTTGGCCGTTTCACCTGGCTTTGAAGGGCCTCGCGCTGCTGAGCTGCCCTTGGGAGTTCGCCGAAGTTTTTCTGTGCAGGGCGAGGGGAGCACAGCAGCCGCCTGCTCTAGGGAAGGCGAATGGAGCGGAGGTGGAAGGGAATCCTCGGGTGGTGTGACCCCTTCCCGGAGCAGTCTGGCTCTGCCGTTTGCCGTGCGCTGGGTCTGGACAGGCCAAGCAGCTCGTGCAAAGCATCCGTCGTCCTCCTCGCCTTGCCCAGGGAGAGGAGGAGACGTGGCAGCGCTCTGTAGGGGCCCAGCAAGCGGCAGAGCTGATGTGCTGCGGCCGTTGTTTTGGCTGTTTGTTTTCAGGAGATGTGAATTAGGGGTTTGGGGAAGCCCCAGCAAGCGGTGGCTGTGTCCCCCCGGAGCTTTGCAGCCTTGTTCCGCACGGCTCTCCTGGACGTGCTCGCCGTGCAGCAGATGGTAGCCGCCTGTGGGAGGTATTTTGCTGCCCATGCTGCTAATCGAGGGGACCAGGAACATGGCTGTTGTTCATGATTATAATTATCTCTCCTAGAGGTCTTGGGAACACAGATGACTGGGATACTCGAGGATTAGCACGGGAGACAGAGAGGCTCAGTCCTGGGGGGAGCTGCACTGGGGTGAAGGACCTGCTTTCCTTTGACCCAGAGGTTGTGGCAGTGGAGCAGAGTGATTAGGTTCATTTACTCCTACAAGAAATTTCCTAGCAACCGAAAAGCTCAGTCTTTTGCTTTGCTTATAAAAAGGTGGCAAGTTAGTCCTGCCAGCAGACTTGACGATGGATAACCTGTGAGAGCGCTCCCCGGGGCGGGCGGGCAGGAGCTCTGCAGAGCCTTTCTCACACGCTCTTTGTGCCTTTCCTGCTTCCCGGCAGTTAAAGTACCAACCAGGAGGACGTACATCGACCCTGACACTTGTGAAGACCCCATGCAGGCCGTGCACCTCTTTGCCAAAGAGCTGGATAACTCTAGCATTAAAATTGAGAGGATCATCGGGACAGGCAAGTTGCTCCTCGCCGGCCCCTCTGCGGCGGGCGCCGGGGTGGTGGCTGTGCCGCGGGTTGGTGGCCGTGCCACGGGCTGTGCTTGTGCCCCGCCACAGCGCTCCCCTCTCGCCCCCAGCACGCGGGGCCGCGGTGGTGCCCTGAGGTTGCTGCTGCGGTCCTGCCCGACCGCAGTGCCGTGGGCGCGTGCCGGCTCTCCCACCGCTGCCCGCGGGCTCTGCCCGCCTCGCCGGCATCTCCCAGGGCAGCTCCTCTCCTGCTGGCCCCGTCAGCGCCGCGGACCTTTGCTCCTGCTCTTGTCTCGGGGGGGCACATGCTTGCAGCGGGGGGATGGCAGTGGGGCTGGAGAGTATTTTGTTCGGGAGCTCGGTTTTGCATTCCTGTTTGTTTTTCTGAGGCACTGAGTACAGCCAACCGAGGGAGGCGCGGACCAGAAAGCATCAGCAATTATCTGCATCTGGGCAGTTTGACAGCAGCATGAGAACTATTTATAAATATGTGAACTTAATGATTTATTGATTTTCATCAACTTCACTGCCTAAAACTTAAAAGCAAATTAAAATCCCCTCACTGGGCCCTAGAGCCTTAATCGCTAATGTGTGCCAGAACATGGGAAACACAATTATTCCTTGTCGTTTCTTTTCCTAAAGATAAATTCAGCTGCAGAAAAGGAAGGGCTGGAGGAAGGGACGAGGGAAGGGCTTGCCCACCAGCTTAAAGGACAGTGTTGAAGGGAAGAGGACACTGAAGAGAAGGGGAGGTTATATTTGTAGCTGCCGAGTGGAGCAGCTGAGACTAATCCCACATGCCTTTCAGAAGCAAATTGGTGTTTGAAAAATCAAGAAAAATTAGTCAGGAATACATTTAAATATAAGGAATTTGGGATTGCATTTATCTTACTGCTGACTAAGCAAGGACCAGGCTTGCAAAAAGCTTTTCATAGCTACACATTTTTTGCTGTAAAGCCAATATTGGCCTTTAATGTTATGAATTTGGTAGCTCCTGCTGTCGGCTGCGTGGCTGTGCGGAGCGGGATGCTCTGCCTCAAAGGCTGCAGGAGCCCTCTGGCCCCGCGGCGCTCCCTTCCACGAGAAGCGGACCCTGTGCGTGCCGAGCTGGAGGGCAGAACGGGCCGGGCCCGGGGAGCACGAACTCGGTGGCTGGGGGTTCATCTTCTTTTCGTGAGAAAAAGTGCAATATGCACTTGAGCAGTGTGGAGAGAATGGCTTAGAGGTGTAGGAAGAGGAAGAAGAAATTCCATTGCGCTGTCACACGTTCTTAGTGTCACATGGTGATGCTAAATCTGTGCGAAGGGTTGTGTGTTCAGCAAAGGGGGGGGAAGATGATAGAACAGACTCTGCAGGGGAAACTTGCAGCCACGCAGGGCTCCGCGTGTTTCTGGGTCCATGGATTGGCAAATGCTCTGATTGACCATGGGAAAATCTTGCTTGTCTGCACAGCAAGACACATCACTCCTTCTACAGGAACGCACTCTCTGGTCCCAAAGCAAAGAAAATATCCCCTAGAGGGAAGCTGCGAGGGACATCCTGCCGTGGCGGCGGGTGCTGTTTAACTCATCTCTCTGCCGTGCAGGAGAGTTTGGAGAAATCTGCCGGGGATGCCTGAAGCTGCCCAGCAAGCGAGAGCTGCCGGTGGCCATCCAGACCCTGCGCGCAGGGTGCTCGGAGAAGCAGCAGCGCTCCTTCCTGGCGGAGGCATGCACCATGGGCCAGTTCGATCACTCCAACGTCATCCGCCTGGAGGGGGTCATCACCAGAGGTAGGGGGTCCCGGGCCGTGTCCACGCGCGGTGGAGGAAGGCTCCTGTGCAGGCAGCGTGCTTAAGCTGTTGCTTTGGAGCGATGACCTGGTGCTGGAGGTTCAATACTGTTGCTCTCTGGAAATTGGGTGTTTCCTCATGTGTTAGTTATTTTAGCATCCTGATGATTAATAAAACGCTTACAGCTAGACTAATGAGTCCAGGTAGTAGGACTGGCTTAGCAGCAAAACTGTGCACTCTTAATAAGAGCAAATTGAAGTGAGGTTCTGTCAGTAAAATAGATGACTCTGACTGCTCCTGGCTCTCGTGGGAGTGTGTGTGCTGAACTAGTCTGCGGATGCTGTAGTTAAATGGATATTCATGTAAATCCAAAGAAACGTGAGCACGTGTGCTGATTTTAACTAGCCTTTTGATTAGGTAAGGAAGTATTTCTGTCCTGAGTCTTGGGCTGAGCTGTTGCTTTTGCTTTCACCGAGTAGTGCTGTCCTCCCTTGTGATGTGCTTCAGTGTCCTGATAAAAGGAGGATCTGATATTGGGATCCGGTGGGTTCCCAGCTGGGAACCGCAGGAAAGCCTCGGACCCACTGCTCATTGCAAACTGTCTGAGATAAAGTCCTTGTCTCCCTTAATAGCCAGGCAGTGCGGGCTGACCACGCTGCAGGTTAGCGCCCGGATTTCTCACACCTGCGGTGCTAGAACTGCCCGAGCAACGGGCAGGACTCACGCGGTGCCCCTTGTCTGTCCGTGCAGGGAGCACCATGATGATAGTGATGGAGTACATGGGGAACGGCGTGCTGGACTCTTTTCTCAGGGTGAGTGCTGTGGGAGGCGGTGGTAACTGCTGGGGTCTGCCACCCGCTCGGGCTCTGCTGGCGGTGCCCCCTCGGACAGGGCATTGCTCACCTTTGGCTTCTCCTCCTCTTTTTACAGAAACATGAGGGACAGTTCACGGCCACCCAGCTTGTTTGCATGCTGCAGGGGATTGCCTCTGGCATGAAGTACCTGGCAGAGATGGGTTACATCCATAAAAGCCTTG
Source organism: Pluvialis apricaria (assembly GCA_017639485.1). Taxonomy (NCBI): domain Eukaryota; kingdom Metazoa; phylum Chordata; class Aves; order Charadriiformes; family Charadriidae; genus Pluvialis; species Pluvialis apricaria. Next base: position 8,295,870 of record CM030027.1, on the reverse strand, counting down.
CTGCCCACAAAGTCCTTGTGAACAGCAGCCTGGCTTGCAAAATAACTGGTTTCAGACGGCCACAAGAAGATAAGATGGAGACCATCTTCTCCACCATGGTAAGCTGCATTTCCAATTCTGTTGTCAACATTCCCCGAAAGCAAAATGCTGACAGAACAGCTACAAAACCTCCGCAGAGGTGGATCTCCCTGGCTGCAACATGCAGCCATGGCCCAGAGCGCTTGGCCAGGGCCTGGCATCACTGGAGAGGTTTGCAGCCTGCTCTGAATGCTGAATAAGGATCGAATCCAAAGCCAGCCGACTTCCACGGCTGGAGTTAATAAGGCACGCAGCAATCTTACTCCAGAACTAGTATTTTTCCTAGGCTCCCTTTTCCTTCCTCATGTGTGAATGCGGGCTCTGCCTCTTAACAGCTTTTTTCTCAGCTAGAAATCAAATGCGTTCAGCCCGGGGACTGTGCAGCAGCCGTCCAAGCACTGCTCTTCCTCCGGCCGCAGCCCCGCCGCATGTCTGCGCAAACTGGCAGGGAGGCGGCGGGTGGCCGGAGGCAGCTCTGGCAGCCTCGGGGCTCCTTATGTCTGTTTTATCACTTGTAATGAAATTCATGGTTTTCAATTAAGAATTTAAGTCCTGCTTGATTCACACACACGCCACGTCAGCTCTGCTAGCCAGCGCGTCCCCTGAGCGCCTGCGTGCACGTGGAGAAGCTGCCTGGGAGCCCCTGGGTGTGGAGCCGGGGGCTGCCCCCGCACGCCGTGGGCCCCCGAGGCCCCGCAGTCCCTCACTCTCCCTCCCCCCTTCCTTCACGCACCGCTGCGGCGCGTTTCACTTCAGGGTGCATCAATGCATTCTTGACTGCTGAGCAATAAGACGTATTTCATTTGGTACGCCGCAGCCGCGCCGTGTCAGCTGGGGCTGTTAGCGCATCACATTAACCGGGCGTTAATATCTTAAAGAGCGTTGATTCCTCGGTCAAAAGAGTGCGTATCGTTTGCAGGGCGCAGCGGGCAGCGCCAAGGCGGCAGCAGCCGATGTGCGCTGCCCGCGGGGACGCAGTGCCTGTGTCCTGGTGCAGGGAGCGGCCGTCCCAGGGCGAAGAGGCTGTTTGCAGGGTTTGGCCCACGCTCTGCCGCGAGCTGCAGTCGCGTGCCAGCTCTGAGCGGGCCGGTGGCAGAAAGAGTCTTGGGAAACTTTCAGCTGTTATCACGCCGTAGGGAGCTCCGCAGGGAGAGCACCACCGGCCCGAAGAGTCCCTGGCAAAGTGCGACCGCACCTCCCTGGACGTGGCAAGCGTCGCCTGCGGAGCCGTGGCTCAGCTGTGGCTGTCGTGCTGCAAAGCTCTCGAGCAGAGTCGCCCTGGCGCTGGTGTGCCACCGGGCACGGCGCAGCCTGCTGAGCGAGGGGCGCGGGGAGCCCAGCAGGAGCCCACTTCTCCCACTGCCGTGCAGCGGGGCTGGGACTTTGGGGTCAAGGCCTCCCCACTGTTAATTACAATTAGCTGCAGTGCCTGTCACCCGCTTCCCCTAGTGCATCCAGAGGGCTCTGCGGATGCCGAGGTGGGGATTGCGAGCTACAGGAGAGCGAGCCAGGGTGGAGGGACTGTGTGTTTGCGCAGCTCTGAAATGGCTTTCATTAAATATTAATGTATAAAATGCCATCAGCTCTTCCCAGACACATTCTCTTCTCCCATTAATATTTCAGGACTTGCACTCACGTAGCATACGGTTGCATGGCCATTTTAAAACAAATTGAGGCAAAAGTTTTCTCTTAGTACTAAACCTGCCCGTGGCACACGGGCTCGCTCGGCGTCCGCCCTGCGATGCCAGGCAGGGCACGAGGAACGGCCACCCAGGAATCGCGTGCAATGGCCGTGCGAGCACTTCTCCCTTTCTGCCCGTCCAGCGTGGGAAGAGCCTGGTGCTGTGGTCGGCCCCCGAAGCCATCCAGTATCACCACTTCAGTCCGGCCAGTGACGTGTGGAGCTTCGGCATCGTCATGTGGGAAGTCATGTCCTACGGCGAGAGACCCTACTGGGACATGTCCAACCAGGACGTGAGTCACTGGTAGATGACGATGTTGCCGTTGCTAATGGTGCGCAGGCGGCTCCGTGGTGCACGGAGGAGCTGCTGCTGCTCCCCGGGCAGGGTGTGAGGAGGGCGGCTTGCCCCGGGGGGTTGCCTGCGATCTGCATCGCAGCGCCTGACCCTGTCCCCTCTCCTCCTCTGCTGCTGCAGGTGATAAAGGCCGTGGAGGACGGGTTCCGCCTGCCCGCCCCGGTGAACTGCCAGCCGCCCCTCCACCAGCTCATGCTCGACTGCTGGCAGAAGGACCGCAGCCAGAGACCCAAGTTCTCACACATCCACAACATCCTGAGCAAGATGGTGCAGAGCCTGGAGCCCCCGAAGTGCCCCGGCTCCACGTGCACCAGGTGACCCCCCTCTTGCTTTGCTGCCTGTTGTTCTGCTTTCCCTGCCGGTTCCCGCCTCAGGCGCGCCGTGCCCTGCTCCCTCCTCACCTCCCCGTTTCGTTGGCAGGTCCCACAGCACGTCCATCCCCCTCACCGAGCGTACCTTCTCAGCCTTCCCGTCTTTCAGCTCCGTAGGCGAGTGGCTGGACGCAATAGAAATGGGCAGGTACAAAGACAACTTCACAGCTGCGGGCTACTGCTACCTGGAGTCGGTGGCCAGGATGACAGCCCAGTAAGTGAACTGATTTCCCAGCTATAACCCAGTGTCACTGGGAGCAGCATGCGTGAGCTCCGCTTGGCAGTTAGTCAGGTGTCGCTAAACAAGGGGACAGATATTCCAAAACGTGTCTGTAAGAGCTCGCTGGCGTGGGTTGGGCTGCGTGGGTTGTGCATCTCAGTTGCCGATTTTTGAAGCTGAGATTTAAACCTGGAGTTTGTGACTTTAACCTCTTTTTTTCTGACAAGGGTAGTGTTGCCTGTCCCTTCCAGAAAGCAGAGTCAAATCTAACGCAATTTACTGATAACCCGGTACGCTGACAGCACAGGGCGGCCGCCGTCTGACACCGGGCGCGTGTCACCCCTGGATTCCTGGTCAGGGGCCGTATTGCTTTGGCTGGGACGACAGACTGGGCGTTTCTTACTCTGGCAGGTCCACCGTAGGCTGATAGTCTGGAACCTGCGCTGCCCTTGCCTGGGAGCAGTTGCTGTCGGGGCACGTTACGGTTAGGGCTGGTTTTTTGTGGCTGACACGGGGCTCGTTTTGCAGAGATGTCCTCAGCCTGGGGATCACGCTGGCGGAGCACCAGAAGACCATCCTGAGCGGGATCCAGACTCTCCGGGCCCAGGTGATCCAAATGCACGGCCGAGGCGTGCAGGTGTGAAGCAGCCCCGCGCAGAGGTGCAGAGCACTGACCCGGCGCCCCCGGGGAGGAGGCAGCCAGCTGGCCCCAAACCGGACCAAATCTCTGAAACTTGGCGGTTTCAGGTGGGATGTAGGAATCTCTGGGCTGCTGCCAAACAAGTCATTCCACGTGGCAAGAGAGCAGGGCGTCCCGTCCCCTGTGCCAGGGAAGCCAAGGATTCCTGGGATGTGTGCGGTGTGCCCGGGTGGATGTGGCTCTCCCTAGCGCTGTTTTGTAGGACGAGTCAAACTGTAATGATGCCATTTCATATGGTAATTAGGTTAACAGGGTGGATGGACATTTGTGCACTGTTTAATCCAGAGCTGACAGCATTTTCGTATCTAGCATCCTACTGGTGAAATCCATGGGTATTTTTATACAAGGTGACATGTTCTAGCAACCCCCACAAGGAGCTTTTATTGCTTTTATTTTTAGAGACCAGAGCACAGCTCACACCCAGCGCCCAACTTCTGGAAGGTGACTTTCCCCATCTGCTCTGCTGAAAGGAAACTCTTTCCCAGCCAGGTCCCTTCCGCTCCAAGAGTTACTTCACTGAGTCTTGACGCCACAGTTGGGGAACAAAACCAAATATTCTCCACTGAAGGGCAGAGCAAACGGTGCTGAATGTTTCTAAGGCTCTCTTGACAGGACAATTTAAGAGGAAGAAATGAAAGGCTTTGATGAAGAGACCCGTAGCCAAGAGAGGGCAAGCAGTGGAGCCCTTGGGCTGCCCTGCTGATGCTCTCAGCCTGCACTGCCTTTTGCGCAGGTCCCCGTCCCTCATTTTACTGCTGGAGCCCAGAAGTGGGGTGGGAGCTTAGGGACCAGAGCAAGAGCATGCAGCGCTCTGCTGCCCACACACACACTGAGCCCGCAGGCAGAGACCTGCTGCCCGCGCAGGACTGATGCTAAAGCATCTGTTGCTGCTTTTGCCTCTCTTCTCTGCCTCTCGCCTTGTGGTTTTGCAGGCAGTGTCCTGCATCTTGCCTTTGCCGGCTGCCCGGGCAGCTGTGATGGCCTCGGCCGCTGTCCCTAGGCTGCAGAGCGAAGCAGGCAGAGCATCGCCGTGGGCTGACGCCAGACCCGGGGACTCGCTGCTCTCAGCTGAGCTGGAGCATCGCACTCGGAGGTGTCCGCTCTGCCTCGCAGCAGTAGGTGGACGAGTGCTCTTCCCTCTCTAGCTCTGGAAGCTTTTGCAGAGGAAAGGGCTTTTTGAACAGCACTTATTCAACCTACAGCGGCAGAAAAGAACCTCCCAATTCAGCCAGAAATGGGATGGAAACCTGGGAATTGGTTTGGAGTCAGAGAGACAGGGAGCGTGGCTGTGCTTTGGGTGGATGCTTCCCGTGCCTGCTCTGGCACTGTGCCTCTGCCCGCTGGAAGGGCCACCTCAGCTGCGGAGAGTGCCCTTCCCCTCCTCCTCCGGCTGCCCCGTGCCCGGGTGGGAGCAGGGAGGGGAAGGGCAGCACCCGCAGCCTCTGCAGTGGGGCGCACCCCGGGTCTGGGTGTCGGAGTGGCTGCAGGGGCTGTGCCGAAGGGACCGCGCACCCCAGCCAGACGCTGGGGCTTGGGCAGAACCGGCCATTGCATCCGTGGGATCCCTGAGATCCTGCCCGGCAATCCCGGCAAACCAGGGCACTTCAGCACTTTATTTTGCTGCAGGCGGTAGTGCAGCACTGCCTGCCTCGCACGCCAGCAGTTCCCACTGATGCAGGCCTGATCCCTGATGGAAGACATAAATAGCGTCTGCTTAATAATACAAGTTTCCTTGAAGTTAGTTAATTAAATGGGTCTTTGCAGCCTTGTACAGAGTTTTGTAGGCCTTTTATTATCATCTGTAAGTATTGCAAGTGAATTATTAATGATGAAAGGCAAAGATTTACAAAGGGAATGAATGCTGTGGGGATCCAGCTTCTGCTTAGTAAAGCCTCAGTCCCGGTGGTTTCCTTCTCACCGGCGCTCGGGCTCTCCTGGCTTGGCCGTGTGGCCAGGCTGGGTCCAGGGGTGCTCAAGACTGACAAGATTTCACATTTTTCTCGTATTTTTAGCTTGATTGCATCAGAGATCAGAACTCTCGCCTGAACTTCACTGAGCAGTGGTCTCAAGAAGGTGCCGGCTGATGTTGGTTTATCAGTTTTCTGCCTTGTGCCGGTGCTCCCAGGCAGTGCCGTGGTGAGCACCATGCACTCCCCGCGGCTCTCGGCTCCCGCAGCCCTGGCAGTGCAGGCTGGCAGAAGGGCACCTTCCCCCGTGCAGGTTTTGAGCCCCCGGTAGTGAACGCTTAGAGGGGTGGGAGCCGGCACAGACAAGCCGGTGCAGGGCCCGAGCTGGGAACCCACACACGGTGGGACCGGGAGCTGCCGTCCGTCTGTGGGTGCGTGCCTGGCAGCGGGCGAGTGCTGGGCGCGTGCCGGGGAGTTTGCTGCTCTCCGGGGTAAACAAGCTCTCTCCTTCCTGCCACCTCTGCAGTTTAAGCACCATTCCCCAATGTCACCTGTTAGTTTTTTAATGGAAATAATTTGTCTTTTAGTTTGGCCCGTGTCCGGTCAGGCTGGTGACTCGCCATCCTGCTGTTTCACACCCAGAAGAGTAATAATGGTGATCCAAAACCTTCATTTGGTGGAAATGCCAGATCCCAAGGATCAAGTGCAATTTGTATGCTCTTTATGTTTACATTTTATCTATAGAAAAAGTATATTATAGTTCTCTAGGCAGAGTTGAACCAACTTGATTCCGGATCCTCTCCCCCCTCTCCCTGCTCTTGTCCTGCCCGCCAGGATCTCCAGCAGGGTCCAGTGTCGGGATGCTGGGAGCGGTGCTGGGAGGTCGCTGCTCTTGGGGCTCGCTCCAGGTGGTGCAGCTGCTTTCAAGGAGGTCTGGGGAAATCCAGGGCTTGGTGACAAGTGTTTCAGAGCCTGGGAAACAGACCTGGTCACGAGCAGGCAGCCACACGTTCCTCTTGAACCCCCCAGAACAGACCCCGTCTCCAACATTAGGGATGCGAGGAGGGGCTGGCTCTGAGTGCTCCCGCGGCCGCTCTTGGAGCTGCTGGGATCTGCTCCTTCGTCCCTCAGAACGTTGCCCAGCTGCAGAGAGAGAAACCTCAGCACAGCTGTCCTACAGTCCTGGCAGCTTCTCCTGGGCTGCGGGGCCGGTGGCTCGCGGGGCGCCGTGGGTCCCTTGGGAAGCTGCCGCGGCCATGGGGGCGGGCGTCCCTGCCCTCCGCAGCGGCACAGGGCTGGCAGCCCCGCAGCCTCCTGTGCCACTTGCTTCTGTCATCCTAGTGTCATCCCAGGATGCTCGCTCTGCGCTGGAGCACTCCAAGCAAACATGAGACCATCTTTCAATCATCTCTTAAGTGTTTCCCCCACTGAACTGGGCTCCTGTACTACATTCTGTAGGACAGTCAGAATTGAAGGCGTAATTTCTTTGTTTGCGTCCTTCTCTAGCTGTTCCCAAAAGAAATTCAGTGTTTAATTACTTTTCTGACTTACTCTGGTGAGGGACTCGGATGTGGTGTTTGATAAAGCTGTTTCTTTTGGACGGTTCTGTGGATGGGGCCGTGCTCTGACTCAGCGGAAACAAGAGGCGTTTGCTTCCCTCATCTCTCCTTCAAGAAAGAGTAAAAAGCACATAATGGAAGTATGCTTTCTAGCATTGCAACGATAAACAGTTTTAATTGAGCTCCTCATCAATGCTGAAGATAATAAAATGAGCAGATTAAGTTATAGATTGTTGTTATGGTTTTAAAATTAGCTTACGTCCTCTCAGCACCTCTCTTTGGAGAAGTGTTCAATGCCTTGTAATTAAATTAATTAGCGATCCTGTTTTGAAGCTGCTTGACCAAGGTAAACGGTTTCGGTCTGCCCGTGCAGCCGCCGACGTGGTGCAAAGCTCCTTCCTCCTCCCCTGGCTGGGGGAGGCTCGCCGGGGCTCGGGGCTGGCCGAGCGTGCTCAGCCTCGCTGCAGCAGCGTTAGCCTTGGTGGGCTTCTTAAAAGAACAAGCGGTTTGTAATCCGCAGGCTTTGCTGGAGCCAACGAGTGCAGTTACGAGCAGGTCAGATGTTAGATGGTCCGGCAGAGCGGAGGCCAGTAGCGCCGGAGAGGGGCAGAGCACGCGGGGGTGTCTGAGCTGGTGTGTGGACAGGACCCGCGGCTGTCCTTGCGCGGAGAAGGACGTGGCAGGCAGCCCCGGTCCCTCGGCGTGTCCTGTCGGCTCTTGGTGCCTCGTGGCTGTGAAACAGGACGCCATTTCCGCCGCGTGTCCTCTGGAGGAGCGGTGCGGTGGTGGTGTGTGCTGGCAGCCGAAGGCTGGCTGCTTCTGGGGGGCAGCGACGCGGACCCGGCGTCCAGCTGTGCGTCTTCAGAGCCAGCGTTTGGGCGGCTGGACGGGGCACTTTGCCGCCACGATACAGCAGCAGGAAACCTCCCGTTTTGGGGCTTTGCTTGATATTCCTCCTGGGAGCGTCTCCACTAGACGTTCCTCTCTGCCGGTGGGAAGAGGCCCAGCACGGCCTCCCCTGGGCAGCCAGAGAGGACTCGCGCAGGGGCGGCCCCTTCCCCTGAGCTCCCTCCTCTGCGGTCCCCGAATCTCCCCTCCTGTGCCATGTCTTGTTTTCCGTGAGCGCGGGAGGACGGACCCGCAGCCGCACGGCACGGCCGGTCTGTGCGCTGCCTCCCGCACAGCGCCTGCAGGATCGGGGCCACGGGGCCACAGGGGCGCGTGGGGACACGGGCCGTGTCTCCCAGCCGCGGCCATGGCCACGGCCTGAGGCAGCGTTAGGGTGGGAACGATGTGCAGGACCCAGAACTCGGGAAGCTCTGGTTGCGGCCCGACGCGGCGCTGCGCGGTGCGGGCAGGACACGCGGCTCCAGGGTCGCCGGCAGCCTGCAGCAACCCCCCCCCGCATGAAACCAAAACCAGAATCAAGTTGGTTCATCTCCAGATGCTTTTTGATATTCATTAACCACGTGTTATATACTGTAAATACTTACTTGAGAAGTCGATATATATTTTTATAAGCTTGAAACAAATGTAATATAATATCATAAGGGACACTGTGTGCATTTCACGTTTGAGCTATAGTCAGACATCTCCAGGGAACCACTGTTGGTTTGGAATAATTAATAATAGTAATAATAATAAAAAAATGGTAATAAAGATCTATTGACACTTTTGTTAATTTTGTATTTATTGAACTATGTTTAAAGATTGCAATAATGAGATACCTAAAAACCTAAGTAAAAACAACCACTAATTCTGCCCTGGCTTGTCTGTGTGGGTCATTTCAGGTGTTCTGATGAAAAGCACCACTTCAGCAAGGGCAGCGGGTGTCAGGCAGGGAGCAGTTTAAGTAGCAGCGAGGTGTGAAGTGACGCATTGTTTTATTAAACAGTGCGTGTGCCATTGCTCCTGCTGCAGAGGTGGCAGCAACGGCGGAACTCGGGATGGTGGTTTCGTGCTATTGACACTTTGTTCGCAGGAAAAACCCCGTTACTTCACTAGCACAGCGCGTGTGTTTTGTGGACAGAAGGGCCCGTTGGTTGGCCTGTCAGCCAGATGCTGTTCGGGCAGGCAGGAATCCTTCCCGCCACCCTGAGGACCCGATAACCTTGGAAGTGCTCACAGCGTGGAGCTGTCAATACGAGCGCAATTGTCAGGCTAATATACGTGTTGCTGTGTATGTGTGGGGATGCTGCTGAGCAGAGGGAAAACACTGCAGAGTTACTGTGCTCAAGGCATGTAATTAATTGTTTAATTGAGTAAATGAAAGCAGTGTATGGCCAGCATGCTAAATGCAAACACTGCACAAACAGTATTTAGAAATAATTCAATGCGACTCTTTCACTAGTTCACATTTCTTTTCTTTTTCTTAGGCTGCTTAATGCCAAAGAACATGTACAAAAGCCTCGTTTCGCTGTGCTGACAGCAGTGACAGCTGCGAGGAAAAAGGAACCGAATGGGTGCTTAAAATGGGTGAAGTCTATTTGCCTTCTGTCGATCAATTAATTCAGCCGGTCTTCACTCGGAGCCTGGCCAGGGCTATATTGGCACTATAAAGAAATAATTAGAGCTCTGAAGCGGGGTTATGAATAGTGGATTGCAACTCACAGCCAAGCAGATGTGTTTTTGCCTGGTTATCTGCACTCGTGCCTCCTGTGGTGTGCGGGTGATGGGTTTACCCCTCTTCTGTGACCTTCCTGGCACGGTCTCGGCTGGGGGCTGTCTCCCCCGGCCAGGGACCCCTGTGCACAGACAGCAGGGGGGTGCAGTGGAGGACACGGGTGATGCTGGGGGTGGCGGGGGTCTCCAGCTGCAGGCATTGCCCTCCCTCGGGGCTGGCAGGCAGGCGGGAGCGACGGCAAAGGTACCGGGCGTTCCGCCTCGCGGCGCTCCCATGGTGCGTGGGCAGGGCCGGCTCCCCCAGGAACGTGCCAGGCAGAGGCTGCGGCGTGCCGTGTAAAGCGAGCCATTAATAATTGAGATCATGTCACACGGAGACAAGTCTGCTGTAGGCTGCGCGTGGTGGCTCGCAGAGATAGCCAAGAAACCATTAGCAGCGCCGTGAAAGGTCGGAGTGAAAGGCAGTGGGAGCGGGCACCGGCTGTGGCTGCGCACCGTGGCTCCACGGCCGCCTGCATGGGAGCCCGCAGCCCCGCGCCCCCTCCCAGCTCTGCGCCTGCGTCCCGGCTTTCAGAGCCCTTCTCCCCTCTGCCCTGGCACGTTTGAGCTCTTCTCACTTGATGCCTTGTGTGAAGAGTGAAAAAAAATAAAAATAAGGAAGGTAATTGCCCAGAAATGAATGGTTACACACCTGTATAATTTGCTGGCATTAATTAATGGCACAAAAGGGGCTCCTTCCCCTCTGCCACCCAGGGAGCAGAGTTCCCCAGCTGTCCCACCGCGGGTCCACACTTGAGCGCTTTGCTGCCTTGCCTACCGTGGGGGCAGGTTTTCTCGCTCGCTGGGTCGAGCTGCTGTACTGAGCAGTGTCAGCGTCTCCCTGCCCTGAGTTGGAAGCTTTGTCCTTGTAACTTGGTGCTCGCAGTTTTACGGCTGCCCTGTTGTGGTGATGGATTGCACGGGCTGACATTGAAGCTGCTGTTTCCTTCTTCCCCCACCCTCTGCTGTTGGAGCTGACCAGACTGCGAATATTTTCTGCATAACAGACCAGAGAAAGCCTCTTTCCACCTAATTCTACTTCCCTGATCCGGAGGTTTGAGGGGAAAATTACAACCTGGTCTGCAACTCTGCATTTGTCTTGCATATTCGGCAATGGACTTTGCAGCTTCTGACACATGCAGTGGCTTAGAGGAAGAAAACTAGCTCTGGAAAATGTCTGGGGAATCACAGCAGGCAGCATGGCTACCATGCCGTGTGTGGCCGGCCCATGGCTGAGCGGTGCCAGCGCACCCCTGTGCGCCCAGCGCAGGCTCGTGCCCCCGGCGCTGGTGCAGAGCGCGCTGTAAGGGGGACGATGGTCCCCGGTGACAAAGGAGGGGTCAATAAGCTGTTATGGCTGAGACACAGTAAAGCACGGGATGCAGCAGCGATCAGTCAGGGAAGGGCTCAGCACTTGGCAGATGCTGCCTCATAGGGGGGCATATTTTAAACAAAGCGTTTATTGCATGGTGCCGGTGAGAGCAGGCGGCCGCGGCGTCCAGCCAGCCCCGGCGGCAGGTCCGTGTCGCAGGGAGAGCAAAGGAAGAGCCGGGTCTCCTCCTCTTGCTCCTCGCTCCCGCTTAGCCGCCTCAGACATGAAATCCACCACCTTCCCTGTCCGTTCCTCATTTGAAGGTTTACTGCAGAGGCTGCGTGGCCCCGTCTCTGCTGCGACGGCTGACGAGGCCGGGACGAGACACTGCTCCCATGACAGTGGCGTGGCGGGGTCAGACAAGCCCAGCCTCGCTGGCGCGTGTCCCCCGTCCCCCCCATGCTGCCTCTGGCACCAGTGCGGGAAGGAGATGGGCAGGAGGAGAGTGATGCCCAGGGAATATTAAAAAGAGTCTGGCTCTGGAGGAAGAGCAATGTTTAAATATGAACAACTGCTAATTATCAGGAAGAGCCGGTGCCATCTATCATCATAATCAGCGATCTGTCAGTTCAAGTGTCACCAGGACGGATGCACCTTTCCTCTTCGTATTAATCCCCCACCGTCTCGGTGTGGGAGAAGGGTGCTGCAGACGCCGGGGCACGGCCAAAACCCCGCAGCTCCTCCTGCCCCTCCACAGCGCCCACCTCCCCGCTAGGACTCCGCGGCGAAGGCTTTGCATCCGCTCTGGCCTTCACCCAACACTGCCCGCTTAAACCACTTCTAATTAAAGCAGAGGCTGCAGGCTCAGTTGCAGCCCCCCAGCGCAGAGATGAGGCTGCAGGGACCTGCTCCTCTGCCCCCCATCCCTCAGGGGGGCCAGACGCGGCCACCATCCAGCTCTGCCGCTGGTCACACCACTGGGGGACAGAGGTGCCAGTCCCGGGCTTGTCCGGCAGGAGCAGCCACGGAGCTCTGGCTTGGCTGAGTGCCACGCAGAGTGGGGACCGGCCCAGGGGCGCCCGGGCTGGCGCAAGTGCTGGGGTTCGTGGCACATCCCAGTTCAGGTGGCCTTGCTGCAGGGCTGGGTGGCCATGGTGCAGGGATGGGTGGCCACGGCGCAGGGGTGGCTGTCCACCAGCAGCACCCGCCCATGGGTATCACAGTATCACAGAATCCCAGAATGGTCAGGGTTGGGAGGGCCCTCTGGAGCTCCCCCAGTCCAACCCCCTGCCACAGCAGGGGCACCTCCAGCAGTGGCACAGGACGGCGTCCAGGCGGGTTTGGGATGGCTCCAGAGTGGGAGACTCCCCCCCTCTCTGGGCAGCTGTGCCACTGCTCTGCCGCCCACAAAGAAGTTCCTCCTCATGTTGGGATGGAACTTCCTGTGCTCAAGTTTGTGCCCGTTCCCTCTTGTCCTGTCACTGGGCACCACTGGAAAAAGACTGTTCCCATCCCCCTGGCACCCTCCCCTTAAGTATTTATAAGTATTGATAAGATTCCCCCTCAGTCTTCTTTTTCCTAGACTAAAAAGCCCCAAGTCCCTGAGCCTTTCCTCATAAGAAAGATGCTCCAATGCCCTCATCATCTTTGTAGCCCTTTGCTGGACTCTCTCCAGCAGTTCCCTGTCCTTCCTGACCCGGGGAGCCCAGAACTGCCTTTGCACTTGCTGTTGCCTCTGACAATAGAGCCACCTGCCCAGCAGCCAGAGATGCCTGGAAGGCATAGGAGCAGTTTAATTACACAATTATAAATGTCTTTGGCTGCCTTATCTTGCGGAGGCTGACGAGCACCTTCAGCGTCAGACAAAGAGACGGCGTTATCGCTCGCAGCGGCTGCCTTCCTGGGCAGCATCTGCAGCGAAGGGGCACAAACAGAAGCAGAGGGACAGCACCGAGCCAGCGGGTCGGGATCAGTCCCTGAGCCTCGGCACAGGCTCTGCCTCACGGCCACACCGCGGGGAGCTTGCGCTGGCCCTGCTCCCGCTCTTGTCGCATTCCGATAACCTGCCCCGTCGGGCGCCCCGGGAGCAAGAGCCCGGGGGCTGACAGGGGCCGTGCTCCCCCCGCCCCTAACGCCTTTTTAACGTTGTCCGTGTGGTGCTGGGAAGCAAAACACACCTGCCATGGGGTTGGTGCTGCTGGCTGGGACGTGTCCTTACCCGGCTGCTGGCTGCAAGCTGGTGGCGGGTCCCTGGCGGCAAAGGGGGAAGAAGCGGGATGGGAAGTGGTTTCGAGGGGTTCCGCTGTTTCTGTTACAATGAAGAGCCCTCACAAGGTGCTCTCACCAGGCATCTGCCCCCTCGCCCCCCTTTTTTTTTTAGGGTGGCATCTGACTTAAAGGATGTAAGTAATTAAAAGGCCATTTTAATGAGTCCTAGTGTATTAGCAGACCAGACTTTCAGGAATCCGTTGCGCCAGGAGGAGTGTTGCACAACTGTTCACAAAGCTCACTGCGACCGGGCACTTCTGAAGGGAGCTGGTGGGCTGCGAGAGCGGGCGAGCAGCCTTGGCGCCTCCCGGGAGAAGCAGATGTCCTCGGTGCTCGGCGCACGGAGCAGGCTGCGTGACCAGCTGGCACCCTGAGAGCGCACCGAGCACCGCAACTGCTGCCGGTGCCAGCACCTCCCTCCCCGCCACGGCGGCAGTCCCTGGAGGCTCCTGAGCTGCAAAAGGCAGCGAGCCTGAGCGGAGTGATGCAGAGGTTGCGTGCACGGGGCTCTATCGCATCTGATAGAACTTCCATCAGATGAGAGAAACTCCGTGAAGTGCTGGGAATTGGCAACAGCTGAGCAAACGCATTCATTAGCGATGCAGCCGCAGCAGGCTCGGGGGTGCCGCTGAATGTGGATGTTCATTAAGTCACACTTTACAAATGGGCGATGAAATATTTACCCACAAACATTTAGCCGAGCGCAGCAGCGCGGGGTCCCGCGGCAGTGGGGTTGGGGACGTCCTCCCGCCGGCCCTGCGGTGCACGCAGCCCCGCGCGCCGGAGAGCAGCCGCTGGCTGTTTGCGGAGGGGCAGGCGGCGGGGGCACCCCCGGGCGGGGGGCGCAGGCCGGGCACCCCCTCCGGGTGCTGCAATGAGCCCCCCCCCCCCAGGCACCTGCAGCCCGTGGAGTGCTGGTCCTGCTCTCTGCACGGTGCGATGGGAGCGCAGCGCGCCGCTTTATGTACCGTCATAAACATCTCCATTAACTCGCACAGTATTTAAATTCCATAATGGAGCTGAAATAAAGCAGCAGCATCTTATCCCCGCTGGAGCCCTAGATCATCTGTTACAAAGAGGCACTTTGGGGAAACCTTGCACATCTGAATAAGAACGTAGAACTGGGCAATTCAGGCTTTTCTTGCAAGTCCCTTCTTAATGAAGGCAGTTCTCGCTGACGCTTTCCCAGGGGAATACTGCGTCTCTGTTAGCTGGATGCTTAACAGCGTGCTCAGGCCTGGTGGGGCAGTGGTGAGGCTTTTGCATTTGCTGACAAAGCAAAAGTCGGGCTGGGCCCTCAAGGGCCAAAGGAGCACCGGAGGAAGGGCGTCACAAAACCAGCCCAACGCAGCGGTGCAGGGCAAGGTGCTCGTGTGCTGCGCATCCCTCTGCGCCCTCCTCCCGCCTGCAGTGGGTGAGCTGGCCTCGCCACGGCTGCGCAGGGCGGGCAGAGGCAGCAGGGACACCCCAGGGGACCACAGACATGGAACAGGTCTTCTGCTCTTTGAAGCAAAAGCATGAAGCCAGGAGGAGTCAGGGCAGGGAGAGGTGCGTTCCCATGCGGGGGCGCAGCAGCACAGGTCCTGCTGCAGCCTGTGGTTGTTAGCAGTGAATAAAACACATTGCAATGTTTAGGTAGCTCAGCTTAATTCATTCCCTGCAAGTGGCCATGTCCCACCATGTCCCGAGTGCCGCGATGCACCGGGGCAGCAGCACACAGGCAGTTATCTCCCGCCGATCCCTTCTGCAGCTCGTTTTGGGCTGTGCCAAGGCGCTGGCGGTGCCTCTCCCCGTCCTGCTCAGGTGCCGCCTTCTCTGGGCAGATCAGGAGAAGTTCAGTGGTCTGTCTCGAGGACCCTGCAGCTTGGAAACAAAAAGCTGTTGGCCCGATCCTCGTGCCAGCCCCCAGCCTCAGCGCAACCGCCACATCTGATGGACAGATGGACCCTGTAGGGCGGCTGATACCTGGCGCATCCCCGCCAATGCCACTGCCACTGCCGCCCAGGGGCTGTCTGGCCACAGCTCTGGGGCTGGGGAGCTCTGGCAGCCTGTGCTCACTCGGCACGACCCCGGGGCCGCTGGGCCAGGGACCGGTGCACAGCAGAGCTACGCGCTCCCGCTCCCCCCAGCACAGAGGCGGTGGGGCAATGTCTCCAGGCAGCCACAGGGATGGCACTCAGCCATGGGGGTTCTATGCTGTTTAATATTTTTGAGTGAATTCTATTAAACGCCAGGAGACAAAGGGATTAATAGGGCAATGAAAATGCTTTCTGTGAGATTTAGGTGCTCTGGGGTGATGGCAATTGGTGTGCTGGATAAATAGCGGTTTGTGGCTGTAAATACAAGCTCCCAGGGTAAGTGGTATGTAAATCGGCAACGCTGTACCTCTGTGGGGAAAAAACAGGCGCAGGGACCCAGGCTGCTTTCACTGTGGCTGTTTCTGGGCAAAGTTAAATTAAGTGAAGATATAATGCAGCTTTGCAGGAGAAGCAGAATTCATGTGGTTCATGTGAGGAACAGCAACAGAGTTGTTCCATCTCCACCATTTCATCACCAAGAATCCTGAAGAAACTGTTTTATCCTCATGCTGGCTGTACGTGTGTGTGTGTGTATGACCCAAGGGGCTGTCCCGTGTCGGTGGGGTGGCACAGCATCACACTCCTGCTCAAGGTGGGTGCTCAGCCGGCCTCAAGCCCAGCCAGCGGCTGTGGGTCGGGCTCACACAGGTCCTTGCAAGGCTCTTCCCTGTGCATTTGCTGTTCCCACCAAAAAAAAGGGTCTCTCATGTTAGCAAAGATGCTGCCAAATCCTCACTGGCTGAAGATTAAAACCATCACCCTAAACACTGATTTAGCAGACCCCCCCCAAACGCTGCCCGCGTTTCAGTGTGTTGGGTCTGGCGGTGGCTCCGAGCCCCCGCACACCGGGCGCGGGGGCCAGGCGGGCGCCGAACTGGAACTGAGGTGCCTGTCCTGGTGATCTCACAGATGTGCCCGAGTGCTTGCCATCTAAAGCATCAGCAACCAAGGTGCTGGTGTTAGTGGGGCAGCTGGTTGTGCTGAGCTGGGCAGAAAGACATTTGCAGTCAGCTCTGCAACATCCGTGATTTCCTAATCATGATTACGTGCCTAATAGGGGCTACAGGGCCTGCAGCTGGGGTAGGTCCTGGTTTCCACTTCGGTTATTTTATAAGGAAGCTCAACTATGACTGTAACATTTGCCCAGGAAAGGATAAGTGTTTCCCCGAGTTTGTTAATATTATTGTTAACAGAGTATTGTCTTGCCTGGTACGAGCAGGGTGGCTCCCAGGGGCTGGCGTGCTGTCTCACAGCACAAAGCAGAGCAATATATAAATCTCTGCTTTGGCTTGCAGGGAAATGCAATGTGTCAGGTATCACATCACACTGCATCAAAATGTGATGTGGCATAATGAATCAAACTTCCAAAAATAAAACTTTCTTCTTGAAATAAACTTGTCACTGTAAATTTAAACTCTTGCCAAAGAATCGTGATTTGATGTGAGTTACTTTTGCCAGTAATTTACAGAAGTGGGTGGTTTTAATTACTATTTACAGCACGTGTAGGAGTCTAAAGAGAGAGCGCTGGAGGTGTCTCTGCCCAAATATGCGTTAGCTGTGCAACAGAAACCCCAGATCCTTAATGTGGCTCCAACGTAGCAGAGCTTGAGAGGGGGAGAGTGAAACAATCCACTTTGAGCAATCAAGGACATGGAACATTTCCTCCATTCCCACTTACCCAAACCCCCACGGAGGACACAGTGGCTGCCACCGGTGCGGAGGCTCCATCCAGCTCTCCTGCCCGCACCCGGCCCGAGCGTCGTCCCCTGCCCAGGGCGGGCTCCCCGGCTACACGATGGGGACCGGCAGCGTGGCTGCACGCCCCCCAGCGAGTGGTGCAGGAGCTGGGGCGGCAGCGGGTGCCCCAGCGGCCGAGGAGAGCCCGGGAGCGGGCAGGGAGCCGATGGCGGGACTGGTGCTGGGAGCCGATGGCCCTTCCCACCCCGCTCCTGCCTCGTGCTGGGAACCAGCCCGTCCCGGAGGCGCCCGTCGGCCGCAGCGCCCAAGGATCACCCCTGGGAGACGACAGCCCTTCCCCAAAAACGGGCTGGGGGGGCCGCACACCCCAGGCTGCGGGGAGGGATCCTGCTGCCTGCAACCCGCCTGTGGGCACGGTCTGCAGCTCACCTGGGGGAATGAAACGGGATTTTTTTTATTTTATAAGAAGTGTACTGGTCCAGAGGTTTGAATTACTCAGCTGTTTACACCGGTCGCGCTGCAGTGGGAAGATGCACTTCCCCAGGTTACAGCCCTCGGTTACACAGCTGTGATCACGCGTAAGTGCAGGGCGACGCGCTGCCCTTCCCGCACGGTGCTCTGCGGAAAAACCAACGGGCAGGAGAGGGAATGGGCCTGAGCCCCGCCGCTCGTGCAGGGAAGAGCGTACCCTCATGTCGGCTGCCATGGCTCTGTGCTGCCTTTTAAACCAGCATCAAGAGATGAAAGAAGATAGCAAGATGTATGGGCTCAGATAAAAATTTTGTCAGACTTCCCATGTCAGCGAGGAGCTGGGAATAAAAGGAAATCTGTCAGAGAGAGCCTGAGAACCTAAAATACAAGACACAGCAAGGAGCCATTGTTATTGATGATGAAATCTCTGAAATTCGGCTCCTATGCATCAATGTCTAACTGCACTGAAAGATTTTGTGTGTTCCTCTGATTTAGTCTTTAAGGAAGAAAAGAGCCGATTAAAATTCAGCAGCCTGAGGTATTTTAAGTGGTTATTTAGAGACAAAAACTTACAAAATTCTTAAGGAGAGAAGGGATCCTGTCTTGTCAACAGACTGCAAGAAAAATGTCAGTTCCCCAGCCTCGGGAAGGGCGTTTGTCTGGGAAAAGCCTCGATCCCTCGGTGATGCTGATTAGCACAGTCACTAATCACAGCGGCTCCCGTGTTCGTACATGCAGCCCTGTAATCACCGGGAACGACGAGGCGGTGACGTTCTCTTGGACAGCTTGGCTGCAAAGGAGAGACTTTTGCCGTGCCCACGGCGCTGCGCAGGCGGGGGCGCGATCGGCCCCTGCCCGGGTGATCACCCCCGGGGGGGTGCGCGCACCGGCTCGCGGCTGGGGGGGACGCACCGCACCTGAGCCCCGGCGCGTGTGGGAGCCGCTGACCCCCCCGGCCCAGCTCCTGCCCTCTCACCGAAGCAAACACACCTCGAGCAAAGCTGCTCCCCGGTGACGGCCACCCAGCGTGCGCCGGCCGTGCGCCTGCCTGCCCTCGCCCCTGCCCTCGCCCACAGCTGCCGTCCCCCAGGAGCCTGACCTGTCCCAGACCTGTCCCAGCCTCCGCCGGGACGTGACAAAACGCAGGTGGCGAAGGAGCGAGGTGGCAGCCGGCGAGGGCTGGGGGGGAGTGGCGGCGGCTTGGACTCCGTTATTGATTTGAGGAATGTTTCAAACAGCTCATTTATTTTCATTAGACTTCTGCCGACGTCTTCATATCAGTGTCCCCTACGTAGGTCGACATCTGTCCTCAGGAATGCTTTAATTGCATTTTCTTTGCTTTACGCAGCTCTTAGCTAATGCATTCTGGCTTCATTAGATTAGACACCTATTGTCCTGAGGATGTTGTCATGTTTTCAAATGGCTTCAATCAGCACCTCCCAGGCACCAGCTATTTCGGGATATAATAAAACCGAAACCTCATTCAGGCTGGGTGAGTAATGGAGGTGCATTTCCCACCCCCATCCAGCCTGGCTTTAAATTTGGCTCGCTGACATCCCCCTGGATGCTGGCAGAACACAATTAAGCCTCTTGTCTTGCAGGCATCGTCCGCGTGGTTACACACTGCTCGGGAGGAAGAGCTCTGCAACACGAACTGGGTTTCTAATGATCTTGTCATCGCCAACAGCACAGAGAGATTAAATGAAAGACTGGGGGAACAGTCAAGATCAAAACTCAGATTTCCAGATGTCCGGAGCATGGCGGGCTCGCGGTGCTGCGTCTCCTCACACCCAACCTGGCAAAGCAGCTGAGGGTACGCGTACGTGTGCACGTGCCCTCTTCGTGAGAGAGAGCAAAACACGGGGTGACAGAACCACAGCCCACCCGTCACGAGTGCTGGGGGGGTCCTTTCCTTGGCAGCTCCAGGCAAAGACCGTTCTTAGACCTTGTTCTGCAGAAGCTCTTTCCCCTTTACCTTAAAGATCCTTTACCAGCTCTTGCGGCAGCTCGTGTCCCCTCTGCACGGCTGCAAAACGGTCACGGACTCGGGAAACGAAGCGAGGTGGGAAGGGGCTGGGCAGACGGCGGGCTGGGGGCAGAGACGCCTCGGGACAGCAGAAGCACCGTGCGCCGCTGCCCCGGCGAGGGCTGACGGCGGCGGGATGGTCCCCGCGCTGCGGCGTTGGCTCAGCACGCAGGTCCCCAGACAGGGGCTCTCCTTCCCCGGGCGCTCTCCTCCGGCAGAAGGATTGCCTCGGCCCTGTCTTCTTATCACGAGCTACCACAATATCTGCATCTATCCTTTTCGCCCCACAGGCGGTATTTTGACTTCTGGAATTCATCTTACCTACCAAGGGACTCTAAATATATCCCAGACAATTTCCCCTCCTCATTTTTAATAATCTCTTTCAGCATTAAATTAGTTTTTGAAAATATGTATTGGGATGATAGGCTTTTTATCACAGCTGATAGACAATATTAATCACCCCCGTGTCCTAATCCTCACAACACACGCACATTCATTACAGTGGCCCTGCATCAATTTTAACAGCACTTAATTCATTACAACTCCATTACTGCCTGTGCATGCTCCCCACAACAGCTTTACCGGCGATTTGTCACCCGGGTGCCCATGGCGCTGCGGGCGGCTCCGGTGCCCACCCCACGGTGCCGCGGTCGCTCCTCGAGCCGCGGGACGGGCTGGAACGGGGCGGGTGGCGGACGCCGCTGTGCCCTGCACGGGAGCAGGGCTCGCTGCGGAAACCCCGGGGAGGTGACAGGTGGAGGAGCAGAAGGATAAAACCCCTTTTCCTGACTGGGATCCCCTTCTCCGCTCACTGGACCGCGAGCACAGGGGGTGGCCGCGGCCCCCGTGCGCACAGCGAGGCCGAGGCGATGCGCTGGGGCAGCGCACGCGCGTCCTCCTGTCCTCGAGCCCTGGTGAGACTGAGCCGGGAGCAGGGGAGACAGCCCCGTGCAGGAGACCGATGGAGCCTCTCCGTGCCCTCGGCTCGGCCGGGGACGCCGGGTGCCGGGGGATGAACCTGCTGGCAGAGCCCGTTGCAGCAGCCGCTCCTCTAGAGCAACTGCTCCAGCAAATCCCACATTTAGGAGAAACCTCTCCGCAAGCAGAAGCCTAGACATGAGGGTGGGTGAGGAGCCACGGTGCCCGCTTTGGGCCAGAGCCAAGAGCCAGAGGAGGGAGTGACATGATCTGGAAACTGGTGACAACAAGGAAAATCACTGAAGCCCGAGAGGCTCAGCAAACATCTGTCGTGTCCCGGGAGTGTGGAGTTGTCTACTCAGCAAAAAAATAAATCTCCTTGGGCTAGCTGTGCGAGACCAAGGACACAGCAACACGGCACCCCGGTCCCTGCATCAGCTCGTTTCGTTCTGCGCCGTGCCCCTGTCATTAGCCAGCATGTAGAAGAGTGAGCGCAGGATTTACACTCCTCAGCCCACGTGCCGGGAGGTTTATGGCACCATAAAATGGCTGGGCTCTGAACAAACACAGCCGAGCAATTCTGCACAGCCCTGTGCTTTCCAAAGCTGCTTTACGACTCCCTTTTAACGTGACTGATTCCCTTTTACTGCATGGGCTGATTAAAAGTGTCTCCGGGATGGTGACAATTCCCTCTTGCTTGGGACATGGCGGTGCCTGGGCTCCCACCCAGTGCCGGGGAGGTGGGACGAGGAGCAGGGTACCCCCGCTCCCCCTTGCGCCGTGGGCAGCCGGTCTGTGAGCGCCTTCCTCCTGCCAGTCCCGCCAGCAGGAATTAGCCCAGAATCGATTAGACCCACTCTGCCGGGAAAGGAAACACCCTGCAACGCTGCTGCTACCGCTCGTGTGGCCAGAAAAGCGCTGCCATTGAACACCCGCGGAGAAAGACTCATAAGTAATCTTCGGAGCCAAAAAGGCATTTATGACTGTAGCAAATAATTTCAGCCTCCAAACAGGACAAGAATATCATCGGCGCAGGGAGATCTTGGGGAGAAGGAAAAGCAACACGGTGGCTCTGTATTTAAAATAATATTTCCACTTCTAACCAAAAGCGAATTGTTGGTTTTGAGCACAATAATAGACACAAAGAGCAGAAACGGTCTGACTGCAGCGTCAGGGTTTAGCCAGAAAAAGGGGTGAATAGGTAAAGCTGGACCATTAGCAGACACAGATAGAGAAGGAAAGCTTGGCAGAGACCTTCCTTGTAGCTGCAAGCCCCTGCCTGCATCAATTAGTTAATGGGTCCTCAGCCCATCCTGGCCACGGCCCTGCCTGTACGGCGCTGCCGAGCCCCTGCCTGTACGGCACCAGGCCGCATGCGTACGGCTGCGGGATGCATTTTGGGGCTGCTGGGTCCCACCGGTGCCGCTCTCGCCTGGCAGCGCCGGCACAGCTGCAGCCGCCAGCCTGGCACGTCGCCCCGGAGCGGGCGGACGCGCTCTGGACCACCCGCACCAGCGGAGCCTTGGGGCTCCCCGAGGTGCCCCCGTCCCGCGTCCCAGCCCCTTCCTGCTCGGGGGGGGGGGGGGCTGCCCTTGGCCGGGTCCCTCGCAGGCAGTGGGGTGGGAGCGGGGGTCTCCTGACATCAACAGCTTCATTAGGACGGGAAGTGTCCGGGTGTTTCCCCATAATTAAATGGCAGGGGCTGACACGTGCCGGAGTTGTCTGCAAAGATGCTCTGCTCAGGGCGCGAGGGGCCACCGTGAGCGCCCAGCCCCCCAAAACACTTGCACTGTGCTGCCTCCGTGCTCCTGCCCGCGCTGCCTGCTGCTGCCCACGGCCGGGGCTCATCTCGCTGCGGCAGCAGGCAGGACCCTTCCCGCTGCTCCGGCTCCCCACACCGAGAAACTTCCCACATCAAACCTTAGACAAAGCAGGGAGCGTTGTGGGGAACAGATGGCAAGTGCCAGATGGGTAAGGTGTCTGAGGAGGGAGATGTTATCACGTGGAGTGAGCCATGGGCTCACACGATCCCGCTTCAAACAGTCGGCAATTAACTCAGGCTATTACAATCAAACTCTCCGAAGTTTCCTCACTCCTCCCTTTGCCATTGGGCCTCCTTATTTCTAGGTGAGCTGGATATTTGATGAGAAAATGAACCTGTAATTCATTTGAAGCAAGATGCCTGGTTCCCCACACAAGCGAAAAAGCACCAGAGGAGTTATTTGCCAAAAATAATGGGATTAGTATCGGTCGGCACTGTCCCAAAGGGAAAGGGAAATTGGCTTTCTCTTCCAAGGGCTTTTATTTATAGCGAGCAGGTGGAGCCTTGTCGCTGTTTTCTCTTGTGCTGGCACGGGGCTGGGATGTGTCCTTCCAGGGGAAGGCTTTGCTCTGCCCCAGGGCAGCCCCGGCGCAGTCCCCGAGCAGCTCTGCTCCCCACGTGGCCGCACGGTGCTCTCACTGCTTCAAGGGTGACTTCGCTCCGCGCCCTTTGTTGTAACGCGCAAAGTTATCGCTTTGCAGATCTCTGCTCCTTTCCGACTGGCGGGATAACAGCATCTCCTTTTGTATCTGCAGGAGCTGCTCGGAGCTGGCAGGACTCGGAGCTGGCAGCTCTTGGCAAGCAGTTTCCTTGTCCGGCAGATTCCTATGGAGCCGCATCTCCCGTCGTCTTTGTGTGCAATAATTGAACAGCAGAAGGAGCAAGCAGGAGCGTTTGCGAGCGCGCACGAGCCGAGTGCTCGGCCCTGGCCCGGCCAAGCTTCCCTCCTGGGCCGCACGCTCCAGACAGAAGCGTTTTCAATCGCACTTTCCATCTGGCGTTGATTGCTGTCCGATTTCTCGTGCCTTCATTTGCAGTCAGCAGAGGCGGGCTGACTGACATTGAGGGAGAACGACTCCTCGGATCCCATCAATCAAGTGCCATCAGGATGCAGCTTCCCAGGCTGCCGGGCCACAAGGTCACCCTCGGTGGGAGATCAGGAGATGAGCATCGCGTCTGAAGCAGAGCGCTCCTGCGCCCCTCTCCCACCGCACCACGGGCAGAGGGAGACCATTACTCACTGCCCCCCTCCGTCCCACCACGGGACTCTCAGACCATTTCGGGGATAAGCGGGAAGAAAACTCACAACTTTTTTTTTCAGGAAATAGTGAGACAACACAGGGGAACATCCCACAGCACCAGACACAGAGCTTGTCCCCAGCACACAGTGTCCGGACCCCCACTCCTCACAGGTGCCTCGGCCGGTGGGGTCACCTCTCTCCGTGCGTGCAGGGGGGGTCTGGCAGGCGCACACATCCCCGGCGTCCCCCCCGCGAGGGGCAGGGTGCCGGTCAGGCTCAGTGAAAGCGGTCAGGCTCAGTGAAATCAGTCAGCCCCGCACAAGGCCGGGAGATGCAGCGATGCTGCCCGGGCACCGAGCGGGGAGCGTGAGCCTTTCCCTCGCTCTCCAGGCACTCAGTCATTCCGCAGCGGCTTTTCCTTCGGGAAAGCCAAAGGGCCGCTCTGCTCAGAGGCTCTGTGCAGATTCAGCCCCTTGGCCGAGGGCTTTCCGCCACCGCAGCTGCACGGGGAGAACAGCCGGAGCTGCTGCCCCTTCCGCGAGGTATGAACTCAGCCCATCGCTTGCTTAACTGGGATTTAAAGTCTGACTGTTCCCTGCCACAGGAATTGCTGCTCGTGGGGGGTACGCTGAGCTCCCAGACCTCCTGGGCAGTGGGGAGCCGAACCCCCCCGGTGCTGGGAGCGGGAGCCACTGCCGGCACTCTGGGTCCGGCCTTCGCTGCCAGCGCGGGTGAGCCAAAGTCACCCGGCAGCGGGGACAGGCACAAACGGGGTCGCCCAAGCCAGCTCTTCCCTCCTCGTTTGCACGCTCGGGGCGGCTGAACCGAGCGAGATACACCTCCATCGCTAATGCATGCGGCAGCAATGCAAAAATACCCACTTACTGCTCACAGAAGGTATCATTTGCAGATGCTCATCACACCAAATTACTCTGCAATTAGTGTTCTTCATGAAGCTGAACTGAGGCCCTCTGCAGAAGGGAAGGATTGGAAAGAGAGCGCAACAGACATGTTTCCTAAAGGAAACGAAAGAAACAATCATCTCCCGCATTGGATTTAATCGCCGTAACAGCAAAGGCACAGACGGGCAGACAGGCTCTGCCGCCACCGCTCGCTGGGAGCAGCCCCGCCGCGGGGACCAGCCCCGGCCACGCACCGCACAGGGCGTCGGGGTGAGCGCGGGCGGGACGACGGCAGGATGGTGGGCGCAGGAGGCGCGCTGGGCTCCGGCAACGCAAGCAGGGACAAGCGAAAGGACAGACCCGCAGCTCGTGCTGCCCGCAGGAAGGCCGAGCCAGCGGCGGGTCTGTGCCCTGCCGACTCTGCAACGCGCTCCCGCCTCTCGCCCTTCCACAGCGCGTGTCTGCCTGTCCTCCTGCCCGGAGGGGCCGAGCCTGGGGACGGGCTGGCTCCTCAAACCCAGCGACTCGCCCCTGCCTGCCTCAGCCCGAGCGCCGCGCTGCCAGGCGCCGCCTGCGACCTGCGAAGTTGGCCAGGAGAAGCTGCAATCAGTGCTCCCCGCCCGGTGCTATTTTTATGAGCGATGCAGGACAAGGATGAATTGTTCTTTTCCGCTGG
This sequence comes from Pluvialis apricaria, assembly GCA_017639485.1. Lineage (NCBI taxonomy): Eukaryota > Metazoa > Chordata > Aves > Charadriiformes > Charadriidae > Pluvialis > Pluvialis apricaria. The sequence goes on along the minus strand of CM030027.1, from coordinate 8,270,926 downwards.
CTTTGTGCTTTGACACTAAGGATCGACAGTCATTTCCCCCCCATCCCCGCGATTCGGGGTACAGCCGGGTCCCGGCGCCCCTGGGGGCTCCTGAGCTCACACCCGGGGAGGGGGTGGCAACAGCAGCCGAGATCTTATTAACATTTCCAGTTACTACCTCAAAGCAAATGAATTAATTTCAAATTGTGTACAAAACACGTTGGCTTCCCTGCTCAGAGTAGCCCTGAACCGTGCAAAATCAGCAAGGTTTGTACTTCATAAGGAAGATTGACCCATAACTAGTAACTATTGATTTTTCCCTTGAAAGCCGCTCTCAGCCAGTTGCTGCAGGGCTGCACGACACAGCGGAGCAGACGACAGACACCGTTAGAGCATCGGATTGCAAGAGCATATTTTCTCTTAACGAAAATAATCATGACTGCAGTTTGAGGCGCTCTCTCAGGGAGCACTTGGGCAGTGACGGCCGCTGCTCCGGCGGTGCTGGGGGCAGAGTCTGCCTGTGCCCACGCCTGAAACAGCTCACACCCGCCGGTTCCCCTGCGTACCCTCTTCTGCAGACGCGCACGAGTGTAACTGCACCCCGTAGTGACGCAGTGAGCGCGTCCAGGGCCGTGTCCCACAGCATCCGCGCAGGGGAGCGGGCGCTGGGCGCAGGGCCCCCTTCCCGTCACCCTCTCCCACGGTGACACTCGGCTCCGGGGGACGTCTGCCGGTTCCCCCGCAGGCAGAGGCAGCTCCCGCAGGCAGGACCTGGCGCTGGGGGCACGGGCGCTGCCCTGGCCACGCTCCTTCACACCGCCAGGCCGAGGGATGGCAACCGAATTTGAGGACGTGACTTTCCTATTAACTGTCTCGCCCTCATTAAGGGAAATTAGATTAATTACATTGTAGCAGGCAATCAATCTTTCCCTGGAGAAACAGGGAGGGTGCCTGGGATTTTGGTCTCCGTGTGTGATGTTAAAATTAGCAATTCTGTCTAATCCCATTTTTCAGTGTAATAATGCTTCTGGGCGAGAGGAGTGTAAAGCTCTGTGGCTTATGGGCAGTAATTTTCTGAGATAAATAGAGAATTTCATCCCTGCTCTTGTCAGAGCTAAGGATGAAATTGCTCTGAAGTCCACACCCTGTAAGCTCTGTTTCCCACCGCTGTATTTTAAGAGGACATTTATGCTTTCTCCAGCGCCGGTGTGACAGCCGAGCAGTGGCACCCTGCAATTCCGCAGTGAGGTCCGGCCACAGCAGTTTTTGTATTATCTCGCTGTAAATGAGATTCACTGGACAACATGGATCTGATTTGCAGCACAGCTGTGAAAGAAATCCTGCCTTTAAGCGAGCTACCATCTATGAATAAATTGGATATACTTATTTTGGTCTCCTGACAGGCCCGAACTTCCAGCCAAGCCCCAGCCTGCCTCGTGGGGACCTCTCACGGGAGGAAATACTTGACGCACGCCTCAGGAAAGCGCTCGCCTTGCTGGAGGGCGCTCGGCACCCGCCTTTCTTGCCCTGCAGGGATGGCAGTGCGGCCGGAGCGCAGTTGGGCTCACAGTTCCCTTTGCAGAGCGCTGGGCTATTTGGGCAATGGGCTTCCCCTCTGTCCTCGGAGGCGTCAGAGCCCCAGCTCCCGGCAGCGAAGAAGCTCCCGGCAGCGAAGGCTGGTGCTGGCCCTGCCACCGGGAGGACAAAGCCCTCCTCGTGTCGCTGGTCGGCCGCTGCCAGGACCCGCAGGGATGGGCTGCGACCCAACGGCATCCTCACGGCCGGGCTCGCGGCCACGCAGGAGTGACAGCGGTGCACCAGAGGACAGCAGGTACTGCACACGGGACAGCCCCTTCTCCCAAGGACCTCACCCCAGAGCAGCGCAGTTGCCCAGCAACTCGTCTGTATCACCAACAGATTTCCCACCCAGAAGCTAAGCTCCGTCCCCTCTGGCTCCTTACACAGCTTCCCCAGGAGTGAATCCTGCCGGCCGTGTACCCCTCCCTGCTAAGCCATCAGGGACTCGCCAGGAGACCACCCACCCCGCCTCTGAGCATCCAGGCGCATGGGACGAGAAGCAAACATCGCAGGAAGGCTCTTCTCCCACCGCACACCTCCAGGACTCACCCAGAGCCCCGCAGCACAATCAATTAGAGGAACACAAGCTGCAGCTAAATCCATGGCAAACAACAGTGTTTGATTTGTTTCCTGGAATCCCCGTCACACACAGCGACACGCGATACGGGATCAGCTGAAAGGCTGTAAGGTCCCACAGGGAACACCACGTTACAGCAGACGGTGATGGGCAGAGCCCGTCCGTACGAAGCAGCGCGGACATCGCTAAACACCGCACAGCACGGCTTCCCTGCGGCAAGACACGCGCCTGGAAAACCCACGACCATTCACATCTGCTAATTAATACATTATACCTCGTTGAGTGCCCAGCTGCTAAATGATGTCAGTCAGGTTAATTAAATGTTAAACCTTTGCCAGTTAGCAAAGAAACAACCAAACACAAAAACCACCCACCAAAAATACCCACCGAAAGAAAAGCCCACAAAGAAAGGAGGGGAAGAAAAGCACGGCTAAAGAACTGAAGCAGCACTGGCAGGCTGCGCCCCCAGCTGCTGAAGGGAAATTCAAGCCCCGTAACTCTGCCCTCAGAGCATTCATTCCATCAGCAGTCGCAGAGGGAGAGGTTTGATGAGCCACAGGAGGCAGCCGCAGGGCTGAATCCCTGTGCTCACCTCTGCTCCATCTATCACTTCTCTTTTCACGGGTGGACTCGCAGTTCTTCAGCACGGAGACCGCTTTCCTGTGTGCGATGGGAGTCTGACACCGTGCCGAGGACCACCACCGGCTGCTCCTCCTCATCACCACGCTGCAACCTGCCAACAGCCCTCGGCATCGCTGACTGTGCTTCCGAACAGCGCATTCCCCTTCAGCAGCAGCAGGGTGAAGAGCGAGGTGAGGAACCAGCTGGCCACATCTGGCCCGGACCAGGTAGGAATGCTGCTGGCAGCAGACCTGGGATTCACGGACTCATCTCCCTGATGGAGATTATTTTTTGCCTCATTAAAAACTGCACATTGCTCAGCTGTGAACTGCTGGAAGGAAGAGTCAGGTTCGAGCAGAGCCAGCGGAATGTCCCAGCTGCAGTCAGGTGCCATGGAAATGCACACTGGGATGGGAGTGGAGAGACACACGTCCCCACCACAAAAGGCCACAAAAGCTGAGTCCTTATCGATGGGAACAGCATCATGACACAGACCTGACACCAGGAGCGTGAACTTCTCACTGGCCCCCAGACAGCCCTCTCCGATTCACTGAGATGTGGGAACTCATATTGCAAAGTCAGTTTGTGCACACTCTGACGCGGACCGTTTGTCCTTTCGATTAAGCAAAGAATGTCTTTTTTTGAAAATACCTTTTTCTTATTATTTCCCTGACCCGAGACCTACCTGTGTTTTCAAAAATGACTCAAATTCCACAAATGGATCAATTTTTGGTGTGCAGAATATCTTTACTGCTAGCTGCAGACACTGCAATTGAACATAAAGTTTGGAGATGCAGCCTGTTCAACGAAACCCAGCAAAACGGCAGGTTTCCAGACATGCATTTCACCTTTGAATCTGCAGTTCTCCCAGTCACTTAGAGAAGATAAAAGACTTAGGAACTCCTCCACGCCTCTTTCAGTGATGACAAGGAGTACTTCCCCTTGTTGTGCCTGCAGCTGACGCAGGGAACTTGGATTTCTGGGGGAATCATACAGGTCAGCTGGAGGAGTTGGATGTGCTGTCCTGCACCTTCAAAGCAAAAATTCCTGCATGAAAGAACTGCCTAGAGACGGCTCTAATTTGTTCTATACAATCACCCTTTCCATCAGCAAGCAGGGAATTGTTACCTATCTCTTTCTTACAATGTCACCGAATCAGTGACCACCTGCAAGGTGTCCATGACGATAAACGTTTGCTTTGTATACAGAGCTATTTCTGACAACGGTTGATAGTGCACATCTATCAAATTGCCTGGCAGAGCCACCTATTACGATCATTGTCTAAAGCCGTCCCTTTGTGGGAGTTCGATGTCAGCACATCCTGGGAAGGTACCTCACTGGGTACCTATTCAGCTCATTATTTTTCTAGATCAATAGTTTCACACTTCCATTATGAGTTTGGGATGAACTTTGGAGCTCTCACACTCAGAGCGAAGCTGTAGCAGAAGCACTGAGACTCCCGAGCATCCTCCCAGCGCGCAGTGTGCTGCTGCACCCACTTGGTGTGAGCAGGAACTCCGGTCTGTTCCGGAGTGTTGGCTGGCCGAGCTCTGTGCCAGCCCGCCGGGGAAGGCAGGAATGCTTTTCCCCTGCAAGACTGTAGTTATCCCTGGTGAAACACAGACATGCCCTGCTACCTGCTTGCTCCCTGCTGGGTCTGTGCTGCTGAAAGTACCACCAGCTCTCCTTCTGCAGCTTGCTCTGTCCCAAGGGAAATTTCTTTCAAAAGAGCTCTGGTTCAGGTCAGGAGTTTTGATCCTAAAGAGTTAGTGCTCAGCAGTCTTTCAGCAAATCATGGCCATTACTCCCCAAACCTCCCTTCCTACAAGAAAGCAACAGCTCTCAGCCCTGGGCAGTATTCATCATGACTGAGATCACCACCAGGAAAAGCACTTTTCTCACGGGACCAGCCATAAAACACAGGGCCCCAATTCCTTCTGCAGAGCCTCACCTATCAACGCAAAACACCAGCCCTTGGAGGTCATGTAGTTCAGTTCTTGGGAGGAACATACACAAAAGCGAGATCCTGAGAAGGCCCCTCAGTGCCCTCTAGCCTTTCCCCTCAAGGCTGGCGCTGTTCCGAGGACAGCCCTGAAGCCATGCCCACCGCGTCTCAGACCCAGCAGCAGCCCAGACCACACAAGCTAACCTCAGTCTCCTTCTGTCGGCTGAACTGCTCTGGCCAGTGACAGATGCAGCCTCTTCCAACATGACAGAATAGTTATTTTTTTATTATTTTCCTCAATAAAAAAGATGCAGTCTATTCTAATGCCATTGCATATCATAGATAGAAAAATTTGTTCCAAACTTCCATTTTGTAAATTAACGGAAGAAGACACAAATTGTAATAAGAACTAAAGGCAGCAGTCCAAGGTGTAACATTCTGTATTTACAGAGGGATGTCAACATTCACCGAGTTTCATATAATGGGCTTTTGCACCCTGCAAGCCTGTGCGAGACGAACCTAGAAAGAAAGAGAAATTAATCAGTACTCTAAGGGACACTCTTATATCCCACAACCACTTACAGCTTCTGCCTGAAGTAGAAGACACTTTCAGTTTTGATTCAGTTTTTCAAAACATTGACAATAGTTCTTTGTCAAGAGGTGCGTGGTTTATCCACAGTTTGTATTAAGCTAGGCGTGACATAAAGCTACTCCCCACTCCGTCCCTTCTCAGCTCATGCTGCCTCTTGACCACTGACATGAGCCAAAATACAAAACAAAGCGGGGGAAAAAAAAAGTAGTTTCTATTACAGCTCAACAGTCCAGTGACTAATGACAGAGTGAGAACACTGCCTTACAACTTCAGGTCATGACTGACAAAAATACATAGACTTACTGATAGCTTCTTCGTATTTCCTTGGGCCTCTGGATTCAGATGAAGAAGATTCTTCTTGGTCAAATCACTTGCTGTTGAAGAACTGCTCTGCAAAAAAAAACCCCCAAATCCTAGGTTTTCAATTTGGTCAGCTGCAGTAGCCAGAAGCAGCAAAAAACCCCATTAAATTAAAATAAAAGTAAATAAAATGCAAGCATATTAGGAAACCATGTACAGACAAGAGAACTACGTTCAGCTTGACCAGAAGCTCACCTCATACCTTCCTTGCAGTGCATTAACACATTAGTGCCAGCAGAAGCTACTTTAAATGTTACTTAAATGCACAGCAAAACATCATTCTACATTCTGCTTTGAACGGTTCCCACTTCTGACTAAAAATCTTTCAAGATTCTTTTTAAGCTAGACCAATCCCCTGGTAAACTGCAGTAGCACAACCAAAGAGACGAGAGTGGACAACCTGACACTGGTAAAGCCCCTAAGAAGTTACAAGTTATCCCTTCAGCAGAGATTTTGCAGATTAAAGTTTCTGATTTACCTCCCCTCCTCCCACAGGGACCGTAATGAAGACATTGTCGCTGTCAGCGAGGGGGCTGCCATTGGCAGAGATGGTGTAAACACAGTCATTTACTGCAGGTGCGCACAAACCCGGTGCCTTGAAAATTCTGAAACAAAAAGTTATAGGTAAGTAATTTCACTGCGATTGCTCAAAGCACTTTGACTAAAAGGACATTTCAGGTTCAAAGATCTGATTATGTTGCACGCAGACGACATACATAAAGCAAACAGCAAGGCACTCCCCTATATAAGAGATTAACCAAGAAATTTAACAGAATACAAACCTGGAATCAAATCTGGGTGTGACCATGGAGGTACCTCCCCGAGCAGAGAGATCAACAATTCTACCAGTAGCTGGAGTGGTGAAGTTGGGTTTGCTTGATCTGCTAAGGGGAAATAAATAAACATCTGCTCATAAGAACACTTCTGACAAATGTAGAAGTACTATCTTATCAAAGACTTGAATGCGGTTATCACCGCAGAAAGCCAGAGGTTCTTACTAACCGAAGGTACACCCCAAAGCTAGGGACAGCGGTGATCACAGGAGAGGAAGTTGCCCATCTTCCATTCACTGTCAGATCACCGACTTTTTCCTATAGCACAGCACAACCACATTGACCAGCCTACTAAACCATACTCCATTCCATTTAAGAAATGTATTAGCACTATACACTCATTCTCCATTTCTGAAATCCCATGGAAAAGGTATTCCCTATTCCCTTTTACTCACGTGCTTCACCCTCGCTGAAGGAGCTCTTCTGCTCCTGGATGCTGGCATGTGCTTAGTGGGTGCCTTCACCCGAAACACACGTTACTCACTTGACTGCCATGTGACAGCTGAGTCTACAACAAACACATGCTTCCATACAAAATGTTTGGCTCAAGAGGCTCCTTTTCACAGCACGAGAGTCCACAAACAAACACCATACAGGCGTATGTGTCCCTCCCCTATCGCTATAATTTTCAAGGAAGCGATACCTGTTTTGAAGTCCCCCTCAAAGTATCCTGGACAGCTATATTATAATAGGTGTCATCTCAGTAAGTAGTTTTTATCTTGGGAATAAAGTCATCCTTTTTTTTTTTTACCTTTCCAGTTCCTGGGATTAAAGTTTTCAGCTTCTAGCTTTGGACGACGTTGGCTATCACGTTGTGCTTTCTTTGCTAGAGGAAGCAAAGGAGGCTCCTTCAGCCTTCAGCTCCTTCAGTAGCTTCAATATCCTGTTTAGATTTTTCCCCTAGAAAGATAAAGTGTTATCTAAGTTGAAAATAAATAATAACTTTACATTCTTCGTTAACAGCAGAGGTAAACACCCACAAGCATTTTTGGCAACAATTTGCTTCTGAAATCCAAATTCCAATGTAATTCAAATGGCTGGCAGAGCACTATTTTGAATTATTTTCAGCATTTTAATAAAATTAAGCAGAGCTACTGCAGACAGGAGGGGTAAAAGTAGGATTATTTTGCTGTCTTTAAATATATTGAAGGGTGTAAGTAGGAACTGAATTATTATTCACAGTATGTAAACCATGACATGCTTTCATCTCACTGAACTTATCACAATGCTTGAAACAAACTGACCTTTCCTGATGATTTTTAAAGGAGTCTGGATAACTTCTGCTTTTAACTTCTCTATTTCTCTTATTTCCGAGGCTACCTAAACTAAAAACGGCCACAACACCATTAGGATTATCAGTAGCATATGGTTCTGAGAAATTCAAGTTGTAGAGCAAATCCTTAACTACTTCACAGCAACAATACCTCCATGTTTTCCGTTGTGCTCAAATTAGAACTTTTCATGTTATTCTGGAGGTGACAACAACACGTGAGATCTGCATGCCATTCAGGACTAACACGCCTTATGTAGCAGCTGCAAGTTTGCTTCGCCACCGCCCTGCTGCTCAACCAGTTTAGAAATGCTTTAATTTATTGAAAAGCGTCTCTCAGTCTCACGGATCTGGGAGCGAAATCAAGCAGGTAAGGAAAGACCAATACGGAGCAGTATGAGCATACAAACCCTGTATTGGCTACAACAGGCATCTCTCACCTGTAAGTCTTACAGCAGCACTTGTGAAAGCATTTATGTAACCTCTGCCGCTGCAACACTCCTACAGACAGAAGAAACCCTTCGTTTCCAACAGAGGCAAACAATACCACTGCTGAGAGATGCTAGTTGTTCAGCTTAAATAGGTAAGTTTTAACTAGAATAAATTACTTAGGGTTATAATACAGTGTGATGTGCGCTGTTTGCTTAGCTTTATTTAGCATGAGTAGCTAGATTTCCTGAAGCCTTTAGGCAGCAATAGAGTTAATTTTCTCAGTAATTTTCCCAGCAGCTGGTACAGTGCTGTGTTCGGTCTTTTAGTATAAGAAAAATGTTAACACACTGATGTTTCGGTAGTGTTTTCCCTAAGTCTGGGACTTTGCAGTTTCCCGTGTTCTGCCAGTGAGCGCAGATGCACAAGCGTAAACCAGAAGATAAGGAGGCTCCAACCCTCAGCAGAGGCTGCAAATCAACAAGGTACAAGCAGTCAACAGTCAACCTGGACACAGAGAAAAAAATCTAACAAGGTGTTAGAAGACAGCAGACCAAAAATCACCAGTGGACTACATGATGTATAAACAGCACGTGAGGGGCAGGTGTAGAGACTGCAAGGGTACAATTGCCCTGGGATTTCTTTGTTCAGGGTCCCTCTCCGGAGTCACCCACCCTGGGCTGTCCTTGCTGCTGTACCTTTCAGTTAAGATTTTATGAAAGTAACTAGTTTATGCCTGAGTCTCTGCTGCAGGAAACCCAGGGTCAAGCCTGAAGGAGGGAGCGTGCCCCAGAGCGAGTGCTTGTGTGAGGAGTCAAAAGGGGCACCCATTGCCTCAAGGGGGTCACCCGCTGCGCAGGCACCCTGCTCCCGGCAGTGACAGACGCCGTGGTGCCTGTGTGACTCCCTGGATGGGGTGTGAGTGCTCAGACGGCGGCTCCTCCTTTAACAGCCAACAGGGAAGTTTAATATTTACACTAGAAATCTACCGCTGCTGCCTCTTCCAACGCCTTTATGCCTCCTCCCTCAGCTAAAAAGAAAGTATGTTAAAAAAGCCAATACACTGTAGGGCAGCCTGCGCAGCGGAGACGGACGCACTCCAGCGCGTCACTCCAGGGTGCAGAACCCGCACAAAGCAGTTTTCTCGGCAGCCTCGGCCAAAGCGAGCAGCGCTCCCCGGCAGCCGGCGGGACTCCTGACAGAGCAGATCCCTGCTGCTCCTCCGGCACCACCGGGTTTGTTACCGCAGGGAAAAGGTGGCCCCGGCCCCGGCCCGCCCGTACCGGAGTACTCGGCCGCGTTCGCCCGGCGGCAGCCATTGTCGCACGGGCGCTCCACCTCCTGGACGAGGCGCTCCCCGGCCGCCCCAACCCGCTCGGTCCGCCTTTCCCCGGCGGGGACGCGCACTGCCGTGCGGCTGTGCCACCGCTCCGCGCCGCGGCCTCCCCCGGCGGCCCAGCTCCCCCCGCGCGGCCGCCATCCCCCTTCCGCCCGGCACCCGTAGCGCCGGGGGCGGGGCCGGCACTGCCGCCGCCCGGCCAATCGGGGCCCGGCGCGGGGCAATGACGCCACGGCACGGGGAGCACTTCCGGGCCGGCGGGTCGCCATGGCGGGACACGGGCAGTGCCCGGAACGCGGCCTGGTCTCGCCCCGTCCCGCTCGCGTCTTCGGTTCGGGTTATCGGGCCTCTCCCGAGGCCGAGGCCCGAGAGGGCGCGGGCTCTCCTTCCTTGTCCGGACGTGGTTGAGCTCGCGGGTTGAGACAGAGACGGTTTAACGGGCAGAGGAAACGCCGCGCCCGCCAGCAGAGCCACACGGGGAATTCACTCGCCGCTCCCCGCGGGCAGGCGGTGCTCGGCCCGCCCCAGGGGAGCTGGGCTCCATCACGCGTGACGGTGACAAAGCCATCCTTCCGAGCGTCCTCCCCCTCCTCCCTCAGGACCGCCGTGTGGCCGGTCGCGGTGAGCTGTCCCGGCCGCGTCCCCTCCCAGCTGCGTGGGTGTCCCTGCCGACCCCTTGGCAGGCCAGTACGAGAAGCTGAAGAGCCCTCGACTGCTTAGCAGCAGCTAAAACGTTAGGGTGTTACCAACATTACTGTCATCCCAAATCCAAAACGCAGCACGGCACCAGCTGTGAATAAAGTCAACTCTTGCATGAGAAACCTGGATGAGCTGACCTTGCTGTGAACTTCTACTTAGTTACATAAAGGAACTACTTAAAGCGATTTTACATCTCAGACTCTGCTACAAGGAAACCTAGGGTGAAGAAATGCCTTTAATCAGGCGGCTACTTCTGTGTGGGATCCACCACGCCCACCATGCGTTTGTTCCTGGGTGGGGGAGGGAGCCTTGGACCCCCAAAACCACCACCCCCACCCCTCCCAGCTCCCACTGAGCTTCACCTTGAGCTCCTGGTTTTGGATATGAAGCCTTTGGTGCTCCATCTCCACGCTGTGGATCTGCTCCTGGGCAGCCATTTCCACTGACAGTGGCTACAGTGCCTCTGTTGCCACCTTTATTGTCTTTTGCAGTTGCTTCTTGGTCTCCTTCAGCTTCATCTGCGCCTGTCGGGAGGGAAAAGAGCAGTGATTGCGCTGGGGCGGTGAAAAACGGCACTGGTGGGGGGAAAACTGGCCTCGGTTGGAGATGCCTGCACTTCCCCACATGGGACTTTGGGTGTGGAAGTGGAATAATTGGTGCAAAATCACCCTTTTCCTGGGAAGAAGCCTCGACCCACCTCAGTCTGTTCCAGCTGAACCCCCAGGTTCGACCTCGGCTTTGAGGATGGGGCAGTTCTGGCAGTCGATGGCCTGCGAGGGGGCGGGTCAGGGACCCTGCTGTCCAGGGCTCCGCCAACACCCCCCAGGGGACACCATGATACCGTGGGGACCCAGAAAATGGGGGGTTGATTGCGGGGGGGGGGGGGGGGCAACCTCTTGCGGACCCTGACATTGCTCCCCCACTTGAAGCACCCCTCTTATATTCCCCCCCCCAATCTTGAGACCCCCATTCACGTACTTCTTCACGGGCTGTGGCAGGCGCAGCTGCTGGGACAAGTGCCCGTACAACTGTAGGGCAATTGTAGCCCCAACGGAGCCGTTATTGGCCGTGACACCGATCCTCGGTGGCGTTCCCGGAAAGCGGCGCATTGCCCGTCCCTCAGTGGCGTATCCGGTGAGGACGGCGGGCTCCCGGGAAGGCCGAACGCGGACCTGCGCTCGCACCGGCGGCGCACGGGCTCGTGCCCCCGTTTTCAGGGCGAAGCGGCTCCCCGGCGCGGCGCCCCCCGACGGCACTGCCGGACCCGCGGGGGGGGCGGGCTGCGCCGGCCCGGGCAGGGCTGGGGGCCGAGCGGGGCCGTGGCCGCGGCCGCGGCGCTCCCCGGGGACGGGGCGGTGTGTGCCGTTCGTGTGGCGACGGGAGATGACGTCACCCCTCTGGCCTCGGTGCCGCTTCCGGGCGCCACGGGTGATGACGTAGGCGCTCGCGCGGGGCCCGGCGTTCGTACGGGGGCCGCCAGGCGGGGTCTGCTCCCGGCAGGGACGGGGCGGGGGCCCGGGCGGAGCCGGCGGTCGGCCCGGCCGCTGGAGGCGGCTCCTCCGGCTCCTCCGGCTGCCCCGCGCCGCCCCGGCCCCCGCTGCGCCCACCGGCGCTGATCCGGGCCCCGCGAAGGGGGCGGCGAGGGGCTCCTGGCCAGCAAGTGCCCGCTGCACCCACCGCATCCCCTGCGCCCTGCATCCCTTGCATCCCCGGTGGAGCCATGTGAGGCGGCGGCAACACTGTGCTGAGTGCCAGCATGGCTGCTCCGAGCCTTCCGCTGGGCCCCCTGCATGCCCGGCACCCCCTGCACCCACTGCGTCCCCTACATCTGCCGCATCCCCTGCATCCCCTATGCCCACTGCATCCCCTGCGCCCCCTGCACCCTCTGTGGGCCCCGTGTGAGGCGGCAGCAACACTGTGCTGAGTCCCAGCATGACTGCTCCGAGCCTTCCCCTGGGCCATCTCCTTCCCAGGGCGGTGAGGAACCGAGTCCTCCTCCTCCTGCTTCAGCTTGAGATAAAGCGGATGATGCAGTGAAGGTGCTGGCTTGGCACGTCAGCCAAGAGTGCTGTTTACTTAGCAAAGGGCTGTACAGCGGTCTCGATGCAGACAGTTCTGCATGCAAAGCACTTCCCATCCTTCTGGAGTGGCTCTGTCTCACCGTGACCTGTCACTGACTCATTTTGTCAGTGTGCTGCTGATGCCATGGGTTGCGTCACAGCATCAGTTCAGTATAAGGCATTTATTTTCCTGTCCACAGCAGCATGAGCAATTTAATCTAGTTTCCTTTTCCAGAGCTTTGATTCCAGCCGCAAACTCCTCCCAGCTCTAGAAATTCACCTCCCATGTTTAGGTTCCTGTCAGTGACGCAGCCTAGGTAAACTGCCTTAGCCTTTTCCTGCTGCTAGTGTTCAACCCTGCATCTTCCCCAGGGACATCGCTGACTTCTGGTTTTAAGGAAAGGGGGGGAGCGTGTGCTGTGGGGTGACACAGATGGCAGTAGATTTATGTAGATGCCCTCCTGGCCATCGCTGAGTGCTGGTGTCTGCAGAGGCTGCCAGTCTGAAATCCCTCTGACAAACAGAGGTTCAATGTTGTGGTACGGCAAAGGGCAAAGGTAATAGGAATCTCTGACATCCATCTCCTGTGCCTTTTCTGATATGGTTTTGAATGTGTGGCCGAAGTGCAGACGTGTTCCCTGCGTTGGGAGCGTGCTTCCAAGCTACGTGGCTAATGGCCATCAGCGCTGATGGCTGTCACTGCAGTGAGCGACCTGCGCAGTTCTGGTTTTGGGATGGGGGGTGAGGGAGAGCAGGCAAATGAACAGAGAGCGGCTGTACGGCCTTGTGTGTGTTGCACATGGCTTGAAGGGCATGAAGATGGATGACTGTAGGGTGAATCCTGGGGTGTCATCCTTGCCCAGGCCTTGAGGTATCGTCATCATAAAGCAATAAATCGTGGTGTTCGTGGATGCAGAACTGTGTTTACATGTGCACACACTATACAGCCCTTCAACACCCCTCTCCTCTGTCAGTCTGTCTTTAGTACAGCTGCATAAAGGATAAGTGGATTTAAATTTTGGAAGGTCTTCAGAACAGTTCGGTGGTGGCCCTTCTGCTTCCCCCAGACGTTTAGCCCTCTGAAGTCTGTCTTTGGGCTAACAGCAGCCCTGCCAAAACTGCTGAGAGAGCCTTCTGAATTAAAAGTAGCCGTGAACTGACTCTGACTGAAATGGGGTGAAGGAGGTGCTCATTGAAGTTTTGGTGTGATTAATTACTCCGTACTGTTTCTGGCTGATGGGCCGTGTCATCAGCTGTGTTTGTCTGCAGTGTTCTGGAAGGGCACGACTGAACCTCCCCATCAGAGCGCTCTAATTGGATACAACTGTGGGTTTGTTCCATTTCAAGATCTGGATGTTACAGCTCAGGACGGCTGCCAAGGTCCCCAGTTGCTAACAAGAACATGGTTCCTTATGTGTGTGAGACCCGTCAGCCGGCATTCGCTGGGGAGTCTCTGCGGGTTCGAGGGTTCCCACCACAAAGACAGCCAGGGTGGGCATTCAGGCTTCAAGCGTTTAACCTGAGAGGACCCAAGTGGGAAGCTCCCCTTTGCTCCCTGGGAGCCTGCACGGCTGAGTTAGACACCTGCGCGCCGGCGGCAGGGGTATGGTTGGGTGGTGCCACCCCAGCCTGCAGCTCCGCAGAGCCGGGGCAGGCTGCCTGCGGTAGGCACCGCTCTTCCTCCCCACGTCTCTCCCTCATTCGGACGGGACGGCTGGCTCCTGGCGGCCCCTGGCTCACTCTGGGTTTGTTTCTGTGCCTGAGCTTTCCACGACTGAGCTGTGACGTGGCCCACCGTTAGCAAGCCGTGTCTGCTGTCATCAGCACAGGATTTCAGTGTCTGTCTGAATACGGGGCCGGGAGGGCGGCGAGGGAAAGAGCAGCAGCGTCTGCCTGGCAGGCAGCGGGGTCCCCGCCAGCTGCCTGGGGAAGCCGAGCGCGGCGATGGGGGGGCTCCAGCCTGTGCGATTCCTGAGCAAGGCCAGCGGGTAAGGGCAGTATCAAGGGCTCTCAGGCTAACTGGTAAAATATACCTAACCATAAAAATAAATCTGAGTGCCTTTATTTTTGGAGCAGAGCTCTTAAAGTATTCTTGCACGGAGAGCTGTCTTTCAGGAATGCAATAAAACAAGGTTAGCAGCTGGAGCTACCTTGTTAAAGTAAAATTTTCAGGAAACACAAAGCTCATGCTTTGATTTTCAGCTTTACCTCCTGCTAACTTAATTTGAAAATAGTTATTTATCACTTACAGGGAAAGCACAAACTAAAATCTGTTACTAAAGTTGAATACCCATGAACATTTATAGACAGCATCTGACTTCTATCTGGTTAGTTTGTTTTTTCATGTAGAGTGAAAGTTAGCTTCTGATGCAGTGGTGTCTGCACAGTTCTGCTTCAGAAATGAGGACCCGCTGTGGGTAACTCCAGATTTTTCAAAGAAGCCCAAAAGCTTTGCTTCACCATAAGCTCATGGATTTCAAACAGATTTCAAAATTGAATTTACTACAAGGGTCCGTTCTTAGGAAAAAGACAAAGGATTTGGCACCTGAATTTTAGTGTAAAGTGAGTCAGAGGTAGAAATATGTGATAAAAAGTTTTGTGAGTCATTTAATAAACCAAGCATGGGTTTCACAAGCCCCAGTGGTTTTCGTGCTTATTCTTTGAGATTTTCATCTTGGCCTGAAGCAGAACTCCTTTGCGATTTTGCAGGGCCCAAGAGGCTGTGTGAGTGCTTACTCGCTCAGAAATAAAACAAACCTTCTCCCATCTACATTAATTGGATGGGTAGCTCTGTTCCTAGCGCTCGGTCGCCTATGCTTTAGTCTTCCTCTAGTGCTCTTGACTTTATCACAGCATTTGCCCTGTTGGGTTGTTGGTGAGCTCCAAGGGGGGGTGAAATCTGCTAACCCGATAGATGTGCGTTGAGTGGGGACGCATCTGGCTGAGAAGCAGGGATGCGCTTTCCCGCAGTGTGGACGCGCTCAGCACAGGGTCCGTTGTCTGCCCTTGCAAAGATGGGCACAAGCAGTTATTTGCCCGGCTCCTTGCCACCGCGGCTCATCCCCTGTCACTACACGCAGCCCCTCCTATTCCAGCCGACCCTCTAGGGCCGTCTGTTCTGCACTTCACGCTTCTGCAGAATGGAGGCTGTTCTCATCGCTCGCCTTATCTGCCAGTCCCGCGTAGGTTTTACTTCAATCCTCCCTTCCTGCTTTTCCCCTCAACCCTTTCACTCCTCCTCCCTCCTTCTGTGGAAACAAATCTACAGTAGGTGTCTCTTGAACTTGCCTGAACTCCTTGTCCCAAGCACCTTCCTGACTAATCCTTTCCAGATGTCCAGGAACTTTTATGTTTAGCAGCTTTGCTCAAGTTCCTCATTCATTCTCAGATGGAGCAAACATAATATTTCCTAATGTTATTTGAAAAATAAGACTGATCATGGCCTGCTGAGAAGTTGTTGCTGCCTCAAAATGCAACGTTTTAAGCACCACTGCAGCCTTCTACCCCCAAATTGGAGCACAACAGATATTCATAAATAGCACGGGAGCTTAATTTTCCGTAGATGACTATGCTGCATGGCTGTCTGTGAAATCTTGAAAACGCTCAGTACTGCACTTGTACCCAGCCAAGGGGCAGGGGTCTTGGCTTGCCATTTCCCAGCTATAGCAGCATGGAGAAATTAAGAGATCTGTTCGATGTTCCTCTGATGGTGACCCAACAACGGAAAGTGAGTTTCTCTGCCCATCCTCTCATCTAGTTTCCAGCATAACTTTGGTTTTGGGGAGATGACAGTTACTTCAGGCAGGGAATACACAGTCAGCAGATTGCTTTGCTCACGCTCTCTGGGTGACCTGTGCATCCCATTTTTGATGTTGGGTATGTCGAGCTGCATACGGCCTCACAGTTTGTGCATAAAGGCTGTGTTTGGCATGGGCCTCTGGGGAAAAGGTCTGTCTGCCGTCCCAAAGTCCAGTGGGATGATGAGATTTGTAAGGTTGGAAGAAATGCCTGAGCCAGTTTACAATCCTGGAGACCGCCTCACCAACGCAGCCTCTGGCTTGTCTTGAAGTTGTGTCCTGTGGTTCCCCATGTGCCTCCAGTGGCATTTCATCCCTCCCCACTGCACACGGTGTGCAGCGATGCTTGCAGCCAGTTTTGGCTATTAGAAAGAAGTTTTGGGCTGTTCAGTGGGACTTGGTCTTTTTCCTTCCATTTTTCCTTACTTTGGGATTCACCTAGCATGTAACATGTCGATTGCAAAATGCCAGTGGTAGGAGAGAGACCTTCCCAAAGTTCAGACTCTTGTTATGGAACAGTTTTGTGCTATCGGTGGCCTGGGCTCCCAGAATGGGTATGTGTCAGTAGGACACTTTTCTGCTTTGTTGCCCTGTGCTCCCACCGGCCCCACAGTTGCCATCGCCTTCCCACACAAGCAGCACTTACAGAAATATTAACTAGCTATTTAATTTCACAGCAGAACAAGCCTCTGTGAGATTCCGTGCTCCTCCGCCTGCTAGTGTACCACAGCTGCCTTCCTCACTGGGGCTGATGCGGGACGGCTCCCTGTTCATTTTCTCCGCAATCCAGACAGTCTCTAGGCCACCTGGGGAAGGCAGAATGAAGAACATCAAGCCGGTAAGTCTCCTAACCATTCTGCTATGTGAAGAATGAATCCAAGAGCCTTTGCACACCATTAATCTTTTCCAATTCCTAAGAAACCAAATGATCTCCTCTTGCTCCCATAAATTCAACCTCTCTCTCCCGCTTCCCCCCCAGTGTTTGAACTGTTCGCCAAGAGCTTTATTAAAAACTACAAGATGCAGTTCTGTTTCTAACTGAATCCCAAACAACTGCGTTAGGTGGAGAAGAAACATTTGGTGCAGTCAGCTTTAGAGCATTTTTGTCTATAGTCCATGGCCACTTGTCAGCCAGAGACCAGATTCAGCTCTGCTCTAAGCATATTAGGACCTTTTCTCTTTTCTCCTGAGGTTAGGAGATGAATTCAAGCTGGTAAAACCTCACAGCCTCATTTCCAAGAGCACCTGGCAGTGACTGCTGGGAGTAGCTCATACAGCGCAGCAGAAGGGGTGCTCCCCTCGAGACGGCAGCGTGGTCCAGCAACGCCTCACCCTCCCCTGGCGCTGCGTGACCTGGCCTGCCCCTGAGCCTCCAAACGATGCTGTTCTCCGCAACGTGCCGTCGGCCGCGGGAACAAACTGTGCTGTGCAGCTGCCAGGGCCAGACAGCTCTCCTGCCGCCCCGCTTTCCTGCCCTTAAGGGGGAGGTCTCTGGAGGTGCCGCAGACCCTGCCGCCTGTCCTCTTGGTGTGGCCCCGGCCACTGCCACCTCTGTGGGAGGTGTGGAGCGGCCGGTGATTGCCCCCAGCTTTTGGTGTGAGCAGAGAAGCTGCAGCCGGTGCTGGGAGGCAGCGAGCGAGGGCGGCTGCGGGCGTGCTGGGACAGCCGGGGCGAGGACGGCAGGGTCCCGGGGAGGGTGGCTCCGCGCAGCGGCACTGGCGAGGGGCGCCCCGGGGTCCCCGCCAGCTGCTGTGCGTCACCGCCATTCCTTGGCACCGCGTGCAATGTGTCACAGCCTTCTCCCTTTCATTTCCTAATGTTCCCTCAGTCTGAAACCCATCAACCAGTGCTGAGAAAAAACATTTGCAGAGGAAGCCAAAGCAGAAGTAAGCAAAGCTGTTCCTTTGGCTGAATTCCTCCAGCTCGTCGTGTCCCGCTACTTCGTTTGAGCAGGAGGAGACTGCTCCTGCCGTGTGCACCTGAGCCATGGGGAGAGGACAGCAGTGACAGCAGTCGTACTTCTTGCTTTCACTGCCAGAGAAACATCACATCCCTGCTTTGAAAACGAACGGGTGGCTCCACTGCAATGGAAGAGGAATCGTGATTCTGGAATAAATCCTATGATTTTTGTTGCTTTGGGTGTCCGAGAAATAAAATACCATCATTCATTTCCTTTGGTTACACATCACCCTCAAAAGCGGGTTCCACCATCCTCATGGAGGAACTGAAATGACTGAGAAGTTTGAACAGAGCTGATCTTGAAAGCAAAATAGAAAGTCAGGGGCTTGCCAATCAGGAATTGCAAAAGTCTTGTTGATTTACACAGGCTGCACTTAAAGATGCTCGTTAGATCAATGGGTTTGACATTCCCTCCCATCTGTTGCAAGAATAGATTTCCCCTACCATTCAAAAACCCAGCCTAATTTGCCATCTATGATGATTTTTTGCAATGTGTTGTAGTTGGCTTTTCTATGCTGTTTCATGCTCAAGGAACCTTGAAATTTTCACTCATTCCTGGGCATTTCAAATCAACCTCTGCTTGGCAGCCGTTCTCAGAGGGCTGGGGAATAGGAATACCAGAGTTTCACTGAGAAAAATGTCTGAGAGTGTGGAGTGTGGAGGACGTACCTGGGTGTACGGTGCACAGGAGAGCAAGAACCTGGAAATGTCCAAGAACCTAGAAATACCTGCTGACGCCAAGCTCAAGACAGGGGAAAATGCTGAAAGCAGTATCCTGAGTTGTCCAGGCCAGTTCTCTACACAGAGCTTTCCGCCCTCAAGAAATCTCCATGTTGTTGTGCAACGCGCGGGAGAGCTCACCTGGCGCGGCTTTGCCGAGGAGAACTCTGTTTCATGGTGCGGTTTCGGTACCTCTCTGTCCAAACCCCGGGAAAGCGGGTGAGAGCAGGTTGTGCAAGTGGGAGGATGGGGCTCTGGAGCGTGGCTTTCACAATGAGTGCTTTTAAACTTAATAAATGTACCCGTGAGTCAGCTGCCAGGAGCAGAGGAGGGGAGAAGTAAAGGATGGAAAAGTCCAGCTAATTGTGCCCGAAGGAAAAGCAATCTGAGGCTGTTCTGGAGGCGGAGAGCCGTCGGCTGATCTCTCTGGAGCAGGGGGCTGGGAGGGCATCTGAGGCAGCGACGGAGCCGTTCTGCTAATGAGGAACCTGAAAATGAGCCCCCGCTGCCATTTGTGTCAGTGACGCCTGCGGGAGTCAGGACTTTGGGTGGGCCGAACCCCCAGAGCAGCAGGGGTCGGGCCGACGTTCCCGCTCCTGCGCTGCATCGCGCCTGGCAGCTGGGGGTCCCATGTCCCCCGGCCCGAGGCACGGGGAGACGGGGAGCCAGCGACGTGGAAAAACCCCGGAGGCAGCAGGGGAATAATCCAGACCAGCTTTTGCTGGACATGACTCCCCCAAGTCTAAAAGGCTTTTTGGTTGAGTTTAATAAGATTAGTCTGTAAGCTCTGGAGATGTCAGCTTGCTGGCAGGTCTGCGTTCAGTAGTTCCTCGCGCGCCAGGGAATGCTGTTGCTCATTTCGTTGGCCTTGACTTCGCTGGATCAGGCTGTTGCTTTGCTTCTCAATTAGCCGCATCTGCAGAGCAGTAACAAGCCGGAGATTAGGAAGCCCGGAGAGGGGTGCAGAAAAGTTCACCCGAGTGGAAGGGAGCTCCCCACACCCCCCGTCCTGGGAACGCTGGGGCTCGGCACCCAAGCGATGCCCGTCCCCCCCGGGAGCCCCGCTGGGATCCAGACCCCCCCTTATCACTGCACCGGTGACACTGTGCGGCTTCTTCCGTTGCTGGGGAGTGTGTGTTCTCTAGAGCTCCAGTTTAGGTCTGTGCTGACATTATTGAAGCTACTGGTAATAAAACATGTCACTACAAGGGCCAGGGCCACATCTGATCCTGCAAAGAGAAAGCAAAAAAAAAAACCCCAAATCCCCTAAAACTCAAAAAACCCCCTGAAACCAAACACCTATTGACAGGAGGTATGGATTCCCAGGGATGCAGAGCGCTTGGTCCTGCTGCCCAGCCCCGTTGAGAGGCACCTCCCAGACCTGCCGCGTTGGCCACGCAGAGGGGACAAGTGGCACACGGGAGTCACAGCTTCCCGGTGCCACATCATCGTGCAAGTGTTGAACACTCCCAGTGCAACGAACTACAAATAAACGCTGTTGATGCCTCTGCCATCCCGTCAGGGATTAGTACATGCTGGAGCAATTTGCATGGGGATGAAACTTGGAAGAAAGGGCAATGCTGAGGGAATACGGTATTATTTATTATTGCCAGTTGCAAGGGAACAGCAGCAGCCTCCAAGCTTGTATAACTCTGGAACATGACTATTATTAGAACGGAAAGTTAGCAAGCAATTAGCTAATTGCAATTCACATTGTCTGTTGGCAATTATAAGGAGAATAGTTATAAACTCCAGCAGATGGAACTCAAATGGGTCAGTCTCTCTTTTTTCTTTTTTCCATCCCCAGAGGGCATTTGCTGTGAACTAAACTACAGGTTCCGACCAGGGCTTTGCGAAAGAAGCCCGTCCTGTGAGTGAACACGCTGAAGGGGGCCCTGCAGACAGCTTTCCCTGGCTGAGGCGATGCTGAGCAGCCACCTTAGTGTGCCTGTGCTCGCCAGCAGCGGAGCTGCCCCGCGCCCGCAAGGCTAATTGCTCTGCGGTTTCATTCATTTACTTTGCTGTGGTGATATTTGTTTAGTAGCCCTGGAAAAGGGGGGAGCAGAGCAATCCGGCTAAAATCTATATTTCCTCTCGCCCATTTGTTTACGACTCTATACAACTTCAAATAATACCTTCTCTTTTTTCTCCAGCAGTGACACAGATCAATGGGGCCTCCCTGAACCTGATTTCTAAACCTCTTGAAGTTATTTGAGGGATCTTCAGTCCCTAGTGAGACAGTCAGAAACTGCATCTCTGCAAAGATTGGCAGGAGGTGAGGCACTCTGCTCCCCCTTGCAAGCCACAGGAGATACCAGCAGGGCAGTTCTCATGGGAGAGAGATTATCTCATTGCTTTTGTTAGAAATATCCGAGTGACGCAGCACTGGAACATGACTGATGGCATGAAACATGAGGCTTGGATTCAAGGGATTGCTCAGTGCATGTTTTACAGTTGTTTAAACCAACGAAGGATGCAGACATACTCACTACCTGTGCTGCTTTGTTAGCCTCTGGATGCGTTTTGTACTTGACAAGCAATATTTTAAAGTTATGCTATAGACGGTTGTCTACTGAATGGCTGAGAAATTGTCATTTACCCATGAAGCATTTTTCTGTTGAAGTATGTCAGGATCCAAGCGGCATGCGTACAGAATGGTGTGTTTCAGACTCGAGGTATATGGGTGGCGTACAGGAAAGCACGGAGACCCTGAGTGTTGCGGCCTACGGTGCAGTGGTCCGTCTGTCAGATTTACAGCGTGTGCGTGAGCGTGGCGTGCAGCGCTGCTCAGACACGTCGTATGAAAACTGTTTATGCATCTCAGATTCGTTTTTAGAGTATGGACGAGAACAGACAGATTTGGCCTTAAAAATATAACATCCCAGAAGATATTCTGAGGCAAACACTTGGCTAAAGAACCTCCAATTCACCGTCAGACTTTCCATGGCCGTGAAGGAGCTTTGCTCCTTACCTTCTCTGGATGTTGGTGATGCCAGTGACTCCGGCAAAAGAAGAACATCCCTGTTTCAGGTCAAGCTGACACTGATGCAGACACAGCTGTGGGATCTGAAACAGATTAAGCCTAGATATATGAATTTCATAAATAGTAATACAAACCCACTGCACACCTTAGGCTGATATTAAACAGAGGATGAGTTGGTATTCATCTCAGAGTGAGCGCATTACAATGAAATGGAAACATCAGGTTTTACTTATAAACCCCAGGTTTCCCATAGGAGGCAGTTTATGGAGTGACCATTTATTAAAGACAAATGCTATCATTTGAAACATATCTCATGTAGAGCAGGGGACTGCCTGATGCAGAGGAGCAGTAACTGGAGATGGAGCTTTGCATTTACAAGCCATTGATTTAAACAGGCTCTGCATGTACAGGAACGTGTGATGATAGCTGCCGGGTGCCCGAGTGTCCACCGAGAGCCCCAGCCCGTGCCTCCCACGGCGAGCACAGACCCGCAAGGTGCTGAGTGCCGCGACCCAGGCCAAACCTGCTTAACTCTAATATATATTTAACAGCAGGCAGAAAGATAATCCAGTTATCCCAAGTCAGACCAGCCATGTGCTTAAAATAAGCAGGTGCTGGCTGGGGGCCCTCGCCCCGGCGGGGCTGCTCAGCCCCGGGGCGCTGAGCTCCGCGCTCTGCTCCGGGAATCCCCAGAAAGGAGAGCTGGCTCCTGCAGAGCATCTGCCGGGGCTGGAGAGGACCTTGTGCAGAGAAGAGCGGGGTAAGGGGACGTCCTGCCCATGGACGGAGGGCAGTCTGTGAGGTGCTACCTCCCCCCGGTCCCCGAGACTCTGGGGTCTCTGATTCGGGGTCCTCACTCAAAAAGCCTCAAAGGGGTTCGCCTTTTGGAGGGGAGATCCTCCCCACTTTAGTCTGTTCCTTTTGAGGCACGCCAATGTCAGCACCCACTAGTCACCAGCCTGACTTTCCCTTCATTTCACGATTTAGTGATTTTGAGCTGCAGGGCAAATGTTAAATGTTAACAACTGCTGTTAAAGTCACATCTGCAGGTAATTTCGCTATTCACCTGGAAAGAAACAGTGCTCATTCAATTAATTGAAAAAGTATATGTTGATTTTCTGATATCTTTCTGGATAGATGCTGGCACCCCGACAAGGTGGTGCTGTTTGTTCTTCATTTTTGAACTCAGAAGTCTGGGACAAGAATGTCCTTCGTAGGCAGTAGCAGGTAAAATTGCACGCTTTCTAGAAGCTTAAATTCCATTTGTTGCGTGCAGGAGAACTTTCTGGCTCAACGTAGTATGACATTTGCAACCATTTAATTAGAATAAATTCCATTTTTATGCTCCATCCGGCTTTTAGTATATCAGCCAAACCATTCGTAAGGGACAGAATGTAAATCCTGCCCGTGTTTCCCCTCCTGTGCTATCATCAGGGATCTATCATGCGAACACCACGGTTCCTTTTGCTTGCAGAGCTCCCAGGGGTCAGCAGTTCAGTTCCTGAGGACCTGGATGAAACCACAGGTTCCTTTTGGGTGGAAAGCAGCTCTGGAGCCAGAGAGCTGGGGATCTCTCCCTGTTCCTTGTGCTGGGTGCTGGGTGGGGAGGCAGACCCCCCAAAATCATGCGGCTGGGGGCTGCGAAGGAGGAGACGGGGCCTGCAGAAGGTGAGCTTCTGCTCTCGGTGAAGGTGCCTGAGGAGTCAGGGACAGCCCTGAGCAGAGACATCCTTGAGCAGGGACAATCTCAGCCACAGAAACGGCCCCTGGAGAAGCGGAGGAGGCTTTTCTCCTGGGAAACAACCAACAGAAATGCCTCATCCCCGCCAGCCCTGTGGCGGGCAGCCGTGCCAGCAGCAGAGTGCTTCCTATGCGTCTGCCTTGGGCAGAGCCGTGACGTGGGGACCCGGTACCGGCTGGCGAGGGCAGGCTGCCGGCGTGGCTGCCTGTGGCACTGCTGGCTGAGCGAGGCATTGCCACGAACGGCTGCAAACCGCCCAAAGGCGAGGAGGAGCCCTGCTGCAGAGCTGGATGGCTAAAATGAGGCATCCAGTTATGGCCAGCCTAGAAAAATGATCAGTTTTTCATCGACCGAAGCGGGTGTCAAACAGCCATGTCTGGGAGGGTTCCCCGGCTCCGTCAGCTGGCGCTGGAGAGGACGGGAGAGCAGGTCCCTCGTCGGGGAGCGAGGGTCGGGGAGCCGCCACTGAAGCGGGGAGGCCATTGGCCTTGGTCACTTCTTAGCTCTTGTAAGAGGGTTCCAAGAGCCTCATGTCCCTCCCATCCCCGTCCTTCGCTCTTTTTCGTTATATATTTAGATGCCACCTTTATTTTCATAAGCACCCTCTCTGATGCCTTGGAATTTCTGTGACTCCCCTAACTCAGGAAAGCATACTTAAATCGCCTGCAGTTGTGAGCAACCTCATGAACACTATCGGCATCGGGGGGATCTTCAGTAAAGATGCAGACAGAGCTCTGCGAGCTCTTGCTGGGCTCAAGAGCCATCACTTGGTGTCCGTTAATGAGAAAATGCAATTCTCTCCCGCAGAACTTTGTATTACAGGTGCCTTGTTCCTGGGAATGTTGCTGGAGGACAATGTCCATCCGTGCTGAGCCTGCCTGGCACCCACATGGAGAGGAATAAGCAGCGACCCCCAAAAAGGCAAACTGTATCTATCAAGGGATCTCCTAGCTGCTTTATCCTCGCAGCTCCACATCTGGCAGGGAGAGCAATGGGGCAAGGGAAATGCATTGCCTGCCTGCGCATATAGCTCAGACAGGCTGGTGACAGCTCGGCAATGTAAATGATGCATATTAAGCCCTAAATAAAGTGTGAGGAACATGTTTGGGATCAGTAAATCCATCCTGACCAAAAGAAGCAGAGGAATGAAATCCCTTTTCCCAAACAGACCAGTAAGCCCGTGGACTAAATGGAGTCTAGTCCCACTGAAAAATGGCTCCTGAAGATTTATGGTTACGGACTCTGCTCTTATCAGTGGACGCATGTGAGTGTGTACCGGGCACGAGGGGCAGGGAGCCCTCGGGGAGGCTGCGGCTCGGCTCGGGAGTGGGGGTCACATTCCCCTCCTCGAAATGCTCAGGTTTCGTCGAACCCATTTCATCTGTGTGCATTTACAGCCGAGTTCATCACACTTCCCGCTGCGTTCCCCCATCAGCCGTTTATCAGGGTGGCTGCAGCCAAATGTCCCCCTGACTTTCAACAGGCCTGTGAGCCTTTCTCCTCTGCACAAGTGGTAGACTTAAGATAAGCCCAGGGTCTCTTAAACATGCCTCCCTCCCAATAAACAAAGCAGGCGTGATGTGTTACAGGCCAAGTCACCGAGAATCACTCAGCTGAGGAGAAGGGGACTCTCTTTGTGTTTTTGCTGATGCTGGAGAGTCGCCTGTCCTCAAAGGACGCCGGGCAGGTTGGACAGCCTGCTGGGCAGCTCGAGCACACTCACATCGCGACATTTGGAGGCAATAATCAAAGGCAAAGAGCACCTGAGGGGTCACACTGCAGACAGCGGTGTAGGGAGGAGCCCAGGGGATGCGTGTGCTGCTGCCCGAGCCTGGGAACGCACGGCTGCGGGTCTGCTCCCAGGGAACAGAGACAGCCCCGTGCTTAATGCAAAACATGATCCAATCCAGCCTGCTTCAGCTTCGCACTGTTCATTTCCCAGCAGGTTTCTGTGCCCGCTCCCTCTGCCGACCCACCTGTTCAGCAGGTTCATATTTTGCAGGGGAACTTTTCAAAAAAGACAAGCACCTGGGCAAGGTCGGCAGGCAGCGGCCGTCTGGCAGCTCTGGGGGGATGCGGCAGGTCTCCTCCCATGTGTGAAGGTGCTGAGCACTGAGCATCACACCCCAGATCAGCGAATCCCTCCCTCCACTAAAAGCCATCAGATGCTGCTGGCTCCCCTGGGACCAAAAAGCAACCTCTCCGTTCCTGAAGGCCATTTGGGCGAGAAATCAGTGATGCTGCCGAGGCAGGAATGCCCACAGAGGGGGCACACGGAGCTCTGTGTGCCCTCGGCAAGGTCAGACCTGCGCTGGCAGACGCGCGGCTGCACAGGGATGTGCTGAGGCTGCGATCTGCAGGGGACTGGGTGAGCCGCAGGGAATGGTCCTTTCTGGACTTCATTAGGACTGTGAGTTTTTAACCAGTTTACTCTATGTTCTTTGTTGCCCTTTCATTTGAATGGGGGCCAAAAAGGTGGGATCCAGATTGCAGGCGTTTTCTTAGTGCCTCTTTCTGTTCGGGGGCTGCTGGGCTTGGTCTCTGTGGGCTGCAGCGAGGTTACCTCGCACTCCCCGGGCCTTGGAGACCCCGGTCTCCCTCCGGGCTCTGCCGTTTGGGGTGCGGTGGGTCAGGCAGTTACCGTCCCAGGACACGGGGCCACGCTGCCAGCACGAGATGCCGGCTCCGAGCGCGGGAGGCTGCCAGGACACCTCACCAGATGCATATTGTCTCTTTGTTCCTCTGAAAACCACAAAAAAAGTTTCTCCCTTCACAGTTCAGTGATGCCCAGACAAAGATGACGTGAAATCTGTGGGAAGACTTATTTTATTACAATATAGGAATTCACAGAACCAGATGTTTAAACTTAGCCATTGCTCCTCCATACCAGCACCGCTGCCCCTGCTCCGTGGAGCTGTTTGCAGGATTATTTACAACACTTTAAATGTGTCTGCTGCTGCTTGGGTCACCAAAAGCTGCTCGGAGTCCGGGCCGGTGCCACAGCGAGTCCCCTCTATTGCTCTGTGCCACAGGACCCGGGGGAGAGGAGGCAGCGGTGCCGGGGCCGTGGAAGGGCAGGGCAGCGCGGTGACCCCACCACGTCTGGGGGGACACAAGGCACAGCCTGCACACGGTTCCCAGCCAGGGGATCGCCCTGCCTTGAGGGAAGTATTTTATAAACTGTGTTCCCTGGGGGGATGTCCTCCCTCCGTGCTGGTACATGGTCGGCACTGCACACCGTGGGTGCTCGCAGGAGCAGCCCTCAGTCTCTGCCTGCGGCTCCTGGGGGTGTCTCTGCTCCCGTGGGGTCCCGGGGGTGGGCAGCCTTTCTCTACTCCCCTGAGTCAACCCCCCTGCCTGGTTTTTCTGGCCTTGTCCACTGTTTCTCAGCCGCGCTCCTGCGCTGGGTTCCAAGGAGCCCTGGCTGGAGTCGTGTCCCCGGTGGGAGCCATGCAGCCGGCAGCTGTTTTGCAACAGCCCGGGATGGCCTTTCCAAAACCAGCCAGCATCTGTTAGTCAACCCGAGCGCAGCGTCTTGGGGTCCTTAGGCTGGAACAGGGAAGCGAGGCTTACACGCACGTCCAGCCTGGCAGTGCTGTTCGTTTCCCCAGCATCCGGAATTTCATCTTTTCCACCTTCACGCTGCCAGCACAGTCCTTATCCGCTGCCCTGACACCTCCAGGGTTTATTTCAAGCTGAGCCGTGATGGCTCCATGTGTGCTCCTGCCACTGGTTGCCGGTGTTTAAAAGTCGGTGCTGTTGTTGGTCCTCCCTTCTTCATTCAGAAGTTTGCAGTCCTTAAAAGCTCATTCATCTTAGACAAGCCTAGTGGCAAGTACAGCCCGCATCCTGCAGGATCAGTTAACTCCTTCTCCGCCGCTAGCCCAAGGTGCAGGGATCAGCACTCGCACCTGCTTCTAATTACAGCAACGCAGAAAAATCCAGCACATTCCCCACACACTCACAGGAGACATAGAGGTGGCTACGGAAAGGGGGAAAACGCCGTAACTGCCCGGAGGCAGGAGATGTGCTAAATTATTACGACTGAAAATCTGATCCTGCACGGAGCTGCAGGTGCTGCGTCACCTCGCCGGGGATGGCCACAGCTCCCAGGGACGGGAGGCGCAGGAGTGACGGGAGAGCGGAACAGCTGTGGGGAGCCCTCCACAGTCATCCCAACCATTGACGTGGGGCCGAGTGTGAAAACGGTGTTTCCCCAGCAGCCTATGTAAAATTAAATTGTAAAATTGTGAATTTGATCATCACTTATTGCCCTCCCTCCCCATATTCCTGGCTGCTGGAGGAAGAATTAGCACATGTTTGTGGAGGATTTCAGAGTCCGTTCACCAAGTCGCCGGAGGTTTAGGCTGTGAATGTGAAATACCAATTAACTACCTGGAGAAGTGCAACGCTCACACCAGATTCCCCTCTTCCCACTGCACAGGAGGCGCCTCTCCCTTCGACGGGGACATTGTTTAGCAAAAAAATCCAGCAAATCAAAAGCTCTGAATTAGCCCTGGGTACAAAAAACCCCAAAGCACGTAGATTTTAGTGAGCAGGAAGAAGTGAGCCTAAGGTTTGTGGCCCTGCAGAGTAGACCATTGCAAATCCTTCTGCTCCAGAGGTTTCCCCGGCTCTGTAAGTCATAGCAAATGCTAAAAAAATATTTTTTATGCAAGATCGACTCTGGAGTGAAATACAGAAATGTACAAAGAAATCTCAATTGACCATCTGGCTGTAACGTTCCCGAAGCTCGTAGCCATTTATCTCTGTCCAAAAGTGTGCTTTAAAGATGCAACAGGAATCTTCCTTTGTAGAGAGAGAATTTGTGAGTTTATGTTTGGCCTTCAAACATGTTAAACTAAACAGCAAAGGCTATGGGAAGTACATAAACACCAGAGAACAAACAAGCTCACTTCATACCTGAAATGAAGCTCGATTTTGGATGCAGAAAAGTGTTTATTTTCTTGGAAAGAAACAGGCCTTGGCCTTTCAGCTGTTACAGATTTTCTCAAGGGAATAATTTTTCTAGCAAACCTTGTTCCTTCTGTAATCCTTTGTAACAACTCACCGACTCATGCTGCCCTAGCTTTAAAAATACATTTTCAAAGCCCATTAGCAAATTCACAGGTTTTTTTTATACACTGAGAATTAAAGTGGAAACATAAGACCTAGCAAATTATTTTCACTTTATATACAGTCTCCCTAGTAAACAAGTGTTGCAAGAGCCTGTGTGCTGTCGGCAGAGCACTGAGGGATGGAGAACAGAATGTGGTCACATGTGGTTTTATTCAGTGAGTTATTTATATAATGTGAAGTATAGTAACAATCTCCTTGGATCCAGAGGCTCCCAACTCCACAGCCCCTGCAGACGGTGCTCCTTGGCTTTCCTACCGTGTCTACACGGACGTCATTGAGCTCCAAGTGCTTCGCTTCTGCACATCACCAGTCAGTCAAGATCCTTATTCCCAGGAGTAAGCATGGACCTGTGGGGCTCTTAGGCGTGTTTCCAGAGCCATGCGCTGGTGCTCCCCTGGTACAGCATCCCACATCCTGGTGCTCCCCTGGTACAGCATCCCGCATCCTGGTGCTCCCCCGGTACAGCATCCCGCATCCTGGCACTTCCCCGGTACAGCATCCCACATCCTGGTGCTCCCCCGGTACAGCATCCCGCATCTGGGTGCTCCCCTGGTACAGCATCCCGCATCCTGGCACTTCCCCGGTACAGCATCCCGCATCCTGGCACTTCCCCGGTACAGCATCCCGCATCCTGGCGCTCCCCTGGTACAGCATCCCACATCCTGGCACTTCCCCGGTACAGCATCCCGCATCCTGGCACTTCCCCGGTACAGCATCCCACATCCTGGCGCTCCCCCGGTACAGCATCCCACATCCTGGTGCTCCCCTGGTACAGCATCCCGCATCCTGGCGCTTCCCCAGTACAGCATCCCGCATCCGGGTGCTCCCCCGGTACAGCATCCCGCATCCTGGCGCTCCCCTGGTACAGCATCCCACATCCTGGCACTTCCCCGGTACAGCATCCCGCATCCTGGCACTTCCCCGGTACAGCATCCCACATCCTGGCGCTCCCCCGGTACAGCATCCCACATCCTGGTGCTCCCCTGGTACAGCATCCCGCATCCTGGCGCTTCCCCAGTACAGCATCCCGCATCCTGGTGCTCCCCCGGTACAGCATCCCGCATCCGGGTGCTCCCCTGGCCCCATTCAGCATCACCTGCGCCTGGGGCTGGGCAGGAGGGTTTTGTGACAATGTCTGAAGGACAGCACAACCCAGGAGTCAGCATCACCCCATCCTCCCTTGTTCCCACCTCCCTGTGCCTTCCCAGAGGCCTGATTTCACGTCTAGAGATGTCCGAAAGGGCCATGACTCTGCTTCCTTGCTTCCTCTGCATCCCATGACAGCCAGCATCTCCTCTGCTGCCCTCCCAAAGCAGTCCCACAGAAGTGATGTTTTCTGTTTCCTGCACGCTCTTGCTCCACAGGCCGGGTCCGGCTACACGGTGATGGGCACCGCTGTGTCATGTGTCCATAACATCTGGGGCAGCTGGGGAGTGGGAGCCCTGCCCTGAACCCGGGAGCTGGCACTGCTGCACGCCTCGTTTCCCCAGGCAGGTGCAAGATGCGTGGCGATAACCCTGGTGGGAGATTCTCTGCCTTCCCCCAGAAACCCATGGCTGGCGGTGCCGAGCTCAGCCCCGAGCAGCTCAGCTGGGAGCGAGCTCTGGCTGCCGGCAGGACGCGGTGTCCGTGTGACGGCACGTGTGTGACGATGGCTGTCACGGTGGAGTGGAGCTCGGCAGCGCTGCCGCTCGCCTCTGCTCTTGGGCACACTCCGAGCGCGTGGCATGCACTGGCTTATTTTCTAAGGGAGGCCGAGGCAGGCGCCTGTGCCAGGGCTTGCTCTGCCGCCCGGGGAAGCTGCCGGCAGCATGGCGAGGAGGGAGGCGCAGGTGCCGGGGAGCCGCGGCGGCAGGAGGAGCTGAGCAGGCGGCAGTGGCAGAAGGTGACACTGCCCTGGGCGCCCACCTCCCACCCGGGGGTCCCGCCTGGCGCGGGTGCAAACTCTGCCTTTGCGGCTGCGGGATCAACTATGCAACATTGCAGACTAGCGGTACGACGGGAGATCGGCTGGCGGGTGGAGTGCGGGCTGAAGAAGGCCAGATGAGGTCTGAGCAAACCCGCGGCCATCACAAAATATCTGATCCGCTCGCCCTACAGAAATGTTTTTAATCTTGTTGGCATTAAAGGTTACAGTCAGTCATTCTCCAGGCAGGTGAATGGAATTCTTTATTGTGGCTATTCGGTTATATCTTGAATAGCAATAAGGATTATCCTCCAGATTTCTGCATCTCACTCAGAGCCCCTAACATGTGTTTATAATTTTCCTCTCCCTTTCAGGCAATGCCAGCAATCTCCTGAAGTTCTTAAACTGAACCTGTGAAATTTAATGGCTGGCCAGTGTATCTGACATATTCTTCTAAAATACTGTTTCAAGTGTGCTTCTCATACTGATTTATGATTTTTTTTTTTTCCTCCAACAAAGTATATGCTGTATTTTATCACTAGTATTTCTCATGCCATTCTTTGTCAGAAGGGAAGGTCAGGCCAACGATGCTTCTATGAATTTCCAAGGAGGAGCAGTAGGTGGCTGGCTTGGATTTCTTTAGCCTTGTCTTTGCTGGTTTAAACAGGGAAAGGCTCCGTCAGGGCAGGGACTCTCGGAGGTCTGGGGCTGGCCAGGGGCTGCCCCTCGCCCCGCGCGCTGCAGCCCGCCCGGGTGCAGACACGCGAACAGGAGCGGGTTGGGGTCCCGGCAGCGGTGCCGGCCGGGGGTGCGCTGCCCGGCCCCCGGTTCCGCAGCCCTGCCGAGGCCCTGTCCCGCCGGCGGGTTTGGCGGTGCCGGGCTGGTGCCGCGCAGGCGTTGGTGCCGCGTTCAAGCACGCACAGCTCAGACATGCTTCCCTGCTCTTGGTTGCTCTTCTTTTACGAGCCGGTAGTTTAAAACTTGAAATAAACAACGATAATTTCCTGATGTCAGGGGAGGACGCTGCTTCTCTTCCCGAGCCAAAGAAATGAAAATTTGTCAGAACATAAAAATACCGTAGGCTTTCCCTACACGCACACTGCTCCAGCGGCAGCCGGCCGGGCAGCTTGGGACACGCCGGTGGCCCAGTACCAGATTTTGGGGAATCTCTTGTGTCCCATTGTCACCCCGGGGCGCAGCCGAGGCACGGGGGCAGGCGGCTCGGCTCCGGGGCAGCGCATGCAGCGGGTTTACAGGCAGCGCTCGGGGGCAGGCGGGATGCTGAGCTTCATGAATCTGTAATTGCAAATGCAGGGTTGTGGTAATGAGGGAATTCAACGAATCCACAGATTTCATATCTCTGCTGACCCTCTGTGGCCCATAAATGGTCTAAATACTGATTCCTCTTGTCTGTGGCCAAGAGGGAACAGTTAGTTCTTGTGTTTTTGAACAAGGCGGCATCGTCTGGCAGCGGATTTGAGGCTTTGTGGAGTCATCATCTCTGTTTCTCAAAAGCTTTTTTCAAAAGGCATTTCTTTCACTGAACCTTTAATTGCTGCCCTCATCCCATCGCAGCCCTTCTCTGCTCTTGTCACATCCCCGGCCGTCACGTCCTCGTCTGATGTGTGTTGTGGGGCTGCTCCTCTGCCACACAGCACATACGGTGAACGGTTTAACCTAAACAGGCTCCACTTCCCACCCCCCGGCACCGAGCACGCAGGTCCTGGCTCTCCTCCGCCGAGAAGCCGTGAGCAGGCAGCCGGAGGTGGCAATGCCAAGACAAGGAGCTGCTCTGGGATGTTGCACAACCGCGAGGGTTTACAGGAGGGATCCGGCTGCACCGCGCACTGACGTGTGCCAGGAGGAGGCTGGCAGAGAAACTTCTTTTCTTTTCTATTCAAATTGTCATCCCACCCCTGTCACCGCCACAGCCAAGTGTTTCC
Source organism: Pluvialis apricaria (assembly GCA_017639485.1). Taxonomy (NCBI): domain Eukaryota; kingdom Metazoa; phylum Chordata; class Aves; order Charadriiformes; family Charadriidae; genus Pluvialis; species Pluvialis apricaria. The sequence continues at coordinate 8,238,456 of CM030027.1, read as the reverse complement.
AGCTTCCACATGAAATGGCACAATGCAATCTGCCGCCTTCCCCTCCACCACGCCACTGGGACGAGCCGCGGCGGGCGCTGTCCCTGCTCCCGTCTCGCAGCGCGGGGGCTCCTGCCGTGCCTCCCCCACCGTGGCTCTCCCATCCCGGCTCCCCGTGGCTTCTCCTCCAGCCCAGTGCTCCTGGCAGAGGTGGCTTTTGCCTCCCGCACCCGCAGCTGCTCAGCCCGGTGCCCAGTTCCCGGTGCCCAGCGCCCAGTGCCCGGCACCGCGGCCCCAAGCACCCCGAGCACGGCCTCAGCAGCCGCCGAGCCCAGGACCCACTGCCTGGGACAGACGGGCTCTTTTCCAGCCGAGCAGAAATCCACAGCTTGGCTCTCTGTTTCCTCCCATCTGCCCAAGTTTATTTTCCTTGTTTTCTGTTTATGAGCTGGGCGAGTATTGAATTTCCCAAAGTCATTGCCATCCCTTGCCACAGGTCTCGCACACAAAGACTCCCTCGGTGCCAGGATCCAAGTTTTGCAATTGGACCGGTTCCCTTTCCCTCCAACCATTGTGGAAACAGCCTTTGTTTTGCTTCTGGATCTTGTTCATCAGGCCCAAATCAAGGGCCACTGTCCAAAGCCTGGGTTTTTTGAAATCCGATTTCACTGCTTTAATGAAAACAGCATATTTCAGGGACAGGGCTGAGGTCCTTGAACAGTAGGATATTTTCTGCAGGACTTGTGTATCTCTGCAAAAGCTGCGCTGTCCACTCCTGCCAGTTCCCTCCGAACAGCAGGAGCTGCAGGGACGGGGCACGGATGCTCCTACGGGACTTGTTAAAAGAGAAAGCTGTATTTCTGGCTCGGAATCTCCATCCCAGCTGCAAACTGACAGCCCAGGCTGAACACCCCGCGCCCTCGGAGGGGTCGGGGAGCTTGGCGGGCGCGGGAGCCTCCCGCCGTGTGCGCAGGGAGCGGGCTGCGGTGGTGGCTGCGGCAGTAGCTGCAGCGGCGCAGGCTCAGCTGCGGCTGAGCGGGACCCACCGCCGCCGTGTCCCAGCTCCTCCGGGGCCCCAGTGCCTCTCTGGCCCCAAGGAATGCGGCTCCTTTCACCGGAGCCACTCGTAGCCTCCGGTGGGAGATGTCCCTGCACCGTGCTGTGGCAAAGGGCAGCTGCGCTCCTCTGTCCTGCGCATGGCAGTGGCACCGACCTCAGACTTTCCCGATGAAAACCCCATTTATTCTGGGCCTGTAGGAGAGGAATCCCCTTAACTGCGTGCTCAGGCATGTGCTGCGACTGCCCTTGTGTATGTCAGAGCCAGGGAACGGTTCTGTAATCACCCATTTTTATTTAATTGTAACGCCCCTGTCCCACTAACTGTTCCAGATGCTCTAATGGTTCCTAGCTCTGGGCTCTAAAACATGCTGTTCTTTTCACCCTGGTCCCCGCCCTTCAAGCACAAACAATGGTTTTGCTGGTTTTTGAGCCTTTTGTGTGCCAACGGGATGTGGGGAGAGAATCCCCTCCATGCCAAATTCAGTTGATAATAAAAAACAGGAAAGGCGCTCGATGCCAGCTTAGGAGCTGAGCAGCCCGGCTCTGCTCGCTGCGGCGTGCGGATGTCGCCATCGCCCAGCAGCAGGGTGGGATGCAGGGGGGCGCGAGGGGAGGGGGGCCGGGGGAGGTTTCACAGGGGGCTTCGGCTCCGGCGAAGTCAAACCCTGTGAGTCCGCACACGCCGGCGGTGCTGCTCCCCACAGCCCCGGCTGCGGCAGCAGTGCCTGGTGGGTGCTGGCTGCTCCCGGCGAGCACCGGGGATGGCGTGGGGGCGAGGGCACCACGGCAGCGTGGGCAGGACCCTGTGCCGGGCACACCCAGGTGCTGCCTTTGCACATCAGGAGGTGTACCAGGGGCTGCGAGCATCCCGCGCCCCGGCAGAGCCGCGAGCATCCCGCGCCGTGGCAGTGCCGCAGCCTGCACACCTGCAGCCTGCCCCGCAGCAGCCAGTGGATGCTGCGCTCGCGCTGCTGGCGGTCGGCAAAGGCTGGTTCCCCTGGGAGCCTGGGAACCCTGGCGGCTCCATCCTGCCCACCGCACGGCTGATTTGGGGCGCTAACGGCCCTGGTTATTAACAGCTTAGCATCACCTTTGCTATCCCTTGGGGGACCAGTTATGCCCGTCTCCGTGCTGATGGTGGAGACGGGGAGGAGCAGCCCTGGCTGCAGCTGGGAAACCGGTGTCACCAGCGCTGGGGGCGCACGGGGCTGGTGGCCGCAGGAAGAGGACCCTGGCTCCCAGGACTGATTGTTGCTATAGTCTCTGCAGGTTCCTACATCTCCTCTTTTATCCCTTCTTTATATATATTTCAGAATGATATAAATTCTCCGCTATGAACCCCGCTGTGTGAGCACAAAGGAGAAGTTGCAGGCAGGCCCAAGAGAAAGGGAGGATAAAAAAAACCACAGGAGAAAATTAATAAAGCATTTGAGAAAGGGAGGGGGCGCCTCGCTGGGAAAGTGTGTAGCACACAGGGCTCCCCAAAGCACATCAAAGCCTGACTCTGAAATTAGCCCAACTGTTGGGAATGTAAAGCAGGGGATTCTCCCACTGGGCTGTGGATTGAGAGTCCCCCCACGGGCTGCGAGGCACTGACATTTGTATTTATCCAGGCTAGAAGCTCCATCATGGAGCTTTTCAAAGGGCACTGCTGGGACCCAGCAGGCCACCTCCCCAGCATGGCAAACACTGCACTTTTAATTACTGCTCCGAGACGGCACATGTGCCCGACCCCCACACTAATTCTTGTTGCAATTACAGCGATCTAATTGAGTTTATTCACTCTCCGCGGCTTTTGTGTCTTTCTTTCTCGCACTCCCTGCCGGTGAGAGCCGGGGCCTCCATTGATCTGGTAGGTAGCAATATGGGCAATACCGGCGTGCCGCCCCTCGGGGTCCCGCCAGCCTTATTGTGTCCATTGAGCTGCTGTCGCTGCTGGGAAATGCCAAATCCCTCCCGAGCCAGAGCCCGTCCCGCAGCGGGGTGACCCCTCCGCCGGCTCAGACGCAGAGCCACGCTCGCGGCATTTCACCACGTCGGCGTGCGGCGTGCGCGCGACGATTTGTTTGGAGAAGCAATTTTACATTTTTATAGGAGAATTACTTCCAATTAATAGAGAAATGATGCCATGGAAGTCGCAAATAGGCTCTCTGCGCGCAGGGATGATGAGCTGTCCAACGGGGACCATAAAGGTCTCCAGCCACGTTCGTGCAGCCGGCGCAGAAGCCGGAGCCGTTTGGCCCAAGGCAGCCAGGGGTCCCCGTGTCCCCCCCGTCGCCTTCTGCAGGTGCCCCAGGGAGGTCTGAGACCCACCAGGTTCCCAACCAGAACTGCACCTGCCCCCGGGGGAGGAAAGGGCGTCAGGAAAGGGGGTTCCCGGGGTGCTGCTGCCGTCTCCTGGTCTGTGCCCGGCGAGCATCATCGCCCTGCAACGCCCGTACCGCAGCCCACGCAGCTCCTCGGGAAAGTGCCTTAGCAGTAGCCCGGCTATTAGCCAGGCACCCAGAACCCTGTGCCGAGCGGATGCAATTACATTTCTAAATAATTACCTCATTACGGGCCTGTAGCTGTGCCTTGCACCTGCGGCAGCCTCTGGCAGGCACTGCGGGGTCTGGAACGAGGAGCCGGCCGTCACCTGCCCAGCTCGGCCGGGGGGCGTTGGGGAGCCCCAGGTGTCGTATTGGAAAGAGCCCTCGGACGCTGCCCCTCCGGCTTTTGTTTTTTGTATTCCGGCAAATGGTGACGTCTGTTGAAAAAAGATCCCCCCCCACCTGCAAGCCACCATTGGAATTATTTTAATTTTGACTAGAAATCAAATCATAATGCACTTAGTTATTTGACAAATCCACTTAGGTTTTTGGTCTCTTGGGGAGTGGATTTTGCCACCTCTTTTTCATCACTCTCACCTCTTCTTTCTGTTTTTCCCCTTCCTTCCTTGCTGTGTCCCTGGGCTGGGGGCAGTGGGGGGACGTGAAGCATGCTCCCAGCCAGCGCCACAGCTGCAGGCTCTGCTGCCACCGCTCGCCAGAGCGGCCTCTTGCTTTTTCAGTCCCATTTGATGAACAATAATAAAAATAAAGCATATTGGTGCTTCAAATTAAAACTTTCTCGTGCAATATTAACTGAAGAAATGCTGGACCTTCTGCAGGGAAACCACCCCCGCAGGCCAGCGGGCAGCGGTGCCAGGACCGAGCCCCCGCGGGAGCTGCCACGTGACGGCCGCCACACCGCGGGGTGAGCCGGGACCCCCGGAGAACCCCCATCCCCAGAGGCTCCCGGAGGAGAAGCCCTTCTTGGAGGGCCCTGGTGGGAACATCTGCCCGTGGCTTCTGTGGATGCTCTCGAAGAGGGAGCTGAGCAGACACATGGTAACTGGCAACCAGCCCAATGAGGGAGGAGGGGGAGGAATTAACTCTCATTTAAGTCCACTTTTGTTGTAAATAAACTATAATCACTTCAAACCTTTTGCTTAATCAGAAAAGGATGTTGAACATTAAGCAAACAGTCGGCAGGCTTGTCTTACTGCTGGATTAGAGATATTAAATGCCAGCGATACTTGCTTTTTTTAATCTGTCCTGCAGCTGCATTATTAAAACAAACACATTTGCAGACCTGCAAAAACCTTAAATGAAAACAAAAGATGAGATTGAAGCTTTCCCAAGGGCAATATCTGAAATCTGGACAATTTTAAAATCTACGTTTAGTCTTCATCTTTTGAACCAAATAATGGAGGGAAATGACACATAATAAAATTAACCACTGGAATTAGCAGCACATTCTCTAACGGAGCCAGGTTAAAATCCAGTAACCTCTCTGTGCGGAGACGGCACCTCCAGAGCCTGCACACTGCTCCCCGTCAGCGTGGCCTGGGGCTCCTTCTGCAGTCCTGCTGCAACTTTTTGCAGCAACTGGTGTTTTTCCTTAAAACTCCAACTTTGGGACTCCAGTGAACGAGCCCAGAGAGGGAATCTTGCAGGAGGTCGTGAAACTCTCACCTTTATTTGAAAAAATGAGGTTTCTGTCTTCCTTGGTGGCAGAGAAAAGCTTGAAAGTATGATGCCTAAAGCCTCAGAGCCCAGCTGGAGTTAGAGAGAAGCACATATTCCTCATTTTTTCAAGTGCTGAGCACTTGTGCTGGCCAGGCAGCGGCAGCCGGGCCCTGAGAGCTTCGAGAAGCCACGGGGAGAGCTGCAGCGTGGTTAGCGAAAAAGTGACCCGGCCGGTGTCTGCTGGGGTGCGACACTCCGCCTTCCCAGAACTGCCCCTGCAATAGGTGTTGGGGGGACGATGGGGACGGGCAGGGGCACAGCCCGGGCGAGGGGCGGCCGCGGAGCCCCGGCTGGAGAGAGCAGATGCCCAGAGCGCGGCACGACAGGCGGCCCGACCTGGGACCCAGCCCCGGGGAGGAGGAGGAGGAGGAGGAGGAGGAGGCGGCACGGCCCTGCGAGGGCAGAGGGCAGCGAGCGGGGTCCTGCCCTCGGACCGGGGTGCGAGCAGGCCCCTCCTCGCCCAGCTGGAGTTACGCAGGCTCTGCCACCCTGCCCAGAGCTCTGGCATCCTTTTGTTCCTCCCTCCAGCCCCGGGGAGAATAAAACCAGATTTTAAAGGAACCAGAGGAAAATGCCAGCTCCGCGGGGCTGGGTAGGCTGGGACGTGCAGCTGTCTCAGGACGGCAGAGTTAAAGTGAGTGTCCGTTGCTGACAGGGATGCCAGCCAGCAATTTATTTTCCACATTAATTTTGATTATGAGTTCTTATATGGTTGCAAAGTCCAATTTTCACAAGGGAAATTTCCCCCCTACACACACAGGACAACAAATCAGATTGACCTAAAGTTGTTCTTTCCTAAATTTCTTGTGGAATCTTGGCTGGATACAAGTTGTCTCAAATGCAATTACACTGTCATAAATAATTTTCCACCTCTTTTTTCTGTCTCAACCATCCCGCTCCCCTGTGGTCAGTGGAAATTTCCCCCTTTTATTAGGTTAGATTCATTGGCACTGAGAAAAACCCTGCGCTCATGGCATCATTGTCTGCACTGAGCCAAATCCTCAGACATCTCCCTCCCACTAACACAAAAGCCGGGGCCGGGGCTGGATAACGAAGCCCGTAGCTGGGTGACGAGCTGCCACCCCTCCGCAGGCCCGAGGTCTCCTTGCCCTGGCTCGGGAAACACCCACCCGAGTGTCACTAACTTTGAGCACCCACATAAACTTCTGGGAGCTCAGGAGCCGTAGCGTCAGCTCCCCGCTGGGGTGAGGAGGTGCGGGTTAAAGCTCCCGCTTCAAGTCAGATACGTGCTAGAAATGCTTTGCTGCAGTTAGGCATTAGCGAAGGGTTATTGCACACACATTTCTCAAGGTTTTGGCCAAAATACACCGATTTTCGGTGCCTGCTCAGCTCCCAAGCTGTTCCCTGTGCTTTCCTCCTATGTGGCCGAGTCCTTCCAGACAAAGGGCTCAGCAATGTGACTAACATCTGCCACATGTGGACACGTCCTTCTGCTATTTAGTACTCGACTGTGCTCTTTTTTACTGTGCCTTTCATATGAGCTGCATCCCCAAACCACTTCACAGAGCAGACTAATTAAAATCATGGGTACAAAGCCATGCAGGGAGAAAAAGCCCTCTTTAAGCCATCCAGAGAGTGGGGGGGTCACGTTCAGCCCCCAGGCTGCTCTGCAGGGTGAGGGGCAGATCCCTCCCTGGGCTCCGTCACACCCAGGCCAAGTCTGGGCAGATTTCATTAATTCAGCCCCTTCAAGGGCTGGTAAACAATTTTCAAGGGTCATTAGAAGTATTATTGGTCCTAAAAGCCCCATGTTCCTCATAGGACCAGCGCGCTCCGGCTGCCAGCAAGCCGGGGTGTGCAGCAGAGGGGGACAGCCGTGGTGGGGACAGGGGGAGGCTGCGGCTGCCCCTCGCTTTACCCCTGACGAGCCGCCCCACTCCTCTGCGTTTCCGAGCACGAGGACGCTGCCCCTGCGCCGACCGAAGGGGAAGGGCTGAGCGTCCCCAGCCTGCACAAACCGTGCCGGGTGCCTGCCGGCAGTCTGCGGGACACCAGTGGGGCATCTCAGGCCACAGACCCAATTTTGCGATGCTGCAGTAAAGGCTCCAGTGGTTGGGTGCATCTTCTGCAGCAAGAAGTTTGTTTCTTGACAGTTATCTCACAGCCCTCTCGGGGATGGGACCATCTCGCTCTGTCCTGGCGTGGGCTCTGGTTTCTGCCCGAACGAAGCGTTCACCCTCTTCCCATTCCCGTGACTGCCTGTTTTGAATTAAATATTGGAGACATTCAGGAAAGTGTGGAGTAATTTTTATCTAGAGAATTAAAAAGTGTGGGTGAATAAAAATAAGATGATTTGATGGAATTGCGCTGGCCAATATTAGTAACTGATTAACAGGAAAATATAGAGGAGCCTGCAACCATGAGCCATGCAAGAGCAGTGCCAGGACTGCGAGCCACATTACTCAATAAGTGGAAAGTCCAGGTAAAGCCCATCCCCTGGCTACACATGTGGTAGTGATTTGGGCAGATCCTCTGTCAGAGCGGCTGACATCATGGCGAGAGGTATTTACAGCCGACAAGGAGAGCTCGGCGTGGACCTTGGCCCCCCTCCTCTTTTTTTTTGTTTTATTCTGAGCTGTTATTATAAAGTATTATTTATGAAGTGGTGAGAGCATGAGCAGCACAGCCCTGCCAAACTTAAAGCACTTTTCATTTAACAGAATGAAAATTATTTTAACATGAGTATCTGAAGCAAAGATCGGTGGATTCTGGACAGCTTTATAGAGGCAGGCTATAAATTCTGAGCTCACAAACGTATTTTCTTCACCAATAGGCTTCTCTTCACCTCTGAAAGTTTATTTTCAATAAACACAAGCTAACTCTCCAACAGTTTCCAGAGGAGGATGTTAGCAGCTATTACTGTATCTAATCAACTGGGATCCGTGAGTCGTTCCAGCGAGACACTCAGAGACACGCTTTGGTGCCGGTGCAGCATTGCTGCCAGCTCATCACTCACAGACCTGACCCACCGGAGGCAGCAGGACTCCTGCTGACATCCCTGAGCTCTCTGTTCAGCTGCAACGGCACAAATATCTCTTTGGTGCACCCACTTAACTCCTCTGGCAGAGGTCAAGCTCCGGGTTCAAGGATCGGGCCAGCCTGGGCTGCGAGCGGAGCCCTCGCCTTGCCGAGCTCCAGCAGCACCGGCCCGGCTGCCCACGCCAGAGAGACATTTGCTCAAAGAGGAAAGGGACAGGCTCCACACGCCGCCACTGCCCCCGTGCCCGCCTGTGCTCGGCCTTCGGCGGCGGTGGCTGCTTGCCTGCCGGGAGCTGGAGCCACCTCTGCGGGCGGTTTGGGACCGCACTGGCGCCGGCCATGCCAGCGCCCTTCTCCCCGTCCGCACGGCCCTGCCTGGGCTCCCACGGGTGCAAACCATCACCTGAGCGAGGCTGACACCAGAGGCGGCCCGCTTGTCTCTCCATTCAGGGGGACGTTTTCCTCTTCCCCCGTCTCCTTTTCTCCCGCCCTCTGTCTCCGCGCTCCCCAGGGACGTGCGGCAGTGATGGGACAGCCCTGGCGTGGCAATGTGCCGCGGGGCGATGCTCCAGCCCGCGGGGGCCGGGGGGCAGAGAGGCAAACCAAGGGGTGCCGCTGCAAAACCGGGGGGCTGCAGATGAAAAGCCACCAGAGCCCCCTCCGCTCCCCTCCTGCCACCGGCTGCAGCACAGCCCTCGCCAGCACCCAGCGTCAGTGGAAACCTACGGTGGTTTCCAAACGTGCAATTGGGCGTTTTCCGCCCGCAAAAGCCGGGGATCCGTCGCAGGCTGGTGGGGCTGCAAGGCCCTGGCCCACGCTTGGGTACATTTTGTGCAGAGATGGAGACCCAGGGTCTCAGGCCATCCCCGTTTCTGACACTCAGAGGTGACCTGCTGACACTGGGATGTTTTGCTTTGCTTCCTTGTCTGGGCCAAACGCAGCCAGCGGGGTATTTTTATTTCTTTCTCACATAGCTTAGAATGCCAATTGCTGTCATATTATTTTTGTTTGGGATTTCATGTCAGTTCAGTATGCTACTGAAATGTATCCTCCCCACAGACGAAGGCTGTTGGGAAACCACAAGCTTCGTGAAATTCAAAATTGGTAAGCAACAAAATTATGAAACCACAGGAAATGAAATGAGCAATTCCTGCAATTCTTGCTTCTTCCCTCAACTCCTCCATTGCTCTAAGAAAAAAATGTGCATTAAATGGGGCGTTAGCAAATGCTTCCTGTCCTCCAGTAAGATTCACAGCTCTGCAAGCGCGGGGTGGGTGCTGAGAAGGATGGAGGGGAAGAGCCGTAGAGGGTAACGCTGACTCATACTGACGGACACCACAAAGCTGGGAGTGAAAAAAATACATCAGGATCAGTGGGAAGAGGATGACAGGAGACCCCCGCGACGACAATAGGCAGTGGCATCCGTGACCTGCCAGCACACAAGATGTGCACTGGGGGCAGCCCGGCGGCTGGGAGGGCAGCGGCTCGCTCTGTGCTCCGCGCTGTGTTTTATGGGTTGATAGTTCGTCTTGCTGTTTGCACCACTGCAGCGGGACAGCTCAGCGCCGCTGCTCCGCCTGCTGTCTCCATCTCACCCCAGGGTGCGGGACTGCGCAGGACACCAGCCCTGTGCCTGGCATCGGGCAAGTCACTCGGCCCCTCGCTCGGATGGGGTGTCGGTCCTTCCCAGCCTCATGGGGAGGAAGTTTCCGATTTTGAGGACGTGGGCCGCTGTGATGTGACCCAGAACAGGTGCAGTGCGGCTCCCAGCACATCTCCCTGCCGCGTTGAGCCTTGCCCCATGATGGGGAGCCCCGGAGACCTTCATCCTCTCTCAACTTTTTGTCGCAAGTGCAATTACAGACTAAACAGCAAACTGGCTGATGCGATTCTGACTACGGTTGCGCTTCTCCACTGCAGTTTGTTTCGCATTTCGCTGTTGACATGTTTATGGGGTGATGATGCTGGGGCAACGGCCCCTGTGGGTAAGTGAGAGACATCAGCATTTTTTTTCCCATTTGAAGAACGCACAAGTTGCACAAATTGCCAGAAGCTGGAAGTTGTGGTACAACTAAATCCAGGACTCCATGATGCTCTGAGGTGTGATTCCGCAATGCTTCACAGAACGAGTGACGGCAGCAGCCTCAGACCTGTTCTCCACATCACCAATGCGCAGCCCCAGCCTGGCTGGGAGAAGGCAAGCTAAGCCCTTGCAAGTGAGCACATCAGCAGGGTGCTGCTGGCAGCCATTTGTGTACTTCATCGTGCTTTTGGAAAGGGAGAGGGTGGTGGTGGGGTCTGTGGACTGCAAGCACCCACGTGTCTTCTCCAGACGCAGGGGTTTGCAGAGGGGCTGGAGGGTTGCCGATGTTCAAGCTGCAGCATGCGGTTCAGGGATTTCTCCTCCCAGGGCAGACCTCCTGCGCTGTGGCTGCTTGCACAGGGCGGAGGATGGACGGGGTCTCGGTTGGGTACGTGCTGCAGCACACACCCCTCGCACCGGCCCCGTCAGCCCACAGCGGCTTCTTTGGAGGGGGTGGAAGAGCACCGCCGTGGCACCTTGGTCGACACCATCTCTGTGGGATGAAACGGGAGCGACAGTAAGCCCTGCTCTGCAGATTCCTCCAAATCCTTTCTCAAATGGGCCAGTGAGGGCCAGCTACCTTGAGGAACGTACATTGCCATCCGAGAGGCTGTCGCAGCCTGCAGAGAGCGAAGCGGCAGCTCCCGAGCGCCCAGCAGCACGTCGGGGAGACCGGCTGCTTTGTGCATCGCGCGTCGCTGGCTCCGGCAGGATGTCCTGGTGCCTCAGATGAGCTGCGAGTCTCCAGGATTTCCCCAAGAAATGTCAAGGGACAGTGCAGAAAATGATGCTTTTCAATAACAAGGAAATATTCCCTGAATGAAACCAGATCTGTTTATTTTGAGTTCACTGTTGCAAATCATCGCAAAGAGAACCCAGTCCTACAGAATGGATCCAATGTGGATGTGAACCACATGAGGTGCAGGTTTGATCCAGCACAGAAACATTTTGAATTTGCTTTTTTTAATCTAATTTCTTATTGAAACAATGTGGTTTGCATGAAGGTTTTGATGTTTTGTTTTAAAACCACACATCTAATTTTAAATGTTTAAGGCTTATAAATAATACAGTAATTTTGATGCAGCCAAAGAAGATCTCATGCGAGAAACAGATAAATCAGTAAATCAGTACCTCATTTACATGTTTAACATGTGCCACATTTCATTCCCTATCCTCCTTGGATGGGACTCAAAGGGACTCTCCAAAGAATTTGCCCCCACATCCCTGCTTCATCCCGAGATAGAAACAAATTCCAGTTTGGAAAAAACAGCTTTTATCACAGATGTCAGCAATTAAATTGTCCATTAAATAAAACATTCGCTCACCTTATTTTTCCCTTTTCTCATTTGCTAAGATGAGAAATATTCCCCCCATAGCTGCATTCCATCAGGAAGGCTTCCCGGCGCATCCCGGGGCAGCTCCCGTGGGACGCGAGCTCTCGCGGGGGAACACGGAGCTGCTCAGTGGAGCCCATTGCCCTCACGTGGGACCAGTCCGGGGTCCCGGCCGCGGCGGCAGGAGGCTGAGTGCCCGTGTGCCGCAGCAAGGAAGCCCCCCGTGCCCGGTGGTGAGACACCGGCGGGGTTCCCCGGCTGCCGGGGCTGGCCGAGGCCGGGATGCGCCACTGTGCTGCTGCACCCGCGGGCACGAAGAGCACGCACCCCAGCAGCAGTGCAAGGGGAAAGCGGGAGCTGTGACCCCTTCGCCCCCTCGGGGGACCTGCCCTGGGAGGGAACTTCTCCTCCAGAGCCACCTCCGGCCAGCTGGGCACTCCCCAGGTAAAGGGCACAGCGTGAGCCAAAGCTTCAGGGAACTCGAGAACGAGCTAAGACTGCTTTAAGGTACCCACACGTACCTCTGCTCCCCGTTCCTGCGCCCATCTCCCAGCAAGGACACCCAAACCAGCACTGCTGCCACAGAACTGCTCATTTTCACCTGCTTTTGCACCTGCCATCACCCATCCAATAATCACTTGGGTATTAACTAATTTCCTCCTTGTTTCCACCTAAGATAGCTGCTGTCTCCTGCAGAAGGATTAATCTCAGTCAATCAATTCAGCCACTCCAGCCGTGAAAATGAAACGTGCCCCAATTATTGTCTCTCCTCCTATGGTGTCAGAGTGAAATCTCATTAGCACTTGCGTACAACTGAGAATGCACTAGTGGGGGTGTTAGATGTGTTAATGGAAAACATTTTCCTTTATCCTTTCGCAAATCCAGCTGTTTCCACCAAGGAAGTATGGAATTTGATCTGGAAGAGTCTGCACGGCCAGGCTTTGAGGGCGCGAAGTGTTAAAAAGAACAGAGCACCAAGAAGTGCACTAATCGCAGGCTCATCCAGCACCCCCCCGCCCCGGCGTCTGTCCCTCTGCTCTGCTGATTTCTCCCGATCTGTGCTATGGGATTTTTGCAAGGTGCAAGGACCCGAATTTTGAGCCACAAATCGGCTGATGTGAGTTGGCGTGTAGCTCTCGGCCTTACAAGAAGAGCACTTGTAAGTCCAGCTGAAGGGCTGGCTGATCCGAGACGAGCCCTGTACTTGGGAAAGGATATTATGACTGCAAATGACACATTGTTTTGGCAGTTTCAGTATTTCACTGAAAACTGGATGAGAAGAATGTGAAAAGCAAAACCTGAGTGTCTTTACATCATGCTGAATAACTACTATCCCATTTTCTTGACATTTTTATATGAAAATAATACCGCCCTGAAAGCTGGATTCAAATGTGATGCCAGCTCACCCAGCAGTGCTGTCCCCTGCTCTTAGTTTGCACACTACGGAAAGCAGAGCTTTTCCACAAAATGGAAATTCCAGATTGTAGGACACAGCGGTGCCAGCTCTGGCTCTGGCTCCGGCGGCTGCGCAGAGTGGGAACCCGAGTACGAGAGGAGACTTAGCACGCTGCAGGCAGCGGGGGAAAGAAATCCTCTGGCAGAGAGAGAAAAACTGCACGGGGGCGTGATATGAGGAATAAATAAATCTCTTTATCTTAATATGACATCTAAAAGATTTCTCCTGTCGGATAAATGAGAGAGCCGGGGGCAGGCGCGCTATGAGGCAGGCAAAAAGAGGGGCAGGACATTTCCCAAGGGCCAGAAAAGAAGTGTCGCAAACACTTGCAGGTCATTTCATGCCTCTCCCCGTGCCCTCTCCCCGTGCGGGTAACTCAGGTCCCCCAGACCCACGCTGGCAGCAGAGCTGTCGCTGCCCCAGCTGCCCACGCTGTGCCACACGCCCCGTCTGGTTGCGTTTAAGGCTAAAGCTCCTCCAGAGGACGTCAGGCCAACGCAAACAGATTACGATTAATCCCGTCTGAAGCTGCGATGCAATTGTTTCCTGGCAGGGCTCTGCCTGCTCGGGAGCAGCACGGCGCTGTGCGGGGCCGGGACTCGCGTTAGCAGGGGGTGAGTCTGCTACCTCCGCGCGGGGAAGGAGGCAGGGAGAAGAGCGTGGTGTCGCAAAAGGGTTTGATGAAAGCCAGGAGAATTAGCACTGGACCTCAGGCAGAGCTGTGTGAGCGTGGGGGGCGTACGTCCTGTTGAAAGTCTCGGAGCCCATTTCTGGATATCTATTTCCAGAGTTCTGGCAGATCTTTGTACTTTATTAAAATTACAAAACTAAATTGTGTTAAATCCCATCGTCTTTACCAAGTACAGCCGATCTAAATTCCAGGAAGAAAAAAAAAAAACAGTTTTCACTGGGGCGTCCTGACTGCTACATCTCTGCATGCTGAAAGGGGCAGCACGGGGAACGCGTGGCGGGACCCCGGGAGCTGGTGGGACATCGCTGCCTGCAGGGCCCGGCGCGGGGCCGGCTGCTGCCGATGGTGGCCCCGGGGACGTCCCTGTGCGAGGGGCAGCTGCGGGGTGGCAAAGGGCTGCCCGTCCTGAGACAGCGCGCCAGCGGGAGAGCCTCCTCCTGCCCGCCGTGCAGCTGGGCATGCCTCCACCAGCCCTGTTTGAAAGGTTAAAAGCATTCTTGATCTGGCCCCAGTGCAGGTCTGTATTAGAAATAAATGAAAAAGAAGAGAAAAAAACCCTATCATTTGACTTTTATTAAAGTTTCAGGAGGGATACAGGCCAATAACTCTCCTTTTTATTAATAAAAGTGCCATTAAATGTTGCATTCCCCCATCCCTTTCCACTTTTCACTGTAAGGTGCCTGGCAGCAGCTGGGCATAGGAGCCTGCTGCTCCCTTAGGGAGATGGGGCATTTCGGTCCAGGGTGCTCCGTACCCGCCGAGGGCTGCGGGCCCATCAGCACGGCACGGGGAGCGCCGGCAGAGCGGGGAATGACGGCAGCACGATGCCCCTTGGCGCCGATTTCACAGGGATGCTGTAGCCCTAACCAAAAAGATACTGTTTGTTTAGTTTGGCAAGGAAATCCACTTTTCTTTCACTGTGTTTATTGACATATGAATCAGAGCTGGCACCGAGAGCGAGGACTCAACAGTTGTGTACAAGCAAGAGAGCGTGTGTCAGGCAGCGCAGTGAAAGCTGCAGTAATGAGACTATTAATCATGTCACTCCCAGCCAGGGAAACCCCGCAGTCCCCGGTGCGTGGGACACTCGCGCTGCTCTGCGAGAGGGAGCCCTGTCACGTGGCTGCCTGCGCTGCCTGCGCTGCCTGCCTCCAGGCTAGGAATCATTTCAAGACGTGTAGATGTGAGTTTGTGCCGCTCCCCACCGCTGCCCGCCATGGCCGTGGGGGTCCCGCTGGAGACCCCAGCCTGGCGTCGAGAGCTGCCCCAGCCCGCGGGACTTGGTGTGCGGTGGTCCTCCTGCACTCTTCTGACCTAAGTGTTGGGCTGAGGTTGCCCCCCGACCTCCCCGGGTGAGAGACCCCGGGACGCCCTGATGGATGGGGTCTGCACCCACCCGTCCTCAGGCAGGGGTGGCCGACAGCCCAGGACAGCGCTGGCACGTCCTCGCACAGGGCTGCAGCCAGAGAGCTACGACCCTCCCCTCGCTGAGCACCGGCACTGCCGTAAACCCCCAGCCAGCGCCAGCCCGGCAAGAGTCCAGTTTGGTTTTGTTTCCTCCTGCAGCGGGTTCCAGAGGAAACTCCAAAAGGAGCATTTGTGGAGGTGTGGGAGAGGGAGGGAAGCCAGCAGCCGGGCTGGGGCACGAGGGGCTGGGGTGGAGCTGGGCACCGCGGCAGCCCATGGCACCACAGCAGCCCATGGCACAGGGAAGCCCATGGCACAGGGGAGCCCATGGCACTGCCGCAGCCCATGGCACTGTGCAGCCCACACTGCCACAGCACCTGAGCGGGCAGAGGGGGTGGATGGACGGGGTTCCCCCCGCTGGTGGCAGTGCCCAGGTGAGGTCCTGGTGCTCCTCCTGCCCCTCCGTCCCCAGCCCCATCTCACCCGTGCAGGGCCACCTCCCGGCATCCAGCCTGCTCGGGTCTGCATCCCCCCACGCATCAGCTCTGCCCGCGCCGGCGACTCCTCTCTGCTCCCACGTGCCCCCCCGCAGACGTGCCCCTCGCCTCTGCCCCCCGGCTCTGCCTTCCCAGAACTAGCAGGAGAGCTAGTTAAAAAAACCCAGCAATTTTCGTTCAGGATTAATAGACATTTTTAGTCATTATTTTTCATAACTTGAGACGATTTATTTCGTTTGATCCTGGGATCTAAAATCTTCCCCTTCAGGGAAACTCCCACTGAAAGTACTAACCTAAATAAGAGGTTTGCTTGTAAAATTTCAGAAGCAGCATTCTTTTGAAAATGATGGCATTTCAGGGAGAGTTTGCAACAAGAGTTTTACTTGGAGTGCAACACTCAGCTTGACCTTCATTATGGAGCTGTCCCTGCTGCTTCATTAAAAAGATAAAATAAATAATAATAAGAAGCAGATTTGCTTAATGTCACTGTGGAGTTGGTGGGCCAAGTTCAGCTTGACTTGTTAAGTGCTACATCAGTGTCTCTGCTAACACTTCAAGCACGATAAATCGCGATAGCCATTGCGTGCGGTGGACACGGTGCCGTTGGAGCATCCTTCCCCCGCCAGGTCTCCAACCCCGGCGGTGCAGGAGCCCATCGCTCCCCGGCAGCTGCGGCCGCCGGGTGTTGGTGGCGGCTGTCTGAGGAGGCAGGCGCATGTTTCGTTGCATTTCTACAAGATGAGCTGTGAGCAGCCAAACCAGGCAACGTGCAACATGTGAAAGCTGAGCACAAAAAAGCCTCTCTGTGTTTACCATGTGCCAGTAACAAGGTTAACCCCCTCTTCTGCGCTGCGGCTGCTCTGGTACCGCTTGGTATGAATAAACTACTGGAGGAGGTTGGAGAAATCAGGAAAACACCAGATTATGAGCACTGCGCTGGGTCGCCCATTAACAGTCTCTTGGCAAATGGAACAGTCATCGCAGCGTGTATTTCATTTATGAAAGTAGAGCCCCAGGACGGCTGCTAGCAATTCAGCCGGGGGTGAATGAAGTGAGATCTTTCTCTGCTTAACTGCAATCACACAAGGCGAGGGCTGTGCCGAGCGCTGTGCCTGCGGCCCTGGCCGGGAACGGGGCTCAGCCCTGTCTCAACGGCCGATTGCCTCACGCAACCCCGGCTCGCCCAGCACGTGGCCCGTCCCGTCTGCCCCGGCCGCGCCGCCGGCTCCTGCGGCACATCCACCCCGCGGCTGCTGGGGGGCCTTGGCTGGAGAGCTGCATCCCGCTGAGGGAGGGTACGCACCAAGGCGGCCAGCGCCGGAGGAGAGGGAGGACGGTGCGAGGTCTGTGGGAATGGACGGGCAGGACTGGATTTGTTCAGTCTGGGGGTGTGAGGACCAAAGGAGAGGGGATTGTAGTCCTCAAATATGCAAAAGGTTATTGCAAAGAGTGTGGAAATAATGTGTGCTGCGGGTCCCCAGGGGACAGGTTAAGCAGTGATGGGCGAACACAGCAGAGTGGCGATACGGATAATAAATCTGTTACTTCTCGTAGGCAAGAGAAAGCCCGAGGCTGGGCTACTCTGCAACAGGGGTTTCAGTGCATACAAACACACCGCTTTTGCTGAGCCCATGCGATGCGAGGAGTCCCTCTGAACTGAAATAAAAGCCTATAGGCTTAAATGAATTGCTGGATCTGGCCTTGAGAGGCAAAAGACCAAGACCCCTCTGTCAGTGGCGGCAGGCCAGGCTCTGCGCGGGGCGGCCGGTGCCTCTCCACGGAGCAGGGCTGGCTGATGGCAGCTGAGGACAGTCCCCGAGCGGGCTGGGATGGCGCCCGCAGTGCCCCGGGGCTGGGGCGAGGGCAGCGCAGGCAGTGCTGACCCCCACTTTTCTCACCTGCTTTTCCCTGGCTGCCGGGGGCTCTGCCCCCAGCTCTCCCGCACGGACGTTCCTGTGCGGATGCACCAAGAGTCACCTTCATTTCTGCCAACAGCAAGACAGCGCCTTGCGAACGCTCCCGTCCGGCCGGGCCGGCTCGGTGCGGGTTGTCCCGTCCCGCTGCCGTGCGGGTGTGTGGGTCGCGGCTCCCACGCCGCGGGAGGGGGCACGGCGGGATGCGGGGACGGGGTCTGCAGCCCCACGCCAGCCCGGCCCCCGCTCTGCCACAGCCAGGGAGCAGCTCCAGAGAAACGAGCGCCGTCGCTGCTGCTCGCTCGTCTTCTAGATATTCTGATTAGAACAATGGAGCTGATTAATGCAAACCAGATATGAAATTCAGACAGAGGAGGGGGGCAGGATGAAAACCGCGTGCCCCCCCCCCAGACCGTTGGGGCACTGCGCAGCCACATCTTCGTCCTCCTCCCGCTGAGCGTCCCTGCCCCGAGTGCCCGGTGAGGGCAGCGCCAGCGCCAGGGAAGCCGTGAACGTGGACCGTGCACGCGGGGCCCAGGCTGGCAAGGACGCCAACATGTGTTTGGTTTTACTACAGCGAGTATTTCCACTGGGGTCTGCGCACTAAGGGAGTGCAGGGCACGGCCGAGATGCGGCAAAAAGCACAAAGTAAAGAAGGGTG
Source organism: Pluvialis apricaria (assembly GCA_017639485.1). NCBI lineage: Eukaryota > Metazoa > Chordata > Aves > Charadriiformes > Charadriidae > Pluvialis > Pluvialis apricaria. The sequence goes on along the minus strand of CM030027.1, from coordinate 8,220,327 downwards.
AAACAGAGAGAAATGCCCGTTTCTGATCTCATTCATTTGGAGGCAGTGCAAGATCTGTCCAATCTTAGCATGCAAATTAACTTATAAATTAAACATGAAATTTAAGTTGATGACATCCCTTTAAATAAACAAAAACAACGGTATCTCGCTAGCAATCAGCTCCTGATCAATTATCTATGTTTTCACAAATGTGCTGTTATTGTATAGTGTCTGCAGTTCCTTCATATATTGCAGCATCCTGAATCAAAGAAATCTTTCACACGAACATCACGGTCTGAAAACAATAGAACTGAACACCACTTCTTCAACTTAAATTGCTAACAGACCACGAAGTTAAATAGATTTTTTCCATCTGAGAACTCTCCGTGGCAGAGTCGATCATGAAGGACCCAGTAATATCTGAATAATTGCGCAGGAAGCAGATCTTACGAGTCATTGCAGCTTTTGCTCAGTCATGGGGCAAACAAACCCCCCGGCCGGAGCTGTGGCGTGTCCCATGCTCTGACGTCCGTGTGTCGCGTGTGGTGCTCTGTCCCCTTCCCTCAGGGATGTGGCATTCGGAAACACTCCTGGCTGCGGGCTGGGGCAGCTCCATCCCACCTGGGGGGCTGGAAGCGCTGGGGCTGTGTTGCCTCGGGTCGCATTTGAACTGCTCTAAGACACTGCTCAGGGATGGTTAATTGTTCCCTATCTGCTGTTCCCGCATGCGCAGGATGGACAAACGGGCCGAAGCTGCCGGGAGGGCGCCCCGGCTGTGCCACAGCGCTGAGCACGCTGGAAAGCGAAATCACTCCGGTCCTGCCCGTGCCCACAGGTCCCGAGGGCGGCTTCTTGCCGTGGTGGCACCTGCTGCCTGCTCGGCACCCACGCCCGGCCAGCTCCCATGGACACGGGAGCTTTTCGGTCACGTTTTGGTCCTAAATCTTAAAATTAGAAAATTTAGCTTTCCCCTCTGAGTTACTTTCTTGGCAAAAATACAAGCTGTGTGACAGCTGCTACTCCAGAGACTGAAAATGTTCATTCATCATAGAAAATAAAAATCCTTGTTGCTTTTCAGCTGAGAACCCGTGTAATCACCATGTAACTAAATTAGAAATGGGTGACTTTGCTTAGTTTCAGTTTCACATGATCCAAACAAGACCTGTTTGGTTGACTCATCTGGGAACTGTACTTTATTACATCTTCAAAAGTTCAATAAAGTTCAGAAAAAAGATATCTTTTATGATATCCAGCTAGTGCCTGCCATGCCTAGAACTGTGGTTTTACCACGATAACTTTTATACTCTGAATTTCTGACATCAAAACGAGGCTCTTTGAACCCAGACTTCGCTGTTTTTCTCATTGCTGGGATTATTTTTCTGCTGTTGAACTGGAGGTGTGCCGCGCAGGACCCGGGGATGCAATGCGCAGGACCCCGGGGTGCAATACCGAGGAGCCGGGGGTGCAACGCCGCGGCCCCGCCGCCGCCGCCGGGCTGAGCCGATTGACACCAGCTGCGGCGGCTCCGGCTCCTCGTGTCCGTGGTGGCTCCGCGCCCCGCGGGGAGCTTTGCGCAAGGCGATCTGCTGTGAGGATTTGCACATAAGTCACAGGGTTTAACTGAAATCCAATTTGCCGGAGAGGAGTGTTGGTTTAGATTATGGAAGAACAATTCAGTTGTGGGTGTGCTGGGAGGGGAGCGGGCGCGGGGCGGGGGGCGGGGGCCTTTCCCTGCCCACCGCCAGGTTCGGTGGAGAGTTCACCGAGCCTGAATGAAAACAAATGTAAAACTGATAGGTACATTTGTAACCCATTACCAGGCAGGCTTTATGAAACCCTAAACTTGCTGGCGAGGGGAGGGAGGTGGCGGCTTCCAAAATATTTTTTCTTAAATGCGAAAGTTGCTTCAGATCGCGCCGGTTCTCATGCGGGCGCTTGGACGAGGCCGAGCCCCCGCGCCTGAACCCAGGCAGCCGCCGGAAAACAAACCCTGGCTGCACCTTGATCTAATTACTGCCACCGCAGAGGCCTCGCTCCCCTCCGCGGGGCTGCAGCCGCCCCGGCAGCCGCGTCCACGCCGGGGCAGGGGCAGGAGGGGGGGTCGCGGTGCGGGGCGCTGGTGCGTGGCGCATCGATGCCCAATGCGGCAGAGGCACAACGTGTAGAGGTTTGGAGCGCCGCAGACCGCCTCTCTAAGATGAGTGTGTGAGCAGATATTTTCAGCCTATTTATTTGAGCAGCTTGGCCAAATATGGGTGTTGGTTTTTTTTTCTTTCAAAAGGACAGCAAAAACTGCATCCCTCACATGAAGGCCGCTCTCTGCCAAATTTCAGTCCTCTGGTTCAGGGCATGAAAGTATGAGGGATTCTCAAAGAAGGGATCTGCCAAAAAAATTTTTTAAGACATTGTAAAAAATTTTCCCTTAGTCTCATTCTCAGATGCAACTGAACCATTTCAGGTGAAACTTTCCAGAAAACAAAACAAAATGCAATGAAATAAAATGCATCCTGAGGCAGTCACGCAGCTGAGAAAATGTCAACCCAGTTGACTCGCGTTCTGCAGACTGAAGAGCAGCTGCATGCAGGCGCGCGCAACACGGGGCTGCTGGCAGCCTCAGCAGTGCCTGTCTGCAGTCGCTCTGCTGTTACCAGGGCCAGGGAGGGACTCTGAATTTTCTGGTTGTAGAAATAGAATTTATAAAAAAAAAAAAAAAAAAAGGAATACAGAATAGAAGAAAAGTTAAAAAGAAATAAATCTAGTTTTCAGTCAGCACCACAACGGACTCTGTATCGTCACTGCCCCGTCCCCAGCGCGGAGGCCCTGGTACGGGAGAAGGTGCCCGTTAGTGCCAGCGGGACGGGAGGGACGGGCGGCTCATTACAGGAGAACTACCAAACGTGGCAGCTGGCAGGGCATTAATGGCACCCGTGTTTGGTCACGCGACGGACTTTTGGGGTCCGGGAACGGAGCTGCAGCAAAGCATTCCTCGGCACAAAGGGGCTGCGGGGCTGAGCCCGGGGCGTGAGGACAAGGCGGCACCTGCCGCAGGGCAGCCCGGCCTGGGGGGCTCGGGGGGGCTCGGGGGGGCTGCGAGGGGTGCAGGGACAATTGGGGGGGCCCGTGGGGCTGGCGCTGCACACCCCTGCGCTGGGGCGTACGGGCCAGTGTGCACCCCAGGAACGGCGATTCTGCCAGAAACCCATCTCCGCCTATTATCCCTTGAAATCAAACAGACAGCAAACCAGTGTCCCTCCCCCGCGACCGCGGGGTGCTTTGGGATCTCTGCAGTTGCGTTTAACCGTAGGTGGGGCACTGTTTTCTGCGCTGCCTTTCCCCGGTGCGGCCGGCAGTGAAGAGGAGCCCACCCAGGGGCTCTCACAGCACATGGCCCACACGGAGGGTGGGAGCAGCTCTGGAGCCCTTTGGGGCTTCATCCCGGCTCGTGACTCCCGGGGATGACCGGATGCTCCCGAGCAGCAGCATCCCTCTCCCCGGTCACCTCTTCCCAGCTCCCAGGGATCTGTTAGAACGGGGATGCGGGGAGCGAAGCCAGAGGCAGCACCTGCGAGCCGGCGGGTGCCCATGCAGGTGTCCCGTCCCCGTCCCCCAGCAGCGACGTGCTCTCTAATCCACGCCATTAGCAAAAGCCGCTCCATTAACACAGGTGGGGATTAGCGAACAGGCCGCGGGGAAGTTTTAGCCAGGCAAGTTGGAGGAAATGAATCCCTGCACATGCTTCCTTTTCAGAAGGGGCACCATCACTTTATGGCGTGGAAGCGATGTGTGAGCATAAGTATCCCATTACAGACATCTGCGCGATAGCCCGAGTGCTCCCCAGCCCTCGCCACGCCGGCCGGCTCGCTGAGTGTTTGAAAATGGAGACATCAAAGGTGTCTGCTTTATTTATGAGTCATGTTCGAGTGACTCATTCTGGTCAAAGCATGTGTTGGGGGATGTTTTAGCCATTCTGATAATGTATTTGTATAAAACCAGTACCCAGCTGTTAAATAACACGGCACGTTCCCCGGTGGCAGGGGGACGGTGTCACCGCAGGGCTGCTGCAGCCTGCCACATCTCCAGGGCAGGGGGTCCCCGGTGAGGTGCCGGCGGGGGGGTCGGTGTGTGCCCGTCACTTGGGTGTGCCCGCGCCAGTGTGTGTCCCCAGCAAGTCCCGAGGGACCATTGCCACCTCTTCCCGGCAGGGCGGTGGCACGGCGGTGGCAGCCAGGGCTGCAGGGCTTGGGGGCACTGGCAGCTCCATCCAGACGAGGGGTCACTGCGGGTCCCTGGTCGCAGCCAGCCCCGAGCGGGCAGCCAGAGCCAAACAGACCAAACGGTGGAGTCAGTCTCTGTGCTGTTTTCATCTCTTCACATTATTTTACAGCCCTCACCAGTGCAGAATCCGAAATCCTTCATGCCTGTTAGGCTGCGATATTTGTCCCTCAGCGAGGACACCAGCGGGGAGCCCTGAGCTGCTGCAGAATGGAAACGGGAGCGAATTTCCAGACCCGCTGTGAGGCTGCAACGCACTGTGCTTGCTGAGCGCCAGCACATGTTCTGGTATCGGGTTCCCAAGTGTAAATGACGCTACCTGCCAGCGCAGGAGCTTTTTATGGATGTACTCACACTTGAAAATTTGACCCTCAAATCCTGTGCAATGCACATGAATTTTGAAGGAAGAAATATTGGGTTTTATTTCTTAAAGGAAAATAAATGTGATTTCAGAATAAATCAATAGAACATGACTTTGCTCGGTGGAATAAGCCAAGTGGAGACATGGAAAAATAAACTCTTTCTGACAACTCCTGCTGAAAGATTCTCATCTATCCAGGTCATGGGATCAACAGCAAGAATGGCAGCCACTTGAACTCTGGCAGGCCGCCCTCCCTGGCTTTGACAGATGTTCCTGGCACTAAAGCACGAGGATGTTTTGCTGATTGCTTCTGGTCCGGACAAGGCTGGCTCCCGGGCAGCCGCAGAGCCTCCGTGTGCCACGCTGGGAGCGCTCCTGGCTTTGGGCGGCAATGCCCTGGTGAAGAGTCCGGTGCTGGGCATCACCTGGGGGGGGGGGATGCCCGAGACCCCCCCCGGCCTCCGCCTGCATCCCGTCCCGGCACGGAGGTGGTGGGCTACGGCTCAGGGGATAACGCAGACTTTAGGGGCAGCGGGTGAAGAGCTCAGGCTTCACCATCAGCCTCTGAAGATGCTGAAGCACCACGGAGGGCTCCGGAGGCACCAGGGCATTGTGCGTCCGCCTCCCTTGGTGCTGTCCATGGATGTGGATCCCAATGTACCCGGAGACGACAGCCGCCCGCCCCGCTGCAGGAGCGCCCGGTTCCTCCCCACGCAGCCGGCACAGACCCTGGGGGAGGCCCCGCTCCCCCGTCCTCCCTTTGCCTGCGGGAGATGACGGTATTAAACCAATGAAGAGCGATTTGGGAAGGCTGGCAGGACAAAGTCCCGCCGCGAGCTCTAAAGGTGGCACCTGGAGTCCCAGCAAAGTCACTAAAATGGGGAGAAATTCTCATTTAATTTGGTTCATTTGTTATAATGATTCTTCACCGTGGGCCATATTAAACACTTCAGTGATTTTTGCCTCTAAAACCCTCTTGCAGGGATCGTGATGAAAGGTATATTTATTGTACTTCAGCTTGGAAAGTTGTTTCAGATGTTTCCAATTCATCAACCAGTTCAGACATCTGTTCCTGGTTGGGGCCGAAAAGCTTAACTTGCACACACACACAAAAAGCGCTCATTTTGGAGATTTTTATGATGAGCTTTCTAATCCTAACAAGTTGTCAAATAGCGCTAATAGCCAGGTCACCCGCAGCCCCTGTCCCCCCCCGGCTGCCAGGTAGGACCCGCGGTGGCCGCTCGGCTCCGGGGTCTCGGTGGGAGCCCCCCCGCATGGGGCCGGGTGCCACCCGGGGCTGGAGCGGAGATACCCCCGGTGCCACCCGCCAGGGGCCGGTCCAGGCGGGATGTGTCCGGGGCTGCACGGCCGCATCAACGGGCTTCTCTAGGGATTGCAAAACCTAGCTTTAAGTCAGAAGAAAACTATAATATTTAGAAATATTCTGCTACAGAAAATAGAACCCCAAAGCAAATTTTGAGGGAGGGGGGACTGAAACATTTCATTGAGGCAAAAATCAATAGCTTTGTATTGGTTGTAAATTTTCAATAAATACAAACTATTTCACTCTACCAAAAAAGGCAGTGAGGTCATTCCAAATAAAAAATCAAAATGATTCATTCAGAAAATGTCAAAACAGGATGTTTTGATAGTGTCAGCAGTCTATTTCCAGATTTCTTTCGAAAGACATTTTGGTTAAATCGACCAGGTTGCAGGAGGTGCTGTGATTTCGGAAGAAGAACCACATGCTCTGACAGGACATGGGCAGACACATCTCCCGACCCGATGGCTGGTCCAAAGTTTTCTTCCAGCACTCATTAATACTCGCCGCTAAGAGGACTGCGCTTGTAACACATCCCAGCAGCTCACATCCCAGAAGCTGAGTCACGAGGCCGGGCTGAAGGCAGACACTGTGCTTTGGAAAAATAAACCCCCCCCAAATCCAAGCAAGACGCACTCCCACACCCCCCAACCCCCCGCAGCCCCCGGGCAGTTCTTGCTTTACCTCCGTTACCCCCGGGCCTTTCTGCCCTCCCCCAGGCTGTGCGGGACCGGACGCCCCGTGGGACGTGACCGGCTGCGGGGTCCCCCGTGCTGCTGCAGTGCCAGGGGCGAGGACACCCCCAGCCCCCACAGGGTGCTGCTGAGCGGCAGCTGGGGACACCCCGGAGCGTCGGTAGGAGCCCGTGGCAGCGCCGATGGCAGCAGTGCCGATGGCGGCAGCGCTGATGGCAGCAGCGCCAGGCGGTGCAGAGGCTCGGTCGTTGCTGCAGACGCCTTTTGCCTGCGGACACGCGCGCCGAGCAGACGTGCCGAGGAGGGGCGGTGGGGGAGCTGAAGGCTTGTTTCCAACACACAGTAGAAGCTGTGTCCTATCGGTACAAGGCCGATTAGCACAGGAACTGAAAATGATGAACTGCAGGAACTTTGTCCTGATGGTGCAGAGAAAGGTTCTCACATTCCAGCCAAGGAGAAGGCGAGATGCTCTGAAGGTACCTGAGGACGGATCCGTCACCCACGGCCCTGCAGCCAGTTGCCACCAGGCGCCGCAGGGTGCACGAGACCCTGGACCCGGGCTGTCCCTGGGCTTCAGTCCTTCCCCTCGGCATTTGGTGGGGTCCTGCAGTCCCTGGGGGCTGCCAGGTCTGGACAGAAAGGACAGAGCCCTGCCGGGGCCGTGCCTTCCCTGCGAGTAGGGGCAGCTTTGGACGTCTGTCTAACGGATAAGCTGTAGGTTTTGGGGGAGCTGGGGGATCCCTACCCAGGTGCCCGTGCCGGGCCCTGCCCCTGCCCCCCCGTCTCGAGGGTCCAAGGGGGAGTTGCACCCATCTGGTGATAGAGGCCTGGGGCGAGCGGGCTCTGTTCGACCTGGAGCGTGTCCGGTTTCTCCAGCCATGCCAACGGGTTTGGTGGTGACTTTCCAGTAGAGCCACGGAGAGCGAGGTGCCGCCTGCCGCCCACCCCCCGAGGCGGGCAGGGGGGCTGGGGACCCTCTGGGCACTGCCGGCAGCTCTGGGAACCATTGTCTCCCAGCGCCAGGCTGCTTTCCCGGGAGAGCAGGGCTCTGGGAATGTCAGCTCCTTAATTAATCCTGAGCCTTGTCACCTGCCTGGGGTGTGAACCCCCAGACACACTCTGTGTCTGGCCCAAAGGGAGAGCAAGAAAAGTTAATTGAACTACGTTCTTCAAAGTCACACAGAAGCTCTCCTGTTTCTCTGTGCCAAGCAGCCTGAGAGTTTCCCGGAGCCTAATCCGTGGCGAGAGACAGACTGTCTAGCGACTCGGTGAATGCAGCAAATCCCGGCCGGGTGAATCTGCCCTCTGGTGCCGTGCGGAGATTCTTTAATTAAAGCAAATGTTGCCATGGTGGGGCATAGAAAGCTCTTGACAGATGCAAGCCAGGGAACAACAGAGAACGCACAATCTCATTAGCACCTGCAGCTCCATCTGGTTATTGGATTGGGATGCTTTGAATTTTTATTGTATGGCCTCCTTAGGTTCTCACTCCTCTCGCAGTGCGAGGCGCAGGTTTGTGGCAGGTCGCACGCATCCCCGCTCTGGTTGGCACCAGCACGTCTCCCAGTGTGATGGGACCCTTTCTGTGGGAATTAGGGAAACAACGGCTTCTGCTCTGACCTTTGGAAACAAGGCAGGTTCTAGCCAGCTCGTGCCTGGTCTGGATGAGGTGCGGCTGTTAACACAGCACCCCTCTGCGGGTGGCAGGAAGGTGCGGATCCTGCCCTCAGCCCGCGGAACAGCGGCTAATAGACAGCTGAGCATCTCACCCTGCCTCTGGAAGCGATGGGAGAGGTTGGGCTGTCCAACAGCTCTGGCGCTGCTGCCTGTGCTCCCAGTGGAAGGCGGGTTGGCTGTTCCACCAGATGAATATGCCACACAGGACCAGTCACATCCTGGGGAGCTGGGGTGGGACAAACTGTGCAATGGCACAAAGGCGCTGCAGACCAGGCAGCCGCATGCTGCGAGCAGGGTTATGGGATGGAGAGGTGCTGGAGATGCCGGCTTTGCAGGAGTGAGGGAAAAGAGGGTTTGTGCCAATCCCTGATTCCATCTGTAAAATCCTTCTGTGGTCTCCCGTCTTAGTAGCAATGACTCACGCTGGAGGCAGGCTCCCAGCTGGGCATGCCTGCTGTCCCGTCCCATCCCATCCCATCCCATCCCATCCCATCCCATCCCATCCCATCCCATCCCATCCCATCCCATCCCATCCCATCCCGGCGTGGCTGTGCTGGGGCTGTCCCTGTCCAGCAGCACATGGCCCATCCGCTGAGCCGCTGGTGAGGGCTCTGGGTCCGTTTCTTATCCACATGCCCGGCAGCCGCCGCAATCAGAGCAGTCTGCTTTTTTGCAGTAATTATCATCTTTGCCTTCGCTCAGCCAGCTTTATTTGTAAACTGAATGGAAATCAGAATGACCCAACTTCAAAGCTGAGCCGAGCTGCTGGGAGCTGGGCAACACCTGGGCTCTTCCCCGGCTGACGGTGGCCCGGCACGAGCGGAGCTTCAGCATTCGCTGAGGAGCAGAGCCGCGCTGCCGAGCATCCTCCGTCCCAGCACAGCTTATCCTCCCGTTCCCAGTCTCTGCCCACGGCCAGTGCAAGTCACAAATAGGGTGTGACGAAGCCTTTGTGGCGGCACTCAGCCCCCAAAGAGCCGTGCAGCACTTGCTGTTGCTGCTGCTGTGCTTCCAATTAGCTCACATCTGTTACAGCTATCCTTCCCTCCAGCCCCCACCTCGAGCGCCTGCAAGTGATTTTATGCAGTAATAACAGAAATCACGAAACCTGAAATGAATCTAAACAAAAGGAATCATTCAAATTACCCTTAACCCTTTGAAGACCAGGCCCTGCCCATAACAAAGAGGCTCAGGTTCAATGTACTCCATGACACAGATCCAGCATCTCGGCCAAATGAGTCATGACCTGCAGGAGAACCCAGCTGCACGGCTGACTCAGGCTCCCGAGCACAATGGATTATTTATGCTGGGAGTATCTGACCCAGATGTGTGGTGCGGCACCCCGTGGTTCCAATGGCATCCACCCTCTTCGCTCGGCGCGCAGCAAACCTGGTCTCTGCTTTGCTGTGCAAGATGGGGCTCCCACGGTGACACCTGACTTCAGTTTCTAGAGCTTTGCTGCTGGAGGGGACAGATACGTTTGTGCTGGGAAAGCTGCTGGGGTGTTCTGTTTTCCCCTTCCATCATGTGACGCAGTGTTACGTGCCGTAAGGTTTGATTTCTCCTTGGCTTACGCCAGCTGCTCCTGCTATACTGCTCCAGAGCATCGGGGGGGGGGGAGCGCTCTCCTCTGCATGTCTCGCGGCACGGCTCCCACGGACCGCAGGGGGCCTGCGGGCGGGCAGGTGGAGCACTGCTAATGGACTCAAGAACAGCGTGCAAACCCGCGGCCCAGGACGCGGTGAGCGCCCAGCTGGCAGTGCCCAGAGCGCTGGTGACATGCTGCCCTGAGTCTGTTGTTCCCGCGGGACTGCTGGCCGTGCCGTTGGCCCAAAGAATGGCTGCAGACGCGCAGGGAACCGAGCACACCCTTCACCGAGGTCTGCACTGTGGTCTCCCACGGAACCGGCACCATCCAAGGAGCAGTTGTCTCCTTCCGGAGTTCTGCTTTAGCAGCCTGAAGCTCTGCAGACCCACCAAGCGCTATCTCCTGGCCTCCCCACTGTCCCTCTCTGGCGTGTGCAGTTGAGATCTCCCGCCGGCTCCACCTCCCCACTGCAAATGTCAATGCGCGTTACTCCCCTGCCCGACTCAGGCTAATAACCGACGTGCTCAGCACGCTCTGTAGCAACTGGGTTTGTGACAGGTTGTGGCCAGGCTCATCCTGGGAGGGCTGGGTGGTTTTGACGCCAGATCGCTCGGTCGTCAGAGGGGAGGCATGGACCCACGTACGCCTGCGACAAAGCGGGCAGAGCCCAGCGGCCATGATCGCAGCCCATGAATGGAGCTGTCCTACACCATGGCCACCCTGGGACTCCTGGCCTGGAAGGCTCCAGATGTCCACAGCATTTTTATTACTGTACTCCAGAATTCTCAAAGGCCCAAATAAATAAATAATAATGCTTTTTCTTTTTTTTTTTTTTTTTTTTTTTTTTTGTAGGAACCCACCAGCTCCTTTCAACATGGCCCAATTCTGAGGCATTTCTGTGGGTTGTTGCAAATGACCCCCAAGCAGGAGGTTAATGCTGGTGGTTGTGGTTAGCAGTCACCCACAAGCTGGAGGCTTCTGACACTGCTAATAAGGCACATGTGTGTGAACGGAGAATACAGCATGTGGCAGCACCAGGATTTCCTGCGTTCGGGGTTGTCTGAAGCTCTCCGGCATGACGGGCCGCCGGGGCTCAGGTTTCCCTGACCTGCCAGGGCTCCCGGCACACGGCCTCAGCCGGCAGCAGGACGGCACTGCCATCCCAACCGAGTGTTGCGTTCTCTGCCGCCTGCAAGGAGCTGGGCAATGAACACCAGTTCTGGATGGAGGAGGCTCATACAGCCACAAATGTCCAAAAGGGAATCAGGTGGGCAGGCAGTGCTTCCCTCCCTCTGCACCACCGGCAGGTAGGCACACGTCCTCCCCTTTCCTGCTGACCTTCAAAACCCAAGGTCAGAGAGCTCAGATTTTGACTAAAGATCCATTTACATGTAAGACTGCTTGTGATTTAATACCGGTTATTTGCGTTAGACAGACCTGTGGCCAGGAACCTGTCTTGCATGGCAGCGAGCATCTCTTGAGCCTGCCCACACGGCCAACATCTCCGTAGGCTTTCTGTTCCAGCACACAGCGACCCAACCTCTCCTGTTCCCCCTGCTCCCCTCATTTCCAGGCTCCAAATTTCCCAAATAAGCTCAACCCCAACTTGAGCAGCTGACTGGGGACACAACTGCAGAGCAGAGAATAAAGCACCAGTTCATCAGCATTGGTGTGGTGACCACAACTAACTTCACCTTCTGTGTGCCCCGTACAAGTATGGATCCCATGTGAACACCTGGCTAATTTAAGCGGGGAAAAAAAGGAGCGTTAAAGATGGTATATTCAATAAATTAAAGTCCACCTCTCCAGAGAGATGTCAGAGGAAGAAAAGGTGGAGAAGGCCCCCGAGCAGGATGAAGGGCAGGAAGATGGTGAGTTCCCCGTGGCCTGCGGGAAGGTGGTGGCTTGCTGGTCACACATCTATGTATTTGCAAAGCCCATCCTCTTCTCTGTCAATCAGATAAATTACTCCAAACATAGAATTCTTAGGAGTTTGTCTCACAAGCAGTGCAGTATTTTGACAAGTTGCACTGCTAAAGAAATGCCATTTTTACAGCAGCAGTATCACATTTTGCTATCAACACTGTAACAGTTATTTTTGCAGAGGAGGTTCTACACTCCTCTTACTCTGCAGTCACAGTAAATGTGTTTTTCACTTTCTTACCATGCTTAAAAATAGCATTAAGTTTTTGCTGATCACATGATTAAAAAAAAAAAAGCTAATTGAATGATGCAGGGAGTAAAAACATGTGGCACAGTAAAAACAAATTAGGTTCGCATATGTTTTGTGTAACCCTCAAGACTTGTCTGTATTAGATATCAGTAATGAAAAGAATATTAAACTCTAACAGCACAAAATACCATATGCTTAGGAATTCAAAGAGGAACAATGTATTTGCGTTGGATGCTCCTGAATGGAAAATACCCACAAATACGCATTTTTTCCTTAGCTGTGGAAAAAAAACCTATCATTCCTCTACTTTTCAGTAACTTTTTAGTAAGTTTTTAGGCACTGCTGCCGAGTCACTGGAAGCCGCCCGTACCTTCACCCTGCGTGGTGGCTGCTGGCCTGGGCGCGCGGGAGCGGGGGACACGCATTGGGGACGGCCACGCGCCTGGCGGTGGGAGCAACACGCGCGGGGGGTGCTGGAGGGGCGCAGGCGGGGGCCGGGGCAGGCAGGGTGCCCGGCTCCGCACCCGGGCTCTCCCCCGACCCACAGCTCGGCCGTGGCCACAAGGACACAGGCTTTGCCATGGTTTTACCCTGCGCACTGGGCAGAGGCATGGGCGGCGGTGGGGAGGCATGCCCCATCCCTGTCCCCCATCCCCGTCCCTGTCCCCGTCCCCATCCCCATCCCTGTCCCGGTCCCTGTCCCATCCCGTTGCGAGGCCCCCGGGGGCAGCCCCAGGCGGGAGCGTGTGTTGATCCCTCCTGTTTACGAGCTGCGAGTGGGGATCCTCGGCGTGACTCACCGCCTGCAGCCACGAGTCAACCACAACTGTAACTTTCCAGTTTGCCTCGGAAAAAGGGGGGAGGGCAGCAAGGAGAGGGAGGAAAAGCTGGAAAACGTCAGGAAAAGGCAGCAAAGGCTCTAAAGAGACCAGAGGCAGCTGAGAAAAACAACAAACAGTCTTAGAAGGATATTAACATTTTAACGAGAATTCCTTTAATTTAATCACAATGAGATTCACCAAGAGGAGGAAGAAACAGAAAGCTTCATCTGAGCCCTTAACGAAAAAACCTTCATGCTACGGGCCAGTGCTCCTGCAATTAATTCCCTTTGGTGGAGCGTTTCCATGTGCACCTCCGGAGTCAGAGCTTTCGCGCCTTGGCGCTCGCAGAGCAACCGAAGGGATGGCAGAGATTTATTTGCTTTAATCTTCTGCATCTTCTTCTGATGTTTGTGGCACCGCAGACATTGCCATGGCCACTTGCTGGGATGTCCCAAGTGGAAACATGTGAGGCGGCGGGAGGCTCTGCCCCATGGCCCTCTGCAAAAACACCCTGTGAGTGGCTGGGCACGGGGCTGCGAGCGGTGGGGACGCCCTGGGGGGCTGGGGCTGGTGGCCCCAGAAATGGGGTGCTGACAAGGCACCAGCCAGAGACGTCCGGGAAATGCTGCTGTGGGCAGAAGTGGGTGGGAGCGCAGCCGGGTCAGCCCCGCGGCCGGGCGCCCGTGTCGCTGGGAGCAGCATCCGCAGAGGCTCTGCCGGGGCCCAGTGCCCCACATCCCGTGGGGCAAGACATCCCCGGGGGGCATGGTGACCCTGCCCAGGGCAGCAGGGCATCACGTCTGAGCCAAGGAAGCTGCTTGGTAAGTGCTTCCCTCGCCCTGCCCCAGCAAATAAAATAAACTCATTTGGGTTTTACGTGGAAGCAGCGTTTTACTGCCTCTGAGATCAGCCGTGGTGCAAGGGAGCCAAAGGCAGACAATACAAATGACACGTCCTAAACGGCATTTTTAAAAGCTCAAGGCAAGCTTGTAAAGATTTTATTTGTATACGAGGCTGTAATGAATAAAGGAATTGGCATTGCCGCCTCCGCCACCCTCCAAGAGCCCTGTCTGCTTTCCCGAAGTAAACGCACCAGGGAGCTGCGGCCGTGACGCCAGGCCCTCGGCGCCCGGGCGGCCGCGGCGTGGGGCTCGGGGCACGGCCGCGCTCGGGGCACGGGCAGAGGCAGCTCCGAGAGGATTGCACCCCCGCAGGCTCGGGGAGCGGGGATGGGGGCGTCTCTCCCCATCGCCCCAGCACAGCCCGGCTCTGCTCGCAGCAACAGCGCTGCCGAAGGGCAAAGCCGCTGCCGGCAGTGCTGGTGACAAGGTGCCCCATTTTCAGGCTTACTGCGTTGGGAAGTACTTCAACAAAAGCATATTTTGCATTTCGCCGTTTTCCTTGGGGCAGGAAGCACGGTGCAGAGGTGCTGAGCGCCCCGGGAGGGCTGTCCCAGGCGGGGACCCTGCCAGTCGGGGTGCCTGTGCGATGTGCGGCTCCGAGCTGGGCTGCCACCGCCGTGTCCGTGCCTCGGCTCCGCAGGCGGCTCCTGCCCCCCCCCGGCCTCCCCAGCACAAAATCCACCGCTGCCCTTTCCCAGACGCCCTTCCCAGGCTGCGCAGGGTGATTTCACCACGCTAATCCCGGGCAACTGCTGAACCATTGTCTGCCCAGCGCTGAGCTAGGATATTATGGCTGGGAAAACTTCCTTCCGAACTGCAAGCTGTGTGAACAGAACTTGTTTAAAATAGCTGCTTTAACAAACAAACAGGGCCAGCTCCATTTCCATCAGCATCTCCCCTCCTCAAACATCAACATTTATGTTTCGGTAACAGGAGACTGCCTTCAGAGCAGCCACAGCCACGGCCACGCTGATCGTCAGGGCTCTCGCCTGCGTTACTGGCAAAGGGCAGGAGAGAGGAACCAGCTGAACGGCCCATTTGTGCAGTGACGGAATCCCAGCCGTCCCAGCGTAGGTGCCGGCAGCCCTGCCAGCACCCGCTCCCCGCACCCCGGCTCCGCAGGGTGGCCGAGCGGCAAGGGGCACCACGGGAAGGGGCTGGTCTGTCTGGGTGCATTCCCCGGGGCGGAGAGGAGTATTGCTGTCAGAAAGCCCGTGAACCACAGAGCATCCCGAGGACGGACTTTGAAGCCCACATTGTTTTCATTTGGATGTTGTTATTAAAAAAGTGACTTGCATGTTTTCTGGTAAAACAGTTTGCTGAAATGTTTCCTCTTCTCCTCCAGCTCAGACCAGAAACCGACGGGAGCGCACACGGGGACTGACCGTGCGGCACAGAGGCAAGGGGCAAGATGGGATGGAGGCGCAGTCGGCTCAGCGAAGGCCTCTGCAAGTGACAGAGGCAGAGGTGGGTGAGGGCCGGCAGCCGCCCGAGCATCCCCAGCACCAAGGCGCTGTCAGGGCTGCATCACCCTGGGGTGCCTGATCTTCCCGCTGCCGCAGCTGGGGCTGGAGCTTGCAAAGAGCAGAGCCTCTCCGGGATACTGGCAGTTTCCAGCACTGTACAGCCTTGCTCCAGGCAGCACAGGGGCAGAGGAAAGAAGTTTTGCAGAAGAAGGAGAAGCCCAAGCGGCTGGCTCAGCTGGCAGCCGCTCCCACCGCTCGGGGTGCCATTGGGGACGGGCCACCCACCCGGGGAGCACAGCGCTGCACGGCCGACACGGCTGCTCCGGCAGGGCAGGACAGAGCTCAGCCCATCCGTGTTCGCGGTGGCTGCTGTGGCCAAAGGCAGCACTGGGCAGCTTCTCTCAGAGCCCGGGGCAGCTGGGTCCCTGCAGCCGCCAGCCTGTGGCCATCTCTGATGCCAGCCAGCCCGCATGGGAACACCGGGTTTGTAACACACGGTCAAGCTGCCGTAGTGCTTCAGAGAAATCGTGCTGTATCTAGAGGTATCTGATAAAGCTAAACAGTTGGGCTTGTGCAAAAAAGCAGCATGGTTTTATGAGGGGTAGGAACCCGGGGGTGCTGCCGCTGCCTCTCCAAGCCGGTTCTTGAGAAGAAAGGGTGGCCTGTGCTTTGGAAACCACTTTCACCGACTGGTAAACCCAGAGGATCCCTGCTTCTCAGCTGGAAACTACCCCTCCAACAGAGCAAATTAATTATGTCCCAAAGACAGTGCGAGAAGCAGCGAGGAGGCCAGCTGGAAGCAGCGCCGGGTCCTCTCGCACCAAGGGCCAAGTTCCACTTCACATGACATCAGTGGGCGCTTTGACTGCGATGCCAATGTAATCAGGGTCTGTCCCGGGTGCAGACAGCTGCCTTCACGGAGAGGAGAAAATCCAGGCCCCTGGATGGTGCTTCCAGCTCGCACAGTCCCCTCCCTACTCTGCATTTGCGAGGGGATTTGGAGTGCATCACCCTGCCGCAGTTCAGGCAGGCTCTGCCCTTGGCACGCACACGGCGGCCCCGAGCCACTCACAGCGACGCTGCCCTTGCAGCCCCATCGCCCGAGAGCCCCGGCGAGGAGGAGCCGCTTTGGGACAGGGCGTCCTCCCGCCTCTCCTGTGTGCTGGCTGGGGGTGGCAGTCCCGAGGGGTTGGGGGAGGTGGCAGGGGCTACCCAGGGCGGGAGGTGGGCGACCAAATGTGCAGAGTCCCTTTGCCCTTGGGAGCGGGTGAGCGTGGCCATGTGAGATGCTTTCAGCCCCGTGGCCTGGGGATGGGAACTGGCGGAGAGCTGTCCCTGGGGCCTCTCCTCCATCTGGACTGAGGATGGGGCAAAACCCTCACTGATGGAGACCATTTCATGACAGTAAACTGCTCCTCAAGGGGCAGCTCCTGCCGGTGCTTGTGCTTTGCTGGGCGACGTCCCATGCACGCAGCCCCGCGTGACGTGCGGCAGCCCCGGATGGACGCTCGCAGCTCGCTCCTTCCTGTGCTGAGCCGGGCAGCACCATCCCTGCAGACATGGTAAAGAAGGTGGGAAGCAGTGCAGGAGCAGAGGCAGGAGACCTGGTGCCAGCCCCGGGGGACGCCACAGTCCTCCTCAGCCATGGTTATGTGTCAGGGCCAGTTCCTGCTCAGCCTTGGCATTTCAGCTTCCCGCGCCCCACTCTGCTTCAGCACCAGCCCTTCGAGCCCTGCCTGCCTCGGGTGATGGGCAGGATGGGGACATCCCTCCTGGGATGGTGCAGGGCAGCGTGTGTGATGGGCACAGATCCGACGCGGCTTGTCTGAGCCCGTCCCCACGCTGCTCCCAAGCGCCAGCAGAGCCCGGCGGCCGTGCCACGAGCTGGGGGAGGCCTCGCACACCGTGCACTGCCTCCCCTGCAAGCAGCGCTCAGGTTACACTTGACATAGTGAAGTGGCAGTAAAATGGATTTAATTTATTTACTTTTTAAATGTAATGATGGAAAACAAAACATGTTGCAAAAGTTGTTTGTTTCGTACCAGCTCTGCACAGACCCACTGAGGAAGGAGTGGCTCCTGGCAGCTCCCGCTCTTCGGAGACCGGCGATTACTGAGCCGACACGCTGTGCCAAGGACCAGACGGCTGCTGGAGACACCCTCCCTCCCCAGGGGCTGTGCTGGGCATGGCTGAGCCTCAGAGTGGGACATGTCCCCGGCAAGGGCACCCGCGGGGGCTCCCGGGGCCGGCCGGGCTGCAGACCCACTGCCGTGCAGAGGCGTAGGTGCCGCAGAGAGGACACGGGCTTCGGGGAGCCGAGCGAGCGATGAGGGCGGGGGGAGCTGAGAGCGACGAGCGTGCTCCTGCACACCCTCCAGCAGCAGCAGCCTTGGTGTGTTCTGCCCCGTGCCTGCTGCAGGGCTCAGCACCGCTCCGGACCCGGCACGGGGCAGGGGCGATGCAGGGAGCACGCCTGCCCCATTCCTCTCCAGAGAAGGGGCGCCCATCAGTGCAGCCTCCACCTTCCAAGGTGGGATGGGGTGTGTGGACAAGGGGGGAGCCGTTGGCAGAGCGCAGCCACCCCGCCCGCAGCACAGGGGCTGCCGGCGCCCGGTGCGGAGCAGCCGTGCCGCACTGGGGCTGCCGCTGTGGTGAGAGGCTCGAAAACAGCGTGGGGTTGGGGCTGGGCCGTGCGGGAGGGAAGGTGGCTGGTGTGTCCTGAAAGCCAGGCCCCGAGACGCACCCCGAGGCACCAGCCCCCTTCGTCCAAACTTTCCCGTGGCACCGCCAGCCCTCAAAATTTATGACGGACCACCGAGCCTGGGCATTGTCAAGCGCCTAATTGAAAACACTGTAAAGGCAACACGGCAACATGGCCTGGGAGCCCGATGCTGATGGCCACCCGGGTGCCCCGTGGCACCAGAGCCCAAGCACAGCGCAGCCGGTGTGCGGTGGTGGCGCGGGGCCGGGGTCCTGTTCACTGGGCACTGCCCGGCCCCGGGTCCCTCCCGGCAGGCGCCTGCGGGCAGGGGAAAGGCCCCGGGGAAACCTCCCGCAGATGTGCTGCCTCCCGCGCGGGAGGGTGCTCTTTCCCAGAACTTTAGTTAGGAGATACTCATGAGTTAATTAATCCTTGAGTTTTTAAGCAGAGACATATTTATGAGCCTTGTAAGAGGCTGGGGCCCGGAGAGACATTTCTTTATTCTTCCTCCAGCTCAGCTGAAGGAAACCATAAGGGGAAAGAGCGACTGAGCCACGAAAGCATGGAAGATGGATTTCGGGCTGGTGATGGGGAAACAAAACCCAACTTGCCTGGGTGGGAGCAGTGGCCAAGTGACAGCTCCCTTCCCTCGCCTTTGTCTTCTTGTCCTTTGTCTACAGGGTGCTTGCTAGAGCCTGGCTGCTGGATGCCAGGGTATCTCCAGCGTTTGAAGTGCATATGTGAAGCACACATGTGGCGTGAGTGCCCACCACGAGCCTCCCCGGCTCCTTCGGGCCGGAGCGGGCAGCTGTTGTGGTCCTATTGCCCCCCAGCCGGCAGCACACAGCACGGGCAGTGCTTTGGGGTGAGGGTTTGGTCCCATGAGCTCCCAGCAGCTGGAGCCACCCAAAGAACAGCTAGCAGGGACCAAAGAAAACAGGCAGGGACCATGCTGCCTGCAGCATTCTCGGCACGGCCCTCCTCCCACTCCCCGCTCTCTCCTCTCCTCTGCCCTCGCCTGGCTGAGCTGCCCTCAGAGGGGCAGGGTCTGATTTCTTTCCCCCCACACTGCTGCAGGGTGTCCTCTGCAGCCCCTGCTCAAGCACACCTGCATGCACTTTGCAGCTCTCCAAACTGCACCATAAGGGGACTTGGGGATGAGGAAGGTGTTAAACCAGCTTCTCCTTCCCTGCGGTTCTCACGTGCAGTCTCCCAGCGCCAGTGAGCGAGCGCTGGCCCCCAGGAGCCCAGCGTCCCTTGCCAAGTGGATCTGACGGGTTTTTCTCTCAGGAGATCTGGGACACTGCTGTGCGCGGGTGGAAATTGCCATTGGTCGCCTGCAGCCAGGGGAGCAGAGGAGTGCGGCGATGCTGATTACATCAGCCAAGACGCCGATGGAAAACCAAGAGTGGAAGAAACATCCACCGTGCTTTCGCTAGGCTCCTCTGCTGCATCACAAGCAGCCGAGAAAGTGTGTGATGGGGACAACCAGATGCCTTCCTGGGCAGGGCACATCTTTCCAGGCGAAGAGCTTGGAACTGAGGCTATTTTGCTTTATCCCTTTGCTCGGAGTGAGCTGCTTATGACATTCCCTGTCTCTCTGCAATCACTGGTTTATCTATCCACCTCAAATGATGCTTCCTCAGCTTTATTGCGCATCTTGGCCAATAGCGGCAGAGAAATGTGGCCACCACATGTTGGCAGCAATTGAATCCTGGGCACATTTTTTCTCTGCACAGCCTTTAAGCTGTGGGAACCATTTCAAAGGAAACCATTCCCCCTATAACATGCTTGTGATCTGAAGATGTCTATTTAGATGGCAGCCCGGCATTAATTTAGCAATTCACTACAGAGTTTGGCGTGATGTTTAAAGCACTAAAATAAATTGTGGTGAAGTCGTTTCCCTCAAACCAGATTGTGTGGTTTACATTATTTGTCAACCTTAAGTACAACTGGCATGTTTGTATCACTCATGCAAAGCCCCATTGTGCCTCTCTAGAAGGGGGAAGAATCCGCACAGAAACGCATCCAAGTTCCTGCCCCGGCAGTCTCATGTCCCTGGGAGATCTGCCCCGGAGGCACGCAGCCCAACTGGCTGGAAGAGAGCCTGGGCTTTCCTCAGGATGATGGGTGTTAAGTGCAGGCTCATATAGGTTATATTACAAAGGCCCGTTTTAATCAGACACAGATTTGTACTCTCTGCCTGCAGTGCCTAAAATCCACTGAGCCACAATGACTTAGACACGCACATATGAGCGCACACACATGCACACCGCCATGTGAACGGGCTGCACGGCTAACCCGGCCGGCTGCTTGCCCACCGACAACGGTGCCCACCGCCCACACCGGGTGACAGCCTGCCCTCACTGCCCCACGCTCGGTGGCCTCTCGCCCTGCCCGGCGTGCCCGGGGGATGGCCATGGCCCGGAGCTGCAGGGAGGGAAGGGGCAGGTGACGGGGACGCTGCCCCAAGCCTCTCGGGAGCCTGCCGGGTGCTTTGGGGTTACCTCCTAGCAGCTCTTCTCTCTCTGGAGAGGCTGGTTTGATGTCCCAGCCACGCTGGCAGCCAACGGGAGCCGGGATGGTCTCACTCAGGGGACGTCTGGGGAGGCGTTTGCCTCTGGCCAGGCTGAGATGCTGCCCCAGCCTGGCTGGAGCACCAGGCTCTGCTGCGGGGTCCCCCTGTCTCGCCGGTCGTGCCCAGGCCCTCGCAATGCCACCAGACCTGGCTGTTCCGGCTGCCTTTGGCTGTCGGTGCGCTGCGGGGACGTGCGCGGGGTCAGGCAGGGACAGCACGTCGGCACTTTCACCCGCGCCGGCGGGAGCAGGTTGGAGGGGCGTGCTGTGGTGCTGCGCCTGCCTCCGGGCGAGCAGGCGGGATCCCGCCTGTGATCTCAGTGCTTTATCCCTTCCTTCCCTTCCCTCAGTCCCTGCAGCCAGAGAAATCCCCGGATGGCTGTCACAGCTCTCCGCACACAAGCCGGCTGGCAGCGCCGAGGCTGTTTCATTCCTCCACCTCCCAGCGACTCGCTAATGCCAGAAGCGCTGTCCTGCGGGAAGCAGCCAAGGCTTTGCACTGACACAATTGCACTCGCACGTCTCCTCCAGCCCCCGGCAGCTCTCGCAGGCTCTCACGGAGGGTGCTCCCCACCCTGCTGAGCCGCCCCCAGAGCGCGGGACCACAGGGCAGGCCTGCTCTGCAGGAAAGGGGCAACCTCCCCTCCCTCCACTGGGACGGTCTCGTCATGCGCCCTGGGGACCACCATCCGGTGACCAAGAGTCCCCTGTCTCCCCCTGCCCTGGCCCCCCCATGCCACCCAGCCCTTCCTCTGCAGGTCTCTGGACCCCGTTCGCAGCATGTTCCCCACCACGCTCCCCGAAGGAGCTCGGCAGGCGTGTGCCCTCCATGCTCTCCAGTTCACCGCACCGCAGCGTACACTCGGAGAGCAGGGAGCAGGAGCTTGTCAGCTGCATTTCTTCTGCAGCATCTCTGGATTGTAAGAGACACCCAATTTTCTGGAAATTGAATTCCGAGACTCAGAAACTCTGCTGCTCCCAAGAGGCGTCCGTGTGTGCTCTGCCCATGTACATGTTTGTGCTTTCATTGGATGATGGCAGAAACTCCCTTGCTTGTATGAAAATTCAAAGGGATGGAGCAGAAGCGGGGCCAGGCTGCACAGACATCTGGCAGCGCTGGCTGCAGCCTGCGGATGCAGGCGCTCGTCCCCTCTCGTCCCCTGCACCCCGCAGCCCTGGCAGCCGCACAGCCCGCGCCCAGGTAGCCTGTGCAGCATTTGTCCTCGGCAATACTTTAGATGAGACACTGCCCAGTACAAACACATCGTACTAAGGGCAGCACAAAAGCGCCCAGCCATGGCATTAAATAATTGTCACATTTTTCTTCTGTAAGGATTAACGTTCCTGCTAACCTTGCAAACCTTCATTGAACTATTGTCACCCCCCGAAACGCAGCACAATCGCCAAGGGATTAGGGTGTCTGCGGAGCAGCCTGTCCTCGCTATTGTGTGCTCCCGGCGGGGTGAGGAAATCCTGCGACATCAGCCGATAAGTCCCTGCGGCGGGGACGCCAAATTCACTGTAGGGCCAGGCACAAGGCAGCCCCGCGGGAGCAGGGGGCTGAACGCCTGCGGTGGCACCTGGGAGCTGTCCCTGCAGCGGGCGGGTGGCTGGCACCGCGGCTGGGCCGGTGGCACTTGTGCTCAGGGCTACCCTCCTAGGACGGGCAACCACTGCCGTGGGCATCAGGGAGCCAGGATGAGACCCAGCCCCGTCCCCTCCTGGCAACGGGTCTCCCTACTCGGCTCTGCCAGTGTGCGGCCACTGCCCGCACCGGGCGCCTGGGTCTCCTGAGCCAGGCGAGCACGTTCATAAATCTGAATGCTGAGGAAATCCCATAAAAATTTAACAGGAAATACGGAGCCATAAAGGGAAGCTCTTGGCATTTCTTGCCGGCTGTCGGCAATGCCCGCTGCGCGCACCGCACTCAGGCACCTGGCAGCCACAGCGGGACCTTGGCCGGGACAGACTGGATTAGCAGCTAGTTCCCACGGCCCTCCCCTCGGAGCGGGAGGAGAGGAGTATGGCAGCAACACAGACTGATGCTCTCGGGAGCAGGACTTTGGTTTCTGCAGAGCTCAGTCTCACAGACATACAGCACTGGCAGACGCTGTGTTGCAAGGATGCAAGAGAGAAAAAGAATGCTAAAGCAAACACAAGATTTATGCACGTAGGTCCCAGGAGGGTCTTACAGTGCTTATAAATGACAATACATATTGTCGTCCCAACCCCCGTGTTCAGTAGCAAAGGAAAAGAAGTGGGAAGCGTCTCCAGCTCTGGAGCCATTGCACAATAACAGAGAATGGAAAACAACCTCATCTGCTCGTCCCCAACATCTGAGCCCTGCACCAGCATCCCGACTCCCACGGCACTTTCCCAAGAGAAAGAACCGTCCCCTCCAGAGAGAAACGGGGAGGGTGGAGAGAGAGGAGAGTCCAGAGAAGGTGTGGTGCACAGGGAGCAGAGCTCAGCATCCTCCCGATGTGCCCGGTTTGAACTGCTCAACCAGCAAACACCAAGCGCCTGCTCCAGTCCTCTGCTCAGTGCGGATAAGGACTCCTCTAGCCAGGACAGAGTGAAGCCTCCATCATGGATGGGTGTTAGTTTTGGGGCGTTCATTTCCAGCAAAGGGCTTGAGCAGGCTCTTGGAGAGGCGGCTGCATTGGGGCTTGTCTCTTGCTGACCTGCACGAAGAGGATCTGCAATGGCAAAAGCGGCATCTGGAGACCCCCCCAGCCCAGCAGGATCTGTACTTGCCTGCTCTTTGGCAGGGCACTCAGTATTTGGAAGCCAGCACTTGCTCATTGTTACTGCTGTGCAGTGGGATTTCATGGTAGTTTTTCATCAGCTTTGCACGTGTTTGATCATATGAATGGGGACTGAACCTCCCCACAAGTGACAGCAGCCTGGCTGCCCAGGGTCCGCTGGGGTTTTGGAGGGAAGATGTCCGTTTTCATCCAGAAACTCACTGTATTCTCTGTGCACGTGCAGGGAATTTGGCTTCTCTTTTCTGGTGTCATGACAGGGAAATGGCTTCTCCCTCTGCCTTGGGGACGTGCAGGTGGCCACGCGTGGGAAAAGAGCACTCCTAAAACATGCCTTCTGCAAGGAATTTCAGAACAAATGTGATGCCAGCAGGAACATAAAGAGAAGGAGCAGGTCACCCAAAGCCCAAGTGAACTTCCTTTTCATTGGGCTTTGCCAGCAGGTGGGAGTGAGTGTTCTGCGAAATGGTGCGGGCGGCCACAGGACCTCTCAGGGCTCTACTGGTGACACCGTTCTCAGCACCGTCTCCCAGGGGATGCACTCTGGGGCACGTGCGGAGGGTTTGGCTGGTGGTTGGCCATACAGCAACGGGGAGCCCCCCCTGCTAAATCCTGCAGCCAGAGCTTCCCCTGAACACCCCTGCTGTGGGCGTTATGTGGGCTTTGCATTTTAATCTGTTTTGCTTCATCTGGCGAAGCCTTGAGAAAAGAGTCCTGCAGTCAAGCTGGCTCTTCTCAGGCTCATCTCATGAGGCTGAAATGAGGCCTCGTGGGCAGAGGAGGGCTGGCTGGGGGCACTCAGAGCCTCATCCTGGGCTGCTGCGGGACTGCTTTTCATTGAACTCTTCTCAAACCATCCCTCATTTTCTATCCGGGTGTCCATTTTCAAAAGCAGGTGGTGATTCTGGTTACCACGACCCATCCTGAGACATCTGGAGGGAGGCTGATTTTCAGAACATAGCAGCAGATGGGCTTAGTGCCGGTTGAAAATTATCCCCTTCTTATATGGTCCTGAAGTTCCTAATGGGTTTTGAAAATACCAAGCAGTTGCAAAAAGCTCCAGCTTCCAAAGGCAGGTGGTGATGACCCTGCTTTGCTGGTCTGACTCCTGCACAGGGCAGAGCGCAGCGCAGACCAGCACTTGGCCACGCATGCACAAGTGCTGCAGTGAAATCGGGAAAGTTTCACTGGACTCATTTTTCACCAGAGAAGGTCATGAGGTCCAGGACGGGTGTCCCACGCTGGGAGCAGAAGTCGGCTCATGCCAGCGCAGCCACCAGCGCGGCGGTCCGAGCCGCCGGCCGACCGGGGTGGGCGGGAGTCCCCACTTCGCCCAGCTCAGCGTGACCGATGGCTATTGGCTATTCCGGAGCTGGTTTCCATGAGGACTTTTATTTTTTGGTAAAAACGTTGAACAATTCTGGATTCATCCCCATGTGGAGCGGGAAAAATTTTGAAATCTTGAACATTTTTGAGGGCTTAAAAACAATTTCCCACCCAGTTATAGCCACCAGTCTCATCAGGATGTGTTTGAAACCACTCCAGCAGGAGCTGAGCAGAGCTGGTCTCAGCTGGATACCGCTCTCGACGAGAAATGCCGTGGTCAGGGGTCATGTTTCTTCAGAAAAAAAGTATCTTCAATAGCTCAGGAAGTTATTAGTGTCTGCTAACAATAAGAGCTTTGGATTGATTCAATAGATGCTCATTTTAATTGTAAAATGCCAGTAATGAGAAATGTGCCATCCAATGACTCATTTTTCCCTTGTAAAAATTATTGGACATTTTTATTAGTTTTACAAATGACAGGACCTCGTATTTCTGAGAACACTTTATACAAGCCTTGCACAAGCCCACTCTCATAAAAGCGTGTCTGTGGTGACATCCGGAGCCACAAGAAGGGGAGCGGTAGAAAGGCCCAAAGTGGTGAGGACAGCCCACAAGTGGAACTGGCAGGACCGAACCCCAAGAGGGTGGGAAGGGGTGGATACAGTGCCGGAGACATGAGCTTCGGCGCTCCTTCCCAGCAGTGCCTTTCTGGAGAGGCACGGGGCAGACAGGGGGATGGGTGCCAGCGGGCGCCCGGAGGTCCGCCCGGCGCAGAGCCCCGGCGAGGGGCAGCCGCGCCGGCGCTGAGTGGCCGCCCGGGTGGGCGATGCGCTGGGCGCAGGGAGGGCAGGAGCCAGCCCCGGCCGGGCAGAGCTGAGCCAAGGTAAGCGCCGTCCCCAGCCGCGGCCCCTCTACGTCCGGCACCGGGCAGATCGGGACCACACCACCTCCTCCTCCGCTCCTGACGGAGACACCGCTTCGCGCCGTTAACCCCAGCGCCCGGCTTTATCCATCTTGGCGTTATCTCTGCTGGCAGACAGCAGGGGCCCGGGCTGCGCCGGGCTGACCGCGGAGCGCGCCTGACCTTGGCTTGCCAGAAATGAGATAAGGGGTCGAGTGCGGGCAGGGAGCAGGGGCAGGAGGGCAGGGGGCAGGGGGCCAGCGGCAAGGGGCACAGGCACAGCCCGGACCCAGCCCGGCTGCGGCGGCATTGCTGCTGGGCTGCGTGGCTGGACGGGGCTGGTGAGGAGCGCCGGCAGGGTGTTCCTTCTTCTCCGGAGAATAGAAAAGCTGCGTTGGCCAGACTGTGCTCTTTTATAAAATCCAAGCAATTTCCCATGGAGAATTAATTTGCACAAGGGGGAAAAAGTCGTTGCAGAGAATTTCTCATTTCAGCATTTCATTTTTCCTCTCTTGTTGACATTATTTGTATTTTTGTTTACATCTCCTCATGACAAGTCATCTGTAATTCTGCGTAGCGTACCATGAGCTGGCATGATATGACATAATGCGAGAGCTGAGATAGCCTACTACTTCTATTTTAGTTTGGAGGATATTTTAAACTTTATGTTATCCAGGAAATTTCTGAAATATTTGTCTTCATTCCAAGCCAGAATGAAAAAGAAATGTCGGAAGTTCCCGTGAAACAAGTAGCGAGAGTTTCCAGCTCCGCCGCCGCGTGCGACAGGGCGGCCGGCGGGGAGGCCCCGGCCCCGTGCGGGAGGGCGGCAGCGGGCAGCGGGGAGCCGGGAACGGGCAGCAGGCAGCGGGAAGCAGGCAGCGTGCCTCTCCCCGTGCCTGCCACAGCCTGGCACTGTTTGCTTTCCAGCAGCACAACTGCAATTGTGCATTCAGGGCAGGGGTTTCACAGGAGGGATGGCTGAAGGAAGGGCACGGGGAGAGCGCCTGGCATGTCTCTGTGCCTGCGGGCAGCAGCAGGCACAGGGACAGCGTCGGCACAGACCTGGCACATGCCACAGCCTCCCAGCATCGTCCAGGCGAGGAGCTGGGACAGGGAGCAGGATGTGCCACGGCATCAGCTGAGGGCAACAGGGACAGGCAGCTCCGCCACAAGTCCGTACAGCAGGCGCAGCCCTGCATCTCCCTCCCTGTCTGGGGCAGCACACGATGCTGGGCTGGGAGGGCTGTAGAAGTCTGATTGTGGCAGCTTCCCCCGGCACCATTCTCGGTCGGTGCAGTTCTGGGCCTGTCTGCGGGCTCTCTGCGGGGGCATCAGTCCACCCCAAGCCCCCAGGGCTGATGCCTTGCAGAGAAGGTTGAGGCTGTGTGGGGCAGAGAAGTGATTCCAGCAGCCTCCCTGTGCTCCACGGCAGATGGTTTCGTTGTGCCAGGACCTGCCAGGAGGGACCCACGGTCACTATGCAAAGCCTCTCTGGCTTGTGGGGCACCAGTCAGGGAAGGGAGAGGCTTGGCCGGCAGGCGCAGCGCTGCAGGCAGGAGGGATCTGCTCCGCGCCACTGGCCCCAAAGCTGTATCTGCCAGGACTGATGTGCCGCAGGACAGGCAGCGCTCTGCGGGGACCGCAGGAAGCCAGGGTCCCCATATCTTTGTGTCTGGGTGTAAAGCGCTGTCAGGTTACCAAAGCATTTGCCTTTGCCTCTGTGCTGAGATGCTCAGTCCTCAGAGCTTTGTTTTGTGTACTCTGGGAACCGACAATTTGTAAAGACATGCTGCTGGGCTAATCCTCCATCAGCTCCCGGAGCAGAGACCAGCTGGGATCTGGCAGCTCTCTCCCCTCTCCCACTTCAGTCTGCTGAAATAGTGAGTGTCTCTGTAACCAGTAGCTTACAGGTTTTGACTTATACGCAAAGCAGAACAGCAGTTTTCTGCAGTCGGCAGCCAGGACTGCACAGGCACGTCGTCCTACTGCGCCAGCGCAGCGACCTGCCAGGCGGGCACACCAGCTGTGCCAACAAGGTGCTGCGCGCCGCACCGAGTCCTGGGGGCGATGCCAGCCCTGGTGGTGAAATCATCTTGGCTCTCTCCTGGCTTCAGAGCCGTTGTTATGCCCTGGAGACGCTCTTAGGGAAGGGAGCTGTTTCCACAGCACAGTTTGCTGTAGCTCTGGTCCACGAGCTAATGCATTGGAGAAGCAATAAAATTAGACTCCTAAAAAAGGTACCTTCCTCTTTGTGCACAGGAAACGTCACACTCTGCACGGAGTTTTTAACAGCGAGTACAGTAGCACCGCGAGTCTTGATGCAAGTGAAAGATCACTTGTGTTGTCTCCTCTGTTGAGCCTCAGCATGCCGGCTCAGTGAGCAGCAGGCTCCATGGCTGTGCTCAACAAGCACTGGGGAGACAATTACGAATGGGGAGACACATGTGCTGCCTTGGTCCTCGAAGGAGGTTTGGGAGAACAGGGAGGACTTGGATCTCTGCGGTACTGAGATTCCACTGGGGCCAGAAGTTGGTGTGTAGATAGGTGCTGGCTGGTGCGAAACCCCAGATCTTTCCCATCGGTTAGCAGGTAGAGATTATGGAGCTTGAACCAGTGTGCACTTACCCTGGGTCTGCCAAGGAGAAAGGCTGGCACAGTGACATCCTCAGCAAGCCAGCTGTCAGTGGAGAGTAAATACAGTCCTGAAAGCTGTGCTGCACCCCTGGCTGCTGCATGCAATTTGTAGGAGGCAAAACAGCAGGATGCTGCTGTTAACCACTGGCTGCCCAAACAGATGCCAGTGTCCCCACAGACTGGCCGGCTCACTCCAGCCTGACCCCAGCTTGCCCGCGCCTGCTTGCTCCTGATCCCAGACAGCGCTGCTGTGGCTCTGTTTGGGGTTAGCCATGATTGGTGCCACGGGAGGGCAGCACAAGTGGTGCCATTGGGGAGACTGTGGGGCACCCTGAAACCTTCAGCACCTCTTTCCCAAAGTCCTGCTCTGACGGGACGGCCCAGGCTGCCCTGCCTGTCCGAGGTTGTCCCCTCCGTTACACCATGTGGAAGTTGGCGGGAGAAACCTGCTGGCAGAGCCGTGTGTGCCGTGCCTGTTGCTGGATTGCTCCCATCC
This sequence comes from Pluvialis apricaria, assembly GCA_017639485.1. NCBI lineage: Eukaryota > Metazoa > Chordata > Aves > Charadriiformes > Charadriidae > Pluvialis > Pluvialis apricaria. Next base: position 8,191,672 of record CM030027.1, on the reverse strand, counting down.
CGGGTTTGGGATTAAAGTCCTGGTGCCATGCTCATGACCCTAAGGTGTGGCTGGCACAAGAGTTGCCCCCTCCATCACCTCTTGGGCTGTATCTGGGAATGGCGGGAGACTGCAGAGGCATGTAGCTGAGGGACCAAGTCTGCGGCACAAGGGGACCCGCCTCAGGTCATCCCAGATGCCAGTGGCCAAGCAGGGACCTGGCATACCCCAGTTGTCCCCCTGCTCCCTGTTGTGCACCTTAGGGGCACAGTCACATGCCAAGGTGGGAAATCCACTGCTGGCCAAGACCGGTGCGGCGCTGGGGTTGTCCCTTCGCAAAGACAGGCAGCGTCTCCCCGCAACGGGAGGGTGAAGTAGGGGTAAAGGGACAAAGGTGCCTCACCCATCGCTCCCATGGCAGTGAGCTGCCCCCACAGTGGAGCGGGGTCCCCCGCGGGCAGAGGGAGCCCCGGGGCACTGCAGGAGCCGGGTGTGCACCAGGCTCGTCCCTGGAGGATGGGACCATCCTGCGGCACCCCGTGGGAAGGTACCAGTGCCATTGCTCAGCGTGTAAAGGGCCTGTGATTTTTAAGAAAACTCATTTTGAAGCTGACTGGAGTCTGTCAGAGCAAATTAGTTGCAGTTTCAGCTAGCCACTTGTTTCTGGTTTAACCCTGGGAAAGCAACTGGGCTACAAATGTTTACCTTATGAGGTAAACCATCAATATCCTTGAAACTTTGATTAAAAAAAATACTGGACTAGAGCATCTTGTGGGTTTCTTTTTTTTTTTTTTTTCCTGATTCGTTTCACAATATGCCAGAAGCCTGGCTTGAGTTAGGGCTTTGGCAGGGGCTTTTATCATGATGGATATAGTGGAGTATAGAAAAGAAATTTGGTTATCAGAGGATGCCAGAACTCAACTTCCTAGCACATACATTTAATAATGCAAAAGTTCTCCTTTAAAGGTCTCCTTAGAACAAATCCTAGTCATCACAAAATCCATGGAGATAAATTAAATTACATTTTAATAGTGGAGAACTCATTCCTGGGCCGGGCGCAACAGTGAAAGTATGTTCTCTCTTAGACAAAAGTAGCCTCGTCTCCCATCAAAACTCTGAATGTTACCATATGAAAATCTTAATTGGAAATGAAACCCTGAAGCTCCCAGGGCAGAGGCACCGTGAGAGGCTGTCATGGCTGTGGTAGCTCTCTTGCCGACACTGCAGTGACTGGAGCATTATCATTCTCCCCCCTTGTAAATGAAAAGGCATCTCCAAGAAATAGCATCTCATGTATTTGCTAGAACTGCATCTGGAAGTGGCTGGCCACAGACAGTTTTGTCCAGCATAACCTAAGCTCTCCCTCAGGGAGAAAGGCGCGCAGCAAGGAGCAGCACCGCATGCCGTGCTCTACAAGGCCCCGCAACGGGCTTCAGCTCCGCTGCCCGCCGGGCGCTCCGGCCAGGGCCTGCCTCAACCCTTCTGGCCTTTGCCTCGCAGCATTGCTTTCTGCTCTGCCATCTTTCAGCGCCAGGATCAATCCCTTCTCTTCTTCACGCTGTCATCTTGAAGATATTTAAAACACGTACAATCTCTTCCTGTGCAGACACAGGTATTTAAAGTGGACGGCGTGTGCAATAAGTGCCACAGTACAAGGCAATGCGAGGAGATGCAGGCAGGGCCAGCCTCACCTCAAGGCCCTGCGTGATGAACACTTGCAAAAATGGAGAGAAAGGGGGGGGAAAAGGCAGAAAGAGAGAGAGGGAAGAGCTGCCGCAGCTGTCCTGCTCATCCCTCTCATCGAGCCGTGGGTCTGGCAACTGGGGCTGGGCCTGCCCCGGCATGGCGGGCCGTCCTGCCCTTCAGTTCCTCATCTTCCCCTCATCCTCCCCATCTCGGCCTCCCCCTTGCCCTTGCCCCAGCGCCGGGAGCCCGAGACCCCGCTCTCTGCCCTGCCTCCTCCATCCCCGAAAGCAGGGCCCGGCCCCCCGCGCTGCCCGGCCTCCTCCCTGCAGCTCCCCGCCGTGCGGGGCTGGGCCTCGCTCCTCTCAATTTCTGTACAATTACCAAAATCCCTCGGCAGAATTAGCTCCTTGCAGAGCACTGCATTCAATTAATTATATAGTTTAAAACACAATACGTAGACATATCCCATCCACACCAGCACAGCATTTGGCTCCACTGGAAATCTCTGGAAAGCCGCGGTGTGGCAGAAGGCAGGCTGTACGCACAGCCCTGACTGTGCTCCTTCGGCATAGTCACAGGAGATAATCTTTAATTGTAATTAAAATAATTATAGGTGTACTGCAAACTTCTCAGAGAACGCAGTGGACCAAGCACATTTCTACAGCTTTTGCTGCACAAGGGTCCCCTCAGCATTTCTGTTCAGCTGATTTATTTAGTCTGGTTTCAGTACAGTGATATTCCTATCTGCTGGTGTGGGCCTGGGCTGACCTGTGCGGTTCCCTCCCCAGGGTACGCCTGTCCGCCCTGTGTGGGGACACAGGGACAGACACCATCTGCCCTTCAGTGCCACTTCGGTACAACCCAGAGCGCCAGTGTCAGTGCTGCGGCCGTTTGCGGGTCAGCAGGGTTCCCAAATCACCCCAGGGTCCCAAAACCATCCAAGGGTCCCAAAACCGCCCCAGGGTTCCTCCCACCAGCAGTCTGCTCTCTGCGAGGGCACAGCTGGGGCAGGCACCGTGTCGGTCCCAGAGCCAGCCCAGCCGGCCGTGGCTCTCTGCTCTCGCTGCTGCAGGTCACTGACAGGGGGACTCGGGACTCCCGAGGTCACCAGCCTGCGTCTCCATGCAGTGATGGGAGCCCACAACAATTACAAGCTTCCTGCGTGTCCTTCCTCTGGGGTTTTGTCACACATGATGTCTCACATCTGGGAATCAACCAGTTGGTGGGGATGGTAGTGCTATTTCCATGCCAAGCTGTAGCTTTTTTACCCCCAGCCATTTCAGGGCTTACAGCTATTGTGTGTTTTTTTTAATGTTGCAAGAATTTATATTGGGAAAAAAGTGCCTTTTTATTTCTTTTCTCAATGCCCTGGGAAATGTCATCCAGCAGGAATGTTCCCAAGAGTTGCTCGTGGCCGAGAGGAGGATGGGCTCCAGCAGTGGCCCGCATTCCCAGCTCCTGTCCCTGCGCCCAGCCCCCCGGGACCGTCTCTTTGGGCTGTGGCTCCCCCGGGTGCCCCATCCCCGCTCCCCAAACTCTGCCCCACAGTCCTGGGAAAGTGGGGCCAGCCCGGCCCCATGGCAGCGCTGACTCCTGCCCCGTGGCTGCTGGGCGCAAAGCAGAAGGGAGGGGGCAGATGCCTGGAGAGGGACAAGCTGTTCATGGAGCCGCTCCTGCTGCAGAGGCCCTTGGTTTCGTGTCCTCTTGGCTGTGCCAGTGGCCTCTTCCACTTCCAGCTCTGGACGGAGTTACAAGAAATGCTGGAAGTCCCAGCCCTGTGGTGTGTCATCATTTAAACTTGTCTTTAATAGCGTCCCAAAGCAATTTTCTTTTCCCAAACATCAAAGCCCCCAGAGCGATACTGGGAGAGGCAGGGCTTCCCCCGCGAATCCTGGTGGGTCCCATGCCCCCCTGTCCTGCCTGGCTCGCAGGGGCTAGATGCCCTCCTTGGCTGCGGCCAGCAGCCTGGACTGGTTGTCCTCTCACATGCTGGCCCATAGAGCAGACCCTGCTTCTGCCCAAGTGAGAAGTGTGGTGTACTTTGGAAATGGATTAGTACTGTGTGATGTATTGAGGCTTCAGAGGGCTGGAGCCCCTCTGCTGGGAGGACAGGCTGAGAGAGATGGGGGTGTTCAGCCTGGAGAAGAGAAGGCTCCAGGGAGACCTTAGAGCCCCTTCCAGTCCCTAAAGGGGCTCCAGGAGAGCTGGAGAGGGACTCTTGATCAGGGAGGGGAGCCATGGGACGAGGTGGAACAGCTTTACACTGAAAAAGGGGAGATTTAGATGAGATATTAGGAAGAAATTTTTCACTGTGAGGGTGGTGAGCCCCTGGCCCAGGTTGCCCTGGGAAGCTGTGGCTGCCCCATCCCTGGGGGTGTTCAAGGCCAGGTTGGACGGGGCTTGGAGCACCCTAGGCTGGTGGGAGGTGTCCCTGCCTGGGGCAGGGGGGTGGAACTGGATGATCTTTAAGGTCCCTTCCAACCCAAACCATTCTATGATCCATCTGGGTTTATTGAACAGCTGGACTTTCATCTTGGGCAGAGCAACACATCTCAGGTGGGGTTGTGACAGCAAAAAGAAGGAAGAGCAGAGATATTGCATGCAGGATGAGAAGGCAGATCTTCCCTATGAAAAGACAAGTGAGGTTTATATCGATTGCCCCACTGTGAAGCTGCTGGATGCCTTTTTCCAGGCTCAGCATCATATCACACACCGCTTCCACGGGACTCGTTATGGGACAGAAAAGGCTGCAGGCAGGAGTGTCCGTGTCCGCCAATGGTTTTGCTATGGCCAACCTCAGAGGGGTCTGTCTTACGTGTGGGGAAGGGAGGGCAGGGAGCAGCTGAGCTGGTGAAGAGCTGAGTCGTCCGAGAAAGGTGCTTGCAAACCCACCTGCCTGTTGGGATTTTACACAGTAAGGAACTGATAAACTCAGAGAGGGACAGCAGAGGGCAATGTCTGGGGCCATGCGTGGGGCGATGTGTGGGATAATGAGCAGGGCAGTGCACGGCCACGTGTGGGGCCACGCGTGGGCAGTGCAGAGGGAGCCCCAGCCTGCCCAGCGCTTGGTGTGAGGAGTGTGGCAGCCCCAGCTGGGCCGGGGATGGAGCCGTGGCCCCCTTGCCATAACCCTGCCGTCCCCCACGATGATAGCAACCCTGGGGAAGAGCAGCGAGGCACTTGTGCTCCGGCACTGGGGGGTCAGCTCCGCCTGGCAGATATGAAATAAGGTGACCTGCCCAGGGACTGACGCAGGGACCAGCCAGGCGCCGGCTGGTGGGACCAGGCACGGCTTGGCTGCGGCTGTCGTGTACGGCCTGATGACAACACATCACAAAAATCCAGCCCCAGGAGCAGGTACCAAGGGAAAAAAAATAATGAGGAGAAGGAACTAGTGAGGAGATGCCATGGCATCTCCACTTCTGCCAGGATCCAGAGTGGCCCTCCACTCTCCTGCGTGCCAGGGGATGCTGGGGAATGCTGGGGGATGCTGAGGGATGCAGGTGGAGCAGCTTCTCACTGGGACCCCCATGCCCAGTGTGCCCCCATTGTCCCACCAGCGCTGCCCTCCTGCCCAGCCTCAGAAGTTTTGTAGAGGAAATTTTATTGAAAAAAATTGTAGCTGCTCCTGTCTCTACAAACACAGTGTGCTGCTGTCTCTGCCAGAGCTCAGTGCTGGTTTGCCTCAAGGAATCTGTGAGATCCGTCCTGCTGTGATCTGTAACAATATTGGGATTAAATTAGCTTCCCTGAGCTGCAGAGGGGTCAGTGTGTGAGGCCCCCTGGTTAATCCAGCAGGCCAAAGAGAACAGAAGCCTCCCTGCATTGGGAAAGGAAAACAACAGGGTCTGTTTGCAATCCGTGGAGCTAATTCAAACAGCATTCCTTAAACAACAGGGGAAAAGGGCCTTCGAAGCAAATGAGAAAGGAGCATTTCCCAACATGCGCATAATGTCACTCCTTGGAAAGAGGCGAAATGTCCAGCCTGCACGGGGCACGGTGTCAGAAAGCCCGGCAGGCATGAAAGAGAGATCCTGAAAAGCAGGGCAGCTCGCTGGGGCGCATGCATCCACCACTCGAGCTCTGCCTTCCTGCCCGTGCCTGGTGAGCATGAAGCAATTTGGTCCTGCAGACCCCTCTTGGTCCGCCCATGGTGGCGCAGGGGGTGCAGGAGGCACCCGGCAGGCTGCCCGCACCGCCTCTGGGGTGGGATGGGGCATGCAGATCTTGCTCGTCCTTTACCCACAGAGTTTTATGCAGAAGTCATTTTCATGGCCGCTCAGCACCAAAGCGGGGTGACCTCCCCGGGGTCACTCCTGGATGGAAACACACTGCCAGGAGCCACTGCCAGGCTGCCAGCGGTGCCCCCCCCCGAGCGAGGCCAGCGAGCAGTGCTGCCCGGCTGAAAGCCCAGGCTTGCTTGCTCTGCCCGGGAAGAAGAGGCATGCCTGGGTGATCCTATCAGAAAGTCAGCTCCCCTTCCTCTTGCTCCCAGATCTCCCCGTGGAAGGCATGATCCTGCGTGCCCCCATGCCTGACCCCCCAGCGCAGCTTGTGCAGCCTGTGTCAGGAACTCGATAGTTGTCTTTGCAACCAGAGCAGTTGTTTATGCAATAAGTTAGGCACTTGGGATAACTGTATTACCAGGGACTGAGGACTGCAGGTGTTCAGATATTATTAAAAACAATTGCCCAGGCTATCAATCATTCTGCAGGAGATAAGCCTTCTGAGAAGCAGACCCCTGTGTCAAAGCAGGGTGCGGAGAAGCAGCACACCACACGTTGAGACTAGGAGCGTCAGAACAACTTCAGGATGTTCTTGCTTTCCTTCTGCTTCCTCGGCGAGCGTCTTTTTTGCTTTTTGCTTATGCTGAGATATTATCAAAGGCTGATGAGGCAGCAGGGATGAGTAATGTGCCCTCTGTGCCAGCCGAGAACTTGTAGGCACTGGTATCTGCACACAGGGTTAATGTCGAGGGCGCAGAGCCCTGGGTCTGACAGAAGCTGTGGTGCTCAGTGCCGGAGCTGCTGGGTGCAGACCTGCCGCCTGCGCCTCAGGGCCCCCCCTGCCCTCAGCTGTGCCCAGGGGCTGAGGGATGCAGCTCCTGGCAGGAGGCAGCTCGGCCCCATCCTGGAAGTCCCTGTGGTCCCCAGGCAGGGTGGGCTTTCCATGGAGGAGAGGCCGTTCCCCTGGGAAAGAGAGGCAGAGGGGGATGCAGGGCAGCAACTGGAGAGGGATGAACTCAGACCAAAAAATGGCAGGTTTTTAATGGGGAGGGGAACCTGGTGCTTGAACGGTGGGCTGGAGGATGAGGGGAGCCGGCAGATGAGGCTCTCCCCTCGGCTGCATTCGGAGCAGGACATGGACCCCAACTGGAGAAAGGTTGGAGCTAAACGGGCTGAGTGTCACCCAGGCTGAGTGATACCTGTAGTGTAGGATTAGACCTGCTGCGTGCTTTTCCACCTAATGTATCTGAAACCAGTGAATTCAGGTGGCCTTTATCTGCTCCGGGAACATCCCAATGGCCCTTTGCTCGCACAGTGCGTTCCCGAGGGTGAGCTGCGGGCTGTGGATGATGCTCCCCTGGCACCGGGCGCTGGGACTGCTGCTACTGCCTGCATGGTCCAGCCGGAGGAGCCCAGGCTGCCGGGCACCTGCTTGGCAAGGACTTCTATGGGCGGCAGGGAAAATCTCCCAAGTCAGCAGCTCTGCTTTCAATCTGGAGCCGCTTGGCGCTTTTACCCCGCTAAAATGTGGAATTTCATGTCCTTTTGTACAAGAGAGAAACAGCCTGTTTAGGATTAATTTAGGATCAGCCTCAACAGCCATTAGCTAAAGAAAAACAAAACGGTAAATTAGCTGCCTGTCAGAAGGGGAAGAAATGTGGGACGATGCTAGATTTATTGTGGAGGGTGTTAAGGCAGGATTTAGTGTGATTTACTGTCCTCTGCAATGATACCTTCTAACACCAGGGAGTTGGCAAGCATGTCTCCTTTGCCTTCATTCAGATATACTGCTCTGTTCACTAATTATTGATGTGTCCGGTAGCCCTGTTCGTGCAGCTGGGTTTGTCAGCATTTCCATTATAGAGCTCTGTCTTCGGGGTTTATTGCTCAGTTATAAACATTTGCTCCAGACTGAAACTTGATCTACAGCTGTCAACCGGAGTTGCAATGCTCTGAGAGAGATTAGAAAGAAAAAGGTTTGGCTATTCAATGCAAGCATAAAAAGATCTTTGGTTTATGAGATTTTTCACTCTTACAGTCAATGAAGTGATTTTCGCCCAGAGCAATTTGATGGTACTTCAGAATTTACTGAAATAGAAAGTAAAAATCCTCCAAATATAAATAGAAAACATCTTTAGTACGGAGACTCGCAACAGTGACCACTTTGCATCTGCCCAATACTCAAGACACATTCACTAACACTCCTGTGAGATAGCAATGATCTCAGAAGATATTGTTTACGAGTAGAAAACTAGGGACATTTAACGAGGTGCCAAAGAAAACCCAGGATGAATAAAACTTCCACATGCATTAACACAAACACAATGCAATGGAAAAGCTGCATGAAGGGTAAACTTTCCTTCTTGCCTGTTTTGGGTTATTTTGCATCTTTGTGTTCATACCTGCCCGCACACAAGTGCTGTGCAAAGCAGAGATGATTGCAAGGTTGTGAAGAACACAGATCTGCGGGACCCTTCAAGTCCCAGCATCTTTGGGGGCTGCTCCATGCCACGTCCCATACCCCAGCCCTCCTCTTCCTCAGGGCTGCTGTACCGAGTCCCACAAAGGGCTCCAGGGCTCATGCCAGCGACTGCTGGGGATGCTGAGACCCATCTCCAGTGGTGGCTTGTGGGCAGTGGGGTATCGAAGGGGACCTGCCCTGGCCCCCAGCAAGGGACCTGGGCGGGGGTTCAGGAGACACCATAGGGCCCGTCACAGCCTTTGGAAGAGGCTGTGCCCTCCGGCTTCCAGCTAGGAGCCCTGCAAGCTTGGGGAGGATCAAGTGAAGATAATGCTGCTCCTTGTTGCTTCAAGACTTTTGCTAAGCACTGCAGGGTGAGTCACCCTGCTTGGCACAGGTGTCTCACCCATCAGCATGTTGTCCTGTGATGTCCCTAGGAACGCTTGGAAGCTAAGACAGAATTTTACTCATTACAGAAGAATTATGGCATCTGCTCAAATGGATCTTACACCTAAGTAAATACTGCACGGTGTTCAGATAGTTGGAGAAGTTGACCCACAAAAGGGAGGAGAAGATGGAGCATACAGTGCATCTCCCTCTGCAGATCCCTGACTCCTGCCCATTGCAGGTCACTGGTTTGGACTTTAAGGAGACCAGCTTGTGGTATGGGCAAACAACATCCACATAGAGAGCTTAGAAAATATTGCTATTGATTTTTGCAGCACCCCTCAGAAAGCACAGCCTGCAAATTACCTTCAGCGAAAGAAAGCCAGAGGCAATTGGACAAGGAAAATGTTAGCTGGGCGAGCTTTCTGTCCCGAGAGAGGGAAGGTGAACGTGAAGAAGCAGCAGCCTCCTGCTCAGCTGCAGAGGCCGAGAGCACGGGTGGCTCAGCAAAGCAGGGAGAAGACATACTACATCCTCTTGTACTAAGGATGATGGTCTTAAACGGTAAGGAAGGAAGGATGGCTAAACATTGCTGTCCGTCCCACCACACCCTGTGTCCTCCTGAGCCCACCCTTGGGTGGGAGTGGGCCCCGACCCTGCGGAGCAGGAACGCGTGGCCTGCCCGCGCTTCCCAGGCTCTCGGGGGCACCAGAGGGAAGCAATAACCTTCCCCAGGAGACTGCCGGGGTCCACGAGGCATGGCGCGCTGAGGGGCTGGCCGGTGGCTTGTCACACAGCTGTGCCTCTGCGACCACCCGCTGGGGCACCAGGGCCCTCGGCAGCGCCCCACGGCCACGGGCACCGCATCAGCCCCGCAAGAGCCGGGGATGAGGGTTGGTCACGCATGGGGACCTGCTGCTGGCGGCCACATGGCACTGATGGCTACTCGGGAAGCAGGCAGACACTGGCTCCTGTTTATGGCTTGTACAGAGAGACGCCGGTGTGGGGTCCGGCATGGCTCCTGGCCGTGTGCCCAGCGAGCACCAGCTCCCCACCGCAGCCCCCAGTGCAGGAGGCACATGAGGGGTCGGAGGCCCCTGCACCTCCCTCAGGCTCCCCTGAGGCTGGGGCGCTTCTGCCTCTTCCATGGGGGGACAAGCAGGTTGGGGATGCTCGCTGCTGAGCGCAGCGGGTCGGAAGGGCATCGCGTGCCAGAAGGCTGGCGAGGGCGAGTCGATGGATGCTGCCCAGGCCAGATCCTGCTCAGCCCGCCAGGCACAGCAGATCCTGGGGAAGGTGCCTGTGCCTCAACGTTCCCCTCTGCGCCCATGCGAAGCAGCGGTCTGTCCCACATCCCTCCTGGCTGCCCCAGTTAAGACAGGGAAGGGATGGGGAGCTGACGGTGGTGTGGGGAGGAGAGGTCCTGTGCTGCTCAGGTGTGATGGAGAGCAGGGATCCCAGCGCAGCCGCACCGCAGTCTCACCCCAGTCACACTGTTTTCCTGAGCGTGAGCATTTCCTCCTGCTGTACAGCCAGGGACCGAAAAATAACCAGGCTTTTGAGCTCCTTGCCTTAGTGCCTTCCCCCCTCCAGAGGATAATAAGCTGCTTTTAATATTTGACATGTTTATTAACAGATGCAGTTGTGACAGCTGATGACTTCATATGCCAGTTACCACTAAAATGTTAGTAATAACTCGGAATTAACTGTCATAAATAAAAAAGACTACAAAGACAACTAGATGGTGTGTCACTCTGCAGTAATTTACTGAGACCCCGTTGGCTCTGGATGCAACGCTGGAAGGTCCTTTGTGGAGCTCCAGTCCGGGTTTTGCAACAGTCACAATATTTTGGCTGGATATTGTCTTAGGAGGTGGAACTAGTGGGGTGGAATTCCCTCATGCAGGAGTTTGCACTAGATGCCTTTACAAAGCTGGATACTCTGGTAATAATAATAATAAAAAACCCCTACCCGGTGGATGGGGATGGAGTCTACGGCATTGAGACCAGGATTTATTAATGTGCAAATTGCTCTGATATGATCACATACTTTCTGCTTTGCATACGCAGGGAGCAGCGTGGGCTGATGGAGTATGAACTAGCCTGGGCGATCTTTACGAGCTGAAATCCTGCACATCACAGAAGGGTTTGTTTCTCTGCGCAAAACCTGGGAAGCTGTTAGAAACCTGCTTTAAAAAACAAGTGAACAAAATCCCCAGACCCAAACGCACCAGACTGCTCCATGAACTCGCCATGAATATATTTTTCATTTTTTTTGACAGAAACGTGCATGTAACTTTCTCTGGAGGAACCGAGGATTTTTCTAGTTGGTCTTGTAGTCTTTTAAAACTGAGAAACCAGTAGAGTCTTTTCAGCAGTGATGAGGGAGTGACAAGTCAGAGGTAAGGGTTTCAGAATGCATGTTTGTTTAGATGAAGCTTTTGCAATGTGGGCTGCTAATGAGGAACGCAAGCCTTGTCAGCATCCGACTTGCGGGTTTGCCTTGTGCAATGTGGATAATGAGTTCAGACAATGAAAGCTGTGAGAAATCACAGCACGATCTGTTGGGATCCCCGTCTCCCCCACCCCCAAGGTGCGTGGGGCTTTGCAGGGAAGCCGGGCTGCTGCGCGCTGTCCCCCGCCACTGTTGTACCTTGCCAGACCCGGGAAGGGGACACGGAGAGCTAGTTGCAATATTGATCTGTTCGCTGGAGCTCGTTGCTGTTACTGGACCAGCCCCAGGGTCCCGCCAGCCCCAGCACAGACGCTGAGTGCCGCACAGTGGGCTGCAGTGCCCTGCCTGCTTTCCCACTGACTTCCAGAGCCGGGAGCGTGCCCGAGCTGAGCAATGAGGGGACGAGGTAGTTAAGCGGTTGCTGTCTCAGTATTGTCCTGGCTGCACCTAACTCAGCCTCCTGCAGAGGACGGCACCCATGGGGGCATGGCGGGCACCTGGAGAGTGCGGGGTAAGTACGTACTCCCTGGGCTTTTGGACGGCGTATCAGTGGGGAAATGGTTAACAGCGATCATGGCAATAATTAGACGTCTGTGTTAACACCCCATGCTGATGTGCAGGGGAAGTGCTGCTGGATCTCGGCGCTGGGCTGCCGAGCCTGTGCGTTAGCGAGGGCTCGGGGCTCGCGGCAGCGTGCTCCCGCAGCCAGGCAGGGATGCGGCTCCCCAGCGAGGGCTCGGGTCGAGGTGATACTTCAGCCGCCGTCCTCCAGGTCCTCTGCGCCAACTAAGCCAGGGTGCCGCGAGACGTGGGTGCAGGCGACTGGGGAATGGTCACCCCTGGACTGCTGGGGTTTCTTGTAGGCTCAGGTGTGTGCATTCCCTTGAACGGCCCTGGAGATGGATGAGGGGGTGTTCAGGTGATGCGGTTTGGGTTTGAAGGGGTGTCTTACAGTAAAAGGCATTAAAATAGGGTAATACCGGCAGAAGCAAACGTTGCATGGCATGGCAGGCATGGAGCCTGCACACAGGTTGGCAGGCACCAGTGCAAAAAATCCTGTTACCTGAAAGTCCGTGAACTTGGGGTAGGGCTTACAGTGCTGTTTGCGGTGGCCAGCTTTATGCTGAGATCCTGCGGGGACACAGCACTTGCAACGTCTGCCCAAAGTGTGCTCCAGTTTGAATGATTTTGGCTGAAGTCCACCCGTGGCCCTGGAGCAGGTGAGCTCCTGACTGCCCGATCACCTCATCCCCGCTGCGGGGCCGGGGCCGCGGAGGCTGGGTGGGAGGACGGCGGCAGCACTGCGGGCCTGGGAATGCCGGCGCTGCGACATGCCTGGAAACCACCCTGGAAAAAAGGCTCGTTTCAGCTGGATCAGCTCCCCAGCCCCAGCACAGCCGCTGCGAGAGCAGCAGCACCACCCTGAGGGACACGGCGGGGAGCGAGCCGGGGTGCAGGGGCACCCGCTCTGGGGCCACAGGGGCACAGACGTGACCCCCTGAGCACAGCCGAAACAAGCTGGCCATGCCAGCCCGCAGAGGCAGTGGCAGAGCAGAGCATAAACCCCACGTTCCCATCGCCCGAGCTAGACTTGAGCTGGCAGAGCCCCTCTCTGTCCGTGCTACAGGGCCGTGGGACTGCAGTGAACGCCAGGGCTGGGGCCAGGTCAGCCTCCCCCAGCCCGCAGGGATGGCACCGGGGTGGGAAAGCGGGGACCACGCAGCCAAGAGAGGCAAGGACCGGCCGGCAGAGACACCTTCCCCGGGGCTGCGTGATGGGGACCTGTCGTCTCCCCCGAGGACAGACGTGCTCATCTTTGCCTGAGACCCTGGCAAACAGAGAGACAGCTTTCCAGCCATACCCACCAACAACCTGCCTCCGAGGACAATCCTCCGGGATTGCGCCCTCCCCACACACTCGTGTGCAGCGGGGTGGCGTGGGCTGGCTGCAGGACGTCCTGCATCGCAAACCGCCCCGAGCGATGCCAGGCTCTGCAGCGCTCGGAGCCGGGTCTCCCTGTCCCAGCAGTGCAGGTTGCTGTCAGCCCTCAAAACCACAGAGCTCACATGTGGTTGTGCCAGGCTTGAAGCAACGGCTGGTGTGGAGAAGGCTCAGGCTGCCCTGGCCGCTCCCTCCCACCAACCCAACGCCCTGTCCTGCCCGATGCCCAAAGGTGAGGCTGCTGGTTATTTTTCCCAGTTGTGCTTTCTTTCTTCTGCTGCTGAAATCAGTGCTGCTCCTGGCTCTGCAGGGCTCAGGTTTCCGAGGCAGTGACATTTCGGTGGGAGAGCCGGCGCGCCGGGAACCCCTGGAGGAAGCTCACACTTGGCAGATGCTTCCTTTGCACATGGCCAAGCAGAAAGCCCCAGGTGCTGGTTAGGGTCTTTGCCCTGGGCTTCATCTCTGCTTTTGCCTGGAGAAGCTGATTAACAGAGCAGTTGGTGACTCATTGGGCTCCTGTAAGCCCTGGAAACTTGCTTTTAAAAAGCATACATTTAGGGTCAGTTGCGGAAGGTTGGTGTTCGGACACATTTACACTGAAATAAGAGGGGAAATGGGTATTGACCTGAATTGGTGCATACTGGTGTAGGACAAGAGCCTTCGCAGTACTGCGACAGTCCTGGCTGTCCTTCCCATTTCGCATTAGACGCCCCTGCTCCCCGCACGCTCAGGGTCTCCGGCAGCGGGGACTATGTGCTACCATGGTGCGTATCTGCTCTGCACCTCCCGGGGAAGCTGCGGGGCACATCACTGCGTGGCAATAGGGCCTTTAGGGGTGTTGAAGAGCCCTTTTGATGGAAGAGCGAGGTTTTCAGTGCCCTGGTCTGCATTGCTCTGAAATGGACCGTTTTGCAATTCCTGGTCTGAAACTTGCTTTAGTTGCTGCTGTTCTAGTGCATTTTGCCCTGGCTGGCACTCAGCAAGTGCGTTATTGAACTGTAGGAAGGCTTAAACCTGCATGAAGTTGTACCTAACAGAAACAGGTTTGATTTTTCAGTGACTGCAGCTAAATCCCCGGGCAGCTTCCCGGTCTGCAGCACCGGAGCTGTGCCTGCCGGGACGACTTCGGTGCATTTTCGAATGCTGCTCTGTTTTTGAGGAGAAGCAGCACACACCGAGCCTGCAGCCTGCTGCAGGGCTGCGCCGCTGCCTTCTCCTCCAGACCGACGTGCTGCCTCTCTGTGCTAGTGAGAGGGGAATGGAAATCCCCCAGTAAAAAATTTCCTGATGTTTTACAATGCTGAAGCACAAGTGGTCCTGGAGAGAGGCCTGTGGCACTATTAATCGCAGCATTACTTGGAGCAGCTACTGTGCCGGGCACTGTGCGAGGCGGGCGAGGAGCTGGCGCTGAGCGGAGCGGGGGGCTGGAGCCGGCGGGAGGCTGGGGTGCTGCTGCGGCAGAGCCGGGAGCGACTCCCCGCCGCCAGGCTGGGGCAGAGGGGCGGCCGCGGGCAGGAGCCTCTCCTCGGCGTATTCCCCATCAGCGGGTCACAGCACGGCTCCGCAGATCCGGGGAATGCAGTGCAGAAGCTGGTGGAAGGAGTCAGACCTCAACAATGCTGTGGAGAACTCTGCTGCCAGATTGGTTTTTATTATTTTATTTTTTCAGTGAAGTTTATGGGTTAGGGATTTTGCAGAACTTGGCACTCGGATATAATATCAAATGAAGACCTTCTGGTTCGGAAATTTGACTTAATGCAGCCTTCTTTTATTGCTTGAGGGATTAAGCAGAACAAAGTGGCTCTGCATGTGCATGTGCGGAGATGTTTGCCGGCTGGAGGCGTGTGAGACACCCTGTGGCAGTCGCCATGACCGAGCCGTGCATGCGTGGGACCTTCTTCGGTGAAGGGTGTCACAGTGCTGCCCGTGCAGCCTTAGCGCTCTCTCTGCCTTGCCGACAGGGAAACACCTCTCGGAAAGACGGACGGGGAGAGAGACTTTCCCAAAGAGCTGCCCGCCAAGGTCAGCTCTGGCGATAGTCTCTGCCCGTGCCTGGATGAGGCTTGTGCTCCGCACGCCCGCCGGCACTCGCCTCCCCGGGGCTGGTTCCTGACACCCGCATCTCCTGGCAGGCGCCAAGGGAGTGAGGGAAGATGTGTGCACCGGAGCCCGCTGGCTCTGCTCCCTCGCCGGGCTGCGGAGCGCGCAGCCACACCTGGGGCTGTGAGCTTTAGATGTCTTGGGGAAGCTTTGCCTGCCGGAGACTTTTGCCAAGGGAGGGCAAGGCATGCAGTGAGATAAACGCGTGTGTGGGCTTCTGCTTGTTTGAAAGATGCCTCCTCTCCTGCTGGCTATATCCCATCTGTTGAGCTTCAGCCGTGCTGCAAGAGCAGCTCTCCGGGGCAGGGCTGCACCGGGGAGGGTGCGGGCGGCTCATGGTGGCAGCAGTGCCTCCCGGTGCAGGGTGCCGGGTGCCGCACCAGCACTGCCCCATCCCACCGCTCCTTGACACTGGCCCGGGGGCTTTAGTGGGTGCCGGGGAGCTGCGCCACCCTTGGATGGGACGGCTGGTCCCGGTGCCGGTCTGCAGGAACATGTCTCCTCCCACCCCTGCGTAGTCTCCTTTATCTCCCCTCCGGTACCCGCTGGGATTTGTCCCCCTGCAGCCCTGCTCAGACACCGGGCAGCAGCTCATGGTGCCGGGAGCGAGGACCGTTGCACGCCCCACGGACCACATCCTCACACGTGGCCCTGCTCTTCTTAGCAGCCCTCTCCCGTTTCCTCCTCCTCTTCCTTCTCCTGCTCCCCTCCAGTGCCTCTGATATCCGGGTGCCGCTACCGTTACGTGATGGGTTGTTGAGAGTTTACACGAAGGCAGGTTGGGGGATCTGCTGGCAGCGTGGAGCTGGCTGCCGCCATAAACAGCCGCCCTGGGGCCGGGCTCTGCCCGCTCTGGGGTTGGGGAGGGCTCGGGGTGGTTGTCCTGGGTGCCGTCCCCCGTCCCCGAGCCTGCCGGGCACGGGGCTGGGACTCCGCTGGGACCAAACAGAATCAGGTGAACCCCTAAAAACCACGACCCTTCCTGCAGGCGAAGGCATTTCTGAAACCTGTTCTCCTTGTGTATTTGCACCCCCTGAACACACTGCCAAGGTGCAATTCAAATTCTCTATCCAGCTCCAGGACCTGGAAACCCAAATTCCCCCGCACGCCCAGCGGATGTCCAGCCGGCTGTTGGCAGCCGACCTGGCAGTTCCCGGCGGTTCCTTACTGCTGCTGCTGCAATCGGACTTTGTCCTGCCTCCAGCCCTCGCACAAGCATCTGGTCCTTCTCTCCCAGACTCAGTAAACCTTTGGAGAGCCCGTTTACATTACGGATAGCCTGATACATTCAGCAAGAGGCAATATATCAGCAATTTAGTTATTGTGGATTAGGTCTCGAATATCCCAGGGATATAATGTTGGTCTTTCTCACCTTGTGTGTAGGAGGACTAATGGTAAATTATCTGGATGGTTTACATTTTCTGGTTTGTATTGGAGCTCCCAAGGACCAATTTATCCTGATTGAATTGCAAACAAGGCTTACTGTCATCTCAGATGCAGGGGCCAGGTCTCTCCATAAATGAATTCAGAGCAACACAGGTTACCCCAAATTCTTCCTGTCGATGGGATAATGGCATAAATCCTGCTAATGTTTAGACTGGAAATTGTTTGCAGCAACCTGAGCTTGACTGATGGCTGCAATAGCAGAAAGAATCATAGTTTGTGTCCTGAGGTGAGGGTGGGAAGAGCTGGAAGCCCGGCCCTTCTGCTGCAGCCTCTGCCGGTGGGCACACCGCAGATGCTGTGTGCTTGCAGGGAGGTTTTGAAACATGGGGATTGCGCTAGTGACCCGCCTTGGCACTGGCTTTTCAGCATCCAGGATGCCAGTAGCTTTTCTGCGCCGAATAAGCAGCTGTGGCCAGAGAACCAGGCTTTCTTTGGGCTAGAAAGCAAGGAAACCAAGAGGAAAAAGTGTGTGCTTGTCTGGTTTGTGCTCACAGCCTCAAGGCACTCCCCATGGCGCTTCCCTGCCCTTGTGCTGAACAGGCCCTGAGAGATGGGGTATGTGGTGGCGGCATAAGCTTCACGCTGGCTCTTGGCACGCTGGGGCTGTATTTGCTCCCTTAGAATATCCCTGCTGCTGTCCCCGCACCGAGGGGACTTTGCCTAAACTGTGAGTGTTGTGTAAACACTGCAGGACGCAGAGCGGGTTCAGCGTGTACTTCCTGCGAGCGCGCTTCACCTGCAAACCCGCTGTAATTAAAAACAAGGGGCAGCGGCACCGTGCTCCCTCCAGCGCAGCTGGCGCTCAGCACTAATTTGGGGAAAGTTTGGACCGTGCTGTACTGGTGCCGCCCCGCTCACACCAGCCAGCATCCCCAGGGTCCTCTGGCTGTGCCGTGCCGTGCGTTGCCACACTGTGCCATGCCATCTCTCTGGAGGGGCCCTCCTCAACGTGCTGCCCGTGCTGCCTCACCCCCGCGCAGGGGAGCCCCATGCCATGCCCGGGTCCCCGCACGTGAGCGCGGTGCGGAGGGATGCTGCGAGGCTGGGGGGGATCCCCTCTCCACACAGCTCTCCACTCTGCTAAACACTCCCAACAGCCCAGCTTAAGCACTTGACAGCGTTTATAAAGCAGCTTGCAGCAAACAGACTTGGAAGTGCAGAACAAGTTGGTGTTTACACAAGCGACTAATTATTTATTTGAAAATCCTGTGGATGAGCTGTGGGCTGTAACGACAAGCACATGGGGAGCGCTGTGCTCCTGCCCCAGCAGCGCTCGGCAGAGTCGCAGCAGGGACATGGTGAAAAGTTCAAAGCCGTCGGGGCAGGAGGATGACGGCAGCGCTCTGCAGCACCCGGTGGCCTCCTGGTCTCGCTGGCACACACGAGCCAAAGCTGCCGTGAGGTGCCCCCCTGGGACACATCTCGGCGTTGGGGCACGTGCTGCTACAAGGCCCGGCAGTACCCGGGTCACGTCTCCCTGCAGCAGCTGACGCAAGATGCTGCCATCTCGCTACCGCTGCTGTGGGCAGCCCTCTCCGGTCAGGTATTTTGCTGCCGTAGTCATAACCACCCTAGAGCTGGGCTGGGGCAGGGGAGCTGCTGCGGCCGGCGGCCCCTCAGCAGGTCCCGTCCCCCACCCCACAGTGGCATGGGGGGGCCAGCAGCCTGGGGCCCGTGTCCGTCCCGAAGGCAGCACACGGGCTGCGGCCGGGCTTCATTCCAGCACCATTACCACTGGCCATTTGGGGCATCGGTGATTGCGCAGTTATTATAAAGGGATTAAAACCATTTTCTGTTTCATTTGACCTCACAGAGTGAATGTTGTCACCTTTATTCCCACACAATGGCAGCCATTGGCTGGGCTTTGCTCTGCCGGCTGCAGAGAGGAGAGCGTGGCCCTGCCCGGCAGTGCCAGAGCTCTCGGTGCAGCCTGGAGGTCGCCCGTCCTGCGCAGCAGCCACAGGGCACACGCAAAACCACCTCCTGGGTCTTTTCCCGGGGGAGCAGCCCCCTGCTCCGCAGCAGCCCTGCCTGCGCTGCCTCTCCCCTGGAGCTGGGCAGCATGGCCGGCAGGACCGCAGTCTCGGCCCCTCCAGGGTGAGGATGGGCCACACGGCGGCTCCTGGGCTGGCTGCGCCGGAGCCCTGCGCGCTGGGCTGCCATCCGGCAATTTCCCACTGCATTGGACTTTATTTGCTCTCCAAGAAGTTCATGCAGAGCAATTGGTTTGTTGCCAGCCTGTCCTCCTGGCACCGCCGTCTCGTGGCCCTGTCCTGCCACGCACGTTGAGCGACTCACTGCTGCCGCTTGGCAAGGGCAGCGCAGCGCTTACAGCCACGCTCGCTGCCGAACACCGGGCTCTCTCCGCTGGCAGGGCCATGCGAGAGCCAGCGGGCCCCGGGCAGAGCAGCTCCTGCGCTCAGCCCCGCTCGGCACAGCGCAGGCAGCGCTGACCCTCCCCTGCCGCTCTGGGGGAACGGGAGCTGGGAGGGTTGGAAATTCCCTCTGAGCAGAAACGCGGCGTTTTGGGCAGCTCACGGGACGATCCCGCCCCGTCCCCAGACAGCCCCGTCTCCGGCTTGGGACTGCAGGCTCGCTTTCAGCTCGGCTCGACTACCAGCCCCAGAGGTGCCCACTTGATGGGAAACATCTTGTGCGCTTGGCAGTCCGCAGAGGCCATCTGCTACTCGAGGAGGGGCGGCCGAGGGGGACTGGCACTATTTTAAACAAGTTACAGCTATAACCGTATGCAGCATCAGCAGATGGCATAGCTGCGTTAGGCGCTTCTATGTGTGCTGTTATTCAGCAACAGAGTGACTTGTGGATGAGGTTGGAGGGCGACTCGCTGTCTGCCTGCATCCCCTGCACGCCTCTCTCCCGGTTTGCCCCATGGCTTCTGCGCTTGGCCACTGCAGCGCCGAGCTCAGCCGTTACAGGAATGATGTCGGCCGGCAACTTAATCTGTTCTCCTCTTCCTTTGCAGTTCCTGCGAGTGGACTTGGAAACTGCAAGCAGCTAACGCTCGCTGCCAGAGCCCCCAGATGGGACTAGAGCCAAGCTCCTGCGCTCCTTACGGGGATGAAGGTAGAGCCATGTTACCTGCTACCTAAGCTCGCTGTTGCTGATGTAGTTTGTGGATATGGTCCCGTACCAGGCTTCGTGCACAGACTCTCAGCTCTGATCCTGCCTGAGACGTTTTAGCAGCAGCAGAGAGATCCCCAGCTGTGGAGCGGGCTCCTCCGACCACCCTGCGACGGAGGGGCTGCAGCGCTGGAGAGTTACTATGCAGCTTGGACTGTTTGTGGTGGTGTTTTTTCTAAGCTCGATGGATCTAACAGGCAGCAGCAAAGTGGTGAAGGGCAAGAGGCAAAGACGAAGTATGTATGAAACCCTTTTCTTCTCTACTTCTTCTCTTGATGCTGTACGGTTCGTGCAGATGGTGAATGTGTTTCCCAACGCAGAGAGCTGGGCAGAGCCTTGAGGTGCCCTGTGAGCCCTCGGAGCTCCCAAGTCCCACTCCTGTGCAGAGATGTGCGCTACCCTGTCCCGCTGGACCTGCCACAGCCTCGAGCCGTAGGCAATTGCCCCGGTGCCCACAGGCAGCACAGGGCAGGGACAGGGAGGAGCAGCCCCACAGGCTGCAGCTCGGGGCAGGGACGGGCCAGCGCTGCTCCCCGGGGCTGCGGCGCTCAGGTGGGCTGGTGCCCATGGCAGCACTCGTGTCCAGAGGAGTTCGCTCTGCGGAGCAGGACGGGGTCAGCCTCCGCGCTTCCTGCAGCGCCACAGCTGCCACGGCCCCTGCCCGCCTCTGTCACCCGCAGGCATCGAGCAGGCAGGCAGCGGTGCGTCCCACCGAGGCTGGCAACCTCGGGGTCCCACACCATCGTCACCCGCCTTCGCAGCAGAAGTGAGCGGTAGAGGGAAGGGAGCGTGTGAGCAGGAGCTGTGCTTCACTCCCCATCCGCCTGCCCAGTGCTGCTCTGCTGGCAGGCTCCCGTTCTGCACCGTCCTGTCCCCCGCGGCCACCCCGTCCTGCCCAGACCCCCGGCAGGCTTTGCCCCGGGCAGCGGCCATGCATGGGTGCCCGCTGAGGATGCGGGGCGGCTGGGCTGCGGTGGGACCCGAGGGGCACAAAGAGTGCAGGTTTTAATTACCCCTCCAGCCCAGACAATCCTTGGCCAGTCGCAGCCCGGGGCTCACGCAGGGCAACCAGGCTGAATCGGCACAAGAGCAGCCACATGGGTTTGCTCTCATTTATGTAAGGTAGTTTTAGAACTGTTTTACATTAAAACGATTTTAAATTAAATTGTATAAAAATGATTTTATATTAAAACTGGGACTGCTGAGCCCTGTGAGATCAGGAAAACTTGATGTCAGGGCTAATGCTACAAAGTGCAGTTTCCAGCGAGGGCCCGGTTTACACCTTTGCCGTAGAGGCAGACCTTGGCACCGCGGTCTGGCGCTGCAGGAGGGATGGGGCTGGATCCCCTGGGGGTCCCCGCGTACAGGGGGGCCGGGGCCCAAAATGCCAAGGGAAGGTCCCGGTCCAGACCCAGCAAACCCTCCTGGCAGCCGGGCACTGAGGGTCTGCGGGGCTGGGGACCCCTGCCTGCTTTCTGTTTCATTTTCCAAGGCTGCGGCAGCCTCCGCACCCACGGACCCAGCGACGGGGCTGGGACAGGCAGCAGGGCAGCTGCTGCGGCCTCGGCCCACTGTGGGGGGAGAGGAAAGTTTTCTTACCTCTCAGTCTGGCATGTGAACACTGTGGTGCTCCGCACTTGCTTTTGAAGTGTAGTAAACATGGTATTTAAAAGAATACATTTTTTAAATATGCAGCTTTTTTATAAACAAGGACACTGCTTGCATAATAAACTAATAAAAATAACCTGCATTCTAGCCTGCAAAGAATGCTATTGGTTTCAAAACAAGCAGCATTTTATATGATAATTAAAAGCAGAAAACTCAAGACATGGGATTGAGTATTTTTCTTGGACTGAACTTAGGAGCTGAGAACACATCTCTATTTTGGGGGCAGTGAAATGTCCTGCGCTGCCAGATATAGTTAATATAAGCAGGGTCAGAGCGAGATCTAGCCTGGGACGCAGCCTGGCCTGAAGCGCAGCACAGAATTAGTCAGATGGTTTCACTCCAGCACCGTGCGGCTCTGGTCCCTGCTTGTCCTGCAGCGTGCCCATAGCTCAGCGGGGCGGCACTGCCAGCTCCAAGAGAGGACGTGGCGGGGAGTCGGTGGCCCGCTGGGCACGTGTCCCTCATGGGTGTCTGCCCAGCGCGGGCGGCAGGGCTGATGGTTGGGGCTGGGAGGCAGCGGGCTGCTGGGGAGACAGCGCTGGGACTCTGTAGAGTTGGTGGCTGCTTCTGGGTCCTGCTCCTCACTGCTGCCACTGCTGCGGCCCTCATGCCTGTGCTCACCATGGCGCTGGCACCTGTGGGCATCGGGCACAGGGCTGTGACGCCCGGCCGGAGCGGTGCCAGCAGCCACAGCGAGCACGTTGGTGCAGCAGGACCCCAGCCCTCGGGCTGCCCCAGCCCCTGTCCTTCCCACCGGTGGTGCCGGTGCTTTGGGGCCAAAGCCGGTGTGTGCAGAGCCCGGCCACGCAGGTGGGCACTAACCACTGCCGCTCTCTTGCTCTTCCAGTTAGCACCGAGCTGAGTCAGGGCTGTGCCAGAGGCTGCGACCTGTGCTCCGAGTTCAATGGGTGCCTGAGATGTTCCCCCAAACTCTTTATCCTTCTGGAGAGGAATGATATCCGGCAAATTGGGATTTGCCTACCATCTTGTCCACTGGGATACTTCGGCCTTCGCAATACAGACATGAACAAGTGCATCAGTGAGTACATGGGTGGGAGGGAATGGCGAAATGCGGGAGGGTGGCAGTGCTTTGCAGGGGATAGTGCCGCCTCTGACCAGGGGAGGGGAGATGCTGTGGCTGCCTTGAAGGGAGAAGGCGGTGCGGAGCAGGGCAGCGATCTACCCAGGGAATAACCACATAATTTATACCAATGTTGGCTAATGCGCCTTGGATGCCCAGGTGCTTCTCTGCCGTGGCACTGTGCAGCTGGTGCAGCCTGCAGGGGAGAATGGTTTTACACTGAAAGAGTGGAGATTAAATTAGATATTCAGAAGAAATTCTTTCCTGTGAGGGCGGTGAGCCCCTGGCCCAGGCTGCCCTGAGAAGCTGTGGCTGCCCCATCCCTGGAGGTGTTCAAGGCCGGGTTGGACGGGGCTGGGAGCACCCTGGGCTGGGGGGAGGTGTCCCTGCCTGGGGCAGGGGGTGGGAATTGGATGATCTTTAAGGTTCCTTCCAACCCAAACCATTCTGTGATTTTATGATTCCTGAGTCTTTTGCTCACATCAGACTACACGACGACTTTGTGGGTTTTTTTTCCCCAGAATGCAAAATTGAGAACTGTGAGTCCTGTTTCAGTCGAAACTTTTGCACAAAATGTAAGGAAGGTTTGTATTTGCACAAAGGGAGATGTTACGTCACATGCCCTGAAGGCTACTCTGCTGCCAACGGCACCATGGAGTGCAGCAGTCCTGGTAAGCGATGCTCAGGCACCTTTCACTGAGCTTTTTGTGTGTCCGTCAGGTCCCGTCGCGGGTATTGCTACAGTTTGGTTTAGATGGTAAAACGAACCCCTCGGAGACGATGGCTCATCTTACCCGTGTTGAGTGGGTGACGGTCCAGGCCAGACCCAGCCCTTCAGAGGGCAGAGCCCTCTGGAAACCAGCCTAGACGGGGAGCAGCACCCCAGCGCTGCTGCTGTGTGTTTGTGAAGTGTGACTCAGAGTCTGTGCGGTACGGCAAGGAAGGGGGTGCCTTGAAAGCTTAGGAAGCTGCTGGGGCAGCACACATACCCCTCAAGCCTAAAGAGGGGGAGAGGTGTGATGGTGTGCATGGGCTCTGGGAAGTCCTGAGGCAGCAACGGAGAAATGAGAGTTATTGCAGGCCTCTCTTGTTATCTGGCAGCACAATGTGAAATGAGTGAGTGGGGGCCCTGGGGGCCCTGCTCCAAGAAGAGAAAGCTCTGTGGCTTCAAGAAGGGCAATGAAGACCGAACGCGGCGGATTCTGCAGGCTCCCTCTGGAGACGTGTCCCTGTGTCCTGCCACCACGGAGGTGCGGCGATGCACCGTGCAGAAGAACCAGTGCCCTGAAGGTAAGCAGATGTGGAATATCTCACCATCCCTCCCCAGCACCCTTTATTTGTCAGGCAGAAGTATTCAGCCAGTTGTCTAGTATCATAAATGCGCTGCACAACTCAGTACCCTTCTGTGGTACAGGGAACACAACGTGACGGCAACTAGAAAGACCCCTGGGTGGAACCGGCACAGACCCCGGGTGGGTGATGCTCAGCACGGCTCGCCACATGTCCCACAGGCTTTCAGATATTTTAGCTTCTTCCCTGGCCAGAGAGCAGCAAGGCAGCTGAGCAGCCGAAGGTGCGCTGTGGTGATGGGAGTTGTCTTCTCTACCAGAATGCTTAGGTCTGTGTTTTTCCCAGGAATTAGAGTGTCTTCAGGATGAATGGTGGTTTGATCATCCTCTTATGGGATGGATGAGGATTGCAGCTGGGTTGAGTGTTTTCAGGGAAACTGGTTCTGAGCAGTGACTAACACCACGGGGATTATCCAGCCGGGCAGGGGGAGGCAGACACGGCTGATCTGTTGCTCTGATGCACACAGCAGCATGCGTTAGCTAAGGGGCTTGGCACGCAGCCGTGGAGAAACGCAAGTGTTAACACTTCTGCTGGAGACCGACGATTACAAAGCTGAATCCAGATTTGATCCTCCTTCCCTGTTTATATTTAGGCAACAGCTCGCAATACAGAGCGCAGCCTGGCAGACAGGGCGGCTCTCGGGCACCTCTGCGCGTGGGCAGGGGCACAACCCCTTCAGCCACCCCCGGCAGCAGCGGGCCGCAGGCCAGCTCGCTCCGCTGGAGAACCTCATGGTGCCCCTTTGCTTTTCTGCAGGGAAAAGGAAGAAAAAGGAAGAGCAAGGAAAGCAAGATAATGCGAATGGGAACAGAAATCGGAAAGACACCAAAGACGCTAAGTCTGGCACCAAGAAGAGGAAGAGCAAACAGAGAGGGGCTGCAGTCCCCGTGACGTCTGCTAGCCCTGCCCAGTAGCTGCCCCTTTACGTCACCTGATGGCAAGAGTTCATTGCTGCTATGTATATGAAAGCTTTATTGAACCAGAGCACTGCTACACAACACGTACACATGTCCAGAAAGACAGACATATACTGCCAGACTGACCCACAGGCCCGACAGAAACCACACACACAATACTTAAGGAGGCTGCACACACACACACCACCCAGGACGTAGAAGGACGCTGCTGAGAAGAGGAGTGGGAGCGCACACGGAGGGAAGCCCGCCTCCCCAGGGCTCCGCAGGGGACACTGCGGGGAGGAGAGGTGGAGAATGAGTCAGCGAAGGACCCAGACGTGAGACTTCATGACCAAAGGCCTCAACCTTGAGACCGGGCACGTGGCCCCAGCGCAGCACAGCTGCAGCCCGCGGGACGAGCCTGGATCCGCACGGCCACTCTCCCCGACCTGGGACCTGGACGCATGCAACGGCAGTGGCCTCTTTCTCTTCCCCCCACCCTTTATTTTGTGTTTTAAGCTGTATGACTTTATCATTGCGAATACATGTTAAACGTTTGTGGTAAGAGGTCAGTGGTATCTGCCCTGAATCTGCTTCAAAGAGTTATTTCAAATTAAAAAACAAAAAACAAAATGACAACCAGCTTCCTGAGTGTGTGGTTCATGCCTTGGCCCCTATGGAGGCTGGTGTCCCACAGGACAGAGACTCACTTGTGGAAGGGAAACTCACCAAAGCTTTAAGAAAATCCCAGAAAATGTTGCCAGCTGCACTGCAGCCACAAATCAGCCGTCCTGCGCTCGCAGGACCCCAGCTGTGCTCCGCGGAGCCCCCGAGGAATTTCCCACTGAAGGATCCAGTTAACATGCAGCAGATTGAGAAAATGAGAGGTTACTACAAACCGCAGGTTGCCGAAACATTGTGACTCCGCTTGTACAGTCACAGCTGCGGGACTCCATCCTGGGCTAGGGACACGCTCGTCCATCCACCCGGACACCACCCAGGCGCGTTGCAGGAGGGAAGGCAGGCGGGAGGGGGAAGGCACAGTTCGGGCTCTGCAGAAGAGAAGCAAACTGTTATGTTTGGTAGAAACTACTGGTCTGCATGCCACCGACTGGAACTCCCTGGATTCAGCTCAAGCGCTCCTGCTCTGCAAGAGCCAACACCTGGGCAGAGGAACTGGGACGAGGAGCGTGCGGGACGGAGACCTCAAGAGACCCGTGCGGGGCGCACGTGAATGCTGCCTTCCCGGCACGGAGAGCTTTAGCCTCGGCAGTGTCACGAGGTGGCACACCGCTCAGTTTCCCTTGCATTTTAAAATATGTTTCCTCGATACAAATATGTGCAGACGTTTCATTCCTTTAGAGTTCAGCAAAAGCCCTCTGGTCCTGAGGGACGAAGCCAGGGGAGGTGCCGTGGATGTGCCCGGGGCGGATCAGTGGCATGCTGCTGAAGTTCCTAGCTCCCCCAGCAAGGTGATGGGCAGGGAAAAGCTCACCCCAAGGCTAACCTGGTGAATACAGTCTCTGCTGCGCTTACTTTCATGCCACCTGCGATTTCGGAGGGCAGAGCGAGCCAGCGAGCGTGCGGGGACGCCTGCGGGAGAGCCCCCGCTCGCTCCGATGGGTTGCCTGCCCGTGTCCGGCACTCCTGGTCCTCTCCTGGGAAGAGCCAGCGCTTTGTGGCACCCACCAAGGACTCGGCTCCAGCAGGGGACACCTAAACTCTCCCTTTGCCCCATCCGCTCCGCGGCTGGTTTGGCTCAGCGCAGGACGTGGGAGCTGCACAGTTGTTTCAGCTCCGGAGCTGTACCAAGCTCTCCGTGACTGCTCTGCTGGCAGCAAAACCTTTCAGCCCATCATCCACTTTGTGTTTAAGTAAACAAGAAGCCGTTATATCTTTTAAAGGGGATTCCATTTCAGCACAATGATAAACGACCAGCATACCAAGCAGAGAGAGAAAGAGGTTCTTAAAAGTCATCCTTTGAGTTGTTTATGGATCATGTTCAGACGATTCCTGAAAGCCTCCCAGCTGAAAGATCAGATCTCACTTTATTTTCTAGCCTGTGAGATAAGTATTTTGTTTGTGCCATGGCGTTGCATGTAAGCAGAACCATTTTTCCCTTCCGCTTTTAAGCAGCAATAATCAGTAACCCTTTCATGAACCTCAGCTTGCAAATTCATAAACGACTCCTTCCTCCCTCCTGCTGCAGTATCTCAATCCAGTTCTCAACAAGGATTAGAGAGAAGCGAGAGTGCATTAGTAAGGTTTTATACGCGGAGGCTCTGTTCACTGACTGGATTCCCTACAGTAACTCATGGCAATATTAGCACAACTATTTCAAAACTAAACTGCATATAATAAATCAACACAACCTACTTTATAGAACTTCCTAGAGTTTTTTAGAAAAACTGACAAACTTCTTTCTGTTATAGCCTTTTCCCTCCTTTCTTCCTTTTTCATAGAAAAATGGGAAGAAAAAGGGAGAAAGGCAAAGGAAAGTTTAAAATGCATATTAAGAAAATCCAAGATTTTTCAGTATGGGTGATTTTAAAATTAAATTGTTTTAGAAAAATTAGGAGGAAAATATAAAAAACAAATCAAATTTCTTTTCTTTTTTTAATCAGCTCAAGAATTCTGCTTATTCCCACTCCCAGAGAGCTGGTTCATTTGTGAATTTAGAAACATTTTGCCTTTGACCAATGTGATTTGCACACTGAGCTCAAGAGTCCAAGCCGGAGATTTCCTTAGATAGGGTGGTGTCATCTCAACTCACATGCACATGAACGCTCTCTTTCGGCCCACCGAATGAAATCTGTTGTGGTGTTCTCTCCATGGCATCACTGTAAAATATGCTTCTTTAAACAAATAAATAAATACATGGGTTTGCTGAACAAGCTTTGTTTGCTTTATTCACCAAAACCAGACTCAAATCCCAACTGACCAAAAATGTCTAGAAAGAGAGCACCTCTCCTACAGAACTTTGTCTGCCTGCTGCCCTCTGGAAGCCAAACGTGCCTGTACGGATGGTGGCGTGGAACCGCTGCTGCTCCGGCTCCTCTGCGTAGTCGTGGGCCGTACTTTGACCACCTAGTCGCTGAACTGAAGAAGCAGTTGCTGGATGTATAGACAGACAGATTTTTTGTCAGAAACTCCGCTGCGTAGAAAACGTCTTCATTTTTACTGTTGAACAAACTGGTATTTATTCACTGGGCAGACTTCTATCAAAATCTGCAGTTTCTAGGCAGTTTACTTAGCTTTCGGGTAATTCATCCTGCGTAAGGGGGAATAAAGAGCAAGGAGTAATATATTAACAGCTTACAGTCGTGGGTTAGGAACTGTTTAATTTCTATCTCATTTGCCAAGATTTAGGAGGTAAAGCACATAAATTTCACCAAACACAGGTTGTTCATATTATATTCTTATCCTCTCTGTGTAATATAAATCTGTATTTTTCATCAGCTACAGTCAAGTTAAATGTGTGCACACATACTCCTCAAACAATAATTTACTGGCTTTCTACCCCCAGGGAGATGGAGGCAATGTATATACTTTTTAGTTCATGTTTACGTTAAAATGATTTCTCACTCAGAAGAAATCTTAGCTTTGATTAAAGGAAATAGAGTAGGATAGTGAAACAGGTTATCCCTGATACTGTTACTTGGATTACATTGTCTGAGAACATTAAAAGGCATACTTTATAGATATTTACAGATTTTATTAAGTCAACAGTCTTCACAGAGACGTTAGGCACAACATTTAAAAAAACCCCTCTATTAAAATTACAGAAATACCAGCGGTATATAACAGTTACCATAAATAAATCACCCCGATGGTGTTTATACGCGTGGTAATGTATTATACCCAACCAAATGCCAAAGCATAGTCTAGATGGCCAGGATCTCCATGATTTTTGAAGAGCAGCAGGATCTTAGCAGAAGAAAAAGAGGCAACCAGGGAGACAATATACTGTTATTTACAGCACAAGCTAAAATGCCTGGTTAGAACCTCAACTGCCATTCGCCACTGAAACGGCCTCCAAAGGCCACGTTAAATCCCGTGACGCGCAAGGCTAACGTGCATGATGCAGCATGTGCAGCTTTCCAGGAAAGAAGTCACTATTTAATGACTATCAAATCACAAAAGTAAAACATTTATATGTAAATGCGCTAGCTTCCAGATTGCTAGTAAACACCTCATTCCTGTGAGCAGGATCTGCAGCAGTAGCGCACGTTCAAAGAGTAAAGCAGAAGGCTCCGCAAGCCTGTGAGAACTGCGCAGGACCGAGACCGATGTTCGCTCCGAGGGCTTGATCCTGCTGGGCACAGCGCAGCCCACGCCCCCAAAGCCCTTTTTCACCTTTTTGCCTTTTTTGCTGGACTTTTTGATTTTCTCCTCCCTCCAGCTTCCCTCTGTTGCTCTCAGTCGCCATTTTGGGAACTCCAGATCCAAGGCAACGCTATCTGGGATCGCTTTTGTTTTTTCTGTTAAGGAGCCATCAAACCTGGAGCCTTTTGCCAAGGAGCCCTTCCTCCCACTCTTGTAAGCTATAGCCCTGAAAACCTATTCCTGAGGAACTGAGCTGGGAAAACTACCATGGCAATAAACCAACTACAGTATCTTCTGGCCGTGCTTGGGGTGATTTTGAAGTCTAGCTACAAAACCCACTTCTGTCCTTGTGCTCTGCAGGCAATCATCACTGCAGCAAGGAAAGTAAGATGGCTGATGTTGCCTTTATGCTGTTAAATAAAACAAAGTAGCTCAATACCGCACCGCGAAAGTGCTCTGAGTGCAAGTCCAGTCTTGTTCTGAAGTCTTGGAAATCTATTTTTCCTTCATTTAATTGACAAAATCTGTAGATCATACAAGGAAGACAGTCCCTGCCAAAAATCAACCATCACTAGTTTTTAATAATACAATGGGAATAACCCCTTAGAACATATGTAATTATGGCAATGAGTCATTCTGATGGCATCACATAACCACATTCACTGGGATTTTGACAAGGAAGAGGCCACATAAAATCTGAAATGATTTCATTTCAGCAATGGTCAGGCTAGTCGTGTCAATGAAGCTGAGGCCGTTTGGCAGACCCGGCAGGCCTGGCATCTATCACAAACCCCCCTCTCCCGTCTGGTACGCAGTACGGACACCATCCCACTGTAGCCAATTTAAAAAGAAAAAGAAAAGAAAAGTTAAAAATTGAAACGGGAGGATGCATCCGTGGCAAATGAAAAGATTGTGAGTCATGCAGCAACATAAAATTAGTTTAGCAGAGTAAAATATCTGACTGGTATGTTATCAGATACACAAGTAAACAACCACAGCTACAGAGATACTGCAAGTTAAATACTAACTGTTAGCCCCAGTAATGTAATTTTGGTCAGGAAAAACTTGAGAGAGAGGAGAGCGCAGCTGAAAGGATGAATTTGTTCCAGTTTGAATGCAATTCCCCTATGTTATCAATATAACATTTTCTGATGACAGAAAATGCAGGATTGTAGCCCACTCTGATTTGGATGACAGGGCTCACCGTAGCAGGGCTGGGGAGCGGTGCTGAGACCTCCCTGTTAAAGCTTTCAACGTGGGAATTCAGCAATTCACTCAGACACATTACCAATAAAAGTTCTCCACGACATAACCTCATGTCTGAAGCTAGCTATTTCTATTCTTTCACAGAAAGAGACAGCAATTTTCTGGATGCACTCCAAGATATCTTGCTAACAAGAAAAAGAGTGTTTTCTTAAGGAAAAGGAAGAAAGAGTGGGGGAGAACAGAGCAAGGATTACTCAACTATTTAGTCTAAAAATTTGAAAATCAAAAGGATCTTCTGACAGATTGATATCAACTCTAATAGAAAACACACTTGTCCTGGGAAAACTCTTCTACATGAGCCTCAAGTCTGATAGCTTAAACAATTATCTACAATTTGGAATTAATTTTTATACCCACATCAATGTGTATTTTTTAAATGCCCAAGGCATAGATAATTCTATTAAGCGAAAAAACAGAAATCGCAGGCTTAAGCAAAACAGACTGAAAATTCAAGACCGCCATCTTACAAAACATCTCACAAGTCTTGACTCATTAGGACTTTGTTGTACAACAGGGACTAGCCACTACCTAAAAGCAAAATGCTGAAAATCATTAAAAGAACAAAATCTCAGAAGCTCTGTTATTGTTCTGGATTTAGAAGAGCATGAGGAGAACTAGAAGGAAATGGAACTAGCTGTGAATACTCTGCTGCTAATAACTATTTAGAAACGATGGGCTAGACCTTCATTTGGGGAACGATTCCCCAACGTGCTGAGCAGTTTGGCCCCAGCCCAATCTCTGCTACAAATTAACACCGTTTCAGTGGAGCTTTGTTAATTCCCCCAAGGTGAGGAACTTTCCAACGTCTATTAAAATCTGGCAGTAACATAATGTCGGCTTAGTCTTTAGACGTATAATTTGCCTAAATTTAATTTAAGTTTCTGCACTGTCCATGCAATTGTTTACACGCATACAAAACCGCCAGTGTTATTATTTCTAATTTTAAAAAGTCATTGCCACTAACCCAGAAAAAACAACCCTGTGCGTCCATAAACACCCCACCGATACTGCCCTGCCGCGTGGAAGCGCGCTCTGCCGCGCCAGTGCTCCCACCAGCATCCCCACACCGACCAACCCCTGCGCTCACCACACGCACCCAGCTGCGACTGGGAACGCGCGCCCGTGCCAAGCTCCCAAATGATTCTTATTACGGTTCTGCGAACAAACAACATTTCACAAACAATGAGGGCCCCTGTGCCAGCACCCTCGTTATTGCACCCTTCCCTTCCTTTGAAGCGGCCCGCGGGCCCCGCGCTGCCCGGGGGGGCTGTGTCCAGGCCTCCGCTCCGAACGGGGCCCCGCCGCCCCTCGCCCACCCCGCAGCCGCGCTCCGCGCCGGAGCCCTCCCGGGAACGGCGGCCCGGCAGCGCCCCGCGGCACAGGCCGCCCCGCGGGCGGGTAATGGCGGACGGGCGGCCCCCCGCGGGCGCGGCTCCGAGCTGGGGAGGCCCCGGGAGCCCCGCGGGCACGGTGGGCCGGGGCGGCGGACCGGGGGGACCGGGGGGGGCCCCACGCGTTGCCATGGCGACCGGGGGGGAAGTGGTTGTCACGGCAACCTGCTGCGCCTGCGCAGCCGGGAGACCGACTCATCGGAAGTGCGTCATGCCGTTGACCCTCACGCCGGAAGTGCTTGTGACGCCGCTTCCTGCCTGCTGCAGCGTGTGTGGCGGAGCGGCTTCTCGGTTCTCCCCGGTTCGGCCCGGCCCGGCCCCGCGCAGGGGGCTCCGCGCAGCACGATGGTGAAGCCACGCTACAAGGGCCGCAGCACCATCAACCCCTCCCGCGCCAGCACCAACCCCGGTACGTGCGGGGGCCGCAGGCCAGGCCGTACCGTACCGTACCGTACCGTACCGGGCCGTACCGTACCGTACCGTACCGGGCCGTACCGTACCGTACCGGGCCCGACCTAACGTTGTCTTGTCTCCGCAGATCGCGTCGGGGGCGCGGGAGGAAACAACATGCGGGACCGAGCCACCATTCGGCGCCTCAACATGTACCGGCAGAAGGAGCGGAGGTGAGCACAGGGTGCCGGTGCCGGCCTGGCCGCGCCGTTACCGGTGCCGCGGGGCTCAGGCGGCTCGGTACGACCGCACGGGCGGAGGCGGTGGGTGGCTGGCCGCGGGCCAGGCCGGGGCGCGGGGCTGGGCTCCCCCGAGCACGGCAGTGAGTGGGCGCCGGTGACTGCGCTGTCATTCACGCTGCCGGGTCGCGCCCCGCGGGACACACGGGGGCCGTGCGCCGCCGGGTGCGCGTCTGCCGGTGCAGAGCCGCAGCTTGGCCTCCGGTGCCAGCGTGTTCAGCCTGTGTGGCAGGTGGAACCGCGCTGAGGGCAGCTGGCCATGCTCTGATGGCAAAATGCCCGTTATTGGTACGGAGCCACTTCTCTGCGCTCTGTGTGGCCCCGTGAGCTGGGGAGCTTCTCCCGAGTGCAGAGAGAGCAGCGGTGTTTATCGGGGAACGGAAGACTTGCCACACAGAACAGCTGATGTGATCTCACTGGAATGTTATGAACCCCAAAATGCCCAGAATTCCTTAATTTCCCACAACAGCATAATTCAAAAGCTTACTTCAAAATGTCTGAAGAGCCTGACGTCCATGCTGCTCCTTTGCTGAGAGACACCCCTTCACTCCTCGGGAGAGTCACTGGCTGTGGAGCAGTTCTTGCCTTGTAAACACGTGTCTCTGCCATGTTGTAGATGCTGCAGGGCTTTCTGAGAGTCCTGCTTCAGATTAGCAGTTTTGGTTTTTTTGCCAGATTTCACTTTGTTTTGAGAGTAGACTGGGGAATATGTATTTTAAAAAATTCCTAAATTTAAACCAGGTCTGAACTTGGAAATTATTTTACGATGAGTGTTCTGCACCAGCTGATGGGTAGAGCTGATTAAAAATTTCCATGTGAGCCCATGAGAGATGAAAGCGGTGTTTACTAAGAACTGGTACTGTGGTGCTTTTTGGAGCCCAACAAGCCGTTTCTGGTTTGACATAAGCTGCCTTCATCAAGAGCCTGGTCAAGCTGGAGTGAGACTCAGGAGTGTGCACTGGCTGACGTCGCTGCTTCTGTTCCAGTGTTTGAGTTAATGAGCCTTTACAGACAGCACCGTCTCTCCTAACAATCTCAGGGGCACCAGTTCTAGATTAAGGGTCTTTCTCTATTTTGTGGATGTACTTCTGGTCTAGTGAACGGAAGTGCTAGAGGGGTGTGTGCTGCCCTTGCGTATTTACATGTGTTCTCATTTTTCACTTAGAAATAAACATGGTAAAGTGATTAAGCCTCTGCAGTATCAGTCAACAGTGGCACCGGGCACAGTTGCAAGAGTGGAACCAAATATTAAATGGTTTGGTGAGTTTTTTTGCAACTTTCATATGCAGCAAGCTTAAAAACTGTTGAACATTGTGTGTTTGGAGGGTGTTTATTTCAGAATTGTGGTCCCAGTGTGGGACAGATACTGAAAATGAAGGTGAAGGACCCTCCCCGTAGGCATGGGTATTTGGGTATTGGCTCACATTTTGTATGTTCCTGTACTTCATGTCTTTGCTTTCCATGCGGTCCTCTAAAGTGTGGTTATTCTCTCTCCTTCAGTAATTTTCTGGGGTTTGCTTATGCATTTGTATGCTGTAGCCTATGTATGTTAAGTGTCCTAGGGATACTTTTAAAATTTTCTTTGAAGGGTGGGAAAGAAAGAGATTGGCTTATTTATGCTAATTTGGGGTTTGTCTCAAGTAAAATCCTCTATCTTTTGTCACTGGTACTTTTGATTCCAGATGGAGTATTAATATTTTATTAGTGTACCTGGGGACTTTGAACCAGTTAGGATGAGGAATGGTCAGGTACAATATTTATTTTTCTATGAAGGAAATACTCGTGTGATCAAGCAATCATCCCTACAGCAATTTCAAGAAGAGATGGATACTGTCATGAAAGATCCTTACAGAGTGGTCATGAAGCAAAGAAAGTTGCCGATGTCCCTTTTCTATGATCGGATTAAACCACACGTGAGTTATCATTCATCTGTACAGGGTGAAGGCTGTGCACAGAGGTGTCGTGCGTATTATTTATCTGTGGGTGATGGTGCTGTCTCTGTTCAGCCTGCTGAAATGTTGAGTTCTAGAAGCGTTGGGAGGGGCAATGGGAGCAGATAACTTGGGGAAGGATGTTTTTGAGGGCCTATCACTGTGGTGTCAAATGTGAAGGCAAAGAAACAGTGTATTACTTCTGTATAGTTTGTGAGAAGTTCTATTATTTATTAGAAGTTCTCATTTTCTGATAGGAAACTTACCCTGAAACATCCTAGGTTAGAGTCTGAGCTTAGGGTGATTGTAGCAGCTTGCCACCTTATGTTCTAACGCTTCTAATAGCTCATGTGGCAGAGGGGCCTTTTTCGAGGATGCTTCTCGCTACAAACATTCTTCGTGTGATGAATTTGAACTCAAATATGTGCTTTTTATATTGAATCAGAAATTCTTGTGCTTGCAGCCTTCGTTTCTAGTACATCAAGTTTTAGTTATTACCAGGTTTCTTTCATGACAACTGAAATATTATTTTGGACTCTAGCTAGCTATTTTTTCATATGGAAACTTTCCAGGTTTATGTCATAAAAATGTTACCTAAATTAAGGAAAAAGTTCTAAGAAACTAAAATGTCCATTACAAAAACAAATTACTTCTTTCAGCAATGAATTGTATGCTGTTCCAAGAAAAGCTGGCATTCGTTACAGGCATTAAAATCTACAATTTTGATTGTAATTGTCCCTGACAAAACTCTGTGAATTTGGCGAGATTTGTGCACTTGTTAGAAAAATAAGAACTGATCAAAGATAGCAGCTGAATTTTCATCATTGTAGCTTTAATTACATTTGACATTGTTTATGGTGAAAGAACTGAAGCATAGTTCTTTGGCAAGTGCAATGTGTTTTGTTGCTTATTAAATACCCACCCTTATGTTTCTCAAAGATTAAGGTGCAAAACTCAAACATTATTAGGAAAGTGCCTGTAACTCTTGTCACAGGTTGCAGGGTTGCGTTGAACTAATGTCTTGTACACTGTGTGTCACGAGTGACGGAATAAACAGTGTTTGTGGGTTTTTTAGCAACCTGTTTCTCCTTAGACCTCCAGAGTTCACATTCTTGACACAGAAACATTTGAAACAACGTTTGGCCCCAAATCACAGAGGAAAAGACCAAATCTTTCTGCAAGTGATGTGCAGTCTCTAGTGGAGAATGCTGAAGCCTCATCGGGAGCTTATGATCAGGGCAAGGACCGAGACCTGGTGACAGAAGACACTGGTGTAAGGTAAATAGAAAGGAGAAATTATTCATTGCTTACATTTCTGAAAAGCCAGCTTTTTCTTTAAAGAAGTATCTAGTACATCTGTTGATGCTGTTACTGTATGAGGAGTAAGAAAAATGAAATTAGCTGAATTTGGGATTTTTTAGTCCTGTTTTGTCCCTGTGTATTTAACCAAACTCTTGCTTCCGTGGAACCCTTCTGTCTCTATTCATAATTTGTTTTCTGTTGCATGCCAGAATATCTCCAAACTGATGTTTTGGGTTAATAGGGAACTGACCAGTGGGCAGATGGGAATCTTTGAAAGAGTGCATGTTTGTGGGATCGCTCTGCAAATGAGTAGATTGAAGGCGGAGGACAGGGAGAGGGGCTAAATCCCAGCTGTCTTGGGCCTCATCTCCTCTTTCGTCTGTAAATGGCTTTAGAGAAGACAACACTGTAACGCTGTTATTGTGGTTGCTGATGTCTCTGGTAATCCTCTTCCAGGGATGAAGCACAAGAGGAAATATTTAAGAAAGGACAGTCCAAAAGAATCTGGGGTGAGCTGTACAAGGTAAGCAATGTTTATAATTTGCAGCAGACTTGTGTCTGTCTTTCAGCCTTTATGAAGTCTGGTGCTTCAGCACAGCATTGGAAATCCTGTACAGCAATAAGCAGAAAAGCTCTGAAGCTCACTTTTTGCTCTGATAGGAAAGCTTTCATACAATTGGATTTGCTGTAAAGTTTCTTAGAAACATTAAGACAGTGAATTTCTTCATGCAGAAATGTCCTGAGGTTGTCATTCTCTTCCTTGCTTTCCTGTCAGCCTGTTGAACTGACCGACTTGAAACCGTACCTCCTTTTCCTGGTACTGATACAGTACATAAATACAAACAGAAAAAGCCGGCTGTAGGAGACAGCAGAGATTCATTTTCAAATCTCTGCCTGAGCTTGATTCTTGAGCCCTTGTCCCGCTGGAGCAAACATCCTTTAAATATATGATCTAGAGAGGGACTGGCAGAGCAAAGGTAGGAGCTTATCTTAGATTCCTGGGGCTTCGCCACAAATAAAGCAGCCAGAAGCCCTTAAGTTTCTTTAGGCTAAAAACATCTGGCATGTTGATAGGGTCATCTTTGGAGGGCTCTGACCCTCAGTTCCCAGTGAGCTGCCTTGACTGCTGGAGGAACGGAGATTGAGAATGAATTAGGGTTGTAAGAGCAGTTTGTGTGCTCTCAGTGACTGGTAGGCATGAAATTGCCTGACTCTTTGCTCTGAATTTCTGAATGTAGCTTGAAACCTTTTAATTTAGATCTAAAAGTGCTGGGAATGATACAGCAAAACAGATTTCAGTAAGACACTGCCAAAAATGCAGGAAATAGCTGTGAAACAAATTCACTTGGCTTGAAGCAAGTCATAAAATGACAGCTCCCTGCTGTAGATGCTTAGTGGCCTAACAGCAGGTTCCTACTTGGTGGTGTGTTTCATATTGATCCAGAAAACATACTTTATATCCTGTTCCTTTATGAAATGGCAGAATTGAATTGTTGTAGAATGGATGGCGAACATTGTTTTTGTCTACTGAAGCAATTAATTTTCCCATTTGGGTGCAGTGTTCTCTTTCCCAAGTGCTGCGAACATCTTCCTGGTGCATAAGAACAGGTAAAAGCTATTCAGCTGTCCAGCCTGGGTTTGGAGGGGAGTTAGAAGAGAGAGTGGAGGATCAATGGGCATTAGTCTGA
Source organism: Pluvialis apricaria (assembly GCA_017639485.1). Lineage (NCBI taxonomy): Eukaryota > Metazoa > Chordata > Aves > Charadriiformes > Charadriidae > Pluvialis > Pluvialis apricaria. The sequence goes on along the minus strand of CM030027.1, from coordinate 8,154,263 downwards.
GCTTCTCTAGTCTATGGGGAAGTAACAGTTGTTCATGAAGGATACAAGGTTTTTTAATTAATGATGTAGTTTAGAAAATTACTAGTTTCCATTTTGAAGGTATTGGTGTCTTGCTTCCTGTAAAATCCTTTCCTTCTCTGTGATTTTTATTTTTTTTTTTTCAGGTGATAGACTCATCAGATGTTGTCGTTCAAGTTCTTGATGCCAGGGATCCCATGGGTACCCGTTCCCCTCACGTGGAATCTTATCTTAAAAAGGAGAAACACTGGAAACATCTCATTTTTGTCCTGAACAAATGTGATCTTGTTCCTACCTGGGCCACTGTAAGCACAGTCCTGCCTGTTATTCCATGGACCTTCTTTGTTCCTTTTGTAGCCTCTGCCTTAATTCTGTTGCCAGTCTTCGTGCTGGTCTCAAAGGGCATAATGTAACTGGGTCAATGGGAACTCTCTGCTTGCCTGCTTATAAAAGTAACAATTACAATGTAAATCTGTCCAAGTTCGGCTGAGTTGAGCAACACTTACCAGCCACAAATTCTCTACTTCCTCTGTCTGGATTTAACAGTTCAGCTGATGTCTCCAGAGTATGCTAAATGTTAGTCCGCTTAAGATCCATATCCACCACAGCTGGTTTGCTTTATACTGTTAAACTAATTAGTTTTAGCTAGCAGTGAAGGCGTTTTTGGGAAATTGTTTGTCTTTTATAAAAACAATACTCAGTCCTTTTAGCTATTGGGTTGGTGAAATGCTTCAAAGGTTCTTACATAGCAATTTTTATAGACAGTTGCATTTGTGACCCAAGTGAAGATGCTGTGTACTTCTGCTCATAAGCAGATTGTTTCACCACCTCCGCAGCGCAGGATCCCTAACCGAGTACTGTTTTCCTCTTTAGAAGCGCTGGGTTGCTGTCCTTTCCCAGGAGTATCCAACACTTGCTTTTCATGCCAGCCTCACGAACCCTTTTGGCAAAGGTGCTTTCATACAGCTTTTAAGGCAGTTTGGAAAGGTACAGAACAATTTTGGGATTTGTATTGTTGTTTTTGGGGGGGGCGGGGGGAGGTTAGTGTGGAGTGTTGTTTTGTTAGTGTTTGGGGTTCTGTACACTTCCCTACGGACATTCTGTCAGCAAATGGCTCCATCAATAAAGCTCCCTTCTCTGAAGAGAAAATGGAAAATATTCCTTCAAATGTGTTCAAAGTGTTTGTCAAGCTGAGGAGATCCAGAAAGAGTTGGTTTGACCGTCAGTCTCTGGGCTAGGTTTCTTGTAGACAGAGTATCCCGCTGACACTCCTAGGTCTCATTTGAATGTGTAGAAGAGAGGAACGTATTTCACACCAGTTTAGGTCCTGGATGCGTGCATGTTGTATTAAGGTGTTCTCCTTTTAAGTGTCTTCATTTTTCCAAGAAAGGTACTTTCTGTTGCCTTTAGATTAGTTACTGTCTCTTCGAGCCACACTTGTATTCTCTCCCCAGCTCCTGTTTGCATTTGCTTGGTTTCTCAACCTAAATGGTTTCTCAATAAGGTGTTCACAAGTAATTTTAGAGCAACCAGGAATGCAAGGGGTTCATGTCTTCCTTTTGAAGTAGCAAATACTTTCTTCAATGCTTGTAGTTCTTGGATGGCAAGTTGGTTGTGCCCTCGTAGATTTCTCCTGATAGAAAAGACCTGATCTCATTTTTTGACTTGGTACTTTGGAGTACCCTTTGCTTTCCAACACGGTGAGAGGAACAGCTGCTCAGATGTTCAGAGCTGTAGCAGTAACTCTGTCTTTCTGTATGAAGTGCCAAAAAGATGTGTTATTTCTTAACAGTTACACTCTGACAAGAAACAGATCAGCGTGGGTTTCATTGGTTATCCGAACGTCGGCAAAAGCTCAGTGATCAATACACTACGGTCTAAGAAGGTCTGCAATGTGGCCCCTATTGCAGGTGAAACAAAGGTAGGAGGAGATCCCTACATTAAAGTCAAAAATTAATTATGTGAGTGCATTGTCAAAGGCAGAATTCATGTAAAATTAGCTCAGTGACATTTTTCAAGTCTAGCACTTGAACTGTACAGGCTATGTGACCCTGAGTCTGAGGAGCAGCTGATCAACAGTTGTGCTCTGAAGCACTGCTACTGGAAGCATTCCTGAGTTCTCGCTCTACCATTACCGTAGTGCTGTGATCTGTGCTCAGCTGCCCTGACTCAGCGTCTGTGCTCTCCTGAATCAAATGATTGGGTATATTTGTGCTGTCAGGCTCTGTTAGTGCTGATTTTCTAACTCTGTTCTTCAAGAATGTGACAGTAAACGAGAAGAGAAAGTTACAGGAGTCTTCTTTGCTAGCCTGTTCCTTTTACTCCTACATATCACTAAAGTTGAGGATCTTTGAAGAGGAAAACTACAGAATATCGGAGTTTGTAGTTTCCTTACTTTGGTCCTGCGAGGTAGTAGTTCGATGCAAAACCATAGGGATAGCATTGGCTGATACAGAAGAAGAAACAGACGTTTTGTCTTGGCTAGCTAACAAAAACGCCACGTTATATTCTGCTTCTCTGCGTTAATACCAAGTTCCGAAGATGACTCCTGTGTATTAGAACTGTGCATTTAAAAAACAGAAGAGAGGGCTGTGTGGAAGGAGGTAACATGGGGAACTGCTGATCTCTTTCAGGTGTGGCAATACATTACCCTGATGCGGCGGATTTTTCTCATCGACTGCCCAGGTGTAGTTTATCCCTCTGGAGACTCAGAAACAGACATTGTGCTGAAGGGAGTGGTATGTATCTGCACTAAGTGACGGAAAATCTTTGCTGTGGTCAGTGTGATGGGTTCAAAGAAATTAACGCACACTTTCCAAGGGGTTGATACTCTACTATTCATTTTCAGGTTCAAGTTGAGAAGATTAAGAGCCCTGAAGATCATATTAGTGCTGTGCTGGAAAGAGCCAAACCAGAGTACATCAGAAAGACGTACAAAATTGATTCCTGGAAGGATACAGAAGACTTCCTGGAGAAACTTGCTTCTAGGACTGGAAAACTGCTAAAGGTGTGACAACTTTCTGAATTTGCAGGCTGGAAGGGCATGTGGCCTGTTACTGAACATGGAAAATAGGAATGTTTCTGTTGCTTATAGGTAACAGAAGGGTGGTATGCCCTGCAAACATGGACATAAATTGTTACTGGGTTCTTTTAGGGTGGTGAGCCTGACTTGCAAACTGTGAGCAAGATGGTTCTCAATGACTGGCAGAGGGGCAGAATTCCTTTCTTTGTGAAGCCACCAAATGCAGAAACAGGTCCCCAGGTGAGACTGTGATGCTCGTACCTCCTCACATATTGCTCGGTTTTCCTAATTGTGTTCACTGTTGTTTTTCCCAGAGTGCCATGTAACCTGGGACACTGCAGGTCTTGGGCTCTGCCCAAGTCTGGTGATTCAGGTGGCACTCGCTTGAATTTGGCGAGGACTCGGTAGTGATGCTCTTTACAGAGATGTCTGAGCCATTTTACGATCATCTGACTACCAAAATGTCAGTAATTGTCACATTGTTAGCCTGTCATCTTAAGCTTTTTTTGAAGAGATAAAATGGAAATTGCTCTCAGAGATAGTGGGACAGACTTTGTGGATAATGTATCCATTACACGCTTTCTTGTAGCCTCCTGCGTTGGAAGTAGCTATGACATCAAGCCAAGATAATAATGAGGTGAAAATCTCTGAGTCGGTAGCATCAAGTGTGGAGCCAGCAGAAGAGAAGAATAATACAGACACTGAAATGAAGCAACTTATGTCACATGTTCGGCAGAACTTTGGGAGGATTAATGTGGCACCTCAGTTCTCAGAAGAAGATCTGATTCCTGTAGATGTGCCAGGCTTCGAGGAAACAGACAGTGATTCTTCTGGAGGGGAGGAGCAGGAAGAGGAGAAAGAGGAAAATGAGCAACATCAAGATTCGGTAGAGGAGGAATCGCAGTTGGCTGTACCAGGTGCCAGGGAGAGCTCTAAGGCAGTTCTTAAGGCTTTGGAGGAGAAGATTGCAAAATACAAAAAATTTCTGGATAAAGCCAAAGCAAAGAGATTCTCAGCAATAAGGTATTTTAATCTTTTCAGTGACTCAAATATTTTGCAGGAGGGGAAAAGGGTTAATGTGGTTCTGCTGTAGTTTCACTCCATTCATGACTTGCTTGAGTGGTTACTCTGTGGTGCCACACACAATTTGCCACAGCTTATCTAGTTTAACCATAAATATTTGAACTTTGGCTAAGCAGCAGTTTGGTTTTGAAAGATTATTCCAAGAAGTCCTATTTACCAGAACAACTAAAAACATTCTCATTTTTGGAAAGCTGCCTCTTAAGCTATGGATTAGAAATCTGTTGGTGTTCTGGATAGCAATATTACATCTTTGGATCTCTCCTTGAGGTTGGGTTCTTCCTTGAGCAGTACCAAGGCTAATGTCCTGCCTGCATATGCCAGCTCGGTCTCCGTACGTGTACAAGGGTATCCTAGCTCATACAGCAGGCCCAGTTTTAGCGAAGCTCATCCACCAGCTCTGTGAGCACTAAGATTTCAAGGTTAAGTCTTATATTTTGTCCGTTTGTGCAGCGCACAAGCCCAGTAACTCCAGAGACAAGATTACTCTAATAGGTTTGTTAGGTGCAGAGGTTGTGGCTTTGCTGCTGACAGGCTACTGGGATCTATTGGAGACCAATCACTTCTTGGAGGTGGTTACATTTTGTGTTATGATATTATTTTATTGCTTATTTTATCTTTTGTAGAATCCCTAAGCAGCTGACCGAAAAAGTGTTTGCAAAATCCATGCAGAAGTCTGAAGAACCCAAAGAAATTGAAGACAGAGGTAAAATAAGATTAATAGGTGTTCTTAATCTACATTTTGAAATCCCATAAGCGAGATAAGAGAGGGAGTTAGGGGGAAAAGCATTCATTAGCTCCTGATTGCAATTTCTTTTTCGCTTGAAGCTATTGAAATCTTCCCATGGCTAACCTGAGGGCTGCCTGATGACCTTGCTGTAGCCTTTCTGTAGCACACCTGTGTGTACAGTAAGATATGTCCCTCTGCTAGTGAGTGAGGGTAAAGTGAAGACAAATGTTGTGTTTCCAAAAGAATGGTGCTGTGGACAGATTGCAGTCTGAGCAACTTCCGTTCCACGTGGTGTAGTGTTACACAGAGGGGAGTGGAAGGGTTTACGACATTATAAAAGCAGAGAGGTACTTCAGGCTATAGGTTTTACTGTGGTGACTTCAAGAGTCTGTGGCTTCGGTTTCCATAGTAAGTGTGATTAAAGGCAAAATCATAGAGAACCCTATTCTGACAAGACTGAAATTCTTCTGGACTTGCATGGGGCTTGAAGGAATCTGCTTCTCAGGAGCAGTTTTCATAGTAATAGCGAGTGATTTGCTGGTAACGAACTTGCATGTTGTTTTGATAGAGCTATTAAAACCCAACCAAAGGAATGCTTTGCTGAAGTAGATGGGGTGGTGACCCCAGTCTTAAGTTCTGCGAACAGATGGGTATTTTGGAAGATGCCTGAGTATGTGATCTCTGCTGTTTGCAGGCAGCACAGAGAAGAAAAGAAAAAGGAAAGCAGAAGATGAGAATGATGATGACGACCATTTGGATAAACAGCCTTGCAAGAAACTGACATCCAAAGAAGTAAGTGTGACTTCTTGTAGTACAACAGATGAGCAGGGTAGTAGAGCTGGCTTTCTTTTTCTACATAGATTGCCCCTTATCACTTAAGAGCTTTGAGCCTGGGCCCTGGTAGGAGGGAGAGCGCACGGGGGAGACTGTAGCTGAGGTAGGAGGAGTGTGAAGACAGGGTCACTTGCTGCTGGCGTGAGATGTGACAGTAGATGTGACCCATAAAAGGGTCCAGGAGGTAACAATGACAGAAGGAGTGTTGAAGGGGAGAATCCTTTGTGGGCAGCTGTTTGCTTTCAGCGTTAGCTCGCGCACTGGTGCTGCTAAGAGAGCAGGGGTCTAAATGCTGGGAGGTGGGAGAATTTGGAGCTAGATGGGCAGTCCTGGTCTGTCTTCAGAGAGAGCTGCTGCTGCTTGTGTTCATGTTAGTCCAGTCTGAACAATTCTTCTAGAATAACTTAAATACCAACTGAAATAGTCTGTCTGCAGGACTTTGAAAGTGATTCATAAGCAAACTTGTAAAGCAAGGGTTTTCGCATTGCTGTGGACTGTTAGGACTGTCAGGGGGGAGCAGAAGACTGAATTCTGTTTATGAATGTTCTGTCACATCTTCTGTTAAAAGACCTCTTATGTGACTATGCACGTCAGGTTGATTCTTGTATCTTGTTTATTACTTTTGTAATGATTAAAGTGTATCTTAAAATGTTACAAAGGAAGAGCATGGGTGAGTGGATTCCATATAGATGTCCATATATTCACATCAGTAATGTTTTGTTTTAAATTATTTATTTTACTTAAGGCATGTGGAATGCAAAGTGAACGACATTTGAAAGAATGCAAACAAATTCAGGCTATGGATACTGTGGATTTGCTAATGTGTTTTGTGTGTATTTACAGAGAAGACGAGCTGAGAGGCAGCAGCGCTCCAAGAAAGTTGGAGTCCGGTATTATGAAACTCACAACGTGAAAAATAAGAATAAGAACAAGAAAAAAACTGGCTTGGAGGAACAAAGATCAAAGCACAAAAAATACAAACATAAGCAATAACTGCTTATTCTATTAAATTTTACATAAAACAGCTCTAGTATGCCGTGGCTTTTTTTAATATAAAACTTGTAGTTCCCATTCAAAGCCTAGTTTGACTTGTCTGTCTTGTTCCCAGGAGTAGCATCTCACTCTTTGTTTCTGCATCATCTGAAAGTTCTTTGTGCAACTGGAGATCGTGGTATTTCCACATCGCCATCTAAGGCCAGTAAACACTGCATTGGCAAAACATATCCTGAAGTGTTATTCAGTGGTGGTGTTGGGTCGTTTGGTTTTTTTTTCTGGAAACTGGCTTTATGGAGTTTTTCATATGACTGCAACGAATTATCTTTCCCATGTCTGCTTGCTGTGTATAACCAGCTAGTTACACAGGTACGTAAAGTCAAGATTTCATTTGCTTCCACTGAGAAGTGATGCTTGGAATGGTATCACGCCCCTCTGTTTCATCAGAAATCACCATGTAGAGAGCTTTGGTATTGCTTATCCTGGGTTACTGCCAGCGGTTCTGATGAGGGATTTTGATGTACAATTAACAGCAACTTGCCCATACTCAAGGACAGGCAAACAGCCGTCCAAGGATTACCTGCGATTTGATTCGTAGTGAACGTGACTTGCATTTATTGTAGATGCTTCATATATTGTTCTGAATTTTCTACAACATTTTCAAAGTAATAATATTAGAGATGTGTGCATGTAAAAATGTTTATTGCTTTGAAGGTCATTTAGCATATTACCAATAGGCAAGTCCCAGACAGGTTCACTATTCAAGGAGCTGAATGCTGAGACGGCATTAAAAGAGGGTACAGTAACTAAGCTCTCGAATTTCAACTCTTCAAGAGAAAAAGAAAGAAATAATACAATTATACTGCCTTCAGTTACCGGTAAGTGAAAATTCAAGATTTTTTTATGAAGACAAATCTTTGTCACTAATTGCAAACTTCTTACTCTGACAGCTCTTCTGAGCACTGCCTGGAGGACCGCAAAAAAATCTACTTATTTGGTGCAATGATGCTTTCAAGTTGAGCCTGAAAAACAAATGAGACAGTAAGTCAAATTAGATTCAACCTAAAAAATAAACCCGCCTTGCTGAAAAGTGATAAATTGTGTGTTAGATACTCAAAGCGAGAAGCTGAGGGATGCTGCAATACTTCAAGAGAAGCAGGCCAGGGTTTTTTTCCCTAGCTATTCCATTCCTTACTACATGTTTTATAAATTAGCTTTTCATTCTTGGCATACACACTTGTTGCATTCTGAGAAGAAAAGAGCTGGCCTCGGTTCCATACAATGAGACTCGTTTTATAATGTAAAGCATTGAAGAGGAAATTAAATAAAAGCTGTTGAAACAGTGGTCTGAATTCTCTGATTTCAGGCTGGAGTACGTTAGCAAAATTAAATATTTGGCTCTGTAGCATTTGGAACACAAACTCTGACTCTGGGACAGAAGTAGCTGGGAACAGCAAGTTTTTCAGTTCCTGAGTAAACCCAATTAGACGCCCAATTAGTAGATTGATCAGAGCACTACCCATGCTTAGGGAGCATGTAGGGGATGAGGCTTCCAGGACTCTTAGATTGTCCTCTTCCTAGAGCAGCCATCAAAATAAACTACAACAGTGGTGTACGCACAGCTGTTGGAATACTTGTACTTCAAGGAAGAAACGGATTCGGTGGCAACACATGTTTGATCTAACAGTTATTCCGTTTTGTGCCCTAAAACATTTCAAGATGACCTGAAGACATTAATGGTTTAGAAAGGAGAAATTGTAGGAACAGTGAAGATAAGGAAAGCAGGTTGGTGTAAAGGACGTGATTTAGCTGTAGCCAGAAACATGTAACGTTGTTTATGGGAACATTTTTTCTTTACTCAAAAAATGTGGGTTTTTTTCCTTTGAAAAGCAAGGTGATGAGCAGAAGCTCTGTTTTCACCAAGGCAGCATGCACAAAATTACTCCTATAATTATGCAGCCCCTACTGCCTAAGTACACAATTTTTATTAGGTAATATTGAATGTTAAATGGTGTGTCTTGTTACTGGGAGTCAACTTTAATGGCCAACAGCAAAAAAACCAAAGCATCTTAATTTGCTTTCACTAGATTTTCTGTTTTGTAGTCGAGAAGGGGTGCTAACTATTATAACCTTGCAATCAAGTTATGCAGAAAGAGATTCCTGGAGTATCAGTCAAGTTTGAAGCTTCTGTGTTTGGGGTTCAGCTGCATGCGTCTGCTCTCCAGCTGACTCTAACAATTTAGCATTTTTTGAACAATTTCTGATCTCTCCCTCGCATATGTGTATGCAACTAGAATTCAGCTAATCGGGCCTGCTGTTTGCATCGTCAGGTGTATTAGTAATGACCAGTTGCTGACTGAGCAAGGAAGTAGAGCACTATTTTGCCATTTCACTGAGAATTTAGAGAAAGTAGAACATTAATATAAAAATAACTGTCTCCTTATAGTTTTAGAAGTGTTATATTTATGATGCATTTATATCTTTCTAATTACAAAATGAGAAGTTTTACCATTATTGTTTGGAATTGTGCTTTTTTACTAACCTTCAGTTGTTGATTCTTTTGTTTCAGGAACTGAACCTCTTCAGTGTGTTTCTTCTCTTCTATCTGTCGCCTTTCATTTTCACGTTTTTCAATAGCTTCACATTTAGCTTTCTGTTCACTCACTTGTCTTTCCAACTCCTGCTTTTCCTCTTCTAGCTCTGCAATCTTGGAAAAGAGTAGAGATTTCTCAAGTTTTGTTTGGTAATAATCAGTTTTCAGTTAAGATGGGACAAAGTTGTATGTTGTACAGCCTTTAGAGTGTTCCAGATAGAATAACATAATTTATGAAGTGCAATTAAGCCCTAGGAAAACAGTAAGACAAGTATTGTGATGATCTTTACTGCCATCCAGTGGAAACAGAAATAACTGATTTCTTATATGTGGTATCCCTATGCTGTGTCATGTGCAGAAAACTGCATTATGGGGTTAACAGCCCAACTTACTCTTTTTTCCATGTCAGATTTGTCTTGCTCAGCTTGTAGTGCCTTCCGCATGCCAAATGCAACACTGCTTTCATACAGTGTCTGATAAGCAGCAATTGTCATTTGGATTTCATCCCTGACTCGAAGCAGCAACAGTCCTCGCTCTGCGCAGTTAATTGTAGTTTCACGGATCAATTCATCTTTAAAGAAAGGGTACAACAGTGTAGTTAGAGTAGGTACTGTACATTTATCTGGGAATGCTGGATACAGACAGGGTCCAGAGCTTGCTGTCTTTTACCTGTTCTCTGTACCTCAAAAGCAACATGGATTTACTAGAGATGGTCATAACTTTATTTCTTTTTATATTACAGCTATCACATCAAGAGCTAGCCGATAAAAGCAGAGTGGTGGTAGAAAACCTATGGTAACAACAGTGATATTGATTCACTAAAGCCATAACAGCAAACACCTAAAAATTTGTAATGATTTTTTGCAGTTATTGGGAAGCCTCCAGAAGAGTAAAGAGCCTCCATCCAGTCTCTTGCATTTGGAAGATCAGCACCGTGTCGTCAGTGTGTAAGAGTGCTTAACAGGTATGCACATGGTGTTTTAAGTTATTTTAAATTAACTGATGGGTTAAATACAACTAAGAGAATTATAAGCTTCTTTGCATCTTTTATGTTGTAAAGGTGTGCCTACACAGATGTGTCTTTTGAGGGTCAGCATTGTGAACAAGACACTGTAAGATGCTCTGTATGAAAGCTGACAGCTTGGCTAGGTGTTAAGGGTCAGAGCCCTAAAGCTGCTGATGGAGCAGCCCCCCGCACCCTGCCCTGTGGGGACCGAGGCTGCTGGAAGGGACAGTGCTGGCGGGGATGTGGCTGGGGGAGCTGCAGCCCCTCAGGCACAGGGACAGCCATGCTTTTTGCATTTCCCTGCTCTGGCACTGACCGAAGCACTGCGAGTAGAGCTCCCTGCGCACAGGGCAGATGCCGGTCTCCCGCGCCTGCCGCTGCTGCAGCCGCAGGTCCAGCTGCTCCTGCAGGTGCACCACGTCCAGGCGGGTGCTGGGCGCGCTGGACACCTCCTGCACCCACCGCCGGTTCTCCTCCTCCCACTCCCTGCCGCGGAAAGCACCGGGTGTTACGGGGTGGGCCCAGCCGGCGGCTGCCAGGCGCGGCTGGGCCCGGCCCCGCTCACCGCGGCGGCAGGATGGCGTTGAGGATCTCCTGCGGCTGCTTCACGGACTCGGCAGCGGCGGCGGCCGTCCGGGGCGGCGGTGGCGGGACGGGCCCGGTCGGGACGGGCGGCGGCGGGGTCCCCTTCAGCGGGCGGGCCTGCGGAGAGAGCAGAGCGCGGTAGGTGCGGGCGGCCCGCGGGTAATCCCCGGCCCGCCCGGCCCCGCTCACCCCGGGAGAGCGCTTCTCCGTGCGGCGGCTGACGAGCACCGGCGGGTTGTACCGCAGCAGCGAGTCCGGCGGTGGGATCATGGCGGCCGCGGCCCTTGTCGCCATGGCGACGGCCGCGCTGCGAAGGGCGCATGCGCAGGTCGGGTGTGCCCGTCGCCCCGACAAGTGCTTCCGGGTGGCGGCGCGCGGGCCGGAAGCGGCGCGCACTTCCCTTTGTGGCGGCCGGCGGCGCCATGGAGGCGGCGGCCGAGCGGCGGCGGGATCGGCGGCGGCGGGAGGTGGCGGTGAAGGCCGAGAAGCGCAGCCCCCGGCGCTCCGCCTCCCGCTCGGCGCGGGGCAGCCAGTCGCCGCCGGCCGAGGAGCGGCGGGGCCCGGCCGGGCCGCGCCAGGGCAGCCGCGGCCGGAGCAGCAGGTAGGGCCGCCCGGCGGCTGCGGGCCCCGCGCCGCGTCCTGCCCGGCCGCGGCCCCGCGCTTCGCCTCGGCTCACCCCACCCCTCCTCTCGTTGTTTTCAAGATCGCCCAAGAGGAAGAGCAAGTCCGGGCGGAGGAGCCGGTCCCCGCGCGGCAGGAGGAGCCGGAGCCCGCACCACGCCGCCGTGAAGGTGAAGCAGGTAAATCGCGTTGTCGGTAGCAGCGAGGCCCGGTCCTGCCCGCGGAGGTGTTAGCGGGGCCTGGCGCGCTTCCTGGCTGTGCAGCGACTGTGCTTCCTCTGAGACTCGGCCGTGCGAGGTACGGAAAACGATTTCTCACCTGGCAGTTCTTTTCTCTTAGTCCTTGTAGCGTGTTGCGTTTAGGAAAAGAAAGGTCTTGGCATTTTAGTAGCTCGTGCTGCCCACCTCAGCGACAGAGTGTGCACACGTGTGTGTGTGTGAACACATCCAGCCTTTGCCACTTATGCAGGATGTCCCTGCAAGCTTCTTCGTGTGCCCAGAGCAGATGACACGTTGCACCGTTTTTTGCTCTTGCTTTATTCAGTGCAAATTATAGGAATCCAAGTAGTTTGGCAAGGAAATAAGTTTCTCTCGCTTTGCCTTAGGTCTGCACACAACACGTCCAAGTACGTCTTTTCCATGCGTTGGATTGTGGTTTTCTTAAAAGCCAAAGTATATTCACTGCTCTTTCATTCTATTTCTGAATACGTCACTGTAAGTGATTCTTCGTTACAGGAGCGAGATGATCATTGTCGTAGAGGAAACGAGGAGCGAAAGCAGAGATACCCATCAGAACAAGAGCACAGGAGAGAGAGAAGTGGTGACAGAGATAGACACAGAGACCACTCAGACAGAAGGAAGAATCCAAGCGAAAGGCCTGGAGTTCGAGGCCACGAGCGAGAGAGGGATGTTCAGAACATTCGTGAGCAGCAAGCAGACAGGGAGTTTTATAACGAGAGAAGACGAGAGCATCGACAAAATAACGAAGGCAGTGGTGTCGACCAGAACCCAGAACTTGGGCAGTCTGATAACAAACCTAAAGAAAAAGCTGCTGTAAATAAAGAGAAGCCAAGCTTTGAACTGTCTGGCGCGCTTCTAGAGGATACCAACACTTTCCGAGGTGTTGTGATTAAGTACAGCGAGCCCCCCGAAGCTCGGATTCCTAAGAAGCGGTGGCGCCTCTATCCTTTCAAAAACGATGAGTTTCTCCCAGTCATGTACATTCACAGGCAGAGTGCTTATCTTCTGGGCAGGCACCGCAGAATCGCAGATATTCCAATCGACCATCCCTCCTGCTCAAAGCAGCATGCTGTGTTTCAGTACCGGTAAGTGTTACCCTGCCTGCTGCTGACAGGATCATTCAGGAACTTGTGAAGAGGGGGGAAAAAAAAACCAAACCCCAAACAAAAAACCCTGGATGTGCACAATTGAGAGGTACGAGTTTGCTGTAAGTATGTTAGAGATGGAATTTATGTTTGACTGCTGCATATCATCCCAGCGGTAATCAAAAACATCTGTAATTCCTCTAATTTAACCACAAGCAGCCTTTTAGTAAGATAAATAACACAGCAGGGTTAAAGACAGAACTGTGAGTACATCTGAATTGGAATAAACCGGCAGGTGTAATTGGCAGTAAAAGTATTTCAAGGAGAGGTTTTATTCATTTGGTCTTTTACAATGAAGTCTGCTGATCTCCTCTGAAGCAGCAGGGCTTGCGTGCTGCTGGAGACAAAGATGCTCTCTTAGGGAACAGCCATCTGTTCTGCTGTAGGAATTACTGTATTATATCCTCAGAAGTTTTAGAAGGTGATGCAGTCTGTCGGAGCCTGCTCAGCCTCTCACAGTTTCTCATTGCTCTCATCAGACTTGTTCCGATCGCAGCAAGTACAGATAAGTACTAACTGCACTGGGGCTCGTGTTGGAAAACCCTTCTGCTTTTGGAGTACACTTTCTGTCCCTGGCTGTTGTGATTGAAACGGTGTTTTTTGTTTTGCTAGGCTGGTGGAGTACACGCGCGCCGATGGTACCGTTGGCCGCAGAGTGAGGCCCTACATCATCGACCTGGGCTCTGGGAACGGCACTTTTCTAAATAACCAGCGGATTGAACCTCAGCGTTACTACGAACTAAAGGAAAAGGATGTACTGAAGTTTGGGTTCAGTAGCAGGGAATATGTTCTTCTCCATGAATCTTCAGATAAATCTGAGGCCAACACAAAGGACGATGATGATGAGGAGGAGAAGGAGGAAGAGTCTGACAGTTAACAGATGAGGAGGAGATGGGGGTAGGGAGAGAAGTTCTTTGCAATTGAACATGCATTGGGATGTAAACGTTGGAGCATCACAGCACTGATGCCTCTTATTGCCTTAAAGTCCTTTTTCTGTTGCTGATCTGTTCTTATAGTTTATTTTGGGGGACTTCACTGATTATTCATCTTTGATAGTTCTGCATATCGGGAAATACGGCTTTTTTTTTTTTTCCCCCCTGCTTTTTTCCCCCCCAACAAGCAAAGGAGCACCTGGATGTGAAAGCTCTGTTGCTGGAAATATTCAAGAAACATTGACAGACTGTCCTCTTCTAGGAAATGACCTAAAACACAGCTGGCATATTGAAAATTATTTTTATTATTTTTATTAACTGTTTTGGTAGCCCTTTGAAATGCTACTCAACTGAAATATTAGTTAGAAAGTAACCCGATGCATTTTGTAACACATCTTGTTTGGTAGCCCTTGCCAAATTCCTTTGCCTGTTAGGAGTTCTAGATGGGAGAATTTACCAGGCTTACTGCTAAAAAGGCGGAAATATTGCAAAGCCCCTAGTTGGTTTGCCTTGTGATAACTTTCAGGGATGGGCATTTCACTGGGATACAATACCTGAAAATTGCAAGGTAATTAGAAGTTAAACGCCTCCTGGGATTTGGGGTGACAATACTGTGATTTGGGGGCTGCGGTCCAGGTCGGGGTCTGCCCAGTACACATTGCAACGTGCGATACAAAACCGTTACTGGATGGATGTTGAGTGTCCAGGTCTAAAGCTGAGGTCTATTTCTGATACCACCCCTGCCCCATGAGTAACTCCTCCTTCGTTTTTGTTTGTATTACGCATAAATACCTTTTATGTGGTGACATGTGTTAACCGGAGTTTGCACTATTTAAGTTTTCTTTTTATAAAAAAATTATACTGTCACTTGTTTAAAATAGTCTTCTCCTCTGTAAAAGAAAACAATGCTTTAGGAAGAGAAGAACCAATTCCTCTCACTGAAAGTACTTGCATCTTGTATATTTTTGGATGTCTTCTCCCCATGGTTTGCTTTATGGTATAAGAAATGTATATTTTCCACACTGTTTACTAATTTGCCTGGCTGTTTGTTCTGTGGCCACAAGCTATTCATACCTGCTGTGTATATTCTTTGTGTATACAAGTGGTGCATATTGTATACACGGGCCAGAACATTTATGGTGTAAATACATAAATTGCTGTAGGTTTTCAAAAGGTAGGTAGAATGAGTTTTGACTCGGAGGATCTCCTTTATATATATTCTAGGGGTTTTTAAATAAAGAATTTGTAAATTTAGCCCTGATTACTTTTAGTTGTAATATTTTTCCGGCGTGTCCTTTTTTTTTTTTTTTTTTTCCCCCCCCTTTATGTTCCTTGAAACAGGTGACCTTTCAGTGCTCATTTCAGCATCGACACCGAAAAAAAATTTAAAAATAAATAAAAAAAATGAGCGGCTGTGGGGAGGAGGGGGGGGTTGCTCGGGGCCCTCTCTTACCGGGGGGGGCCTCGTGTGTGCCCGGCGGGGCGCGGGGCAGACGGCCGGGGGCGGCGGCGGCGGCGGTCCGTCCCGCTGGCCCGGCGGGACACACGGACGCGCACACGGACGCACTCCCCCCGCGGGGCGGGGCCGGGCTCGGCGCTGCCCCCGGCGGCCCCTCCCGGCAGCGCAGCCTCCGCTCCGCTCCGCCCCGCCCGGCCCGGCCCGCGCAGGCCGCCGCCGCCATGGCCGCGCTGCACGCCAAGGCCGGCGGTCCCCCGCAGATCCCCGACACCCGCCGGGAGTTGGCCGAGCTGGTGAAGCGCAAGCAGGAGCTGGCGGTGAGCGGCGGGCGGGCGGCGGGGCCGGGGCCGGGGCCGGGGCCGGCGGGCGGCGGGGCCTAGGCCGCGGGCGGGCGGGCGGCGGGGCCTGGGCGGCGGGGCCGGGCCGGGCCCGCTCCATGCGCCGCGCTGTGCCCGGCAGGAGACGCTGGCCAACCTGGAGCGGCAGATCTACGCCTTCGAGGGCAGCTACCTGGAGGACACGCAGATGTACGGGAACATCATCCGCGGCTGGGACCGCTACCTCACCAACCAGAAGTGAGTCCCGCCCGCCCCGGCCCGCCCGGCCCCCGCGGCGCCGCCGGGCCCCCGCGATGCCGTCGGTCCCTCCGTCTGTCTGTCTGTCTGTCTGTCTCTGTTCCAGGAACTCCAACAGCAAAAACGACCGGAGGAACCGCAAGTTCAAGGAGGCCGAGAGGCTCTTCAGCAAGTCCTCGGTCACCTCGGCAGCGGTGAGTGCCGGCCGGGCCGCCACGGGGCCGAGCACACATCCCTGTCCCTGTCTCCATACTTGTCCCCATCTCCATCCCTGTCCCCGTCCCCATCCCTGTCTCTCTCTGTGTCCCCATCCCCGTCCCCATCCCAGTCTCTGTCCCCATCCCTGTCTCTCTCTGTGTCCCCATCCCCGTCCCTGTCCCCATCCCCTGCCCTTGGTGCTCCTCAGTGCAGCTGGTCCCGTGGTGGTCCCCCGGGCTGCCGCAGGACCAGTTTTCCATTTAAACTCCTGTACCTGCCTTGTCTCCCCCGACCCGAGCATCTTCACCCCCCATCGCAGCCTCTTTCAGACATCCTTTTCCTCGAGCCGGGAGAGGTGGAAGGGAAGCACAGGCAAGAGCCACCCGTGCCACACGCTTGTCACTGCCATCCCTGTCTTTTTCTTTTTGCTCCTAACCCCCCTCTGCAGTGCCGTGCTGGTGCTTGGCTGTAAGCTCTTGATGTGTCTTTCTCTGTGAGGTGATCCCTGTGGTGTTGAACGTTTGAAAAGTGGTGAGTTACTGCTTTCGTTAATGCCCCTTTTGGTTTTCTAGGCGGTCAGCGCATTAGCTGGAGTTCAGGACCAGCTCATTGAGAAGCGTAAGTCACTTCATTTTTCTCAGAATTTGGAAAGAGCTACACTTCTCCCCACAATTTAGCCCTGTCTCCAGTTGTCTGGACCCGTGCTGTACTGGCTGCTCCCCCGCAGCGCCCCCCGGCCAGGGACCTGCGGCTGCTCCTCTCCGGCCGGCTCCCGAGTGCTCCCAGCACAACCTCTAGTGACACAAGTCAGCAAAGTGGCACTGTGAGAAACAGAATTAAAGTTGATCTTCGTTTCTCGAGTAAACTTTCACGCTCAGCAAGGGTTTGTTGTGCATAAAACTTATTTAAATGGATTTGGTGCTCTTAGCAGAAAGAGACGTGTTTCTCTGTGTGTCTGTCAGTCCAGTTGCAAGTGTCGTGGGGAGGAGGAGTCGCTTACGTTCAGGATTTTTAAAAATGTTTCTGTAATCAGTGCTGCATCAGATGCAATTCCAGCGTGCTTCCATTGCTGAGGAGGTAGCTTGCTGTCCTTTGGAAATATTTTTCAGGTTTTGGCATTTACCTCCTGGTGCCGTGAGGCTCAGCGTGTCTCTGCTGCCCGTGGGCTGTTGCTGGGGGCTGCTTTGCCAGGGCAGCCTGGGCTGCGGGCGGCGGGGAGGTAACCATTGCGCTCGTCTGTGTCTGTCGTGCTCTAGGGGAGCCGGGCAGTGGCACAGAAAGTGACACTTCGCCAGACTTTCACAACCAGGAGAATGAGCCCAACCAGGAGGATGCTGAAGAGCTGGACGGGTCTGTGCAGGGGGTGAAACCCCAGAAAGCTGCTTCCTCTACTTCTTCTGGGAGCCACCACAGCAGCCACAAAAAACGGAAGAACAAAAACCGACACAGGTTAGTGGTACCAGCAGCCTTCTCGCCATGCCTTCTGAATGGTTAGCTGTTGCTGAATTTAATTTATTGTATGAAAAGAACTAGTAACTTGTTAGAGTAATGAGCAGCTCGGGTTGTTTATTTTGGTGATTTGTCTGGTTTTTAGTTGCATGCATCCTGTAGCGTTTGTCAGGACGCCGTTGCCCCTGTTGTGTCAGGGAGGGGAAGGCACGCTGAAGAGGTTAAAGGAGCAGTGAGCACAGGGTGCTGACTCCAGCGGTGGTACAGCTGTGCTTCTCACCTGGCCTTTTCAACTCTCCCGTCTGTCCGGGAGAATAAGGCCATCTTCCTTCCAGGAGAGGAGGATTGCAGTCCTGGCTCCTGTGCTTGCTTCTTGGTTTCTGCAGAACCACGAAAGATAGGAATGTCAGTACTTTCTTTGGAAAAGAAGGGTGAAAGAGCAATTTGGAATGTTCTGTTGGGTGTGGAGGCTCTTCACCAAGATTTCCACTCCCCGAGCCCTTTCAGTTTTCAGTGTCCCAAACTGAGTCTCTTTTGATTATGGCGTAGAAGACTTGCTTTGTCACATTCACCTCAAAGTGTTTGTTATTAAACTGACCTGAAATTCATGTGGCACAAAGCTTTCCTGAACTCTTCATGGTTGAATTTTGACGACCGGTTCTGCCCCTTACGGTGTGCCCCTGAGGTGTGATGCAGCACGGCGGGCTGACGGCTGAGAAATCGGAAATAAGCTCCCTGCCTTACAGTGCGGCTCTCCATGGGGCACAGAACCCTCTGCTTAATCATGCACCTCGCGGTGCCCCTCGGCAGCGCTAGCCCAAGGATTTCTACCGAGTATGATAGTGCACTGTGGAGTCAGGCCCGAAGGAGAAAGAAACGTGGAAATCCATGCTTTTGGGAAGAGGAGGCATTTACTGCAGAACTGCGCCTCTCCTGAAGCGATTGCTGGAACTGGTACTTAGAAATTATTAGACATAAAGCAGCTTTTAAAATATCAAGTGTTCCTGCTAGCTTTGAGCTTGTTGGCTTTGTGTATGGATGGGCTTTCCTTTTCGGGGGACCTTCTCATACAGTTAGAAAAGAGAAATGTTTTAAAGAACAGCGGTAAAACTTTGCAAAGGTTGCTGGGGCAAGGTTGGTTTGGGAGGTCCAGAGGTAGGTATAGTGCTTGAAAAATGCTTAACTACTTTTTCTCCTTCGTTAGGTTTTGAGTCATTAGCGTGTCTTTAATTCTTAGATCAGAATTTTCTTCCTACAGCAGTCTTCATGGGGCAAACGTTCTAAAGTGCTGGATGTCCCGTTGGTTCCTCAGGAGCCGGGAATCCAAAGCAGTTCAAAACTCTTTTTTTTGCCTGTAGGCAGTTGGAAAGAAGTTCAGGAATAACACAAGACACTACATCTGTAAACAAGTTCAGAGGAACGATCTGTAAAACTGAAGTACAGCTTAAGAAAGCTGCTATTTCAAACAAATTATAAGATATTCTACTAAACTCTTCCGTGGACAGCAGACCGGTCTGCTGCAGCGCAGTGGGGTGCAGTGCAGATGCTGGAAATCATGTACGTTCTTTTGCTCACATACGTAACCTGAACTTTAGCGCCAGGAGTTAGGGAGAAACCGCCCTACCAACAGGTTGTGGTGTTTGGGGTTTCTTCTGCGTTCCTCCCACTGCAGCAGCTGGCGCTGGCTACTGCTGGCGACCGAGTTTTGGACACGAGGAGCCCTGGTCTGATCCGGTATGGCTGTCCTTGTCATCCTCAGAGCTACAGCAGACACGCCGACGTTACCGAATGGCTTTTGCAGTCAGTAATTGACTATTTTGTAATACTTAGCGTGACCAGATAGATAATTAAAAGAAGGTGATAATTAAGTTTTTCTGTAATGAAAACTCCGTTAAAATTGTGATTGCTGTTATGGACTATGCCCTAAGTTTTGGCAGAAAAGACCAAACAATTTTCAAGTATATCTAGGTTAAAAAAACCAAACAACAAACCAGTCCCAGTTTACCAAAAGCGTAGCCAGGTGCTTTAAAATGTATTGCAGCCCAGAGTGCTGTTTAGGAAGAGACCTGCCTGTGTTTCTTGAGTGTCATGGAAAGAAAAGGAAAAAAAAAGAGAAAAATAAAAAGAAATATTGGCATTTCTTTTTGATCAGAAGCTCTCCCGTTTGCCAGCATATGTTTGAGTTCTGCTCGCCTGTTCCCGAGGAGCTGGGAGGCGCTGGGAACAGGCACCCTGAGGGTGCGCTGACTCCACTGGATTTTCTGCTTCAGATGCCACCGAGAGCGGAAAGTTGGATTCGGACTGGGCAGAATTGGTGTGAATGGGCAGTTTAACTTCAACCAGTTAAAACTAGGGAATCAGATGGAAGCTACAGTGTCTTTATTGGAGTCATCCTCTGTTCCCTCCGCGACCACAGGAAGGCCAAGATGAATGTGTTCTGCGTGCTCAGCAATTTTCATGGCTAAAAAGTATTTAAGGAGAAAACAATGCTGTTTCCTCTTAGAAATTCAGTGCTGAAAAGCTGCTGAGTTACAGCTGATGTGGTGATAAGTCCTTTCCAGCAGGCGCAGTTGTTAGCTTTGGGGCAGAGCTGTTTCTGGAGACGGTGCTGCGGGATCCGTGTGGATGCTGAGGCGAGGGGTGGAATGTCACCAAGCTGTAATTAGCTCTGGCCGAATGACCGTGTTCTCTTTTTCGCTCTTCTAAAGGAAGCGAGTGCGAGGGGCGTGTGTGTGCCTGTGCACTGTGAGAATACTCGAATGCAAAGTTGGCCACTTAGTTCTGTGTCGTCTCCGCCTCTGCCTGAACGAGCTTTGCTTTGCCCTGTAACCCAGACGAAGGCACTGCCGGCCGACCACCCGCTCCTTTGGGTTTGCAAGCACATCAGTTTTCCTCTTGCCTGTGAGCTAGTCTGCCCTCGCGAGTGCCCGATAGCTTCCTTTCTCAGCGCCTAAAATCCCCTCCGTAAACCCACTCCGCCTCTGTTCTAACACCTCTTCTTCCCAGAAATCCAGTTGGGGAGGGGGACTCTGGATTGCCAAATCTGGAGTGCTGTTTGTGCCCAATTCTGGTTAAGATATCTTAAGAACTTTATGGCATTTGAACACTGGCTTTATTATTTATTTTATTTTATTTTATTTTTTAGTAATCTCGCTAGGGTGGCTAATCAACTAATTTATTTAATTCATTAGTATATTAATTTCTATTGCTTTCTTCCTTTCAAATGCTGCCCCTCAGCCCGTCTGGCATGTTTGATTATGACTTTGAGTAAGTTTGACTTGAATTAGTACTTGTGCTGTGTTGTTAGTGTGTAGACACCAATGTGCCTTTTGAGACCTTTCTAACCCATAGTTTATCTGTTTAATTGTAGGTATGTATATTAGGTTAGGCTGGGAAGTATTTTTTAAAAACAGAAAAGCGTGATGGAGGTAACATTTTATTTAATAACTTCAGCAAAATTAAATTAACTTCACTCTTCTTTACCTTTCTATTTCATTTTTAAATAGATCAACTTTTTAACTTAAAAACTTAGTTCAAAAACTGATTCTTCTGGCTTTGCTTCTTAAGGAGATTAGTGTAGACTTGGATATTTCCTTCTGGAAAAATGTAATAAACTCCGTACCTTTGACTCGTATAATCCCTGTCATCTTAAACTCCTCTCTTCCAAGTAAATAACCGTTACCACTATGTCTGAATAATTACCTGTGGCATAGTTACACATCTAACAAATTAACATAGAGCATGCGTATTTAACCTTATTTCTTTGTGCTGCACAACTGCCCTGTGATTTTTATTATGAACCTTTATTAACTCTTTTTTTGAGCGGACGGAATAATAAAGAATCCACTCTCCGTCTCTTTGCTGCTCTCTTGTCCAGTAATACTGGGACAGTGATTTGGCTCAGCCGCATTGAGAATGTGGATTGCATTAACCAAATAGTCTTTGTTGTAGCCTGTGCCATATGCAGTAGCTGGTTCTTTGAACTCTAGTCTTGGTTTAATGTATTGAAATGGACATTTCTCTTATCTTTCCAACCACAGGATTGATCTCAAGTTAAACAAAAAGCCAAGAGCCGTAAGTATCAGTGCTCTGTCATTGTTTTCATTGCTCATCTGTAGACTTGAGTGGCTGACTGACTCCTAATCTTACAAAGCCTCCCTCTGCTGTAATTTAAGATCTTATTTTCACGGTTGAGGAATATCGTGGTATGAAATAAGCATTGTCTTGTGGATTTAACAATAAATAAGCCCAGGTAGGCTTGTTACGAAGCTAGGTCACAGTTAAGTCCTGTGCACTCCTTATGAAAAAAGCTGGTTTGCGTCCTGTCCTTGTCATGATCCGGAACATTAAAAGCATCTGGGTTTGGTTGATGCGTTCTTGAACTAAGGTTTTGAAGGGTTCTTTCTTTTGAATGTTTAGCTACAAGAAAAAAAATCTCTTTTCTGTTTTGCTTGCAACTAGTGGTATGTAGAAGTGAGAGAAGACTGAGAATCCCCACTCTGCAAGCAGGATTGGAAGTAGAAAGACATTAATGTGCCTGTCCTTTCCTTTCTCTGCAGGACTACTAAACTCATCAGTGCTGATGCTTCTGGGATTTAGGTCTACATGAATCCCCACTGAGAAAAATGCCAGTCGACTGAATGAGCGCGATGGCAGCTCTCTGGCCAAGCGTCTGCGGACGGGAGTGGCTCACGCGAAAGAACTTACATGGGGGAGAAAATCTTGGACCATGTACTTTGCATCCTTTTTAAATCACCTGAGTTGCAGGAAGACTAAGGTGTAGTAGTAGTAGTAGTAGTCGTAGTCCTGAATTCCTGACTATTCTGTGCTTCCACCTCAGTCGGGAACTTCCTAAAATTGGCTGATCTTGCTGCTGCCACCCCTGTCATCTGCAAACCCATGGAGAGGTTTCTCTTTTTCCACTGGAACTGGGGTATGATTCAGTACGTCCCATCCGTGTTGTTAAGACTTAGATTACTTTTGTTGCTGATACTTAGCTTTGTAGTTTTGGTTTTGTTTTTTTCTTGATTTTTTTTTTTTTTTTTTGTTTAAACCAAAGTGTATAGTTAACAAATTGACTTTTGGTTCCTTCGTTTTAATCCATGTAGAGTGGAATGTTCTTCATTTTGTGGAACAGCTCATTTTGATTCTTACTCAAGCAGAGAAGAAGGTGGTTAACCCTTTTCTCTAATTTTAAACACCATCCCCTAAAATTCATACAGTATCGAAAGATGCAGGGAAGGCTGGAGCTCAAAGCCATCTTGCTCTTTGCTATCTTTGAGGTTGGGTGGATTCTCTTTTTAATACAAACTTCTGTCATTTGTACATAAACAATAAAGTTACATGTTTGTCTCTCTTCTCATGTTTTGTTCAGTCCAAAATGTGACTCCTCGTGCTTTTTATTCTCCATCTGCTCTATGAGGACTTTGCTGGAATTATTCCGCTTCCATGTAGTAGCTGTTCCTTGTCTTGTGACCCTTAGGAGGTTTGCGTCGCGCTTGCTTTCCTCTGCTGTATGTAACATTGAGCACTGAAAGCATTGCCAGGCACCGCTCTCCAGCTGTGTTCGGGTAATCCCCCCTCCCGGTAGGACTTGGGTGTCAGTCAGTGCCTGCTGGCGGTGGCAGAATGCCCCCGGGTAAGGGGTGAGCGGTCTGGATTGCCACTGGAAGAGCACACGGAGGGAGGAGCGAGGAGCGTTGGGTGTTTGTCACAGCAGCCGGGGGGGAGACATCGATGCTGATGTTGAAAGCAGCTTTGCTTTTCTCAAAGCGGTAAATTGCCTTTGCTACCGGCGTCGGAAGGCGTTTGTGTCCGCTTAAACATTGCGGTGGAGAGAGTGCCATGGGCAAAGCTGTGTCGCTTGCAGCCGCCGAGTGCGTGTGCGCGCCCTTCTTACAGCTCAGCGGTCATTCCGTTCCGCTGCGCCTCCGCTTCCCGGGTGTCTCGGGTCCTGTCCGGCTCCCGCCAGGCAACCCGCTCCGCGCAGAGCGGCGCCCGGGAGCGAAGGCCGATGTGTAGGAGCGAAGTTCTCCCTTGTGCTCTTGCCTGGCTCGGGGATCGAGGCAGCTCCGTGTTTGTGCACGCTGGGAGCTGGCTTATCCCGCGGTAGCGCGAGCGGCTGGCGCTCTGCTGTCAGGGGCTGGCGGCTGCTTATCCGGGGGGTGTCGGGATGTAACGGCTTAACGGGTGAGCTGCAAAGCTGTCCTACTTTTTTGTGTTTTAAGTTACAGGGGTTAAGTACAGGGGGGTGGAAGACCTAGGAAACAACAAACTTCTAAAAGGCCTTGCTTTCTCACAGTTCTGGAAAAAAAGAAGTCTTAGCTGATGGTTTTTGATTACTTGGCCTTGGTGACAAAGCAGGTTTTCTCCCGCTGCTGCCGCTGTTCCAAAGGAAGGATGGCAGGAGCGCCTGAGCTTCAGAGGGTAAAAATCTTTGCTGCACCACTTTGACCTCGAGCAAAGCCGCCGTACCTTTTTGGCCAGAACGTGTACCTGCAGAGAAACAGCCCAGGGCTCGTGTAGTTTGGAGTTCTGTGTGCACAGGCGTGTTTTGTGGCAAAGTGTCAATATCGGCTCTGCTTTCGCTGTGGTGTGCATTAGGGGTGCTGCGGGGACAAGGGGAAAACACAACCTTTCCTGCCTCCGGCAGCGTTTGTCACTAAAGGAAGGGGACAGCGTGTCCGGATGAGGACAGTGGCTGATGGCAGCAGCCCTGGGGAGTGAGCACATCGATCGGGGCAGAAAGCTAAACGGCAGATGCTTGGTTCGCAGTTAAAGGCGCCTCATTCTGCTGCTGCACAGCTATGCCCTCCCAGGCCCTGCTGCCCCGCAGCGGCGCTTTGGCTGCCAGGAGAGAGGTGAGCTTGAGGCCGTGTGGCCCCGTGCGGTCTGTCCCAGCAGAGGGACCCGCCGCTCGTCCCACAACAAACCCTGATGGCCACGGCTCTGCAGCCGCAGCTCCCCTGCAGTGCTGCCCTAAGGTGCAGGGGCTCGGTTCGCTTTGGGAGCATAAGCACCGTCACCTACAGGAGGGTTGTGAGACGGATGCTGGAGTCTGACTCTGGCCGTTGTGCCTAAAACTTCTGTTTAATTTCTGAAGACTTCTATTTTTCTTCCTGAACAGCCAGAGTGATTAAAGATCCCCGGGACAGCCAGTGCCTGGCCTTGGACACAGGCGTCAGAGCGAGCTGCACAGGCTTTTACCTAAATGCTGATGAAAGCTATAAGCAGTAGTTAAAAATAAGTCACAGCTCATTTTCTCGCAGAAGATGAATCTGAGCAGAGCAGATGAGGGGTGGCAGAGCAGCAACTGTCGTTATGGCCACCAAAGGTAGAGCAGGAGAAACGCTAATCCCCTGCGCAGCGTCGTCACCAAGAGGATTAGGCAGGAGTTTATCGAGCCCAGGGAAGCGGCCGAGCAGCAGCCGAGAGCTGACACCAGGCAGGAGGGGCAGCAGCCGCGTCGGGGAGGGTCCGCGCGTGGCCCTTCGCCGGGTAAGGGGGCAAAGCCGGGGCGGGGGAGCGGGCGTCCCCCCGGGCACGTGTCCCAGGGGCTGGGAGCTGGCCCCACCAGCGCTCGCCCTCCCTGTGGCTAGTCTGGCACTGGGCGAGCCGGGCTGGACGCCGGCGTGTGGTGGTGCCCCCCGTGGCTGCCACGTGTCCCCGCGGTGTGCAGAGCGTGGCGGGTGAGCGAGGCGGCAGCTCGCGGGGGCGCGGGCACATCACCTCTCCGTCTCCCGGTCCGCAGGGCCCCCCATGGGCAGGCAGCGTGGCCTGCGGGCGCCCAGGTGGAGGCAGCTCCTGCGTGCGGGGTGCTGGTGGCTCCTGTCGCTCTCCGGGACGGTGCTCCAGGGGCTGCGGTGGCTCTGGAGGCTGGCGTGGGTGGGTACCGCGGGGCCCCGTCCCTAAGGCCCTTCATGCACGTGTGCCAGCTCCAAACATGGATCGTGTCCAGCCCCCGGGGTGGGGGCATGGGCTGGGGGCACTGCCGGGGCTCCATCGCCCGTCCTGGTGGTGCCGGGGGCTGGGGGGTGTGGGGGTGTCCCCACCACAGCAGCATGGCGGGGGGATCGGGACCCTCATCCTCAGGGGCCGCCTCTTGGCTTGGGGGACTCTATGGTTCCCCCCACCAAGAGCTCTGGGGCCGTGGGGCCATTGCTGTGGGCTCCGCGCTCCCCGGGGCGGGTTTGAGCCCACCGCTCTCACTGTGTGGCCGCCGTCCTCTCCCCAGTACCTGCTGATCTGCTACAAGAGCTGCTGGGACGGCGCCTTCCACGTCACCGAGGAGGTAACTCTCCCAGTGTGGCCCCACACCGCAGGGGCTGTGGAGATCTCCGACCCCCGGACATGGCCGAGCGCGGTGACGTGGCCTGTTGGGTGGCCCTGTGGCACCGTAGGTCCCCAGGGCATGGCACGGTGGGGTTCCCCAGTCAGGGTCGGTGCCAGGGGCCGTCCGGGCTCGGCTGCCCGTGGATGGGTCAGTCCCCATGGTCCATGGTGGCTTTCAGCTCAGCACGGCACTGCGCTTGAGGCTGGAAAGTGGCAGCGAGGGGAGTGAGGAGGAGGACGGGGGCTCCATTTCTGCGCTGGAGCCTGGGCAGGCAGGTGCGTGCCCGGCACGGCGGTGCGGGCAGGCGGGGGTGTCCCTGGTGCAGGGGAGGGGTGTTGCGGGAGCTGAGCTGTGGTGCCAGGGCAGTGGTGGACTGGCGGCGGCACAGTGATGCCAGCGAGGCCGTGCTGGGGAGACTGGAGGCGCTGGAGGCTGACGTCCGCTTCCTCTGCACCGAGCTGGGCGCCGAGAAGCTGCTGTGGAGCAGCCGGTTCCTGGAGCTGCTGCGAGAACAGCAATGCCTGCGCCAACGGGTGAGTCCCCCATGGAGCCCCCAGCGCCCCCCGTCCCCTCCGGTACCCCCGGCCCTCACCGCCCGTCCCAGCTGCAGGAGCGCCCGCGGCGGTGGGACAGCAGCGACAGCCCCGAGCTGCTGGGGGAAGCAGAGGACCAAAGTGCCAGCGGGAGCGAGGGAGAGAGCCCTGCAGGTAGCGGCTGGGGACGTGGGGGGACGGGGAGGCAGTGGTCGGGGGGGGAACGTGCCGCCTGCAGCCAGGGCTGGGGCAACGCGCTGAGCGCCGGCAGTGGGCAGCACGGGGAACCCACCAGCTCCCGCCTGGGCACTGGGCAGCACTGGGAGGTGAGGGTGCCGGAGAAGGCTCCCAGTCCTCTGCAGCAGTCGCCACTGGGAGCCCAGCTGGGCACTGGCACGCTCGGCAGAGCTCCGGCCGTCACTTCCCTCCCTTCCTCTTGCTCTGCTAAAGGACGCCGGTGGATGGAGCCACCCTGGCAGCCAGCCCCGGGCCCGGGCAGCCTTTTGGGGCCAGCGGCTCCGTGACGGGCAGAAAATGTAAGCGAAGGTGTAAGCAGGGCGTTGGCGAGACGGGAAGGAGCCACATGTCCTTCCCTGCTCAGGCACCGCAGGACACAGGCCAGGATGGCGCGGTCCCGGTTGTGTTCCCGTGTCCCTGTATGTGTCTCCACCGCTCCGTGCCAGGCGGGCCCTGCCCCGTCCTGCCCGGGGAGCAGAGCTGCAGCCGATTCCCAGAAGCAGGAGCCAGCCCGGTGGCAGCTCAGGGTGAGCCACTGCCTCCTGGGCTGCCCAGGGCAGGTGACAGCCACCCCTTGCCCGGTGCTGACTGTGCCCTGGGCGGGTTGTCTCTGGTGGAGCCCAGCGAGGAGCATCTTGATCTGCTGGGACTTGTTGGGAGCCTCCAGGAGCGAGGAGTAAGGCCACCACCAGCTCCCAGTCACCTTGCGCAAGCTGGAGACACTGGGGCCACGGATGGATTGCAACACCCCAGTGCTGCCCCGTTTACTTCCTCGCTGGCTGGATAAGTCCTCTCCATCAGCTGCTCCGCACATACGTTGCAACCCTCGGCCGGCTCCTTGCGACAGCGCTCAGGGGGAATTGGCTCTCCTGGGGCGGCCGAGGGGCCCTCGTCCCTGGAGAACGGCTCAGCCGGGGATGCTGTGCCACGGGAGGGGCAGCCCCGAGCGGCGCAGGCTCAGAGCCGCCCAGGGCACGTGTGGGCAAACCCCACTCTGCCCCTCCAGAGCCCCCGGCCCCGCCACGGGAGAGGAAGGGTCCGGGGGCTGGAGGAGGGCGCTGAGCCTCCCACCCCCAGGAGGGCAGATCCGCCATGGCCACAGCCCTCCACGCGCGATGGATCGGCCTTGGGCTCCCGTGAGGGGCGCGGGGGTGACGGCCGCCCTGTGCCCAAGCCCCGGTCCAGCCGCAGGGCCCGCGTGCTGCTCCCCCCCCGCCGTGGGCTCCCCGCACCGCTGCTGCACAATACAGACGGCCGCTTCCCACCCGGCGCTTCGCTCGGTCTCTGCACTGTGCGGGCTGGGACGGCTGCGCCCCCGCAGCAATTCGGGGAGGGGGTGCCAAGCCGAGCTCTTGCTGAAGCAGCGAGGGGAGCGGTGCCCAGCCCAGGGCACGAGCGGTGTGTGCCGCAGCCGCGATTCCGTCAGGGAAGTGTTCATGGCAAAGGTGAACCGTGCTGCGAGGGCGACGTGTGGCAGCAGCACTCCCCCTCCCGGGAGACAATCCTGCCCCGCGCGAGGGCTGTGCGAACCAGCCGCTCCGCGCCAAGAGGTGGGCAAAGTCTCCATCGCTGTTCCCACTGCTCAAAACGGCTCTCCCCAGCCCTGTGTGCACGGCCCAGGCCCCGGCACCGCGCTGGCTGCCACCGCCAGACTCTCGGTGGCGGTGACCCCACAAGGGTCTGGCACTTAATAACTCCCCAGAAGTGCCCCGTGAAGGGGGAATGAAGCCACTCGCTGGCAACTGGCTGCAGCTGCCCCCGAGAGAAGGCAGCCACCGGCACAGGGGCACCTGCCCTCGGCCACGGGCAGCACGAGGCTCCCGCCGGCACCGCCCGCGAGAGGCGCAGGCACAGCTCGCTGGGAGCGCGGCCGTGCCACCGCACACGCGCACCAAAACCCGGCCCGTGCATTAGGCAGGGAGCAAAAGCTGAACAAATGTGTGCGCATGTGCCTCATCCCTTTTCTCCTGCCCTCCCTCCTGCTGGCGCTTGCTGTGGGCGGGAGTTGTCACTTGGGGTGACTGCAAGGATCCCCCCCCGGCACATGGCTGAGGGTCCGCCGGTGACCCTGCTCCTGGTGGTCCTGCAGCCCTGAGAACTGACTTTTCTGGGGACTCTGTTGTCGCGGTTTCGTTGCCAGCACCAGGCAGACATGCCTGATGCTGCTTGGGAACCAACGCCGCCACGCTGTGGGACGGCTGCCACAACACTGGGCCTGCTGCCGTCCCCAGGGCCCTGGAGAGCACAGGGAAACCGTCCCCACGGCCCTGCTGCGGTCCCCACGCCTGCCTGGGGAGCTGGTGGGGCGCAGGGAGTGGGGACGGGCTCCCACAGCCAGCAGGGATCGTTACCCCCAACGTGCCCGTGCAGCACCCCACACCGTCAGGGAACTGATGCAACACAAATAACAGCAGCCTGACTCATCCTGCACCGACCTGGCTCCCGCACCGCGTGTGAGATGGGACAGCCCCACGCTTCTTAGAAATACCAAAATAAATCAGGTCCTGTGAGTGAGCCACTCCTGCGCCCCCGCTGCAGCAGCCCCCAGCCCCAGGCTGGCCATCCCCTCTCCTGCAGCAATCACAGCAGCATCCGTGCAGAGACCTCAGGAGCACCGGCGATGTCGGACAGGAGCTTTGCAGCGATGCAACGAGGTCCTGGCACTGCTGCTGCCACCGTGCAGCTCTCCAGCGGCAATCCACGGGGCTGTGCTGGAAATCCCCTCCAGCCCCGCTCCGAGCGCAGCTCAGGGACTGCGGTGGCCGGGGTTCAGGAGGTGGAGGGTGAAATGGAGCAACACAAGCTACGCTCACCAGCTCTTCCTCCCCGCTGGAGCAGCCCCCGCTGCAATAGCTGCCTCGCAGCCTGCAGGAACCTTTCCCCAGGGCCAACACAGCATGCAAATCCTCCTGACCTATTGCTCAACCAGACAGCTGTATTTACTCCAAAGCATTTGTGCAATGCGGGCTTTGGGGCAGGGGGGGAGGCAGCCGGGGCGCGGGGAAGCTCAGGGGCTCCGCTTGCTCGGGGCACTCTGCTCCCAGAGAAAGGGAGACAGCAAGAACGCACTTCTGCTGCCCTCGGGCAACTCCTTAAGGGAAAGCTCTCCCCGGGCAA
Source organism: Pluvialis apricaria (assembly GCA_017639485.1). Lineage (NCBI taxonomy): Eukaryota > Metazoa > Chordata > Aves > Charadriiformes > Charadriidae > Pluvialis > Pluvialis apricaria. The sequence goes on along the minus strand of CM030027.1, from coordinate 8,124,565 downwards.
ACCCTGGCCTTAGGGAGCACAGGGGTGCTCAGGGCCCAAACCCCAAAGCTCGGAGAGAGGCCGGTGAGAGGAATGCATGGCTGAAGGGCGAGCACTGCACCCGCAGCACTCGGCCACCCCCAGCACACCCCCAGCCCCCCGCTTCCCGTCCCTCCACGGGACCCCGACCCTCTCCAGCTCTGGCACCTTTCTGTTTGCTTTGGTGCGACATTCACCCTGCGGAGTCACTCGCTTCCGGCGTTTCTGTCCTACCGCACCCCAAACCGCCCGTGAAACACGCGGTGCAGAGCTGCTGCTGCGCTCGGGACGCCTCTTCCTATGTGCAGGGAGAGAACCATCCCTGCGGCCTCAGCGCTGGGTGAGAACAGCGGTTTGATGCTGAACCTGCTTCCTTGTACAGTGGCCTGCCCCGGACGGTGGCATCGCCACAGCCCCCATGTGACACCGCGCACACATGTGCGCACACAGCAGCCCCTTTCCCACGGCCCTACAGGAGCCCTGGCTCAGATTCCTGCCTCTGGAAACGCCTTAAAATGTTAGCGTGGAGCTAGCCACATCCTGGAAATCCCCCGATGGGAGGGAACCAGATGGGTTCAAACGAAAGTTCAGCGAGCGAGAAGGGCACAGGGCAGCTGGCGCAGGGGAGCGGCGAGCAAAGCCCGGGGAGCAGGAGGCCCCGCAGGCAGCGCCTCAGCCCCGCTGCGCCGGGAGCGGGGCTGCCTTCACCGCCCGCGGCCCTGCCCGGGTCACCGACCGCACGGGGGAAGGAGAGGCCAGAACCCAGCAGTCTCTGCCCTGACCTCTGCCACAGCAGAGCTTCCCATTTCTTCCTTCCCTCTTTTGAGAACTGATTTGAAAAAAAAGTCCAAGATGCTCTGCAGCACTGACTTCTGAGGGAGGGCTCTTCCCCCGCCTGTTCATCCTTTTGTTGTGCAGTGGAAGCAAAGTTTTTCCTTTGATGATATTTACCTTTTCCATCTATTTCTTTGCCTTCCCAGTTGTGCTAGAAGAGACAGTTCTCCTTCTCTCTCCCCAACACACATTGGTGGACCCCTCTCTACAAGCGCTCCCACTCACCCTCCTCGCTTTCACATCAAAGTTTTTCCTGCCCCGACCCGCCGTCCTCTGCTCCCTTTACACCCCCTTGCCCTTCTGCGGAGGATGCAGCCACAGCCCTCTCCTGCCGGAGCAGGCACTGGGCTCCAGCAGGGAACGCCACCCGTGACAAGTGAGAATGACCTGACCACTGCTGGAGGGTGAAGGATGGCACACTTGATTTGGAAGGAAAGAGCTAGTGACGGATGGGCTCGCCAGTCTTGTTTTGCAGAGTTCACAGCTTTCAGCCAGCTCCCGTTGGCCCCACTGTCCAACAGAAACAGCCGTGGGTCATCTCAGCAATTCTCCTCCTCTTTCCTTCACCCCATTCTCCAGCTCAGCCTGGGAGCTCCCCCTTTTCAAGAAGAGCAGCAGCCCTTCCTCACCCTGCCGGGGAAGGAAAGGCTGCTGGGCGAGGAGCCAGCCTCCTGCGGGGCTCCGCACGAGGCCGACAGGATGAAGGCAGGGCAACCCCGCTGCAGCACAGGAAGCTTTCGACGGGGTGCCTGTGCCTGACCTCCTTCACTCTCATAGATCAGTAAGGTGACAAGAAGATCTAACCTATTTTAGATGGATAAGAAACACAATGCAAACACACAGCAGTCATGACAGGTCCTCCCTGCCGATGCACCCCGAGGAAGCGGTAAGCCACAGGATGCGTCTTGAAAATTCCACAGTAACAGCACAGCGAGAGCCCGCCCGAGCGCAGCAGCCTGCGGGGCGCAGGTAGGCAGCCCCTCTGACTCCGTGCGGAGCGGGGAAATATGCAGCAGTGACAGTTCTGATCAGCACTCCCAACCTTCCCCGAGCGTCTGGGCACCACGGGGAACGGGCCCACCGGGATGCGGGACAGGCGAGCAAGCGGTACTTACGCTCAAACACAGAGGATGCTGCAGGGGCAGGAGGCACAGGTTCACTCACGCAGAAGCCTTGTGAGAGAGAATGAGAGTTCCCAGAAACAGCAGCTGGACTTCGGCTGGGTTTTCTGGGTGGCATGGCAGCTTACACAGCAGCAGTTTGTGGGAGTAGTTTTGACCAGATTTGTGTTAGGGACTGACCCTCCCAAATTGCTCTGCATGCCACCAGCACTGTCACTGCAATAGAAGAGTTCATATCATAACCAAGCTCTTCCCTCCCTGGTTATGGTAATGAACCTCTGTGCTCCTGCACCGATTCCTTTTGTTGTATCGGTCCAGCTTTGAGAGAAATAAAAATAAACATTCCCCCCTGTATCTACGCATCCTGCAAAACTAAAATTACCTATTAATGTATTTTACTGCAAGACCAGCCTTAAAATCCTGCAGCATTTTTCAGCTATAGACCCCACTACGAACAGCCGAAGAGTCCTCACCTGGTTAGAAGGTCTGATCAACTCCACGGCACATCGCTTAACGCCCTCCCCACCACGACCCCGGACATCATACACGTGCAGAGCCACACGAGCTTAGCGACACTGCGGGCACTCGGAGCGTTCCTCTCCCACAGCCAATAAATGACCTTTCAGACTGTGAGGTTCAGATTTCAGATTTGTTTTTCAAAACAAAGCACTATCTCCGGGAGCACCTGCTTTCCTTGTTTTTGATTAACTAGAAATAGTCATTGCCCTGTATTAAATTAAGAACACAAATTTGAATAAAGACCATAAAGTTATTTAACAAGTCAGATAAGAACGTGCTGTACTGCAGTATAGCAGGTGGGAGGGGAAGGTTCTTATAGAGAAGTGTCAGCATTGATATTGCTACTGCATTTCCTTCCCAGATCATAACAAAGCTTTAGAGCAAAGTCTTGACATGTCACAGTTAGCATATCATCACACTCAACATCTGACACAGATGTGCTATGTAACTGGATAAAATATATATTTATTTCCAGACTGGACTGTGGAACTGCCCGTTAAAACTGAAGCACAGCCCTAATTATTTTGGAACAAATAGTGTGAAGTGTCCTATTCTTTAGTCAGCACCAGAAACAGCCAACAGAACTGCAGCTCTCATACTGCAGCTCGAGCCACACGCCAGCACACTGCCGCCTCACCGCACCTCGACCGCCAGCGAGGCGCACTGCCCTGTGCGGTGAGCTAACTTCAGTAACGCCAAACAACCAGTAAACACTGGGCATGCTATCATCTGCTACAGCAATTTGATTTGTTTGACCTGTCACACGGCACCAGTTAACCAACCTGTCAAGGTTCAGGCATCAGACCGTCGCTGCCATCAGACTGCGTGCGGAGATCTAAGATTGTCAGGGGAACCCCAGGGAGGAAGGATAATTTCTCTGACTTTCCTGGAAAGCCAGCCAAAACGCTGAACGGTCTTCCAAAAAGCCACCAGAGACCAACTAATTCAACTCAGCAGTTTTTATTTATATAACAAATTGTTACTTTGCCATGGCTTTCACATGGCTGCCTCCATTCAGTACATAAACTATATACTGCATAATGATACAGAAAGTTCAGTAAAATGTCAGCTTGTGAGTATAAAATGTTAGTCTTCTGACTGCAAGAGAAGAAGCATATATCAGCATTCCACCAGAAAAACAAAACACACCACGCCAAGTAACACAATGGCTGAGTCGAGACTCGTGCTAATTAAAAACAGCATCAAGCAGCAAGTTGCTGGACAATAACATTAAAAACCATTTTTCCTGTAATTTACAAATATGCAAAGTATCAGGTTACTTAAAATTAAGAAGCATTTTGCTTACTAACATGAAACATTACTAATCTGTAATGTATCATAATTAACCAGGTATACAGGTTTCTGTGTCCCTGTGGTTTGTACGGCACATGGTGCCAGTCTGGGTCGGTCACACCTCGGACAGGCAGAGGGAAGGACAGCGACAGACAAAGCCGCTCCCGAAGAGCGTTCTCAGGAACAGCTGTATTCCACTCTCCCCTTCAGAATTCGCCACTCAAGGACCTTGGTTTAACCACAAGATGGACGTATTTAAAAAAACATAACAAAAACCCCAGATACAATGTGTATCAACAAATCAACTGCTTCTGGCCTGCACGTGCAAGAAACATCTTTGCATTCTGAGCACAATGAAATCCCAGGACCAGAACCAATTACTACAGCAATTGGTTTTGCATATTTAAAGTCTATTACAGTATCTACAGTAAAAAACACCTTACAGAGTAAGAGGGGATAAAAGGGGAACAGTCTTACCAAATAAGTCTTATTCTGTATTTTTGGATGCTGCTACAGTTTGACAAAGCCGAAGGGGACAGGAAAACATTAGTAAGGAGGAAGATGCAGCAACAGCTTTACAGAGAAAAATATTAAGGAATCCTCTGGAACAGTACTGGCAGCAATCCAGACACGACTACAGCTGTTTTACCGAATGCTCAAAACTATTGCTGTCTGAGGACAGAAGGCACAACATCATAAATCCTCCCTGTCAGTGCTGTACAGAGATAGCCTAAGACAGGTTACCAGCCAAGGTCAATGTTTTAGAGCAGCATCAACAGCGTGGCCATCCACGTGTTCTGACAACTGCATTTTTCAGCAAATGCCAAACACCCAGCTCGCATGCAGCTTTGGAGCGGTGTCCGGCCTCATCCTGAGGAAGGATTGCACTCCCAGCTCCTCTTATTTCTGGGAGCTGAGCTGCTTGCTAAGCACTTGTGGTACGTATTGGAGAATCACCTCATCTCAGGAAGGTAAGTGTAAGTGGGAGGGGTGTGGAAAGCATCATTACAGAAGTGCACCAATAAAACCAAATTAAAGTCAGCTAAACCTAGCTTCATACTAGATTTATAATCCAACATTTTCCACAGATCTGCATAGTAGGATTTAGTAAAGAGGCTTAGTTAAGAGCTAAGAACAGCCTTGACAATGCATTTCAGTCTTCACAAATAAGCCTTACGCCACTGCAAAGGTAATGCCCCCTTATCTCTCACGAGCCCCCCGAGTCCCTGCTCCCTACGCCCGGTAATACTCTAAGCCACCTCAAAACTGAAGTTAACGGGAGGAGTCAGGTCACACTCGGTTCTGAACTGCAGGAATTTAGGCTGTGCCTGTCTCCCCGTGCGACCCCAAAGGAAAAATCCTGCTCTGAAGCTGCAGCCTCTGCTCCTGTTCATCACCCAGAGCCTCTTCAACAGCCTCTGGGGAAGATGGGACCCTAGGGTGCTCTCACCTAAGAGGGGCACACTCATGCCTACACCAGAATTTGCTGTAAGCAATACCACATCTGGTACTCAGCCTCCAACTGGAGCCTGGTACTTCCAAGGAATAAGGAGGAGCCCTCAGCAGGCATCTACGGCAGCTACAGAGCGCAGACACCACCCCTCAAGCTTTCCACGTGCCCGGCTGCCCTCGGCGTCTGCCTCATATACCTGGGTTCTGCGACTTGTACGTTAGTATCTCTGCAGCTAGCCTTTGGGGATCCAGAAGCCGAGGGAAACGGCTCATCACAGCATCAACTAAATGGGGATGGAATATGCCACACAGCTTGACGTGCACGTTGGCCCGCTCCTCTGCAAACTGGTCAGAGAGCGCCCACTGGCAGGAGTCCCCGTATGCCGGCCCTGGAGCTCTCGGTACTGAACGAGGATCTCGCACACTGGGAGACCTCACTTGAGGCGGCGGCATCTGGTACGGTTCCGACCAGTACTCACGAGAATGGGGTGGAGGGGTATTATACTCATTGGGCAGACTGTATTGCCCAGCATTAGCTGGGTGTACGGGAACCCCATAGCCTGAGAAAGAGTGAGGAGGTCCTGAGTGAGATAGCTCAGGGCTATACTGCAAGAAGCTAGCACCAGAGGAAGAAGATTTATGGGAACCATGCTTGTAAGAGACCAGACCATTTTGCTCTAAGCCGGGAGAATGTGGGTAGACAGGTCTCTGCCTGCCGCAGGTGCAGACCGCCACCTGATCGGCATGGGAATGCTCACAGTGACTGGCGGATCTGTAAGGCCACATGTCAGACAGTTGGTTCTCCAGAGACCCAATGCCTGAGTCAAGATGCTCCTGAGAGATATAAGACAGAGAGTCCATATGAGGCTGCTGGTACCTGTCAGAGGACCTGTGGCTCCCACTGTTAGGAGGGACAGTGCCTGACACACAGCCTTTGACCTGAAGCGGAACATCGCTGGGCTTTGCTTTGTGGGTCAAGCTTTTCCTCTCTGCAGAGACCTTCTGCAAAGAGCCTTTATCACTCTCTGTGGGCACTGAGCACAAGAAATCTGCCTGGGAACCTCTTTTGCCCTTTTTCTCCTCCTTGGCACCGGTACTTCTGGTAGGAGACAACCTTGCATTGGCTCGGAGTTCATCAGCTAATGAGCGCTGGGGCTGATTGATCCTTTCAGGGTGGTAGAATTTACACTTAATTCCATAAGTGCATTTCTTCCCTGCAAGGAAAGGCAGAGCATGGAATGAGCATGGAACGACCAGCTGAGTTTTACGAAGTGCATGAATTGCACTTGCACAGACACCTCAGTCTTCACGTTTAGAAGGCAGGTCTTACCATAAGGGCACTGTTGTTTCTTGTGTTCTGGTACAACAGGTTTCTTTCTGAGAAAGTTATCCAGGCTGGGGCCATGTCGCCCTAAGGGATCATCTGGAGGCATAAACCTAAAAAAAAAACACCTCAATCAGGAGCAGTTCACTTTCTTGGGGCAGGGTTTCATTTCTTCTAGAAGTCTCCTGTTTCATTGAAGGTGAAAAGCTATCTGAGCCCTAAAAAGCTTTCCCATTTCACTGCAGTGACAGCTCTCCTGTCACCTGGTAAAGACTGGCACAGAGTGCTTCACTTCAGGCACAGAAGAGGTTTTGTGCTCAGTTGCTGACCAGAACTAGCACTTGCTGCTGGCCTGCTAATGATCGCCCTGGGAGGAAATCAAGTCCTGGAGCTATCTCTACAGGATTTTTTTTTTTTCCATTCTGTACCAGCATTTTGCCCTTTTCATGCATCACTTGCCATTGTTTCATTAAAACAAGAAAACACACTTGCACAGATCTTTTTTAAAAGCAAAGGAAGAATGGGAACATACTTGTCATTAACAAAGGAATACATCAGCAGACGCTCCTCAATGAATTTCTTCCACTCAGGACGCTCGTTCTGCAGGTCCCGATAAGTATCGTTAGAAACCACAATGCCATCCGACTCATGTGCCAGTTTCACAATGAATCTATCGTCATAACAGACAACACGCTTGCCTCCAACCCGCCTGGAAGGAGTGAAGACCAGAATTTTCTTCTTTTCAAGGTCACGGAGAATGTACTGGTCTAGAACAAACACAACTGTGAACATACTTACACAGCCCTAAGGCCTTCACACTGGTAAAGTAACATTATAAATAAACAAAATTCAGGTAAAGTCATTTCATCTCTCCACAACCCAGCCTATATTCTCATCCCTTTTCTTCTGACAGCCTGACGGATGGTATGAGTGGATTCCTAGCCCCTAGGTGGATTCCTGCACAGCACCCGAGACCACTCGGAGCACACCACAGAGGCTGCTGTAGTACAGCAAGTCCCATCCACATAATCCTTTGCACACAGAGCGCGATTTGCATTTAGACTGGCAGGCTCATATCTTTTGTAGCGCCATACTATATGCATAGACTTCTGAGTAGAGTTACTGAGAAATCTCAGCTGTTTGCAAGTTCAGAGCAAATTCCCCTCAATTTGAATATTTCTGACTAAACTCCCATCGAGCTTTAACTTTTAGCATGTAGAAATTCTGTACAGTCTACAGTGTCAAATATGTAACAGTCAAATACATCGCATGAAGACGTGTCCCTGAAAGTGGAAAAAAATGCAAGTAATAACAGACAAGAAGTTAGGAAGCAGAGCACTGTGACATTCTTTGTTCTCTGAATTATTCCAACTGATCCAGGCAAGAACTTGCTTAGGGGAAAAGTTAATGACTAATTCTCACTGGTCAGCTCAGCTTACTGGATCTCCTACGACTCAGATCTTCCATTCATAAGTTAATTACTAACTAGCCAGAACTTTGCAAGCTCATTAAGTGACAAAGCAGGAAGCCTGAAAAGCTACTTTTGGTTTTCATATTTCCACACCTGTTATAAGTACATCTGGTCGTGGCTGCTCCTTCCTCCAAGATGGCACAAAGACTGTAATATCCTTGTGTCCCCTGTCCCAAAACCACTGGACAGCCAGAAGGATACCTCGGCAGGAGAAAACTTCTTTATTTCCATGGCTGCATTGAAGAAGAAAATTAAGGATTTCAATATTCAGGTTATGTATAGAATAGTCAGGCAATACACTCAGCAAATGGATCCAGCAATTCAGACCACCTCTAGTGAAGAAGTGTCTACAGCAGCACAATCAATATTCATAGCTCATCTGGTGTAAAGGGCAGCGCTAAGATGTTCACAGAATTACTGTTGCTTTTAGCACCTCAGTATACCAATAAACACCCAAATCCTCAGTGGGAGGGAGGAAGCAGGCGTAATGTTGCAGCTGCTCGGAAACACAGCCTTTACTTCAACTCTGGACTCCAGATTTTTTATTTTTAGCTCCGAGTACAACGTGATCTTGAACACCCTTTGTCCCATTCTGCCAGCTAGTGCTGGTGGCTAGCCTCTGCCAGTCTAAACTGCACCCTCGCTAGGGGTTTTCCTTGAGAAGTTAAAGAAAACAAGATATTTTATGCCCTCAAGGACATCAGCACTGCAGAAAGATGCTTCCTCATTATATTATGGCCCAAAAAGTCAGTTACAAATGCACTGTTTGCACAAAATAGCAACATCTCCTCTTAACAGGATCAGTGCTGAACGTCTTAACAGCACTTGGTAGTTTGAGACCAAAGTTTGACAACAGCACAGAAGCTACATACCAATGCAAAAAGCTGCTTCTTAATTATACATTAGGTCATATCAATAAGCTTCCCGAACTTCTACGAGGAAACTACCACTCCTGTTTTACGAGTGCCAGTATTTACAGTGTAATCAGCTCTTCTGTTGATAATGGTTCTGGCAAGCTTTCAACATTTCTGTATTGCAGCCTGATTTGTCATTCTGGGGATCTAATAGCCTATGTTTCAGGATGACACTCTGGTAAGATGCACCATACTGAAGATAACTGGTCTCATAATTCAGTAAGATTTTCCCCACCTGGGCACCACCCCTGCCCCAAGTCTTACTCTTCCCATCTGCACTTGAACGGCATTTCAACTCCCACCACCCCTTCGCATGCTAGTGAACGCCTCCACAAAGAGCTCACATCCCAGCAGAGGCACTGGTAAGCAGCACTAGTACCGTAGTACAACTGTACCACTAGAAAGAAACTTTATTTCTCCTTCTGTTCTCACCCTTCTCCGAAGCTATGAAGAAAATGGAAGAGTTGGACCAAAATAATTATTCTATAAGAACTATACACTTAACACCAAAACTAACACCAAAAGAGACACCCAACGCATCTTCATTAAGAATCCCAAATCACAGAAAGGCTGACGTTAACAATTAGAAGACGCTTTAAAAATTTTCTCCAGTGCCAGCTTGGTTTTGCTATAGATAGCCAGACACAGGTTACTACAGTCTGTTAGAGATAAATGAGAAAAGCAGAGATTTTTTTTTTTTTTTTTTGAGTCCCTGCTACCAATCTCAACTCTACAGAAGGTAGCTAATTGGGCTGATCTGATTTGGCAGCAACCAAGAAAAAATTCCCTTAGAAGGAAGTAAAAGCTAATTTCCACTATGATTTGCATATGTTTGTCAAGAGCTGTTCAGGGAGGCCGCTGTACACACTGCAAATGAATCAGCAGGGAACATCACACCATCAATACAGGAAGTTTCAGAATGGAATTCCCCTTCTAGCAAATTGCTTAAAAAAAAGCCAGACTGCTTTTCTCATGTCAAACTCTGTCCTATCGGCAGCATTATTAGTTATTACCGCCTGGCCTGCCCCGAGTCACATTTGCTGTGATCTCTCCTGTGCTTTTTGGGATAACTTTCATGGGTAAGAGGCTCCTCATTCAAAAAACACAACCGACTCTCTTGTTTAAGCCTGAGCACTTATCTAAGGTAAACTTCACTGCAAGAGTCACACTTATCAGCCCAGGTCTCACAATGGGCCATTTTCCTCAAGCAACTGCACAGCCGCTGGGGAGCCACAGGAATAGGACGGTGCTCTCCTGCGGACACCCCGGTCAAATCTCTCACTCTCTGGCCCTGCTCTATCGCCATCAGAATTCTGTATTTGCCTCGGGACTCGCAGGCTGTTTGTCAGTCACACAGCAGACTGTACCCCATCTTTTCTCAGTCCTGTTCCCAGAACTGTCAACCACGGCTTAGAGAAAACCACACCTGCAAACAAACCTCCACGCAGCACTTTCACCTTAGACAAGATCTACAGTAATGCACACAGCAGCTCTGTGTACACCCAGGTTTATTTGTTACCAAAAAAAGTCTGTGTATACAAACATACACTACAGGACGTACCAAGCTAAAATGCAGTGAAGGAGGCTTGCTTTTGAACTGCAACGACAGAGCCCAGTTCAGAAACCTGGTGTGTTAAATTAACGGCATGCAGACCCCCGCCACGTAGAGGTGGGCAGTGCAGCACCAGGGGCTGGGGTGGGGACAGGCACGTTCACCATCGCAGGGGACAAAAGCCAAGGTGAAAGTAGGGACATCAGGCCAATAAATACCCAGCCCAGAGACCCCGTGGCTACTGGGGCTCCTGCACTCCCAAGTTACCGCTTCAGCCCAAGCGGCTTCGCAGTGCCTGGCAGGACCTGCGCCACCAGCACACCCGAGATGCTGAGGGTGAGTCGCAGCCCAGCCCTGGTGACACGATAGCCTAGAGTGCCCCTTCGACACCTCATCTGTTGTCTACACTGTACGGAAATTCAACCAAAATACAGGAGTCACAATTGGAGACTGGTCTCCACTGCAGGAGACAGCTCCATCTTACAAAGCCTTCTCTAATTAAACCTGTAATTATTTATTGAGCAACTTCCTGTTACAGAAACTTACATAAAGCCATTAGGTAAGAGGACACTATCTTCAGTTATCCTCCTCATAAACTAGAAAACAGAAGGAAACATCTTTATTTCCCAGAAGGCACGCCTGCTCTTGTCAGAACCCTGTGACTGCTGGTGACGGGCTGGCAGAGACCACGGGCAGGAGAGGCCACCAAGGCGGACTCCACCTGCAAACGTGATGCTCATCCTCGTGAGAGATGTGCATACTGGTGAGGTGCCTTGGAAAATATTACCAGCCACTACCAGAGCATCCAGCAGCAGCTGTTTGCACTCAGAAGCCCCCCAAGTTTTTCAGACTCCAAGCTCTTAGTGCTTGGCACACCTCATATCTAGAGGTGACCCCCTCAGTGGGCCACCGACAGCCCCGGGGAGACCGCCGCGCCCACCCAGAGACCCCAAGCGCACCTCATGGCCACATTGCTGCCATCGATAACGATGGGCTTCAGGTTCTCGCTCTCCGTCTCCTCCGGGGCCGGCGCGGGTGTGGGGGTCTTGTTGGCGGCCCCCCCCCGCGGGACCAGCGGGGCCTCCTTGGCCTCCGGGGGGGCCTCGCCGCTCTCCCGCTCGGCCGGGCCGTGCTTCACCAGCTCCCCCAGCACCGTGTTGGTGTCGGCGTTCAGGCCCAGCTTCTGCAGCACGACGTGGATCTCCTCGGAGGAGTAGCCCAGCTTGCGGAAGAAGTCCACCTTCAGCTGCATCTCGGCGGGGTCGCAGGGCTCCCGCCCGGGGACCCCCGCCTCCTCGGGCGGCTCCGCGCCGGGCAGGCCGCCGGGGCCGAGGCAGCGGCTCTCGCTGGGCTCTCTGGCGCTCATCCTCTCTCCGAGCCGGGACGCCGGCGGCCTGGCGGCCGGGAGCGCCTCAGGCCAGCCCGGGAAGGAGGAGAGGCTGCCCACGCTCATGGCTCCCCGCGGGGGACTCCCGGCCTCCGCTCACGCCCCGGACCTGCGGGCCAAGACGGGCGTTAGCAGCGGGCCCCGACCCCCCCCTCCCGGCCCCCGCCAGGGCCTGGCCTGGCCCCCGCCCCGGAGCCGCCCGCCTGTCCCCCGTGCCCCCCTCCCTTACCGGCCTGCCGCCGACGGGCCGCCGCTGCGTCTCCATGGGGCCGGAACGGGTCGGGCGGCGGCCGCCGCTTTATACCGGGGCCCGGGCAGCGCCGCGCCAAGGCGGAAGGGCAGAGCGGGCGGGGGCGGGGGGCGGAGCAGCGGCCGCTTCCCGGTCCGCCCCGCGCCCCGCCCGGCCCCGGCCCCGGCCCCGGCCCCGGCGTGCGGCCTCGCCTCGGGCCCTGCGGCCGGGCCTGCCCCGCCGGCGAGCGCGGCAGAACAGCACAGGGGCCCGGCCGCACACACCCCCCCCCCGCCGCCCCCCGGCCCCTGCCGTTCCCTTTGGTCCCCTTCCAGCCCCGCCGGTGCCTCCTTGCGGAATAACCCCGGCAGATGTAGAGGCAGGTCCCCGCTGCGAACACCTGGGGTTTATGCAAATCGTGTTGCAACGCGGGCAGATTTGCCCCGACAGGCGCGCCCGGCAGGGACACGCTCCCCTCTGCCCCGGCCTGGCCCTGCGCCCCGCTGCCGGGCCCGCGGCCTCCAGCCGGGCCCGGGCGCCGCAAAACCCCCGTTAGCAGAGGCCGGAGAGTCCCGAGTCAGAGCGGTCGGTGGGGTAGAGCAGCTGGTTCCTCAGAGGGCTTTCCAGCTTGTCCTTGGCAGCTGTTACGCTGAGGTTAAAACCATTAAAACTCCACTCCTGGCCCTTTTTTACTCCCCCCGGCCCCCGTCAGAGGTGGGTGTCAAATGGAGTCCCAGAGCTCCAAAATGCGTGCGCGGTGCCTCCTGAGGGAGAGCGCATCTCCGGACCCGTGCGGGTGGAAGGTGGTACGGACCGGCTGTGCCCCCATGCCAAAGCCCAGGCTCTGCCGGGAGCTGGCAGGGGAACACGGCCCCCGCGCACCCAGCGCCCAGCTGGAGAGCCGCGGAGAGCCGCCAGCCGGACCTGGGGAGGGAGGGGAAGGGGCAGAGGGCAGGGGACGGTGGGCTGCACCAGGCGCGGGGACAATCCTGCGGTCACCGAGGAGACGCCGAGGATGCACCGCTGCTGTTCAGTCCGGGCCTACGCTGCAGGCAGAAGGAACGCATGGACACAGCCGCGAGCTTCAGGCACAGCGGCAAAGGTGCTCTGTGTGTTTTTATGTTCTGCATGAGCTGCACCTCCAGCAGCCGGTGCTCGGACACAGCACGCGGTGACACTGAAGTCACCCGATGGAAGCACACAGCAGAGCGCGGTCAGAGGTGCTAGCAGCGTCTCCTGCCCTGGTGGCCCATCCTGTGCCGGCGGTGACCAGCCTGAGGGTGCCCATGCGGGCTGCGCGCCGGGCATGCACCGCGCAGGAGGCTGGAGCCTCTGACACACGTCTCTTGCACCACTTTGGTGCCGGTGTGATGCAGGCGGCTGTGATTCAGCTGGTGGAAGCTTATCAGCCCGGCTTTTAGACGAGATGATAAGAGCCAACAGGAAATATCTGTCAAACACCGGTACCTGTCCCTTGACTATTCGCTAAAGCCACCCTTACAGGCTGTACGTAACTGCAGGAATTGAACTAACATTTCACAATGTGCAAAAATTCTACGTCTCTGACTCCTGATTAATCATTCCTAAACAATTTAATGAAGGTAGTTGCAAATTTGCTTCCCTGAGGCCATGTACCAGAGCCCAACTTAAGAGCAAGGGAACTCTCCCAGTTACAGGAATACATTTGCATTCATCTTCCTTGTGGTTACCCTGAAACAATCATTTTTTCTTGTCTCTGGCCATGTCTAAAACCGCACTGTGTACTCAACAGTAACACACACACAGAGGCTAGATTCAGATCAGAGATAATATCCTTAGTCAGTACTTAAGTAGGTGCTTTCCCAACTCTTCTTTCCCTTGGAATCTACTCCAGTCAGCATGAATTTAGCATTGTTTGTGTGCTTTTGCTTCCAGGCTAAACTCTATTGCACCAAAAAGTATGGCCACAGATGTGCTTTTTATAGGAAATACCCCAAGTAAGAGCCACAAAGCTGGATCTTCTGATCTATGCAAAGCAGTGACAGCCACTGCATGCTGCCTGTTTTGATTTGGCAGAAAGAGAAGCCAGGATAGAGAGAGGGTCTGTTGGCTTCTCCACCCGAAAAGTCAAAAGGGGTCATATGCTGGCCACACCCCAAAACTCTCAGTGGTTACTTTTGATTTTTTTTTTTTTTTTTCCTTTTTCAAATTTGCAAACTGCTTTGAAGAGAAAGTGCTTCAGTTGTTTGGCATCGCGAGGGCTGTTGTGGAGGCTGCAGCTTCCGAGGATACGAAGCTTTCCAGAACAAAGCCTCTGCCAGGATCAGGGATGCACCGAGGCCCTTCGCTGCACCTACAAGGCAGGAGACGTCGTTTCTTCCCGGAGGCACACGAAGGGTCCCCTGCAGAGGGAGAGGGGCTGGAGGAGCAGGGCTGTCCCACGGCGCTGCCTCCTCTGCCCGCTGGTGAGGAAGGCTGGTAGGGCTTCTCAGTTCGAAAGCAAGAAACCGTCTCTCACTTAATTGGTGTGATTTGAAAGTGTATTGACCCGTTCCACTCCGCAGCACAGAGGAAGAGGTATTGCGGTTAAATTCCTTGTGCAAAAAAGCCTGGTGCGTCTTCAGGGACAGTGACGCCTCTGCTGCGCTGTCCCCTGGGCCGCGGGCTGTGCGGCCGCTGCAGCGCTGCCTTCCCGAGGGCTTCCAGGAACCGGCTGCCGTCCTGCTTTCCCCCAGCGTGCCTGAAAGTCCCTGCCCCTCTGTGCTCACCCCCAGTGTCCTGTCCCCCGAGACTTCCGTAAAGCCATTGCCCAGGGAACAGCACCCTGCGGAAACCCACGACCGCAGCAGCCCACTGCCATCAAATTTGGAGCAGTGAGTTGTCCCGGGGTGGGGAATGCCGGAGCTGCACAACAGGGAATCGGGCTGAGGGGAGGGAAGGGAGCCGTACTCAGAGGAGCCTAAATAGCACCAAGTCTACCAGAAGCGTGGTTTCCATTATTACATTTCCCTTATGAAATCCGTCTGATGGATTTCATAAGGGGCACTGAGTACCTGCATGGCATTTTGCAGAAGTGCTTTCTGACCTGCCTGCTCTGCCTCCATGTCCCGGTGCCAACAACCACCGCCTTGTTTTGGGAAAGGCCTCTCGCACAGCCGAGGTCTTGTGCTGTGCACCAGAGGTCAAGCCCTCGCCTCGCAGCCGTCGGACTGTCCTGCTGTGCTGGTGGGGCTGGACGGTGTGCGGGGGGACACGGTCCCGGTCCCCGGGCTGAGGTGCCCAGCGGGGCTCGTCGGGGAGGCTCGGCTGGGGACCGGTGGGGCTGAGCAGGAGGCAGCACCGTGCCAGCAGTCAGGCAGCCACATCGTCCCCTTTCTGCTGCGGGACGGGCCGTCTGCTGGCACTGCTGGGCTGCCGAACGCTGCTCGTGCCTCTGTCCCACTGCGAGATGGCTGCGCCCACAGGAAAGAGGTGGAAATCCCCTCGGCAGCGCAGCGCACGCATGCACGGGGCCTTTCCTGCGCAGGAGCCTGTGAGGGGGAGGGCAGCGGGCAGGCGAGGCCAGATGCTGGACCACGGGATGTGCCCAGGCTGGGCGTCAGGGGCAGCCAGCAGCGTGTCTCATGCTGCTGAAGGGTTGTCTTTCTGAATCAGGGCTCATAGTAAGCAAAACAGGAACAAAAGCATCTGGGGGCAGTGGCGAGAGCGGGGTAGCCCGTGATAGCAGGAGCCCCGTCCCGGGGATGGGCTCAGTCCCTCCCAGCTCTCCGTCTCCTTCCAGTTCTCTGCTGACTCAACGTAAGCTTTCCTCCAGTCTGGTTCCTTGCTCACGAACAAGTCTCGTAAAATCCTGACATCACATTTTTCTAGGGATTTTTCTAGGGATTACCACTCCCATGTCCCCGATTTTAAAGGAAGAGCTCGTCCTCTGGCAAAGCCTTTCATCTCCCACTCGTACCTTTAACGCAGTCAAAATAGGTGGTACTCAAGGATCGCATTATCTGCTGGCAGGGAAGAAGCTGGCCTCGTGCCAGTTCCTTGGGAAGAGATGCTAACGCTACGAAACTATTGCTAACCAGCCTCAGTCAGGAGCCTCGTCAGCAAAGCGGCCGCAGACCTGGCTTGCCTACCTACGGAAGCTCAAGGCAGCTAACTCGCTTTTAAAAATAGGCTAATTAAACTGCATTTATAAATGCCTATATGGGACCACTTATGTTAATTAAGGACAATTTAAATGGCCTTATTTAGTAGCATTTGGGAGTAAATTAAACTGAATTAAGGCCACTTTAATTCTGAATGAGAGTTTCATGCAGAATTTTAATGCTCTTTAATCCACTTTAGAGTTAGTTACTTCAATTTAACTTTCTTAAGAGTCCTGTGTAGTCATGCCCGGGGCAATGAGGGGCAGGAACACCTGTGCCTGCTCAGAGCCTGAGCTCGGGGCTGCAGCCTCTCTGGGAGGGGATGGGGCCGGGGCTGGCTGCCTCGGGATCCATGCGGTCCCGGCAGCTTTGGCATCCTAAATCCCCTGCTCATCTGCCGAGTGACCTAATGGCTCATCTCGCTGCGTTTACCAATGTGCTCCTGGGTGATGGGAACAATACCAGGAAGATTAACTGAGTCCTCCCATCACCTGCGACGCAGGGATTCAAAAGGCTGGCAGAGCTGCGTCTGAATTTTCTTTTACAGTGAGCAGTATAATTTATTACACAATACTCAGCACATGCAGGAATTAAAGGAAAAAACAGGTGATGATTTATGCCCTTTCTTTGGAAGAGGGTCACCATGCCTCATGAGGACAGCCGAGCAATACTGCTGGAAGGAAAGCTTAGCAACATCCCCTTAGAGCAGTTTGCTTTTATAGCCGCAACCACTCACATTTATGGAGATGCTGACTGAGGGACCATCTGCTTCTCTCGCTTGCCTCAATAAAGACGTCGCTGATGGCAGCATCATAGCTGGTTGCCAGCGCGAGAGCCCATCAGCTGACGTGTCGCTCCAGTCTGGAAGCGTGCCCAGCGGAGGCACCGGTGGCAAGGTCACCCCCCCCCCCCCGCAGGCCACCCCGCTCCTGCGCACACGCAGCGGGCAAGAGCCCCTGGCCCCCAACCCTGGGGCGATGTGCCACAGGCGTTCAAGAGGAGAAAAAGTCACTCAGGTCTTCTCAGGAAAAAGGAAAAAGCAGCAAGGGAGAACTAGAGGAGAAGCTAAACAAGGCTTTGCAGAACCTACTGACTCACGTTTTGAGCCTGTATGCCCACAGCGCTCGTCGCACTGCTAGCCATCTTCCCAGTGCCGCCTTTAGCCACGCGTACGGTATTCCTTTGCAGCTGCAGACAGACAGACTGACTTTTCTCTGAAATATGCCCTCCTGAACTTATTTCCTAGCTTCTAAGGAGATCCTCATGAGCACTCTGCAGAGTGACTGACTCCCTGCGAAGCCCGAGGGCTCCGTGCACAGTAGACCAGGTTCGGAGGCGACGGCTTGCTCTGGGGGAGAGCATGCACTCCTGAGGGACCGTGCCAGGGTAATTTATTTGGCTGTCACTGCGACTGCCTGCGTGCCTGACTAGACACGGCCTTAGGTACTACTCCGAGTAAGCAGCCTTGATCTCTACCTTTGGTCTTAGTGAATGATGGCATTAAGTTATAGGAGGACGGGCTTATTTCCTCAGTGACAGATGGATCGGGCACACCCTGACTGTTTTTTTCTCTTGTGCTTCCGTCAAGGAAAAGAGCCATCCTTTCAAGGTCTTCTTGACTATAAATCTGTTATTGTCGAGGGCTGAAGGGACAGGGACAGCAGAAGCCTTACTGTTGCCCACGCTGTCCCAGGTGCAGCACGCGGTGCTGCACGAGCGCGTGAGGTCTCGGCTGAGCAGCCCGGGACGGGGAGGCAGCGACCCTGCAAGGGAGCTGCGAAATGAGTCCTCCCCGTCTGTCCCACCCGAGGGCTGTGCAGCTCGGCGTGCGTCTCCTGAAGTCTTCCGTGAAAGGTCAGCCTGCATGCCAGCAAGGCGCTGACAAAGCACGGCTGGCCTCAGGGTAGCTCCCAAGAAACCCTGTGCTGACCATCCTGGCAGCAAGGAAAGGGCTTGGCTGGGCCTGGGAAAGCGATTCCCCCACACCCCTGCGCCACAGCCAGGGAGGATCGGTCCCCCTGCGCCTGCCCAGGGTGCATCGGGGACGGAATAGCTGGATGCGTCCTCCCTGCTGCCATCGCCTCCTCCCAGCAGATGTGTTTAACAGAAGTACTCGGAGCTTTTGCACTCAGGTAGCACCTTCTACTTTGCGAAGCTGCGCTCCGGGCTTACTGGGTAACCTCGGGTTTGTCACAGCAGAGTCAAAAGCAGAGAGAAGCAACAGACTCAACCAATAAATAATGATGGGGAAAACCAAGCAGTTACGCAAGTGTCTGTGACAGCAGCTATTTACCGTTTTGCTCAGCCCTTCCCAGTCGCTGCCCCTCTGCCGGAAAATATCAGCTGTCCCCTTCTCCAGAAACATCCCTGCCTGCTCAGCCCAAGTTTTGTTCAGATGCAGCATCCGTAGCCACGGATTTGCTGTACTCTGACATGCCTGGGAGCGTTTACTATTTCAGAGCTAAAAGAATATTGTAAGTTGAACAAACATTTCATGGTATTAACATAAGATGTTTAAATAGACAGTCACAGAATATTTTATCCCACCCAGAGCAATGTGAAGAGCAGAGGATTTATGCCTATTGCTGAGCAAATACCTCTTGAGAAGCCACATCCATCTGGGAAGCAGACAGTTTTTGTCCTGAGGAGCTGAAAGCAGAGCACGCCCCAGACGAGCGAGTGGCGAGCAGCAGTGCCGGCACCTCTCCCGCTCTTCCCCTCCAGGGTCGGCGGAGGATCCTGCAGGGCAGACCTCGCCCGGGGGCAGGAGATGCGGAGCTCACCGTGCCCACGCTCTGGGCACGCGGAGGGGACACGGCACAGCCCCCAGGACAGCTGCCTATAGGGATGCCCCTCGCGCTGCAGGGAGAGGGGAGCCCTGTTTGCTCTTTCCCTGTGCCCTGCACGTGTCGGGGCAGAGGACAAAGCCCCCCAAACCGCCCAGGGCTGAGATCCCGCGGGAGAGCCCTGGTGCCCGCTCGCAGCCTCGTGGCAGCGTGTCCATCACGTGCCTCCAGCGTGTGGAGGCGTGGTGACATGGGGCCCCAGCTCAGCACGTGGGCTGGGAGCGAGCCGGGTCAGCAGGGCTGGCTTTGCAGCGAGGCGCTGAGACAGCGCAGTGCCATGGCTCATAGCTGTTAGTCATCCGTAGGCACGTCTCCGGGATGAATGGCGTCATGTAGCGAAAACCAGAAGTGTCAAACCCTTCCTGAGCAAAGGGGGACACATCCCCGTGCTGTCTGCTCTGTGGGTCGTTGTTGTGTTTCCAGCCCTGACAGCAGGAACCTCTCCCCGTGTCATGGGGATGTGCTCTGCCCTGGCAGCCCTCGGTGCCCGCAGCAGGAGGGAGCGGCGGAGGGGCAGCCGGCCACCACAGCCCGGCCCTCGGCTCCCCCAGCCAAGAGGGCCGGTGCCAGCGGCCGCTCTCCGACAGGCCAGTCCCATACCGCTTCACGCGCTGGTGGTGCCACCATGCAGCGGGAGTGTTACAGGGAAGACTGTCCATCTGGGAATAACTTCCAGGCGTTCCCAGGCTGGAGTGTCTGCTCTGGGGACCCAGGAGGTCCGGGAAGGACATCTCCAGTCCTTCCCTTACAAGCCCTGCCCAAGTCTACAAACCCAAGGGTTTAACTCCTCAAGAGCAGCTTTGGGACCTCTTGTGCTAAGCGGGCTCATGGTGACCCCTCGGGGCACAGGATGGGTCTCCCAAC
Source organism: Pluvialis apricaria (assembly GCA_017639485.1). Classification (NCBI taxonomy): domain Eukaryota; kingdom Metazoa; phylum Chordata; class Aves; order Charadriiformes; family Charadriidae; genus Pluvialis; species Pluvialis apricaria. Next base: position 8,104,620 of record CM030027.1, on the reverse strand, counting down.
GCTCCCGCCAAAGCTGTGCGCAGCGGGAGGTCCCGGCTCCGCCAGGCACCGAGCTGAGCGCACGCTGCCCGTCAGGAAACTCTCATTTCCTCCTTCTCCCGGCCAGGACGGCGGGGTCAGCGCGGACCCCAGACACGGGGGCCGGGCGTCGCCATGGGGGCCGTGCCATTGCCTGCGCAATGCGGGACAGCCCTGGCTGCCCTGAAGCCCTCCCACGAGACGGATGTGTGTCACCGGGGCAGAAAGACAAACAGCCTGCACAGCTCTCCCCTCGCGCCTCCCATGATGTCAGTGGCAGCGGGAGCCGCTCCGTTTGCCGATCTGATATGACTCAGCCTGTGTCAGCGTGGCAGCCGGCGGAGCCGGCAGGCAGGGGCCGCGAGGTGCTTTCCTACCTGCTCAGGCCGAACGCAGAGAAGGTGTCACCTGGCCCACGGATCAGTGGCAAAGCTGCTTCCCAGGGCTTGGCAGATGGCCACGAGCACGGACAAGGACCGAGCTGTCTGGTATCGGAGGAAAGCTCCGTGTTTCGCACACCTCGCAGCAGTTGTGCAATGCACGCAATGCAGAAGTGCAAACAGGGCTGGCCTCTCCCGCCACTTACGCTGCTGTTCGAGCAGCCCGTCTCCGTGAGGCAAGACCGTGCTTTCGCTACCTCTGCCTGGGGATTTCCCCAGCGCGAGGAGCGCTGCGCTGGTGCGGAGCTGGCGCAGCCTGCGGCTGTGCCGGGCTCTGGCTGCTCCCGGGGAGCTGCGGATTTCTGCAGCATCCGGGGCGCGGGGAGCTCCCCCGGCACAGCACCGCGCTCAGGATGCTGCGGCCGGCGGCTTGGGCCCCTGCCACCTCCTGCGCTGCCCAGCCCCGCTCCCGCTCTGTTCAGTCCTGCCGACGGACCGCAGCGGAGAGCACGGCCAGGCCCCAGCCTGTCTTTCCACTTTTACACAACAGCGTACAAAAGGAATGATGCATTTATTGCAAAAGAGCAGCTGGAGCAGAAGGCTCAGGAGACACAATATTCAGGAAAAGCATGTGGGATCTGAGGTCTCTTTGTCAGAGTATTTCAGTTAAGACCTGGCAAGCCTTTGACAACGTCCTCCCAGCCCACACGCCTGATTCACAGCTCGCAGCGAGTAAAGAGGACAAAAAAGTGATCACACTTTTAGTTTTGCTTTTTGGGACAAACTAACCCTTTTCTAAAAATTAGGTTTGTTCTCTCAGCCTTCCACCTAGAGGACTGAACAAGGTTTTACAGTTTAGTCCAAGCTTCCCGACTGATTGTCCCCAGCTTTGTGGAATGAGCGTTTGGGATGAGAAGGATGATATGAGACAGGGAGTATATTATTGAGAGGCTGAGGCCAGGTTAGCGCCATCTTCCAGCCACGCTGATAAACGTATGTTGCATTTCTGGGCTTGTCTGTCCAATCTTATGTGCAGAAATGGAAGTATTTCCTTTGGTTTTTAATCTTGAATTCTCTGTACAGTAAATACCAACAACTTCCGATCGCTCAGAGCAGAAGCTAAATCTGGTGTGCCTCTCCCAAGTCCCTGATTGCTCTCCCGTTTGCAGACCTGACAGAGCAGCCCATCCTGCTCTTCCTTCCTGACCTACGCACAGTGTTTCTGTGAAGGGTGGAAATTTGGCTGTTTACCAGTGATAACTGCATTTGGGTAGAAAACAGGTTTTCATGAAAACAGAAGACTGGCTTTGGGTTTGCTTTAGCAGTGACTCTGCTCATTAATGTGCTGTTGAAATGAAGGGAAAAACCTGTGCCTGCATCAGCTGCTTGAGAAATACTGACCCAGCGGTCTGCTCTAACGTCTTGCTTGGGTCGGACTCCAACTCCCTCAGCCAAATCCCTCCGGAGGCGTCGTGCCTCACCAGCAGCCTCAGTGTTGGGTGTTGCTGCCATTACACGCTTCGGGCTTCTCCCACTCAGCAACGCTCCACACGGGTCTGGGGGCAGCTCGTCCTGAGGGAGGGATGGCCGAGGCACCCGACACTCTCCTGCGGGAGGGATGGCCGAGCCGCCCAACGCTGTCCTGCGGGAGAGGTGGCTGAGGTGCCTGACACTCTCCTGCGGGAGGGATGGCCGAGCCACCCAACGCTGCCCAGGAGGACACGGACACGCTGCGGAGAGCTGCAGCTCAGGCAGTGTGAGAGCGGGAAGGGAAGAAGGGCTGTGGGGACAAAGAGGGGGGGGTTCAGAGAAAGTGTGCAGCCTCGCCTGGACAGTCCCGGCCTGCGGGGACTGTGGCTTGAGAGAGCTGAAGGCGCACATGGCTGATGCCCCAGGGCAGAGCAGGGGACGATGCTCCGCCGCAGCCCCTGGCTCCACACCACGCTCCCGGCAGCCAGGGCGCCCCTGGGCCGCTTGGTGGGGAGCGGGCAGGGGACAGGGGGGCCCGTCAGGGCCGGAGGGCTCCGGCTTCCAGCTCTAGTGCTGCGTTTGTGCTGCCGCTCTCCCACGTACCGGCCCGAGCGCAGTGCTGCAGTGCCCACAGCCTCTCCTGCGGGTGGGCAGAGAGCGAGCAGTGTGCGGGGAGCGGGGGACGCTCGGCCCGGGCCCCCCACCTCGGGGAAACCCACACTGAAACCCCCAAAGAAACGTCTTCCAATGCTTTTGGAGGGAGCGGTGTTAGCGGCAGCCTGGTGGCCCCTCTGCGGGTCAGCCCTGGCGCTCCACCGGACCGGCACCGGTGTGGGGGACGACATGCGGCAAAATGGGGCGAAAGCCTCCTGAGCTCCGCACGGCACAAAGCTGCCAACACTAATCCATTAAAACAAAAACAAAAATCCATGCTAATAACCTGTTGCAGCTTAAGGCATTTAAACAATTCTCTATCTTTCTGTAATTCTTTGTAATAATAATTAAATGACCTTTAAAATGGCAGTGGGTGGAAAAACGCAGTAAAGCTGAATAGCAGTTCGGCAACTGCTAAAGAATATTGAAACTCAAGAAGAAAAAAACTCACTTTGATGTTAAGGGATTGGGAGGGGGGGAAAGAAAGAAGTGACGCAATCAAGTGTGAAGCTGGAAGTTTGTTCTTCATTTGCACCAACTTCCAGATCCTGTTGGGCAGAATAAATATGGGAGCACTAAAAATCCAACAGATCAGTGACCACCCCCCAGTGCCCAGGAACCTCCAGTGGCCTCAGCCCCGAATTGTCCGGTTCTTTATATGAGAGCATCTGCTCCAGCGCAGGCGATGACAGTTTGCTTACCAGGGAGCTTTGCCATCACCAGCAGCTGTGCGAGAGCAGCCGGGACTGCCGAGGGCGAAGGTCCTGCTGAGGGGCCTGAGAAGCCGGGTAACCAGTCTGTGGGGTTAACCAGTCTGTGGGGTTAACCAGTCTGTGGGTGCTCACAGACCGGGGCTGGAGAGGAAAGTGCTGGTCCCTCTGCCCCGTATCCACTTGCGAAGCACCAAACGTCCCTGCTGCCCTTCTCACTTTGGGCACTGATTTCTCCCTCACCTGTACAACACCAGGGCAGCTTTGGGACCGACCTGAGGCTGTGGTGATGCTTTTGCGGTGCCGGCCCTCAGCGGGGCTCACCGAGCAGAGGGACCACTCTCCCTTCACCAGCACTCCTGCTTGCCAGACGGGGACAGCACGGCCAGGGACACGCTGGAGATAAAACAGCCAGGGACACACACGGCCGGAGCCACATGTGGCCTCCTGGGTGCAGCGGTGCGGGAGCGAAGCCGCGGGTGGGTGGCAGAGCCTGCGCCCTCCTGGGAGCGGAGCTGTGGCTGCGCCGCGCTGCGGCCGCCAGCACAGCCTCCACCCGGTATCGCCGCTTTGCAGCCTCGCGCTGGATTTCATCCCCCACAATACAGGGGATTTATCTCTCTCACTTTCATGTGCCTTTAAGGAAACACCACTTTTTATCTCATTTCTGCTGCTTTTTATCATCACAAAGAGTTTTTAATGAAATGAGAAAGCGTCTGTTTCTGCAGGCCGGAGCGGCGTGGGTAATTTCAATATAAAACAAACAAGGCAGCTTTCAAAATTAAAATTTTATGTGTGGCATTTTCTCATTTAACGGAATGCACAAAGACGGGCAAAACCAATTAACAGGAGGTTGAGACTCAGCACTCGGCAAAATTAAACAACGGGACTCTGCAAAAGGAATGATTTGTTCAAAGGGAGCCCGAGAGAGGACGGAGAGGAGGAGAGGAAGCAAGGCTGCTCTCGAAAATTCACCACCTCTTAAAAAAAAAAAAGCAAACAAATCTGCATCCTACCTCACGTTCCTCAGACAGGCTTCAGAGCCCCACAGAGCTGGTGGAAACACTGGGGAACGGCAAGGATAATGTCTGGGAATGCCAGCTTCAGGAGAGAGCTGGGAAAGTCCTAAGCCAGGGCTGTGATGCTGTGGGTGGCAGGAGAGGTTGGGTCCCAAAATGTCCCTGTGCCAGCCTGGCAGCTCGCACAGGGCGCAGGGCTCCTCCTGACGCTCTTCAGGAAGGTGCTGCCTCCTTCCCCAGATTTCCCTCTGCTTCCAAATCCCCTCTCACCAAGAAAAAAAGAAAGAGTTCCAGCAGCAGTTAAGCTGGAGACAAAGAGGAGACAAAGGTGGCGAGGAAGAAGGCGGCTGAGCAGGAGCAGAAGGGCAGCGATGCTGCCGGCCGCCCCGTGCGCTGCCCCGGCAGCTGCGCTGCTCCGCTGCGGGGCCGTGATTAGCAGTGCGGTTGGTGTCACCATGGGGGGCTCCCGATGAACCGTCTTAAAAGAGAAGAAGAGGTGGAATTAGGGCTAATCACTCGTTATCGACCTGGGGGCTCTGCCTGCAGAGTTCAAGATTTACAGTCCCTGGGAGCAAGTCAGGGTCGGACTGATTGCTGCAATCACTGCAAAATGGGGATGGGGCTTATTTGCCTGCTTTGCACATAATTTGTGGGGTGAAGTGCTGAATTCTTTAAGGTGGCAAGGTGACTGGACATAATTAACCAGTGATTTAGCCCTGCTGGGCCGGAGCAGGGGCCGAGTCCTGCCTTGCAGCATCACACAAGCGAGCGCATCGCGCGTTTATCTCAGGCACGCCGCCCTTCGCCGGAGCAGCAGAGATCACAGTGGGAGAGAGTCCCTCTGCCTGGTGAATAAAATACGGAGCAGCATTATTTACTGTGCTTCCAGCTCTGGTTTCCAGAGGCGGCAAAAGTCAGTTGTTAAGGAGGGGCAGCAGCAGCCCAGCCCCAGGCGGGAGCTCCCTCCTTGCAGGGAGCAGCTCCCGGCTCCACAGCTGGGAAGAGGAGGTGACTCCTCGGAGGAAGAGCTCGGGAAGGGATGTGCTGAGGAGCTGTTTGGTGAACCCACAGCAGCCTGGGCAGAAAGAGGTCATGAGCGCTTTACACCCATTGAAGGCTGTTGGGCCTGGGTTTGGAGGGGGACAGGGGCTCCCCGCCAGCCTGCTTGCCGGCGGCTCTGGCACAGCAAGTGCCTCGCAGAGCTGCGGGCAGCCGGGAATCGCCCAAGGGCACAGGAGCTGTCGGTCCGGCCTGGCAGAGCCATCAGGAAAGCGGCACGGGGCTCCCAGGCACGCCAGGGCACGGGCACAGAGTGGGAACCCTCCTGCGTCTGGGGAATGAAACTTTTCACTGAAAGGAACAAAAAAGCAAGCCTGTGGAAAGAGAGGAACAAGCTGCCAAGCCAGGTAATCCATCTCGGGAGCGTAGGCGTCAAGATGATTCATGTCTTCCAATTTACTCCCAGCTCAAATCTAAAGTAAATCAGCCCCGACTGTTCCCCGCCCCGCGCGGCGGGACGCACCGCCGGGGTGCGCAGGAACATCCCGCCCGTCCATCTCGCCGCTCTCGCAGCTCCTGACTCTGATGCTTGTCCTACGTAATTAGAGCCAAACTGTTTGTGTGTTGATAGGTGCAGGGAGGAGAGGAGGTGCGCTGGGAAGAGAGATGGGATGTGAAAGGGGATGATGAGAATGGATTTTTTTTTAATATTCTGTTCAGTTGCTTTTCTGCAGCAATTCCTTTCACATGAGAATAGCCCAGGAAGAACGCTATCAATATTAGTTCCCACCTGTAATAAGAAAGTTGTCCAAAGTCTTAATTACCTTTTTAATGTCCTTGCAATTCTCCTGCCTCCTTGCCGTGGCCTTTCTGCCAGCCCTGAGCCGTGCCCACACCACCTCCGCCAGCAGCCCGGTGCCACCCCCGGTGCCGGTCCCCGGTGCCACCGCGGGGTTCGGTCCGCGGGAGTGGCGGGGCAGCAGGAGAGCAGCTCGGTGCGCTCGGGGATCCCTCTGCAGAGCCGCCGGCGGGGACGGCACCTGCACCCCGGCACAGCCGGCTCTGGGGCTCCCGTTGCACATGGGGGACTGACACCCTGCGTGGCCCAAACCGCGGGGCTCTGTGCCCGCTGTGCCCCGGGCGCAGGAACGGGTTCGTGCAGGCAGAGGGGTGGGAGCCCTCTCCCCGCAGCTCCCCCTGCTCGCGCCTCTGCTCCGTCTCCAAAGAGCCCACGGAAAGGAGCATGCAGGGCCTCCTGCCTATGGGACCCACTGCTGAGGGGATGCCCGTGCCCGGGCGAGCGAGCGCAGCCCCGGCAGCACTGCTCGGGTGTGGGAGGCCGGTGGGCACCGCGTGTGCCCCGGGACACGGGGTGTGAGGGCGCCGGCGGGCCCCTGGGTGACACGGGGTGCAGGACACACCGTGGCGGTGGGGTGGGAGGGCAGCAGCAGAGAGGTGACGCGGGGAAAGCCCGTGCCGCTGTCCCGGTGTCCCTTCCCCGCGCAGCCCAGGGTGGAGATACCCCGCTTTGGTGAGAGGCCATAAATCCATCCAGGGACTTCGGGAAAGGAGAAGCTGCAAAACAAAACAGAGCAAGAAGGCTGCTGCCCGACCATTTCGCTCTATTGGCACCTCATTCTTCGTTACAGCTAATTACTGACAAAGGGCTGGGGCAGTATTTCGAAGGCCAGCTATGAGGTGCCCCGATCCCACCTTCAGTGGAAGCAGTCTGGTCGGGTTCATTTTTGTTTATAATCAGTTGGAGGACGATTTCATTCTCAAGTTATTGATTTGAATTCCATGGCGTTTGAAAAACACTGGAAAAAAGATTTTATCTCTTTAAGGAAAATGTTGAAAGAATGCGTGCCTTGGCCTCAGGGGGTTTAAAAATAAGTTTGTGTATATATAAACTGGCAATTTTGGGCTAAATATGAGCTGACTGTAAGATGGGTAATTTTGCAGCATGGCAAATGTAAAACGGGGGGGGCAGAGACCCCCATGAGGGTCACGCGCACCCGGAGTTTCCCAGCTCTGCGGCGGGTGACAAGGAGCTTTTGCCATTGTGCTGCAGAAAGTTGAGGGAAAGACAAGCAACAGAAGAGGGTTTGGGGGATGCGAGGGAGTTTCGGCTTCATCTCCCGAACTCTCCCCCACTCTTGAGTCATTTAAATGTAAGAAGTTGCAGCTCTGGCTGTTTCTCAGTGGCGGGAAGCGCCAGCGCTGCCGAGGCCACTCGGGCGGCTCCCGCTCTCATTTTCTGGCTATCAGGAGTAATCGCTGCCGCACAGTTTTGGGCACGAGCGGCAATCAGGCGCGATTGTCTGCACGGAGCGCAGGCTGGGAGGGTCGAAGCCACCAGCCCTGCGGCGGCAGCAGCCCACGAGCAGCACGCGTGGCAGCAGGGCTGGAACAACAGCGTGGGACTGCGGGTGACCGGCCCGGTGGCAGCCTGGGCGCAGGGGGAGGCAGAGCTCACCCCGGCCCCCAGGATCCCCACAACTGGCAGGGGATGTGGCTGCGGGGCTGGGGGCAGCAGGGACGCGTCCCCCCACCTTTGCGCTCCCACAGAGCCCTGCGCTGGAGGTGCCGGGCGAAGCGGGTTGCGGCTGCGCTGCAACTCTGCCCGGTTCTGCAGCCTGGGGGAGCTCGGCTGAAGGGCTTTGCTGAGGATGCGGATAATTGAAAGGTTTGGCTGGCAGTCCTGGAAACGGTGACAAAGTGCCGTAAGTCTGCTAATGAGCCAGACACACTTTAAACACTAATTCACTTTATGATGAGAGCGCTGCTGCTGTTCAGATTAAGTATTTATCTACTTGTTTAATACAAATCAATAAATGAAGAACAGTTCGATGGAAGTGACATTTGCGGAGCTCCGCAGTCATTTGTAACTCATGTTTTAATGTCTTTTCTAACGAGCAGCATTAGCTCTGTGCAGCTCAGGCCGTGCACTGAAAGCAATGAACCCGCGCAGACCATCCTCGAGCCGCCCTCGGGGTGCCGGCCCAGGGAACACGTCCACCTCTGCTTTCCAAGTTCCCTCCCTCCCCTTTGGCAGCAGCGAACCCCGCGGGCCGGGGAGCATGCTGCCAGCGGGAGCAGGAGGCGACGCCGAGCTCCAGTGGGGTCTCAGCCGAGCGTTGACATGGGTTGGGAACTGTTTTGACTTGCTCTCTACCAACTCTGCTCTTTGCAGGAGCTGGAAGAGTTATCCCTGAAGCCGCCTTCTCATCTTGTTTCTATTATTCTGAGCCAGTGGAAGTTCTTGGAAAATGGGACTTGCCTGCCTGGATAAGGCGGGACTCCGCAGAGCCCAGTCCGTGTCGCAGGCCAGGCCAGCTTCTGGGTGGGAAAATGCGAGAGAGAGTCTGGGAGTTTCAAAATCAGGGAAGGGAAGGACCCCAGGGCACCGTCGCACCGCTCGCGCTGCTCCAGGCCCTGTCCACCCCGGCTCTGACACGCGTTTTTCGGGCAGTTCCTAAAAGGATCCATGAAGGAGCTTTTAGCTGCTCTTGGCAGCCCCCATTGCTCAGCCTCCTGCAGACAGGGTTTTTGGAGCTGTGCCTCCAAAGTGTCCTAGAAAGGGTCCCCAGAAGAAATCCTTTCCAGAAAAGCTGGCCTTTATGTGTTCCAGCCATGTTTAATTTGCTGAGTATTTCATGTTGTTGTGTTTGGTAGCTCTTCTAACTCCTCAAAAGTGAGAAGGCAAACTTTTAAATCTATTGTCTTGGGCCATTTTGCATCTGTTACCCCATGGCTGCAGTCCCAGCGCTGGAGGCACCATATGGCTCGCATTGTTATTAGAAAAGCAGCACACACACAAAGAGCAGCAGGACTGAAAAAAAATGGTCTGGAATTAAAATTCACCTTGTTGCTAACTGCAGACTAAATGACTAAGCCAGAGGGACTGAGTATCTCATTGCAGTGGTTAGAGCCGTGTTGATTTCTCTTCTGAAGGAGCCCTGAAGTATTTCTATATTGTGTCTGATTTAAAAACACAGGAGTCACTTCCACTCCAAGTGCAGCACAACGCCTCCTCCTATTGCTAATGAGAGCTGCACAAATATGAGAGTGGTAAAACAGGCCCTAAATAGTACTTAAATTTTTCATGATATGGGAAATAAGAGTGTCCTCGAAGGGAGCTGCTTCTGTTAAGTACCGGCATGGTGGAAATAATCCGTTCATGGAGCAAACCTGCAATTAGCAGGCTACCTGGGTGAGCCGCCCGTTATCCTCCAGCGCAAAGAGCCTCGTGTGTAACGGGGCTGCAAACAGGGGCCGCCCGGTGCCCCCCTCTCATCGCATTAGCGGCAACCGCGCATGGCAGAATAGAACACATGCAGGCTCTGCCTTGGGGCACAGCATTTCCCATCGAGCCGGGGGTCCCCGCTCGGCATGTCCCATCCGAGAAGCACACACCCCCCGGTGCCGGCGCGGTGGCGCGGTGAGGGCTGGTCCCAAACGCCCACCCGCTCCCGCAGACCACGCGGGAGAGACGGGCGAAGGGCTGGGAGAGCTATTCTGACCCAGCGAACACAACTAACCCGTGTGCACGTGGGTCTGTGACCCACACACCCAGATGGCTGTGCCCCAATCTTCCCTCGGGGGGGACAGGCAGGGGGTAGAAATGCTTGTGTGCCGCAAGGCAGGACGGTCCCCAGCCCCTGCTCTGCGGCGGTGCGGACAGGCGGTTTTCCCTCTCTGCAGCGAGGAGGCAGGCAGCAGGCTGCCCACCCAGCTCAGCGTACGCTTGGGTAGAATCTACCGCACAGCCCTCTCTTGTCGGAGGTAATTGCATCTCCCCGGCCCGGCCCGTTGGCGGTGCACCCCTTTGTGTGCGGGGTACGCGTTTCTCTGTGCTTCGGGTTGAATGCTTGAGCAGGCCCGGGTTCGACAACCGTAAGGCGTCGGTCAGAGGATGCTTCCTGCTAATGAGATCTCTGAGGGTTTCTGCTTTCACCTCTCTCCGCTCTCCTCCGTATTTATAACGGCAGCCGGGCGGGCACCGCCATCAGCATCTCCTGCCACCACGCAGCTCCCGGCCGCTCGCAAGGGGAATTTGCTGCGGAACTCACTCTGCAAGCTGAAATTTGGCATTAAAGGATCTTCCTTCCGCTTTGAAGTTGAAGCTAAGAGTAGATGAGAAACGTGGCGGTTTGGGGAGGGGGCAGAGGAACGAACAAACTCCTGAGGTGTGCCGTCGCTCTTCGCATGGGGCCAAGCGGATCCTGGGATCAAGTGGATCCCTTCCCGCGCCACCCTGGCCCTGCGCTCGCCCGACCGCGCTCCTCAGCGCCTCCAGCCCGAGACGTCCTGAGCGTGTGTCACGCACAGGAGCCCTGGCAGGGGAGCCCGGAGCCCGCCGGCCCACCAGGACCGCAGAGCCCTGCGGAACCCACCGCAGCCGCTCCTGTGCCGACGGCAGCCTGGGCTGCCTGCGCTCTGCCGCCTCCAGGGACACGTGCTCGGCTGGAGGGGAGAGGCGGCCTTCGGCGCTCCAGCTGCAGACACCAAATTTATACAGGAGTAGGAACTGTTTTCTGTGCTGGCAACGTTACCCGCTCTTTTTGAAGAAAGAAAAACTGCTGCCTCCCTGCTGCCCTTTGGATGGTCCCAGCGGTCCCCCTGCGATGCGGAGGGACCTCTTCGTGTCCTCCCCTGGCCCAGGCAGGCTGGACAGGACAGGGCAGGACTCAGATTTCAGCTCTGATTTCCTCCGCTTTGTTTTATCCCTCTGCATGGAGGATTTTTCCAAGACCTGTAGCCGTCTTTGATCTCAGAATATTGATGTAAATATTGCATGATCCTGCCTCAGCCTCCAGGAAACCCAGATGTTCAATTGATTAGATCTTAACATAGAGTTCAAGAACTCTGAAAAGCACATGAAATAATAAACTTGTTCCAGTGTGAAGTTTCTCTGTTCAGGATCAAATTCAGGGTTAATTCATTATTCTTGACAGCTATTGCAGGAGACAGAGCAGTTAAGTAAACTAATTGCGGGGTGGATTCTGCATGAGCTGAAGTCAACAGGTCACATACAATTAATATTCAAATCAATCTGGCACAGAAAGGAGCAGGATGCATTTCATATCTGTGGACTGTGTGCAACCAGTGAGGACAGAAACCATCTCCCAGGAGGAAGTGGGAGGACTTGAGGACTGAACTGGGGAGTCTGAGGTGACATCTGACTGCAGCCGCTGCTCACTGCATCCCCTTCCACCCAACAAGACGTTCTGCTGAACACTGTCACTTCTGCTGGCTGAGACAGATGGAGCTTGCTTGGAGAGCCCTTATGCATAAGCCCGGCTTGTATTTCCAGAGCAGGGGATCCATTTTCAGTTTTATCTCTGGACTAATAATTTTTGGTGTTAGGAGAATGATGTTCCCCCCCAAACACCTGAAATACCTGTTAAAGGACAGTAGCAAAAGCTGTCTCTTACCTCGATAGGGAGCAGCGAGGTTTAGGTCCCAGTAGGATTAACCCTTCCGATGAGGGAGGGGTCCTAGGACAAAGGGAAGTGGAAAAAAATTAGGTGTTAAGAGTTACAGTTACAGTCATTTTTTTTAAAGCCTCGCCAGGGACGGCTGTCTTCAGGCTCATCCCAGTCAGACGGGCAGTGAAATTACTTGTCCGCAGCTGCAGCAGGTTGCAGTAAATAGATCTGTGGCAGATCACGAGCAATCACAGAACAGGGAACCCGGTTATAAAGAAAACAACATATTAATGAACGTCATCCCTGGTTTATGCTGGAGAGAGGGGCTCTCCCGTGGTACGGGCGACCCGGTGCGGGCAGCGGCCCCCTCCTGGCCCTGGGGCTCTTTCCCTGGGGCTCTTCCCAGCCCGCGTCCTCCCCTGTACCCCTTGGGGTCCCTGCGCCTCCCAGGCTTTCCCGGCCGCTCAGTCCCGTGTGTGATAATCCTCCCCACGCTGCCGCAGTCCCCAGCTTTCCCTGGCCTCTTCTGCCCTGCGCTGGCGTCGATACTGGCAGCAGCCGTGTGCGCTCTGGCAGGAGCCTCCCGATGGTTATTTCAATGTTCAAAGATCCTGGCCAGGGTCAGGATTTGGGTGTTGCAGCCCCATGTCTGGGTGCCAGGGTCCCAGTGCCCCGGTGCAGGACATACCGCTGAGGACACGGGAGACGGAGGGACCTTTCCCCGGCTCGCATGAGCTGTGGTTGCCTGGAGCATGAAGTGGCCGGGGATGGAGGTGCCAGGGACGGAGGTGCCGGGGACGGAGGTGCCAGGGAAGGTGGCTGCCCGCTGCTGCTCTGCCACTTTTGAAGAGCAAGGAGGTGTCTTCGTTCGACTTCGGCCGCTGACAGCAGGGACCTTGCTCTGCGCTTTCCTCGGCTCCGGGCCCCACGCCGTGCCAGGCACTGCCTCGCCGGTGCCCTCCCAGTGCTTACGGCGATTAGAGAACTGAACGGAACTATCCCAGCTGGCGGCGCGGGGCAGCTCCGTGGCTCTGCTGGGCACAGGCAGCAGTCTGCGGGAGGGTGACCTTGCAGGGATGTTTATTGCTCCTTATGCCTGCATTTGGGGATAGCAGGATGAGGAATAGCATGCCTAATTGCGGCAGCAGTGACAGTCTAAATTATATCATGTCTTACTGGTTATGCTGGCTTTTCTAATTACCAGGGAGGAGCAGCGAGGTGCCGAAACAGGCAGCGGCCAGGGCTGACCCCCGAAGCGCCATTGCCTGGCCCACGCGAAGGGGCAGGCAGAGGTACCGACCCGCTCCATTTGCCGCCTGCCAAGTGCCGAGGACGGGCTCGCTGTGGCAGCGCTGATGGTTTCCGTGTCCCGGCCCCTGGGCAGCCGCAGCAGCGTGTGGGCTGTTGGCGACGGCCGGGCTGAGCGGTGCCAGCGCAGGGACTGCCCTTCCCTGTGCTGCTGGGGTGGACGAGAGGAGCCGCTGAAGGTGCTGCAGTCCCCGGCCAAGGAGCGAGGGGCGATGGGGCCGGTACGGTGCCGAGCCACCTCCGAGCACGGGCACAGCACCCGGATGGGGAGAGCGAGGTCTGGGGTCGGCGCGGGACTCTGGCACCGTGCTCGGCATCCCCGGCCAGCCGGCGTCGCGGGGTGGAAAGCTGAGTAAGGCTGAGCCCAAGTTTTCCTCGAGTTCCTCGTGCTGTTGTTTAGATAAGTTTAAATGAGCTGTGATTAAGCTAATTTCAAGCTAATTAGCTCAGAAAGATATCCTCCACTTTTTAAAATTCTAAGTGGTTGTTCATTAGGAGCGAGCGAACGGGTAAAGGCTGCGTCACTGCAGCACGAGGAGCTAAATGCAGGATGAGCAGCAGAGTCATTACTGAAATATGAATATTCGTTATCTAATTAAATAGCATAATTAACGGACTGTTGCTGTACCACTGCTGTGGGGATGTGTGCCCTCGTGCAGGCAGGCAGGGGGGAGCGGGGCATTCGGCTCCGGACCCCCCCACTGCCCTCCCGGCCGCTCAGCACAGGGTCGGCGCTGCCGAACGTGCCTGCGCTCAGCGCGGTGGGTGCAAGGGCTGGGGGAGGAGATGGCGCTCGGGGACCAGCCCTGGGAGCCACCTAGCCCGGTCCTTGGCACCCCCCAGGGCACGGAGCAGGACCCTGCCTGGAAATACTCCCCACTTATGGGCTGGTTGTGCAGGAGGACACGCACAGCCTTCCCATGGCAGTCTGTGAAAAAAACAAGGTGGAAAAACCTGCACCAGCCATGCTCCTGCGATGGCTGCGACGTGGCTGCACCCCAGCACTGCCAGGGCGATGAAAAATGGATGAAAACAAGGTTGGGAGAGGAAGGCGCGGGTCTCCGCGCGGGGAGACAGCACTGTCTGTGTGCTGAGCCATGAGTCTGGTTGTGTCATTGCTGAGATCTAATGGCTTTTGCCGTTCAGTTTCTGGCTCACTGGAGCATCCCTGGATTGAATGCACGGAGGAAGGGCCGGGCAATCCCCAAACCTTCTTGGCCTTCAGTTCCAGCTGGGCGAGCACCGCAGAGCGGAGCATGGCAGAGCTGCACAATCTCCCTCCTGCAGCCTCCCCCTGCAGCCTCCCTGCCTGGGCAGGCTCCTGCGGAAAGGTCTGTCGTGGTTTAAGCCCAACTGGCAACTAGGGCCACGCAGCCGCTCGCTCGCCCCCTCTGCCCCCCAGAAGGGTGGGGAGAAGAGGGAGAAAAGGAGGGGAAAGAGAAAAAGGAAAAAAAACTCGTGGGTTGAGATAAAGACAGTATAATAGAACAATAACAGAAAAGGAAGATGATAACAATGACACAAGTCACTCTCACTGCCCAGTGAATGGTGAATTGGCACCGTCTGGAGCAGTGATCACGGATATCCCCCGGCCCACCCCCATTTATATAACGAACATCACGTCAGTGGTGTGGAATATTCTATTGGCCATTCCATGGGTCAGTCTGTGCTGCTTCTCAGCTTCCACGGGAAGCTGAAAAAAGTCCTTGAAAAATATAAACATCACCTGGTAACAACTAAACCAATATGTATTGTTGACATTCCTTTCATACCAAATCTGAATCACAACAATCACTAGAAAGAACACTAACTCTGTCCCGGCTGAGGCCAGGACGAGGCCCTTTGGCGAACACGGTCTGGAGGAGCCGGGATCCTTCGCCCAGCCCTCCTGCACCCTGGCGCTCTCTCTCTGCCATTGACAACTCCCCTTGAAAATGTGGCACAGGAGCTCCGGCTGTGCCTGGCCGCGGCATCGGCCCTGCTCCCATTGCGCAGAGGCTGAAGCGACAGCGGCGTGTCAGCGGGGGGATTTCACAAGCAGCAGGAGATGCTCAGGTAGGCGACCTCTGCATGAAAAACCCACACAGAGCATCACTGAGTGCAGCAAAGATCCAAACTGCGTGTCATCGTAACTCATGAGTTTTCCTTTCCTGCCCGGGTCATTCTGTGTTGAATGGAAACCAGAGAGCTCTTTCCTTTATTCTCACGACCTTCTCTCCACAGCTCTTGTTCCTTCAAGTGAAAAACCTGAAAATCCCTGAGAAGGTCATGAGATACAGTTACAATGGAGTGAGAGGCATTAGATTGAAGGATTGATCCCGGCAGCAAAGCCATTTCCCTCTGTTGTGCACATATAAATAAATCTGGATTGTGTGTTGAGTGATGAGCTGCCTCTGCCGCCGGGCTCTCGGCACAGGGAGGGGGCAGAGCGCGCTGCGGCGCGTCCCCGGGCTGCTGGAGTCAGCCGTGTCCTCAAGCGCGCTCCGCTCTCGCCCCTCCAGAAGGCCTGGAGGGATCGTGGTGCCCTTGGCAGGACCATGGTGCTCCTGGTGGGCTCTGCGGCACTGGGCGTCCCACCGCGGGTGCCAGCCTGGGCCTCTCTCAGCTCCTTTCGCACCCGGCGGTGTTGGACCGGGCATGGAGGATCGCCAGCGCCGCCCTGGCTGCTGGAGGCAGTGACCCCCGTGCAAAGCCCTTGGCAGGCTGGGCTGGCAGGAGGCACCTTCAGGGGCTGCTGCAGTTTAGGAAAGGGCTTTGGAAAAGAAAAACCTGATAGTTCATGCCTGATTCATGCATAAATGAGTAAAGGTAACTAGAGACTCCGTCTCCCTGCGGCTCTGTGCTCTCCTGAGCGCTCTCACCCCAGCTGCTCCGCGGCAGTGGGTGTTGGTGCTGCACTGGGGATATTCTTCCACTGGGGACATCACAAGGAGAATTTCTCCAGGACTCAGTACTGCGAAGCCAAGTGAACAAGCAACATGGAAACAACCTGGCCTCGGGTTCCTTACGGAAATTCTGCCCTGAGTTTTCCTAAACCAGACAGAGAGATCCCCTGGGTACCAGGGAACCTCTGTTTCCCGGCCTTGTCTGGACCGACCTGAGGGCCATGTGCTTCTTCACCAGTGCCAGGGCTTAGATCCCCATCCTCCCCCCAGCTCGCATAAGCACGTCCCCTTGCAGCCTTCCTGCGGGAACCGTGGTGGCCCAGCTTTGGGCTTCCCACCCCGCAGCGATATTATTGAAATTTCACAGTCATCAGTCTCAGAAATTATTTCTGAAGTTTCCACTGCTCTTGGAGTCATAATAATTTATTCCCACATTTTCCCGCAGGAGCAGGGGAGCAGCAGCCACCATCCCCGTCAGCAGCTCCTTCCTCTCATGTCTTCAGGTTGCAACAGGCTTTTTTTTTTCTTGATAGGTGCAAATAGTAATAGTGCTATCCAGAGCCTGCCCGCCTCTCTGGCGCTGCTGTCAGGGAGACAAGAACACGGACCGCTGAAGCTCTAGCAGCAGGCTTCCCTCCTCCCTCGCCCCCAGCTCGGGTGCGCGGCCGTGCTGGAATGACACGGCTCCCGTGCGCGGGCTGTTAAGCTCAGTTTAAATGGAACAGCACAGCAAAACGTCTTTCCAATGGGGATGATAAATCAATGCTAGAATCTATTTTGCCTAATAACGCAATGACATGTTCTAGCAAGAGAGAAGACACTATTTTGAACACGATCCAATATGGGCTGCTCCTCCCCAGCCTTGCTCTCCTCCAAACCCACTCTGACTAATCCAATCTGAGCCGCTCGGTTTGAGCAGCGAACTGCTCCGGTCAGGGGCTGTGCCGTACGCGAGAGCTCTGCTTACCGGGCTGTGTAGTTTGATGCTAATTTGAGGTAATGAATTGAACTTAAAAGTCATAATCTCCAGTTCTGTGATCTCTCTTCTGCGGCTTTGAAGATTTACGAAAGGTTTAGTGCAAACTAATTCTTTGTGAGAGCTTGCTCTTGTGATTAGTAGTGATGAAGGGAAACACCGCATGATTATTTCATAACTCTCAGAAATGCAAAGAGATTTTTTTCCCTTCTGGACCCTTGCCTTCTTTAAAGGAAAGCAGAAGCAAAGTTGTGGGGGAAGAGCAGAAAAACCATCCCAGTTTTGGAACCTGGCATTGTGCTCCAGCTTCCCCTGCAAAAGCAGAGGCTGTTGCCCGTTGCTGATGCTCCCGTGCTGCTGCATGCTTCTTGAGCTGCACGCCAGTCCGTTGGTCCTGCCTCGGGACACCCTCGGGCCAGGTGAGCACCGAGCCGAGGGTCTCGCTGCCTGCAGGAAGGCTGCGATGTTTGCTGTCCTCTCCACTGCAGGGACAGCCCGTCTGAATTTCTGCTCTTCTCAAAGACGTGGAGACTTCAGCTGGGGGAGGGACGTCCCGCTCGCCCCGCGCAGGCAGGGCGCCGGCAGCTCTGCCCCCTTCTCCCGCAGGGTTTTCTGCTACTCGCTTCTCGCTGCTTCCGTTCAGCCTCCCCTCCCCGTGACACTGCTTTACTCTGATGTTTCAAAGTTTCTGATAGGCAGAGGCGGATGAAAGGGACCCAAACTCCGGTGGGTCCCAGCCCAGCCCCTTCCCAGCATCGCCAGCGTTCCTCCGCTGGTGCCGTTGGCTGGGCCAGGCGCGGAGCAGATCCCGGGGCAGGGAAGACAGTAAATCAGACCTACAAACACATGATATCACAGAGAAAATGACCCTCCTTCTGGGTTGTGAAGACTGAATCCTCGCTGAGGGAGCCTCTCTGCTACAAAGGAGAACGCGGGGAACGGGACGGGTCTGCCTGGGTACAAGGAGGGCCGTAGGCTGAGAGTAACGACTGTGCTGCCATCCCCCAGCACGACCTCCGGAGCCATGCTGCGACCCTGACGCCGCGGGCGCTGCTGCAGATGCGCCACCGGCCCCGGCCAAATCCACAACCTGATCTCAACGGGGACCAACTGAGATGCTGCGAGCGAGGCAGGTGCCTCGTCCGGCAGAGATGGGATTATTACTGGCATTTAAACGAGGGGCTCTTTTGGCACCCTGCGACGTGCAAAGGTCTGGCGCTACGGATCCACCAGAAAAAGCTCTTCATCTGAATGCAGTTCACAGTAATAATGGCAACATATGGCAAGTGACATTTCAAAGCATCTAAATCTCACCAAGGCACAGGTAGGCTTCCTATATATAAAATGTTCAGCCTGCTGCATTAGAAAAGGTGAGAGAGAGAGAAAATCCAGCACTGACAATGGTGGGAGGTAGAAGAGAGTCCCTGGAAGATGGCTTAGTAAATGATACCAAAGTTCACAAATTTAATTGTCTTAAGAGCGCACTTTCCCGACAGCTGAACATTTCCTTTAAGTCTCATCATCTTGTAACAAATTAAAGGCAAACAGGCATTCATCAAATGGGAATATTCTCAATTGGTACAGCAAATTGACTTTAGGCTATTGCTGGAGACGGAGCGTGTCAGGAGGAAGGGCGCTGGGCTCCCGCTCCTGGAGCAGAGTGTGTGCGTGAGCAGGGCAGACCCTCACCCGCATGGGAAGGACGGGTTAAAACACCCGATGGCCGAATGGGAGCCACCGCTGTGACACCACCACATCACTCACCGGCTCCCCTCGCACCCCCCCTTCCCTCCCCTGCGGCCCTCGCCGGGTCCCTGAGTGTGGCAGCTCTGAGAGCCATGCCCTGTCCCGGGACGCCTGGCAGAGACGCGGCCATCGGCGACAGAGCTGCCTCAGCAGAGACAATTCCCCCTCCCCGCCGCGCTCCTCCTCGCTGCTCCGACATCCAGCACCTCCTGTTGTGCCATGGGAGGGATGCGGCCACCACGGGACACGGCCAACACCGCCGGGGAGAGGGGACACAGAGAGGAGCCGCCTGCTCTGTGTCTGGCAGAGCGGTTTGCACCGTCTGTGTTGTTTCACCCCAGCCTCATGCAAGCTGCTTAGTTAAAGTGAAAACATCAGTTATTGAGGAAAAGAACAACAAAAATTGTCCCCACAGCACAGAAATGAAACAATTTTTAGCTATTGATTTGATGTCTCAGCAGCAGCGAAGAAAGCCACCGGGCGCAGGAGGCAAACGGCCCCTCTCCGTTAGCAGCCCCCTCCCGAGGTCGGAGCTGGGGAGTGCTGTGTCTGGGCTGCCGGAGCTGAGGAAATCCTGCGCCGGCGGAGCGGGGAGCGTTTCCCGCCGGGGTGGCACGTGCGCCGGGCAGCGGCTGGCACCGAGCCGCTGTGTGCCAAGGAGGCGCCCGGCAGCGGCGCAGCCCCTCCGCTGCCCCCACCGCCCGCGCGCCGCTGGGGCAGCAGCCGGCCGCTCTCCCCAGCGGGCAGGCAGAATTCAATATTTAAACGGATTTCCAAGCACAGGGGAAACCGAGCCCAAACTCAAGCTGCTCATTTTTCCTATGTATTGACTTTCCCCGATTTATTAGCAATGTGTGTCTCATCCCAAGCCTCATCTCCGTGTCCGCTGTGGAAATCCACGTGCCTGCGCAGAGGAGCAGCGAGCAGGCACTGACCGATTGCCGTGGAGACACCAGCGAGGGACTGCGGAGCTGCCGGCGTGCAAGAGGAGTGGGGGCAGTTCTGGACTCCATGGAGGATGCCAGCATCGCTGCCTTGCTTTAATTTCTCCTCCGTAGTTTCTGGGGCTATTGCTGCTCCCCCGGTGTGGGGATGGGCTCTGCAGAGCCAGGCGGGGCTCCGGCACTGCCGCGTCCGTGCGGCTACCGCAGGATGGAGCACGGCGTGGAGAGGCCCTCTGTGTCCCCTTTGCTGTCCACCCCCCTCTGGCCCTTAGTCACCGCTGCGTTACTCCAAAGTAAATCGATTGCCAGGCAGGAATTATTTATACGGCCAACTAGAACGCTTAGTTTTTAATTACACAGGCAGTAAAAATGTCGAAGCTGGTTTCTGCTCTTCCATTTTCACCGCTGAAGCTATTAAAGGCTCTTCGAAAGGCGTGTTGCAGCCCCAGCCCCGCTCCTCAGCATAACCCCCCCCGGCCCCTTTGCTCCCCCAGGTGAAACGCTCCGGTCCCCGTCGTCACCACTGCCCCACCCTCTTCCAAAGAACTGTTGGGAAACATCACTTTTTGGGGTTCCTGATAATTGAGAAAAGGTTTGGGCTTCCTTCCCTGGCAGCGAGGGGATGAGCCGGCGCTGCTGCAGAGACGCTGCCCATCTCCCGCTCGGGGGACCCCGCTGCGAGGCTCTGTCTGTCCGTCCGTCCGTCTGTCCACGCAGCTCGTGGTGGTTATCACCGTCTCTCCTCCTTGTCAGCTTATGTTTGTTAATGTGGTTGAGCAAATCAATAGTGGGTTGTTTTTTTCTTACCATTATAAAACAGCCAAGATATGAGTGGGTGAGAAATGACAGATGAGCGGAAACAAATCCTCCAGAATCATAAAAAGATACCAGAGGGGAAAAAAAAAGACTTTTTACTGTGATTGTGCAGAAAATCAATAAAGCACCACTACGAGGCGGTGCTGCAGATAACAAGCAGATTATATCAGTTTTCACGGAACATATTGTTTGGCAGGCAGAATGCTCTCAGAGGCCGTAATGGTGCATCATCAAGTTTAAGTTAGTGTTGTTGGCTAGGAGATTTAAATAAAACCTAAATGCTGACATTTTTGATGGTTATTATTTATTCAATAGCCTGAGATGTCAAACCTTGTTGTTGTCTTCAGTTTTCTAAGCAAGAGAAGCTCCAAGCAGAGGCAGGTGATCCTTACCTGCGTGATGGATCGCCATTTCGTCCTGCGCTTCAGCACGGTCCCAGGGGAATGTTCTCCCAGAAACGGGCTCGAGGGCAGCCACAGGGACACTCTCCCTTTTGGCACAGAAAATCCCCATGGCGGGAATGTCTGCCCGTGCCCTCAGACATGCAGCCTGCCTGGTCCCGCGCCTGCCAGAGCCTGCGCCGGCTGGAGCCCCCAGGAGCATCCCTCGGGGCGAGCAGGGTGCCAGCGGCGGGCGCTCCCGGCCCGGAGCTGCGGCCACTCGCCAGCCCTGGCACCCCACAGCTCCGTCTGGTAACCGCTGCAGGGGGTCAGACAGGCCGAGCATTAACGGGATGGGCTAATTACTGCAGGACTCCCTGGTTTACCCCGCAAATCAAGCTGATCGATGCCACGCCGGTGACAGAGGAGAAATAAGTTCGCCCTGAGCAGCTAACCTTCCCTCCCCACCCCTAGATCATCCGGGACACTGGATCAATAGAAGAAATATTATTGGTGCTTAAAGTCAAATGGTTTCAATCTACCCATCTGAAACGCTATTTTTTTTCTCCACAGGACACGTTTTTAATAGGCCCACTGCCAATTGCAGGCAGTTGTGGAGCGCTCACTCTTATGCTAATTGCAAAGCTAATTGTTCTTATTGCAAAACCCATTATATAGTATAGTTATATTGCAGTTAACGAGATGTTTGGATTAAATGGCTCACTAAAAGTCAATAAAAAGAAATTTGCTTGACTATTCCTTTAATTTTTCAGATGCAGTGTTAATACACTGTTAATTCTCCCTAAAGGCCAGGATTCATTAAACTGCTTAAAGCAGGACTAATATATATATATATATATTGTGCAAAGGCATTAAAGCAGAACGCCATAGCAGTAGGCGCAAGATATTGGTGGGATGTTTTATGATACAGATGCCAATGGGTGTGCGGTTGCCCAGTGGAGCTGACCCAAATGACGGCCCCGGGCAAGTCCGGTGTCCCGGCAGGGTGGCGCAGTCCCACACGCGCCGTGCTGCGCTTGGAGAACAGCACGGCCGGGCAGACATCACCCTTAAATAAGGGGGGGAGAGATCGCAGCGGGAGAGGGTGCGCCGACCTCGCAGGGACTCGCTGCTCGGGGAGCTGGGGACGCGCGGCGGGGACGCACGGGCTGCCGCGCAGCACAGCGACGGCACGGGCAGCGCTGGGCACGGGGCGGCGGGCGCCCGCATGCAGGCAGCGGGCACAGCACCGCGCAGCCGCCTCAGGGGCTACAGCTCCTCCGTCCCCGGGCCGATCCGGCTCTCGGCGCATGGCGGCATCACTCAGTGCCACGGAGCAGCCGAGTGACGGCTCACCTCCGCGGGGTCTGCAGCGAGTGCTGCGCGCCTTCCAGTAACATTTTATCTGGGCTTACGAGCACTTTGCCTGCGATTTCTGAAAGCAGATTGTCAGCCTTTCAGGACACAACAAAGCGCAGCAGGAACAATATGAATATATCTCCTTTCCAAAATTAGATGGAAGAGCTCGTAGCACTTTCAGAAAGAATCCCGAGCATCTGAACTCTGAGCAGAAAAGCCTCGTTTCACCTGTAATGAACTATAAAGAATGAATAAATGCCTTTTATACTAACTTGTCTTGAAAAAAAACCCCTTCCTACTTCATTTGTCTCTTTGTTGTGTGCACTCCATGGGATGCTGCCCTCAGGTTTTCACCTGCTACTTGAGCACAGAGCTGGAGCCGCTCAGGGAACCGTCAGAGCTCATGTCCGCTCTGGGGAGATTCAGGCCAGGCGGGCAGGGACGGGCGAGGGATTTCTGCGCAAGGAGCATTTTCAAGGGCAAACGCAAAACAATCTGGTGAATACCGAGACTATTTTAAATAGAAGCGAATGTGTAAAGGAAATCCTTTAGTCTCACTTCCCACTTCGCCTGGCACGGGCTCCTGACATGCTGCCAGGCAAGATATGACAGAGAATTAAGCCTTTAAATATGAACAGAGAAGTGGGAAGCTGAAAAGCAGAATAAAGGCGCAGTCACACTCCTATTGCCTGAAATGAAGCTGTTCCTGGTGACCCGATGGCTTAATTAGCGAACCCAAATACAAAGAGAAACAGGAAAAACGAAGGATGCTGCTATCACCGGTTCTGTTTCCAAAAAGGTATTATTGCTGTTTTTCGCAAGTCCATATGCCAAGCGCTGCCTTTCCCATAGCTGAGTCACTGGGGCTGCATCGAGCATGGCAGCCTGCGAGTGTCCCCGAGCAGACGCTGCCACCGGCGGGGCTGCACGTCAGTGCCGAGGCTCCCGTTGCCACCCCCCGGCCCCCACCGCTGCCCTTGCACATCTCAGGGAGTTTGGGGCCCCTTTGTTCCAGGACAGACTTACTGTAGTTCTGCAAATGCACTCTTAAAAAATAACAACGCTGCTCCACAGCGCTGCAGCCCGCTACGCAGCGAGGTACCACGGGCAGCACGTACGGCTGAGTTACTTCAAAGTGTGCAGCAGAATAAACAAGATGACAAGGAACCATGAAAGGCACAACATGAAATGAGATTTAACGAGAGTTCAGAGTCATTACCTAGATCAAAGTTAGACAGGACACAGGCATATTCAGAAATCGGCCATAAGAGCCGAGGGAGGGATGCGCTGCCTCCCCTGCGTGCCACTAAAGCCACCGATGTCCAGGGAAGGGGAAGGGAAGGGGAAGGGAAGGGGAAGGGAAGGGAAGGGAAGGGAAGGGAAGGGAAGGGAAGGGAAGGGAAGGGAAGGGAAGGGAAGGGAAGGGAAGGGAAGGGAAGGGAAGGGAAGGGAAGGGAAGGGAAGGGAAGGGAAGGGAAGGGAAGGGAAGGGAAGGGGAAAGGGAAGGGGAAGGGATGGGCAAGGGGAAGGGGAAGGGATGGGGAAGGGGAAGGGATGGGGAAGGGGAAGGGGAAGGGATGGGGAAAGGGAAGCTTGCTGAGATGCCCCTTCGCTCCCCCTGCCCCAGCCTGGCCTCGTGCCCTGGCCCTGAGGACTTTTACAGGACACACAAGCGGCTTGGAGGGACGGGAAAAGCTGTACTGCGTGGCCAGGGTGTGAAAAGGCAGGTCTGTGTGTTCTGGGAGCAAATTACACTACAATTAAAAGTCAAGAAATAACAGTAGATATCTCCGGCACATATTTCTGTGTGCACAAGAGAGAAGGAAGGGCGGTGAAGGACCAGGATAGCTGCTTTGAATAGGCTGTAAATCAATTTAAACCCCAGAAACCAGGATCTCGGTGCACCTCGCCCTTTGCATTCATGATGGAAATTGCTGCATTTTGCAAGTCACTATTGTTTCTCTGAGTTACAGGGCATCATTCGAGAAAGCCAAGCTATGAAAGGCTTCCCACCATGTTTTATATTTTACTCTGGAACTTCTCCCAATAACAAGAGAAAGGAAAATAAAAACCCAACTTCAAAATCCCCCAAGGTTACACTCAGACTCCACTGAAAACCCTTCCCAAAGCCCCGGTTCCTGTTCCAACTGGGAAAAGACAGGGAGCAATAAATCACGACCGAAAGGCAAATGGCAGCAATTAAAGTCCTCTCTGGGAGTCCGCCTGTCTCCGGGCCCGGCTGGACCGCAGCCAGCCACCCGCTGCCCACCGGCACGCCGGCTCCGCCATCTCCCGCTGCCGACAGCCGGTGCTGCGGTGGGGAGGGGGCCGAGTGCCGCCGCGGCTGCCGGCAGCCTGCGGGCGAGTCCTCCGGCATTGCCAGGAGCGACGCATCCCCCAGAGCTGTAACGCCCTTGGGAAACAGCCGGCAGCTCAGAAACACAGCTCAGAGACAGGCAGGGCCCTCAGCGTCCTGCGCACCGACAGATCGCTGCCCCCTCCCGCCGGCACCCCGAAAAGCCCCGTCCCCTGACTGCCGTGGCCGCCACGACCTCAATGGCACCGTCTGTGGGTACACCAGGCTGCCAGCAGCTCGCTGGTCCCACAAATCAATTCTTAAAATCTTTACTCTCGCGCTGCTGCTGAGGAGGAGGAGGATTCTTCCTCAGTGAGGATGCGACCGTGCCAGAGAAGGGCTGTGCCCTGGGCGGCACCTGCAAGTGTCACCACGTCCCTGTGCCCTGCTCGCCCAGCGCTCACCGCGGCGCCCACCGGCCGCGTTTGCTCTGCCGGGGCGGCGGGGGAAGCAGCCCGGCCAGCCCGTGGGTGCTGCTGTGCTTCACCCGCCCCAGGCCGCTCGGGCAGAGCACCCGCGGCCGGGCTGAGCCGCCGGCAGCGGGAAGGGGGCCGAAGCGCCCCGGCCAGAGCTGCGTCGTCGTCCTTCAGTGCGCTGCCGCGTTACAGCAGCCGTGTGCCTCCATGCAGAGACCTTGCTCCAACCGAGAACCAAAGGAAGACACGGAGTAAACAAAGCCTTAAAGTTATTTTCAAATTAAATTACAGTGAATAGAACAGGATTAAGCAAATGCCTCTATTACTTTCAAGAACCAGCTTTGCGCTATAACTTTACGTTGTTAAGAAAATGGGCGAGCTGTGTCAAACCTTCTCTTTTATGAGGCTCTGACTGCAGGAGTGGCAGGGTCGTCTCCATCAATCCTCCTTCCAAGGTGGGAGTTTGGGGGGTTTGAAATATGTTCTTGGCAACCTTTGATAAGCCAAGTGGCTCTGGCTTGCCCCCCTGCCCCCGGCACGGCGCTCCAGCCATCCGCCTGAAGCCAAAATGAAATTAGCACATTGCTGCAAAGCTAGAGACCCAGTGAGAGAACATAATGCATAAATTAATGCCAGTCCCACCACAAAACCCAGCTGCGGGGGAAGCTGTTCTCCCTCTCGATGGGGAGCTGCCAGGAAGTCACACTCAGGCTCAGCCGAAACATCAGAAACAGCTCAAGACGTGATCTTGCTTCAGCTGCTTCTGACCCTCTGTAAGCCCCGAACCGTCCAGCAGTGCTTGTGGGGTCGCACGTGCCCGTGGGATGGGTTGATCACCCCAGTTACCGATCCAGCCCCAGCCCCGCAGCGCGAGCACTCGTGGGGCCGGAGGAGGAAGCTAGTCCTGGCTTTGCTTGACCCGACCTGGCACCCACCAGAGCCCCGGTAAGGCTGGAATAAGCCCAGGTGCTGGGTCACGGCTCCTCTTTCCCGCCCTCGTGCCGCTGCCTTTGGTAGCTGGTGGCCTCCTGCCCTCCTCGTCCCTGGCGGGGGGTTCCGGGGCGCAGGGCCAGCGGTGCTCACAGGGGGTGAAGCGCTCCCCGAGGATGCCACGCCAGGCACCGAGCACGGCTTCGCTGGGCGGGAGCCGGCAGAGCGCGGTGTGACGGGAACCCCAGAGCCGCCTCGTTGGTCCAGGACCTGAGGGGGGTCACTGGCGGCTGATAAAGCGAGTCCAGCAGGCAGGGACGGGAGCGGGAGGCAGATGACGATGGTACGTTTTACCTTTCGTAAATAATGAAAGCAATCAAGGGACAATATGTTAAATCGCTCAGTGAGGAAGGCTTTACCGCATGCCTGAGTTAAACACAAAAGACGGGTCTTCCTTTTAGGCAAAGCCCGCTAGCTTGTACTCTCATTGCTCACTACAGTTGGCTCACTCCTTAATTTTTCATGAGCAGACTTCTGTTCAAAAGAGAGAAGGCAGGAAAGCGCTGCTGTAAGAGAGCACCCTGGTTTCGGGGTGGGGATGGCCGGATTGATGTGAGGCGGCTCTGAACGCATAAAGGACGCCAGGAGCGTTCCCAGGATTGTGCTAATGGACAGATGTCCTGGGCTGCGTTGTGCCCGGGGTGGCACACGCGCTCCATCAGCCGCTCCGGAGCCCCGGCTGGAGCGCGGCAGGGTGCGGGGGGACGGCCCGGCGCCCTGGCCCTTTGCTGGTGTTCAGCAAGGGGCGTCCTTCCAGCTGACCGCCAACTTTTACCAAAATCCCGCTGTCAGTAAGCCTAGAGAGCAGCGTTAGCACGCCCCTATAGCAGGCAGAAAGCAGTGCTCTAAGAACCCGCGCTGTACGATAGCGTAGAGTGCTGCCTTAATTATGGAGCTTGCAGTTACACCTTGCGCAACAGCTAATTAATTAGTTAATTAATGATGACAAAGTGCTCTGACCAGCTAAGCGCTGTGCAGATCCGTCACCAGGATCAGCGCCAGCTGGGGCAGGAGCCCCGGGCTGGGGCTGTCCCCGGGGCCACTGTCCCCCCCGAGGGCTCCCTGGGGCCGAGGGGACCGGGAGAGACCCGAGCGGATTCCTCCGGGTGAGAAACCTCCGTGCCAGCGGGACTTGGCCGGGCCATGTGCATTTCCCCACGTTCACATCACCAGTCGTTATTGCCTTGCCAAGAAAAAAGTTTCTGTTCCGTAGGACTAATCTTCAGTTTCATTAAGAGCAGGGCTTGATTACTAAATTTTTAACCAGGGGAAGCTCCCTAGTCCATTACTGCCTTCCTCCCATGTTTATTAAAGCAATAACTTTGTTTTTAAAAGGGACATGTTTCCCTTGAGCTCTCTCACACTTTGGTGCCCTGATTAAAAAATATAAATTAGAGATTGAGCAGGTCTCTTGCTTCAAAGGAGTGTAAATTGGGCGGCTCGAAATCCTGGGGAAAGTCAGACCATGAAACGCTCCGAGATGGGTCTGCAGACGATCGCGCATGAGATGAGAAGAGGATGAAGGTGTAGGTGGAGCAGCACGCCGAGGCCCTTATTTACAGCTCTGTACCCTTTGTGGAAGTTCTGATTAAAATTTCATTACCTCTTTCTTTCGCAGAGAAGAAGTGCTCTGCGGGATGCTCTGCCGGATGGCACAGCTCCCTGCCTTTGAGGAGCAGCTGCTCCCGCGTCCCCGGGCCCCGTGTTCCCTCCAAGCTCTGCCCCATGTCCCGCCTTTGAGTTTTGCAGCCCAAATTTGAGGGAGAAGGAGCAACTTGGGGGGCAGGCGGGGCAGGAAGGCTGGGGCCGACGGGGCCACAGCGGTGCAGGTGCCTGGCAGCGGTACGTGTCGGAGGCAGGCTGCAGGGATGAACCTGGAATAAAGGCTTATTCTAATGTGGTTTCAGCATCCTATAAGGGGATCTGTTGCTTTAGCTACATTTGAAAAATTCTTGCTTTAATTTCACCTCATCAGCAAAATGTAATCCATTTCAACAGGCAACCCAGGGGACGAGTGAGCCCGATCGTCTCTGGAGACCCTGGCTTCTCTCCTAGCTCCTGGTCCTGCTCTCTCGGTGGAAAACAAACGACACATTTAGGACTGGATGGCTTAGAAACATGGAAGCGCTTAAGGTGGAGAAGACCCTTTAGAACACCGAGATTCAGAGCGCAGCTGCTCCACAGCCAGTGTCTCTGGCACACAGACGCGCTTGCGGCACCTTTAACCCCATCGCTCTTCCCATCCTCCAAGATTAACAGGTTATTTAGAAAACACCAGAGCCGCTCTTCACAGCTCGTTAGGAGCTGCAAGTCTTCAGTGCCTCTGCAGACCAGACAGATCTCTATTTTGCTTTCATTTCCAGAAGTACAGGGAGTTTTGTTCGAATCTGGAAAATGACAATGTGGGAGCTCTTTTCATGAAGTGGAGCCTAAATGTCAGAATCTCTTCCAACAGCCTTCTCCTTAATTAAACGGGGCACGTGGCAGCGGCCTCGCACGGAGGGTGAACGAGGCAGACATCCCCACCTGCTCTCGTTCAGAGTGCCGCAGGGTTACTTTGGTTTTCCCATTATTTTGATGATCCGGTCTTTCCTCTTGGATGCTGTTGGATGTGTTCCGATAGCTCTGGAGCAAACAGTCGCCTTTTTGACACGGAGAGGTTGTTTTCAGCAGGAAATAGGCCTGAAATACCGGGTCCACATTTGTCCATGATAAGCCCTGTCAAGCTCTTTTGATTGCCACGCCACTGTGTTAATTTAATAAAAGAACTTCAGAGCCTGGCACTGGCCCTGGGGGAGGATGGGAGGGGACTCAGTTTGCTTTTGCCGGCAATAACAGGAGGATTTCTCACAGCTAGTGGAAAAGCTAAAATGCCTGCACAGAGCCGAGTGACATTCGTCTGATGAATGAAGTACTCAAAAACACCCAGCTTCAGGTTGATTGAGATTATTTTCTAAATTCATCACAAAATAACTAATAATTTCAGACAAAATAAGAATATAATTTTGTTAAATGTTCAAGATACAAAAATTTTCTAAAGGGAGCATTGCAATTTTTCATTTTGAAATGAAATCATTAGGGACTTTATTTCTTATATTTACTGGAGAAAGGAAATTTTGAATGCAAAGAGCATTGGAAGGTTTCATTTCACATTAACCCTTAAATTATTTTTTAATTATTTCCCTAGTTCGCCGCTGTAGTGAAATAGCAGGGATTCATTCACACCGCTTTGTTCTCCCTCTTTGTTCTTTCCCGAGCTCTGCAGCGCTTCCTGCGTGCCCCCACATCCCGACAACAGTGCCAGGCACCGACCGGAGCACGGTGGTGACGGGGACACACGCACAGCCCTCCGCCATCCCCCAAAGTACCCTCTGACCCACGCCTCGCCACCGCTGGCCCTCCGCTCCCGCAAGAAAGGAAAATGACAGCAGCGATCTACCGAGATCGGTAGGAAGATGCGGGTTAAGGGTGCCTCCCCAGCAATAGTCACATTGATTTAAATTGTTAATGTATTTGCAGACATGAATTCCCACAAAAAGGACCTCATAGACGAGCACTGAGCGCCTACGAGGAATTCTCAGCTGTGCAATACTTAACATTACCAGTGTGCGTCAAACTGCGTGGAAATAATTCTGCGCAATAAAATCCTCTATATTCCGAGGGCTGCAAATCCATCACTGACATATTTCTTTACTTCTGCTGGCATATTTCTTTTCCTCTGCTTTATTTCTTGCTTTTAACAAGCTATGTCATTATTGCTCCTATTTCAATGCTGTGAATGGATATTTTAGGGTCGGTACCTCTCAGCCGTACTAACGCAAGCCTATGCACGGATGCCCTTTTATTTTTTTCACCTCACACGTAAATATTGATCGACATCATGGGAAATTCATAAATCAGGGGCCTTTCAAACTGCCCGAGCCGGCTGCGGCCGGGGACGAAACCCCAGCTGGGCTGGGAAAGCCCCTCCACGAGCGATGTCATTGCGACCCAGAGGAAGGGCGGCAGCGCGCACAGGGGACAGCGCTGACCGCTCTTTGGCTTTGGGGGGGTCCCCCCAGCCCAAACCCAACCCGGAGAAGGCGCGTTTTGGTGTGTGTGCCGGGGGAGCTGCAGGGTTTTCCAGTGCCTGGGAGCCCTGCAAAGGCCCCGCCGGGAAGCAGCTATTTCTGACAAAGCTCTTCGCAGCGCTGTCAGGGAGGAGGAACACGTACTTGTGTGTGATCAGAGCATCAAACGCCCGGCTGTCCTGGTGGTGAGGACTGCGAAGTGCTGCTCTGTCAGCGGGAGAGCGGGTCGTGGCAGGGACAAAACACCCTTCGTTCTTGCTCGATCCTGTCCTGGCTCAGAGTCACCGAGCCTCGCTCTGCCCGGGACCCAAATCTGGACCACGACAGAAAACACGCGCGTTCGGTCTCTGCCTGAGCCAGAGGCAATTGCTCTCTCATGGCCATGGCCATAAATTGTGCTGTTTGGGAAAAAAAAAAAAAAAAGAAGAAAAAAGGAGAGAGCAGCTGACACAATTTAATTCCCTGAATCCCCAGCTCTGGAGCCAGAATGAAAATGCCATTTTCTTTGTCCTCCATGTCCCGAGTGCGCTCCATGGGCCAGGGGCGGTGGAAAGCCGGGGCTGCGGTGCCGGGGGAACGCGGCTGCAGGAGGGCCGGCCCTGGGACGGAGGGCCGGGAAGGTGTCATCTTGGGATCTTTGCATTACCACATTTGGATGGGTAGGCAGACCAGGGATTTATATGAACACTTTTCTGACCTTAAACTGCCAATTCGTGCCCAAGTTCCCTTCTATTTTATTTCTACAAATTCAGCCAAGTGCTGACGAGATGAAGATTTAAGAAAGAAGGAACAACCAGCTGGAACAGAAACATCCCTCAGAGCGCTAGGGCATGGGGAACGTGCAGGAGAGAATGAGCCACATTTGATATTTGGATGCCAGTTGCCTCTCTGTGCCTGAAGCGGATGAGTGACCCCCTGGGCACAGCCCCACTGAGCCCCCCCAGTGCCGCGGGGACATTCAACCCCATCCCTCCCACCGCCCCTGCGACCGGCCGCCCCCGAGCTGCCACCCCCCCCGGGGACACCCGCATCCCGCGGCAGTGCCGGACACGCGCCCTGGTGCGGGAGAGCCGGACCCACAGATTTCCCACATTCCTTCAGGAAAGCGTGCCTTTCCCAGGACAGCCTGGCTCTGCCCTGTGCTCTTCTGCGTTGGTGTTTCGCGTGGTTCAGCCTTACACCATCTACAAGTCTGGAAAAACGGAATTTAGTGTTTGGCCACAAATAGATAGTTCTGGCTGTTTTACACGAAATTGTATTTTTTCCTGAGGTTCCCCCATACATTTGTGTACACATATTCACATGCGTACACACACACACACACATGTACACACGAAGCCCTCGCCCTCCCGGCCTCTTGCAGCCTCACCCAGCGGTGATCACTGCCGCCTCATCCATAACCATCACCCATACATAATACATATCCGCCTCCTTCCGCGGAGAGACGGGGCCGGACGTTTCTCTGTTATCTTTCCGTTTCCATGGTAATAAAAGTAGCTTCTGACAATGGCTATTTCCTAAGTACAGTGAGGTTTGGTAATTTTCGAAGCATTATAGCACAGACTTCAAACGGTCGGTGCTGCGCAGGGTCGTTCCAGCTCAGGCTTTTAATTGCGGGTGGATGCAAGCAGGTCCTCGGCGTCCAGGGGAGGATGCCGAGCTGAGGTTTTTCTGATTATCGTTAGCTTATTCCGAGTAAGTCTGTTCCCAGGGGCTAAAGCCCCACGAGTCATCCACACAACTTTGCTCAGTCTCGGGCACGTTTGGGGACCGGCGCGTTTCGTGGCGGCTGCTGTGCCCCTGCAAGGTGCCGGCAGCGCGCCTGGCACCTCCACACGCCTCGCAACCAGCAGCTGATTTACTTGTTAGCGCTAAAACGAAATAATGCCTCATGTTTCCCAAAGCCTGTAATACAACTTTGTAAGAGCGATAGCCAATTAATGTACTGTAGGATGAAATCCACCTCTGCCTGGATCATAAAAATGACTATTGATTTCTGTGCTCCGCTGCCGCTCCCCCAGCGCCGCGCTGGCTCCCACGTGAGCTGCCGACCGCGTGCCGGCGCAGACACCCACCACGGCTTTTTGGCTATCGCTGCCGCAGGAACCCTTTGCCAGCACAGGGATTTTCGGTCTGGGGATTTTCGGGGAGCATGGGACCAGGGCCCCTCTCCTTCCCTCGGGCGCGCAGAGGCTGCAGCACATCCACCCCCTCCCGCGGTGCTGCCAGAGGATTCAGCCCACACCCCCCCTGCTCCCCAGTAAGACAACCCTGGCATGAGGGAATATTCCAATTTTTTCACATTTTCAGTGCCTCGTCTGAAGATTCAGAGGCGATTCAGTTCCTCGAGCAGGCAGGTGCCCTAGCTGCAGCCTCGCTGGGGGGCACAGAGGCTCTTCGCACACCGTGCCCAGGGACAGCGCGGGGACCTCACCCAGGCGGCATCGGAACGAATCGCCTGGCGGTGTGTAATTTAATCAACACATCTGTTGAGAACAATTCTGACCTGCAGAATCAAATTTCCCCTACCCTCAATAAGCCAATCTTTAATGTGAAGTATGAACCTTCTAATTTAGTGTCATATCAAATAATAACTGTCGTGTTTAAACTGTTGCTAGTATTAGTCAAACAATCACAGATAAGAGCCAGAGGCTCCTCGTCTCTCTTGTTACCACATACTTGCAATTAATATTTATAAAGCAGGAGGGATTTTTTTTTTTTTTTTTAAAGGGAATTTTAGGTTGTCCTTCGCATTTTCATAGACAGGCTGCAAAATTTATAGGCTCTCCTTCACCTCCGCTCTAAGAGAACTAAGCTTTTCATCTGACGTATTTATAATTTTCGCCTGCAGGGACAGAAACGCAGCAAACCCCGGCTGGCGACTGCCGAGAGCTGGGGAGGAGAGGGGAGAAGGCAGCGGCCCCAGCCCCAGCCCCAGCTTGGAGGGCTCGGCTCCCCGGGGGACGCTGTCACCCCTGTCCCGCAGCACGGTGACAGGCAGAGCGCCTGGAAACCCACGGCGATGCCACGCTCTGCCCCGTGCCGGCTGCGGAGCACCCACGCGAAGGTGCTGCCGGCGCAGGACCTGGCCACGGACTCGGCTCCAGGGGGGGCACGGGAAGCACCCCTGGATTTGAGGATGGGAGGATGACTTTTGGGACACTTGTTAAGAAAACCCAAAACTCTCTCACCCTTTGGCGAAAGTTTTAATAGCTTCCCATTGCTTTATGTGGAATCTTTACAATTATTTATTCACAATACTCCTGAACATCTCATTGTGAAACTAAAATTAAAATATCCCAATAGACTACGGCAGAAACCTTTGCAAAAACCTGATAGGATTTTCCCACAGTAATAAGTCCCCAAGGTAAAATAAATTACAGAAGAAAATATTTCAAAATAACCGTTCCCAATTAAAACTTCACCCAGGGTTTACGCTCCACAAGTAGTCCTTTTTTTTCAACACGATAAGCATAAAAATGACACACACCCAGCCAATGAAAATGAGCCAGTAAATCAAGTGATTTATTCACTCTGCCTATCTAAAACATGGGCCCCGGGGACACGGGCCCCTCTTCCCCGCCTGCAGCATCCGCACTAACGCACGTACGCGCACTCACTGGCAAAGTCGCCTATGCACGAGGAGGCTCGCGTGTACACACACGCACAGGGCACACGCAGTAACACGGCAACGCACACGCCATCCGGGCTTGCACGGGGATGCACAAACGCGTGTGCGCACCAGCAGCCTGTCCCCACCGCAATGACAGGACAAGGCTTTTTCTGCAAAACCCTCCTCCCTGAGGAAAGAGCCCCACTGAACGACAACATAAAATGTCCGTGCTGCCCGCTGGCTTGTGCGGGGAAAGCAAAAGGGAAGGAAGGAAACATGAGTGATGTTTAATCATCTTTTCTGTGCCAGCTGGGTTCAGGGATGGGTAACGCAACGCTTTCCCTTCTCCGCGCGCTCACAAAGCCCAGCTTTCACCAGCTTCTTTCAGGCGGAGCGGAGGGACGTGCCTCCCTCGCAGGGCACGCAGAGGCCTGTGGTAACCCGGCCAGAAAGAGCCCTTACGGCGGCCACCCTGTTCGCCCCGCACGGCAAAGCTCGGGGCACGTCACTCCCCGATTTCCACATTCAGGTGGGAACTCCTGCCCGAGCCAGGGCATCGCGCGGGCACGCTGCGGTGCAGAGGGGAGGGCGGCCGCTCCGATCCCCGTTACACATCTGCGTCGGGAAGGACGTGGCCCAATGCGCCTGGCAGCACCGCAGCACCGCAGCCTCTGCCCGGCCGCCCCCTGCGCCGCCCAGGGGAGACCCGGAGGATCCCGCACAGCGCAGCACCCGGCACCGGCACCATCCCCGGCGGGGGAACGGGAACTGCGCGCCGCGCTCCGGACTGGCTGCCGAGCTGGAATGGCCAAACTCCCTTCTGTAATTTCTCACTTCATTATTCCCTTGAATTTTTTAATTAATATCAATAAAAGATACATTAGAATTGCAGAAATCATGGAAATGTCAAACATCTCTCACTCGCTTTGGTAAGAACTTTGTTAAGTACCAAATGCAAATGTGCAGCTGGTGCCTTTGACATTTTGGTTCCTTTGCTGGCACAGGCTAATCAATTCAGTTTCTAATTTTAATTTTATCAGCGGCAAATCTGTTAGATTTTTAAGGCTCTGATGTAGGCCAATTAATTTCTAATCAAATTACCTATGTTCTGATAGGTTCCGCCTGCTCTCTCGGCAGTGCGGCGAATCGCAGCCCCAGGCCTGCAGCCCGCGACCTCGCCGGCGGCAGATGGGAGCGTTGCCGCGTCCCGCTCCGCTTGGCGAGGACACCGTCACTGACCCATCTGCGGTGGGGGTGCAGGGGAGGCCCCCCCTCCTCTCGCCTGCTGCAAACGCTCAGCCCCAAAGGCGCATGGCCCCAGCCCCTGCTGCAATCCACGCCGGGACCTCAGTCCCTTCCGCGGGCTCAGACCTGCCCTCGCCCGCCCCGGGGAGCCGCCGCCGGTGTCCCTCGGTGCCACCCGAATGGGACCGGGCACCGCTGCGCCGTGCCCCTCGCTTCCCATCCCTTCTGAGCGAGGACGAGGATTCTTACCCAAGCTGAACAACGGCTCTCACCCATGAGATCCGCAGTTATCGGCTTAAAAGCGAGGGCTCCTGCCCAGCGTTTCCAGGGCTCTGCGGTCCCCAGCGTCCCCCTGCCTGGCCACCGCCCTGGGGAAGGTCCCTGCCCTGGTCCCGTCTCTGGTCGCTGCCCTGGGGAAGGTCCCTTCCTGCCCATGACCCACAGCAGCAAAAATGAAGCCCCGTTTTCTGCTGAAAAGGGGCCCCCGAGCTGCTGCTCGAGGGTCCGAGGACACGAGCGCGTGCGAGGTACTTGTTGCTCACCTGGGAAAGGTTCCTAATGGTAAAAAAAATTGAGTTTTTAGAACTGCTAAAACAGGGAATAGAATTGGAAAAAATACAGTTTCTCTCAGTGTCAGCAAATTTGGTACCTAGATGCTGGTTTTAAAAAATGTTAGCAGGAGTTTGTATTTATTGCCATTTTAATTTTTTAAGCTTTTTTTATTCTTGCCTGCAAGTCTCTTTGACGAAGGTTGTTATTAGCGCGGCAATTAACCAACCCGGCTATCAAACTTGTGCAATGCAGCATTAAATAAATCTCAGAATTGATTGCTTTCCAATTTTGAACAGATATGTATGTGTCTATGTGTGCATATATATCTGTGCAGAAATATCTGCGCCTATGTGTGTCTGCTTGATTGTCAAGTGGGAATGAATCACAGCTAAAGCTTGATTTTTCTTAAAGATACCTTTAAAAAGAAATGCTCTTAAATATCAACATTATCACTTACAAGAAGTATTTCCTAGAAAAAATATTACACATTTAAAGCAGGGATGGCATGCCAGGACAGACAGAGGGGGGCCAGGGCTCCCGGTCACGCGCGCAGCTGCAGGGACCCTGCCCCGGGCTCAGACCCCCTGCCCGCACCCACACCTTTCTGGCCAGGGACCCAATTCTAACTCTTGGAGATGATTTTCTTACATAAAATGGAATAATTTTTCAGGAGCATTTTCAGGCCCATTTGCTTGATGAGCGGCAACAGGGGGAATACGGAGATTTGTTGGCTGATGGGCTAAACCCAGGCTGGTTATCTGTGCCGAGCACTCGGCCACCGGCGTCCTTGACGTGAGTGGCGTGGGATGTTTGCTCTGGAATTGGCTTATTCCCTGTGCCAGCCCACATCTCCTCCCCATGACGTCCCTGCGGGAAGGGATGCTGTGGGGAAGCGGTGCCGTTCCTGCTGGCGGCACCCAAGGTTTGGAAGAGGAGGCGACGGCGGCAGCAAGGGTGCTGGCTGGCCCAAAGCTCAGGCAGTTCACTGTCACCCCTGCTCTTGCCCTGGGACGCTGCGCTCGGCTGTGGTGACGTGTCGATCGGTGCCACACCGCTCTGCACTGCCACTGGGGCGCAGCACCAGGCTGGCACCGCACCGCTCGCCGCCCCAAAGCCGCCTGAGGGACTGCTGCATTTCCATCGCGCCTCATCGCACACAGGACAAACCCAGCGTGGGGGGGAGTCCCTGCCGCCAGGCCGGTGTCGGGATGGCTGTTGGTGACACCGGCCGTGGCATCGCTGTGCCTTGCCAGGACACAGGAAAATTTGCCTCTAGGGTCGTACTGCCTGTGGCAGCCCAGCAAATACCAGCGCGACACATCAAGGAACGTGGGCGCAGTTAAGTGATCTGCAACCAAATGGCGTCTTTCAGGGATGTCCCCATGTCCCCAGGTGGCATAGAGCGGCTGCCAGAGCTGCCCGGCCGGGCTGGAGGAGCCCTCGGCACTCACGTCCCTGTGGGCCAGACACAGCCCCACAGCTGCCGGCGGCTTTTCACCGGGGCTGCGTTTGGCGTCAGGGCAAGACAGGAGGGGGGGGGTTACAGAAGGTCTTACAGCAGCTCAGTCTGCCGAGCAGAAATCGGAGCAGAACAAGGAAAGGAGTGCTCCTAATTGGGAGAGACACCAGCTCTTTGTAGGCAGATTAGCCTTTTCACCGTCTCTCTAACAGTCAGTCAGACCCAATCCCGTCTCTCTCCTGACAGTTTTGCACCACCAGCCAGCTCTGCTCACGCACACATGTGCCCCGCTTGCGTCCACCAGCCCCGGGAAGGATTCTCTTCCCTCTCCTTTCCCCCGGCAAAGGAACGCGAGCCGGAGTCACGACCCATCACGCTGCAGAGCTACACAGGCTTCAATATTGCCAATGAAAATATCAGCAACTTCTTCATTTACATGCCAGAAAAATGATGAGTTCAAGTCTGAAGACAATGATGAAGGTTGGGTGACATTTACCTCCCATGACAATTCTTGGAGGATTACTCAGGCCGGGATCATTTTCCCTTTGCCTTGTTGGCATGGCTCTTCTTAAGAGTATTTGTTTTCCTATGGATGCCAAGTTTCCAAAGGCAGCCCTTGAATTGCCTGTGCAATGCTAAGTGTGCGTCTCCGCCTTCACACGTGCTTGTCTACTCCCACCTGCAATAATCCGCGGGTGCAAAAACTGACATTAATGAAATCAGATGGGTTTGGGGGACCAGTCCTGCCAGTCACCCGCAACACTGCTGTCCAAATGACTTTTGCAGACACTTTCCACGAGGATCACAAGTCAGTTACCTCAGGAATGGCACCCTCCGCCGCAGCACCGCAGTCAGTGCTGCCTGGCCCTGGGCGCCCTTCCCAGCCAGGAGAGAAGAGGGAAAGAGACCATCCCTCTGCTCGCTGCAGCAGGGACCCGCGTCCCCACGCTGGCGGTGACAGCGGTGGCGCAGTGATGTCCCCGGCGTTGCAGAACAAACCCCGGGGGAAGCGCAGGGAAGCGCTGACCCACTACCGTGGGTGGCAGATCTCGATCTTATGCCACAAACACCAGTTTTCTGCCCCGCCAGCCGCCCTGACCAAGCGTCCCTGCCTGCTAGGGCACACACCCTGCCCGCGGCGCTGAGAAAAGGGCTTTAGTACAGCTCTCCAGCTTGCACGTTCATTAAGCGGCTTGAAAAGCATGAGCTGTATTGTTTCAGGCCCAGGGGGAAGCAGTCAAGAGCGCATCCTACCACTGCTCCAGCTTTGTATCTGGTCCATCATTATCTGCGCCTGTAGTAATCTCCAATCTTTCTACTTTAATTTGTAAGTCAGACAAAGAGATTTTTCAGCCTTTCATGTGCTGAATGACAGGCTCAGCTCCCTCCCCCAGCACTTCCTCTGTGACTCACTCATTAGAACCTATTTTAAAAAGTGCTATTGACAAAAAATATGTTCTAATTTCTGCTCTTATGAGTAAATAAAGCAGGTCCTCTTTGGGGTATTTAAAAGTGTTTTTTTCTCTTCCCACCCCATGTCCACGGGCCGTGTGCTGTGAGCCGGGGCTGGGATGTGATGCCCTGCTCGCTGCGCAGGGCACCGGGGCTCTGTCCACGCAGGACACCTCGCACCCTCGTAGGTAAACCTCAGCAGTGTCTCCTTGGCGGCTGTGCTCGAGCCTGAGCGAACGGCTACGATGCCGGGGCGAGGGCGCTGCGGGGGACGCGCTGGCTCCCAGCTCCAGCGGCCGTTCATCCCATGAACGTGGGAGGGCAACGCGTCAGGCGGGGCAGAGCGGGGCAGCCCCCACCAGCCCCGCAGAGCCGGAGCCGCCGTCCCCTTGCAGACGTGGCTGTTTTAATGAATCGCCTTTCCTGGCAGCGGAGTGGGACCGACACAGCTCTTCTCTGCAAAAGGGCTTTAAGTTTCTACACCGTGACAAGCAAGACTCACCCAAGCTATTCACACAATAAAGTTTTCTCTCCAGCCAAGGTTGGGGAAGCAACCCAAAGCAGGAGAACCGAATTACTGATTTTATCACTACACAAGGAATTTTTGCCCCTTTTATGAGCTGTCCCAATCAGAGATTTTGCCCTCCTCCCTCTCCGTCTGCAGCCACAGACGAGGTGGAAGGAGAGGGAAACCTGTCTCCATCTCCCCAATTTGCCAGATAAGTAAGTGGAAGCACCGGAGCCAAGATGTTTAAATCATGCATCCTAATGCGATGTTGCTGCGCAACCACAGCAGAGCAGCAGGCGTGCCTGCGAGCGGGCGTCCCCGCGGGAGGACAACTTGCATAACAGAAGTTTCTCTATTGACGGCGCCGATCCCGCGCAGGCTTGTTCCTCCTCCCCGCGCCTTCCCCTCCAGGACGGCAGCTGTTGCTTGAGCGAGCCCAGAGCTTTTTTTGCCTCATCAATCTATCCTGGTGGGCCTTCCATACATTTCTTATTATTCTGCCTGACATCTGTTCACAATTTGTTTCTGATTCCTCACTCTGCTCCTCCTTGCCTGGCTCTGGCCATAGAGCTGAGATAAACTCGCGCAGACCCCGGGCGCGTGCAGCTTGCTGGGAGACAGCTTCCACGGCGCCCACCTCGCGCCCAGTGCGGGAGAAACTGTTTCTCTCGGGAGGTGAATGCCCGCAGCACGGCCCCGCGCGGTGGGATGGGGGCGAGAGCGGGTCCCCGCGGCAGCCGGACACTCGCCACCCACCCTGGAGTGCCGGGCAGCTGCTGCGTGGCTCGCCAGGGGTGTCTGCATTTCAGCGGACAGCTAAATAACCTTTAATATCAGCTTTTTAAAGGACACAGTCAGCTCTGAGTTATTCTGGACATATGCAGGTGCAAGTGAGAGCCAAACATTGCCCAAAGTTTGCAGGATGCTTTGGATCTCTTTGGATGCTCTGGAATGAAAGGGATATAAACGAATGGGTGGATGCCAGCTGGTAATGGTAAGCAGATGGCAGGAAGACTGCTGAGAGAGGACTGGTTTATTTACTTGCTTATTCATTTATAGACCATATTTTGGGAAAAGAAAATTAACCTGACTTTGTACCACCCACCTGCACTCAGAGAGAACAGGCACAGGCGCTGGCCGCAGCTCCCTGCGCCGCTCCCCACTCCCCTGCCGTGGGTTCCTGCTCGCTCTCGTTTATCTGCCATTCACGAAGGCCGGGGGACAGGGATCGGGCCCTGCCAGCCTTCTGCATAGCTCTGCAGAGCTGGGCCTCATCCTAGAGTGGGGCTGAGATGGGAAAACTAATAACGAGCACATCACAGAACTACAGAAACACACACTGCGAGGGGCCACTTGCCTGCCTCAGGCAAGAGCAGCTCTGCTCCGCCGTTCCTAGAGAGGCTTATTTACCCTGTTCTTAGAAATCAAGAATCCCGCATCCTCTCCAGCAACCTGTTCTTGCGCTAATTGTCCTTAAAGCTGAAAATCTCTTTTGTTACAAGCATTCGCAGAGAGGACTTGCTAGGATCCTGCTCGCCCCCAGCTTTGAGCCCCGCTCTGCTTGCGCCTGCACGCGAGACCCTTCAACCTCATTCTGCAGTAACTCCTCTGTGCCTCAAAACATCCCCAATGGGGGAAACACTGTCCCACCCCCAACTGCTTTAAACCTCACCTCCACCACTGGCGTCTTCCTAAAACAGCAGGAGAGCACAGTCAGCCCAGACACAATGATCCCATACCAAGCCCAGGGTGACCCAGGTGCTCCCAGGGCAACCGGCCCCGAGAGCACGCTCCGAAACGGCTCACAGCTGGTGTTCATCTGCCCACGAGAAGGGCCTCTTTGGGTGAAACCTTCACAGCACACAGAGCTGATGCGGGAGCAGAACCGCCACGAGTACTGGACCTAGCCACAGCTCGCTCCCACTGAGCTGCTGTCTCAGTGGCAGGAACACTTTTGCCTTTCAACTTGAATTCAATTGCAAAATCATTAGCTCAGCAAAAATTCAGGAGTCATTTGGCATATGTGCCCATCCCATATGCTACTGTGAGCAGTTCCTTTCATCACTCCACCGGCTTTGGCCAGCTGTGCCGAGAGGTCACGAAGGTCCACGTCCCGTCCCTTTCTCATCGCAGCTGCGTTACGTTACGTTTCTCAGACCACTGGATGAAACCACCTCAGGGCTGATCTCGGGTTCAGCCGTCTTCAGCCTCAGTGACCTGAGGCCTTTAGCCACCGGGTTTAACGGAGGGAGACGGCAGGAGGGATGGATCCAGCACCCCGGCCTTCCCCGGCGCCTCTGCCCCGTCCCTCCCAGAGCGGCATGGCGATGCTGGTGGGCTTTGCTTCAGAGATCAGGGAGGAGGGCAGCGATTCCCAGCCCGGCCCCGGCACCACGCGTGTCCCCACCTCAGCGTGCACAGCAGGGAGAGGCCGGGAGCGTGCTCGCCATCACCCAGCAGCGCTAGTCCAGCTTCGTTTTCAGTGCTGCTAATTGAGCTTTTCTTCCTCTCTCCTGTTTTTGCTGTTAGTAATTAGCATTAATAATCCCCTTCCCCTCCGCGGGGAATATGAAATCAATCCTCCCACGAGAGCACGCCGCCTCCGCGCCGCTCAGCCCCGCTCCAGCCCCACGGAGCCGGGGCAGCCCCCGCACCCCCTCTCCGGCTGCCGCATCGGGGTGCGGAGTGGGGAACCGCTGGAGGGGCGGCAGAGCCTCCGGGAAGGAGCTCGCCCACAAACCGCAGAGAAGGATTTCGGGAGAGGAGGAGTGCGGGTGCGGAGGAAGCACAGAGCCCGGCCAGCCCTCGGCCAGGCGCCGCCGCCATGTGTGCATGTGCTGACCTCTCAGCCCCGAGAGATACCTGTCCCCCACTCTGCTTTTGCTGTACGTTTTTCCCCTTCTTGATGAAAAGAAGTTCTTTTCTGATTGAACTAATTATGCTGATTGAATTTCCTCCCTCTCTCTGTCTCTGAGTGTGAAAGGTTTCCTTAATTTGATGGGGGTAATTGTTATGCACACACTGTCAGATGTTAATGCAATTCCGTGATTGACAGGTAATCAGCACATCAGTTGTACAAAAAGAGTGAATAAGTCTGTAATTTTATTTCCCCTGATTCCACTGTGTGGGATGGCAGGAAAATCTAAATTAGCAATCAGGGAAGGCAACCCTGCTCCAGAGCGAGCTGCTGACGGCCCGGGCGGATGGCTGGGGCTGGGATCGCTTGGTCTCGCTCGGCTCCGAGGGGTTTGCCTGCAAACGCCTTGCTCACTGCTGAGCTCCTACGGCTGCTTTTCACGGGAGCTCTTTGGGGGTTCAGCTCTGCTCCCACCGCTGCCTGCGTCTCTGCAACCGGGGCAGCATCCGCCTGCGGCTCCAGCGAGAGCGGGGACGCGCTTCCTACAGAGAGAGGCAGAAACGTCCTCAGAAACCGGAAAGTTTTGGTACCCCAAAGTCCCCCGGGGAAACCCGTGAGCAATGGGAAGCCCCGTGGGCTTTGCTCAGCCGGAGGATGAAGTCGCGTGAGGATGCACGGCTCTCGGGCCTTCCCCAGGGCGAGAGCGCACACTGCTAATCGCTGCCTCCAGAGAAAGTAAGACACCGGTTGTTGATGAGATAATTGCTGGCCGGGCGCTCCTCTGGGCTTCCCAGCGCAGCAGCGGGGAGGGAAGGCAGCCGCTGGGAGGTTTTTGCTTTGCACCTTCCATTCGGGCTGGCGGAGCTGAGTGGCAGAGGGAGAACTAGACCGGCGCTGCCACCAGCAGCTGACGGCGGCTGCCCATTTCATTTACTGCTTGTCAGCTGCTGACGAGCCCCAGACAGGCGGGAGGTAGGGATGCCAAAACATAAATTTCTCCAGAAGATCTTCTGAGGCTTCTTATATTCTTGCTTTTCTTTCTTTAGTAAGACCCTGATGTAATGTTTTGCTCGTCTCCTAGCCTGGATCGCAGGGATATCGCTGTCTGCCCAGCAGGGCTGGGCTGGGATGCAGAGCAGCGCCGCGCGTACCCAGAGCCATTTGCTGCAGAGGCTGAGCCGTGTGGCTGCCCGCACGCTCTGCGTACAGCCTTGTGTGTGCACACACGAGAAATCGCACAGTGTCAGCGGCCCTGGGGCACCCGGCGAGCCTGGAACCCCCCGGCGGCTGGAAAAGAGAACCCAGAATAAGGACACCAGCGACCAGCTGCAATGCCCCAAAGGGGCTGATTTCTCCCTCCTCTCCCCTTTAGCTGGAAGAGACCCACAGCAGTTCAAACCAAACCCCGTGCCCTCAGCAGCGGGTGCTGCTGGTCCCACCTGCCCCGGGACGGCACTCGCCATCCCCAGGAGCTCCCGGAGGCCGAGGCCCCCCCAGCCGCCCCCCCCCAGTATAAGGGGTGAGCCCTCGCCGGGGCTGGGGGCTCGGGGACCCTCCGCTGGGGGCTGGGGACGGCTGATGGCAGGCAATGGGGGAAACGGGGAAGCGATAGGGGACATGGGGAAGGCAAACCGGACTGCGAACAGCGTCCGCTGAACGCTTGCATTAACATAATAAAGGGTCAAATCCTAGGTACGAAGAGCTGGGAGTGAATAGCTAGCTTTACCATTAGTAAGATTTATCTGCAGTATTTAAAATCCCTTTTGGAAGGATTTGAGTCTTTAGCGAGGCTGGTTCTCTTCCCCAGAGCATGCATAAAACAGCCTATTCAAAGCAAAAAATGTGTGCTGATTCGGATGCAGAGCCCTGCCCTGCACTTCAATAGGATTGAACACGGTATAAGCCAGTGAAGAGCTCTGCCCATAACGGAGATGATACAGGAGACTCAAGGAGCTTAGTGGTTCTTAGGGAAAGAAAGAGGGTGTGAGAGGAGAAGATTAGAGCAGGACCTCACTGTAGTCAATAAATCCCAAGGAGAAGGAGAGACCGCTACGCTGGCAGAGCTCCCCTCAGATTGCAGAACACATAAAACACTGTCTCCAGCTAAAATGATGTTTGACATTGGAGAAAATTAGACAGATTTTTTTTTTATTCAGTGTACATGCAAAATAAATTGCAAAGGGCAGCAGCAGGAGCAGCTGGTAAAGACAGATTAAAAATCAGATTTAGACAAGCATCTTCAGGCGAAAAAGATACTTAGGATTAAGCTGCTAATTTGTAATCACAGATGGGGATAGGGCTGTGTTGTCTAGGCAGTGTAAATCGGCTGTAGGAGGAGCACCAGGCACTGCATCGTCGCAGGCAGGAGTGGGGGAATGCGCCAGGAGGAAAATACCTGTGGGGACGGTGCAAAGGTCACCCCGGGCTCAGCGCTGCCCAGGGACCCGAGCAGTCCCCCCGCCCACAGGGAGCAAATTACCCCCTCACACCACAGCACAGCGTTGCTCACAACAATAAAACCCTGCACGTGCATCTTAGCTCTTTTACAGCTGAGAAAGAAAGATTAAATACTAATACTAAATATTAAAAAAATACTATAATTAAGCCAAACTCCACAGTGTGCTGAGGGCCTGACTATGGGGCTGAAGACAATGTAAATACTGGGGAGCAGCAGAGACCCACACAACGTCTCTCCCCCTAGGTGAAGGTAATTTTCACTTCAGCACAGACTTCATATGATTTTTATGACCTGAATCAGAAATTTTCTGCTGATCTGTGCCTCAAATACTCTGGCATATTTGCGAATTGATCGGGGTTGGGACAGATTAAACAAATCGTCTCTAACTACTCTCCCAGATTATGCCTTCCCGGGCACCGGCGCTCCCAGGCTGGTGGGGCGGTTTATCTCGGCGCAGCGGCGGGGTGCGGTGCAGGGTCCCGGCCGGGGGCTTGCCGGCCAGCTGGCACCACTGCGGCCAGAGCAGAGCGGCCGCTCGGCCAC
The DNA here is from genome assembly GCA_017639485.1 of Pluvialis apricaria. Lineage (NCBI taxonomy): Eukaryota > Metazoa > Chordata > Aves > Charadriiformes > Charadriidae > Pluvialis > Pluvialis apricaria. The sequence continues at coordinate 8,060,006 of CM030027.1, read as the reverse complement.
GGAAGGTGCCGAGGGGCTCGGAGTCTGCGTATCTGCCGCACCCAGAGAAAATGTGCTCAGCTGACATGTCAGGTGAGTCCTCTCCGCTTCAATCACCGCGTCAGGGAAACAACATGTTGCGATCAAAGTCAATGCGAATAGTAAGTAATAACGAAGCAGAGGCACCCCCGGTCCCAGTGGGTCTCTGGGCCACTGGAGGTGGCTGGCACCCCGGGCAGGCGCAGCCCGGTGCCGGGCGCTGCAGTCCGAACGGGGCGGTGGGATGCTGAGGGATGCCGGGGTCCCGCAGGCGGACGGGGACAGGCACGGGGACCTGCGCTCCCCGGCTCCTCCCTCCCACCGCCCTGGCTCTCTTCCCAGGCCGGGAAGACAAAACCCACCGGGCTCTGCTTGCTCTTGCTGGATTTACCAGCCCAGCCCAGCCCAGCCCTGGGCAGCAGCAGGGGATTCCTCCAAGGGGAGACACGCTATTGCCAAAATCGCTGCAATACTGCGGTTCCATGTGCCTGCCCCTGCCCAGCGCGTGGCTGCAAGCATGCAGCCAAGGGCGCGAGCGAGCCGTGTCCCGGCCCAGCTGGCGAGCTGCGGGGAGCTTCCCGCTGCCGAGCAGACATGCGGGAGCGGAGACTGTAGGTGGCAATCGCATCTTGCGAGCAGGAGGGAGGCGGGTGCCGCGGCCGCTGGCTCTGCCCGAGGGCAGCGAGCTGGGGAAGGGGCTCCGCTGCCAGGGGAGTCCCCCGAGCCCACCCGCTCGCTTGCACTGTGCCATGGGGAGTGGGGGTCCCCGCTCGCTTGCACTGCGCCGTGGGGAGTGGGTGTCCTTGGGCTGGCTGTTACACGCTTGCTGTGTGCTAACAAAGAGCCAATGCTATTTCCTCAGCAGGGACTAATTTCTAGACAGGAATAATTTCCCTTCCAGGTGCTGAGCCCGTGCAACTCTGTTTTCCATCCGCAGGCCGGGTCCCGGACAGGAGCCCCCCTCCCTGCCCGGGGGCTGCAGTACAAACCGGGTCGGTGCATGCGTGCAGGCTGACCTGCTGCATGCCATGCCGCCGTGCCCGCAGCAGCCCGTGCCAACGTTCACGTTGACTGCCAAGGCAGTCATACCGCCTGGCAGAGATAAATAAATATCATTCACCCACCTGGGTGCTAAATCATACAGCCTTATTCCGTGCTTCCAGGAAGCGAGAGGGGCGTCAGGCGCAGAGCAGGGGGCTCAGCGCGTCGCCTGCTCCGTCCTTGCACGCAGGCAGCATGCCGAAGCCGTGGGTGCACGGCAGGCACATGCCTGGAAGGAGCCAAACTCTGCTTCCCGGCTCCTGTCCTGCAGCCGATCACCAAACACGTAAGACTGCCAAGAACTGGGACATGCCAGGAGCGGGTGTGGAGCCGGAGCTGGCGCTGGCTGGCAGTCCCCAGCCGGGACAGGGCAACCCTCAGGCAACCTGCGGTCAGACCACCAGTGTTTCTGCTGAAGGCACTTTGATAAGGTCGGCTGAGATGATCGTGCGCGTTCAGCACACATAAAACATGAAAAGGGTGGAGCGGGGTGTAGAAAATCCCAGAGGTGATAGGCTGTTTAGCAGTTATCTGTTACCAAGTGCTGCTGGAAGCCATTTCTCACCGCCACCTTCCAGCAGCTGCCACCTCAGTGCCTGGCCCGGAGAGGGGCTGGGGACAGCCAGGACGCCTCTGCATGGCACGTGCGGGGCAGGACTGTGCGGGTCAGTGCCCGAGCTGGGGCAGCACATGGCACCGGGTCTGGCACAGCCGCGCTGGTACCGGCTCTGCCCCCAGACCCAGTGGCACGTGCCCGGGTCAGCCACGTGGCCGCTTCCCGCACTAAGTGCTCCTGCGGCCGTGACCCACGGCTGCAACGTGACATCCCGTCTCAACACGGCGCCCTGGCTGTGACAGCTACGGGAGTGATGAGGGCAGCCGCAAGAGCAGGCAGGCTGGTGACAGGCTTTTAGTGACACTTTCCTCTGACCCCGTGCGCCCGGGGGCTGCGATGGCTCCATGTGCCTCCAGCGCCTCCTCCCCGGGACGGCTCCCACCCGCCAGCAGCCACGGCACGCTTGGCTGGCTCCCGGGGCCACGGCAAGGCAATTAGAGCGATTGATCAGGGTTTCTTCCTGCTCTCACACCTTCGTGCTTTCTCTCCCACGCACAGTGGCACTTGCGCTGTGTCTCGCCCTGGCACAGACACGCGTGCGCTGCTCCTCTCGCAGGCACACGCTGCAGGGGAACCGCCGGAGCTCGGCGCCTTTTACTCCCCTTCAAGCTCCTGATCCTTCTCCTCACAGCACAGTTCGTCAGCTACAGTGTTAATTTAAAAATGGAAACCTCAGATGTTTCTGAGTGTGGATTACACTGGGTTATCCCACCGCTGGAGTGGCACACACAGCCCTCGGCAGCAATGAAAATCAGACCCAGGAGCTATAAATCACTCCTGTTTGTCAAGCTCCCCAAGCATGAAATAGTCTCGCAGTGGCTCCAAGGGCTTCCAAACCCCGTGCAGGGGACGCGGCTCTGCCTGCGTGGGCAGCCGACCTGCAGCTCCGTCCCCAGCCAGACCTGGCTCTGCTGCACCTCCGCCCGGGCGGGAGAGCCAGCGCCGCGCCGGGGCCACCCCTGCCCACGGGGACCACAGCTCCGCCGTCAGCTACGCCGAGTTAGCCCACGGGTAAGCAGCTAAATGCTTTGTTCTGATCCCGTTCCCACGCCTAATGGGAGAAATAAAGTAACTTCCTCTGAAATTATTTGGAGTGGGTGGCCAAAGACCCTGAATTCTTCATTCCCCTTCCCTTATCTTGAAGAAGAACCGACATCGAACCTAAAGGGAAAAGCAAACGCCCAAGCCTCTGTAGCTCCGAGGCAGAGGAAAATACTGGCTTGGAAAAGTACCACGGGAAAATGTTCCGTGAGCGACAGCAGCGCAGTGCTCATGTGCAAGAGAAGAGACAGAAATGCTGGCAGGAGCGGAGCCGCGAGCTGAGAGCAGCCACAGGAGCATCCCGGCCACAGCGGCCTGAAACCGCAGCAGCGTTTGGGCAATAAAAATCTGTGTCCTGGGGCGGCTTTTTAATTCACTGGTGAACAGCAAAGAGGTGAACACAGGCCACAGGGATGCCTGCTGGTCGGTGGCAGCTGACTCCCAAAGGCAGCATCGCCGTTTCGGCTGTGGGACACCCCTCTGCCGGGGCTGTGCAATCGTACGAGGGTGGTTTATGCTGGGTATAAAGATCTTATCACGCACCGTGCTGGTCTCACACCACTACAGCTCAACAAGCCCAGCGTGAAGCAGCAAAGGCAGGGGAGAGTGTTAAGTCCTTTCCTAGCATTTTAATAGCATCACAACACTTCAACACATGGATAAGAGCCTCGGGTGAGAGTCGAGTGTCATCCAGCTGATTTTCTCTGCCCTGCAGCACCTCGTGCCCTTTCCCTTCCTCGCCCCCAGCCGACTGCCTCGGGCTGCTGGTCTCACTGCAGGCAGCTGATTTTGGCTTTCCATTTCCCCCACAGGAACCCCTTCACCTCCCCCGTGCCTCTCCTCCTGGGCTGGGAGCAAGGTGCCGGCCACAGCCAATGCCGGGTACCGGCTCCGAGCATCCTTCCGGGGCAGGGCTTGGCAGCGCCGACGCGCGGGCTGAGCCGAAGCCGTGAGCTGCCCGGATTGCTCCCTCCCGCACTGACACGCTGGTGTGCTCGTTTGTGTCTAAGCTTATGCTAATCAACGCGTGTGGGCTCTGCGCAGCGCTCGGCATTGGCAATGCTAAGCTAAGAGTGACTCAGGACAAAACCAGGCTCAGGTGTTCATTTTTCCACCACGCTTGAAAACCAGCACCGGGTAAATTAGAGGAAAAAATGTCATACCAACAAAAAAAAAAAAAACCAGAAATAGAAGCAGAATTGAAGAGCCTCTTCTCTCACCCCGGTACCCTGCTCTTTCTCAGTGAGGGCCCTGCGGCAGTGTCCCGGCCGTGAGCAGCAGCTGAGCTCCGTTGAAACCATGAAGGTTCTTCTCCTGCGCGGCTCTCACGGGTCTGGGTGCCGGCGCTGTGGCAGGTCAGGGGTGCCGGTGCGGCTCCCGGCAGGGAATTCTGGGTCAAAACTCACAAAAAAACAAGCTGCTGAAAACAGAAATTCCTGGAAGCTGTCCCCTTTCTTCAAAATATTTAGAATTTTTGTCAAAAAAAACGGCTGACAACACCCAAACTGACTCTTTTGGACCGGCTTCTCTCTCTCTCTGCAGTTCTCAGCCAACATTTTTCAGTGGGTTTTGGCAGAAAATCTTTGGGTTTTGACAGTTGTTCTTTTCTCAACGACAAGCTGACATCTTCCACTACATTTTTTTAAGAATACTTCTGAGTTTTGGTTGTTGGAATGTGACTCGAGAAAAAGAAACTGATTTTCACAAACCCTCCGATAATAGAAGTGAAATTATCAGGGGGTCCAGGACGATCTGATGCGGCGGGTCGCAGGGAGCTGCCGGGGGAGTTCGGGCAGGCGTCGATGGGGAAGGGGAGCGGGGGACAGAGCGCGGCCTTCGCCTTCACATTCCTTACAGCTCAGCCAGGAGAATGGGATTTACTCATCGTATTCCAAACACTTGCGTCACCATCGCCTTCTGCCTCTGAGGCTGAGAACTCACCGGCTCCTGCCAAGGCCTGGAACGAAGCGAGGGGCTGACTCGCGTTTCTCAGCTGCTGCCCCGGTTTTGGGGTCTCCTCCAGTCCAGACTGAGCATCACCGAGTTCCCCCTCGCGCTGACCTCCCTCCAGAAATTGGGAAGGCATTGGGCAACTCCATCTGATAAAGCTGTAGCCTTACCCCTGCAGGGCACTCATCACGGGGAAAGCCCTAAACGCACCTGCTCTGGTTCAGCTGGACAGGAGCGAAGTGTCCGGGTTGGCTCCTGCAGCCTCCCGGGTCCCCCCGGTCCCCGAGCTCCAGCTCCTGCCCGGCCGTCCGCCCTCGCCAGCGGGGGGAGGATGAGCCCCAGCTCGCAGGGACTCCACTGTCACGCGTGCGAATCATCAGTATTAATGTTGCCCTGACATGGTTTTTTGCAATTTATTATATGCAGATGGACTCTGGGAATGTAGTTGTTTTAATTACAGTGAAACACCAGGCAAGATTGGTTATGCAAGTCAATAAATCACTCGACTGCACTGATTAAACAGGAGTAATATTTTGAATAAGTGACTGTCTCAGGAACGATCATTACTATATTACATTATCATTCTCCCCTACATGTATATTGCAAACAAAATTAAATGAAGATGTCAAGTTGCAACAGAGACTAGACACTAATTAAAACAAAAGCAGCTAGGTCCCTTCTTCCCTTTCTTGAAAGGTGAGACGCAGGAGCAAGACCTGCAGCCAACACTGTCCACCGAGTGGCTTTTCCCATCGGTTCTCTGGGCTTTGACACTCACCTGCGGATGCGGCCGGTGGCTCCACTCCACTCCTGGGCAGCGTCTGCCAAACAAGGTGACAGATGGAAGGAGGATTAGGGGAAGTGTTCATATTAGGCCGACAAAATATGAATCTCCTCACTCCACATGAATGTTCTGCCCAGGGAAGGGGTGTGCTCTCCATGGTTGGAAGAGGAGCTCAACCCAAACACCAGTTCGGCTTTCGTCAGCCGCACACGAGACGCAGCTCCGCAGACACACAGCTGGGCGAAGCTTGATGGCCCACGTTATAAATGAGGTGAGGGTAGATGATCTAGTGGTCTTCCCTGGCCTTATACTCCCTGAAATTACGAATTATATCAGATATTCCAGGAGAACATTATTTATTTGATCTGATTTTCACAGATAATTAATTTCTCTGAAAGTAACTACTGGTACCGTTAGGAAGCATTGGCATTTTCATTATATTTATAGCTTCTTCCCAGGTAATTACTAACACATGAAGAATCTGATTATGGTCCCTGCAATGAAAGGCAGGAGTCTCTTGGGAGGGATACACCACTTGCCATCAAATGAGAGAAAAGCCCATATTAAACTGATTTCCGAAAATAACTATAATGGTGCATCTTAGCCAGTTCCCAGAAAAGATACAAGAGAATATTATCAAGGTGAAATACTTTGATGAACGTATTTATGCTGCGGAGCCTCAGCCAGGTGCTAGGAAGCCTTCCAGCTGACCTGAACTTAAATCTTGCATCAAACGGCGTGCTTCTGTTCCAGAGCTCATCAACTCGCTCCTGCTCTTCCAAACGACCTGGAACCAGCCCTGGCGCTGGCGCGACTCCACAGGCTTAAGCTCTAACTCGCCCCATCCGTACCGCTGCGCCGTGCCCTGCCGGCCCCGCGGCGCGACTGCCCGGCGGGACGCTGGGCTGCCCCCGGCCGCAGCGGGGCTGCTGGGCACATCCAGCTGACGCTGTGCTCCAGACACGCGTTTTGTCATCAGCTGCACTAAATTAATTTTTTAGTACCAGCCGGCAGATGGGGTGTTAAAAGTCAGGAGTGCAATTTGGGGAGTTTGCAGCAGTCTGGAATGTTTCCTTTATTTATTTTTTATTACTCTAGCTTTCTGAGAGCCGTAGCTGACACGTACGATCGCCAGGGCTGTTGTCGGGGCTGGTTACTGCTGCCTGTTTCCTGGCTGCTTATGTTTTCTGTACCACAAGCCTTTGTGTGGGAATCGGAAACACACGAGTCAGTCTGATCTGCCTTGGCTCAGCTCCACTGTTGCTTTCACTGTCATCAACATCCACGTCCACACGTCTCCCTGCATCTCCCCCAGCAACCCGGCCATCTCCCCGCCGTCCACAGCCCCGCTCCCCCCAGCCTCTTCTGCAGGCGCCACGTCTGCGCCTCGGGACGTGCTCCTCTGCCCCGAGATGCTGCCACCGGTTTGAAGTGCATTCTGCACGCTCGCGCTGCGGGAATGGGTTCTTATTTTGCGTTGGAGGAGTCTCAGCCAAGCTGGAGTGGAACAATTCCGGTTAGCATCAAGTTGCATTATCAATAAAAGGAGAGTTTTGACTAATAATTTGCAAAAAAATTGCTCTCTAGAATGGAAAACGCCCTATGGACCGCCAGCAGCAGAGGTGAGCTTCTCTTGCAGAGACAAGGAAGTAATGCAAAACTGCAGGTAAAAAAACCCTCTCCCACATCCCATTCTTAAAATCAGTTGGATTTTTAAGGTAATTTCTGTGTCGTTCATGCTGACTTCGAACCACGTCTCATTTTCCTTGAAACAGTATTCAAACATATCTCAAATGTGCTACATGCTGAGATTTTTAACACTCATTTCCACCCATTTCTCTTTCCTTTTCTTTTGCCTCGTGGGGCTCAGCAAGAGCCAGGAATGGCGTTTCTGTGTTACGGGCAGCGCTTGGCCGTGGCTGCTCCACCTGCGCAAACGCTCGGGTCCCACCTCTGCAGGATGCGCAGCAAACCCCGGGAACCGTGCACGGGGGTTGGCGCTGGTGCTGCTGTGAGCACAGGAGGAGGCGACGCTCCTACGCTTGCACTGCAGTCCATCCCCAAATGTCGGCCCTGCCTGTATGGTACCGCCGCAGGGTTACGCCAGCGAGGGATATTCCCACTGAGGAGCCTGACTTGCACTGCTGACGTGAGGGCACGCATATACAAGTACATAAAGCATTTGGCGTCAGTAAGGGATTCACCAGCCTGATGAGTAACGCGAAGCTGGCAGGACGGCAGAGGGTGAGGGTTAAACAAGCTCCTGCAAGCATAAAGAAAAGAAACAACTCTTAAGATTCACTTTTAAGACAGGGTGCTGGGCAATCTTGTCTAGACTGTGCTTTTGCCAAGAAAGGTTGGACCAGATGATCCTTGCGGTCCCTTCCAACCTGGTGTTCCATGGTTCTGGGAAGCACGGGCGGCTCTGACGGTCAGACCCGGCTTTGCAGAGGCATTTGTCCACACGAGAGGCTCATTTAAGCTCTGCTGGTGTGAGATGCAGCAGCTTTAAAAGTCTAAGTGGCATATTAAATAATTCACCGAGTGCCCAGCAGCACGGCGGGACCCCTTGGAAGGACGTTGGGAAAAGAGGCAGTGCATAAAAGCATTTACAGCCCTTCGCCAGTCAGGCGGGGATCAACACCGCAGCTACAGCCGGGAAAGGAGCAGAAGGAGACCATCCCCGCCCCGCTTGGGGCTGGACATGGCGCTGAACCTGCGGAAGGTCTGTCCTGCCTGGGGCCGGCGGCGTGAGGCAGAGACCACCCTGCCGCCCCTTGCCACCGCTGGGACGGCATCACGGGGGACGCTGCCTTTGACGCCTTTTGTACCACCTGCTGCCAAATAGACCTTGGCTTACAGACCCTTGTTCTCTTAATTGGCTTTTGGGGCTTATTCCTGATTATGTTAATCTCTTCAGGAAAAGCTGTTTTCCAGCCCATTCGTACATTTACACCCAAGCAGCGTTTGGCAATGCAAGATCTGCTACGAGCATCGCAGCAGCCGGGGAAAAACACGGTGCATCCTCGCGTGCGGCTTCTGAGTTTTCTGGCCGAAAAAGGGGAGAGACACCGGCCGAGCCGGGCTGTGCCGCGGGGAGAGCTGCTGGAGCCCACCATGGCCCAAGAGCCCGGGCTGTCAGCTTGGGCAAGGAGGTTGCTGTTTGCAGCATCGAAGGCTAGAAGAGACGTGAGCAGTCTCAGTCCCTGTAACAAAGCCGGCGGATCCAAGAGGCTGCCGTGACCCCACGCGGTGCTGCAGCTCCTGCGGGTGCAGAGGGTGCGATGGCCAGGACCGGGAGTCCCGCGGGTGATGGGGCAGGGGTGCAGCAGGGCAGTACGGGGTGCCCAGGGGTCTCCCCTGCCTGGCCGGGGAACGGAGGGATGAAACCCACTGCAAGTTGGCTGGGGCAGGAGCGCAGTCCTTGTGGGGCCATGAGAGGTGCCGAGCCGTGGGCTGAGCGTCGCAGGGATGCAGGTCACGGTTGGCACAAGACAAGGCGGCACAGCCCCGGTGAGCCCGGGTCTCAAAGCATGATGAGTTCACCATGTGGGGAGAGAGCTCAGACCTGTGCTCCCCCTGCCTCCCTCCCCCCGCCGCCTCCCCCTCCGCCGCCTCCTCTCCCTCTGCCTCCGGCTTCAGTTCTGCAATGGTTAAAACACAGATATTGCCTTTCTGCTCAGTGAACCAAGTGATAGGATTGCAGTTAATGGTAATTTGAACATGTTTGGTCAACTAGAAATACATAACTAGATTGAAACATGAAAATGCCCTATGAATTTATACAACTGATGCATTTGAACGCAGTCAGCTGTTAACTTCATTGCAAGAAGGATGGTAGAAATAATTTGCAACAACCCACACATTTTTTATTGAGCCTTTGCAAAGAGGAATAATGTATCAAATGTACCTATATGTCTGCCTCACACCTACATATAGCATCACTGCTCAGATATTAGTAGGCTGCAGCATTCAGGATCAGATATGAGGTTTTCAGCTGCAAAAGATCTCTCTCCCTCATCTGACCTTGCTGCTTTGATTGCCAGAGCTCTCCTGGCGGCTGCGGGCACACGGTCACGGTCTGCTTCTCCTCCCTCCCGCCTAAGTCGGGGACCTCACTCTTGAGTTGCACTTTGAGTTGCACAATGACCATCAGGGCATCCGGCTCATCCATTCTGCCACTAAAAGAAGACTCTGCTGGTGCCATGGCCACATGCAGAACAAAGTATCCCAAACCTCCTCCCCACTTGGAGCTGTCAGCGAGCCTGGCTAGGATACCACTGGCTTTTCTGAGAAACGTGTCAGAGAAATAGGCCATGCCTGCCTATTCCCTGGAGCCCATGAAAGGAGGTGGGAGCAGATCTAGCTGGGATCCCCCCACAGAAATTCATTCCCGTGCAGAGCTTCAGGTATTTCATGGTAGCGGCACAGACCTGGATGTTTCCACTGGGATCTGCTCATGGTATCGTCATCCAGACCTCCCGTCCCGTCCCATCGGGTCTCTCTTGTTCCCCTGCTGGGTGTTTTCCTTGCCACCTGTCACATTCCCTGAGCGGGAGATGAAGCTCTTGGATGGTCCACCTGCACAGCCCTCCCTGGCGGGTTAAAGGAGGGAAGAGAGGATGGGGTCGGGGCCATGCCCGTGCCGCGTCTCGCGATGAGGCTGGGGCTCCGCATCCCTCGCTCACGAGCTTGGGAGGACGAAGCCCACTGAATTGCCAACAAATGCTCCAGCTTTCCTTATTAAGACTTCTCCATTTTCTCCTCTCATCTTGTTAAAGGATGTAATTTATGTTGTGTGTGTCCATTTACAAGCCATTATATCCTAAATGAAAGAAGAGACGAAACATATTCTCTATTTAAAGCTTCCAAAATAGACCTGATTAATATGTCCAATTGATTGTTCAGCTGTTCTACTTGCTAATCTGCAAAAACTAATTAGGCAAGTGGGAAACCAAAATACTGGGTCATTTCCATCGTGTGCTAATGAATGTTCTTCAGTTTAGCAAATGTTTTGTTTCCACCATGGAAAAAGAATAACATTGGAGATAGATCTGGCTGCCATATAGAGAAAGCTGTGCTACCAGTTAGATCCATAATTGATAAGCCGGAGTAGACTGGCCTGCAAAAAGATATGTATTGACTCGACAGGAAGCCTGTGTTTTGGGCCAGACTGCAAAATAGCTTTCTGGGGTGAATCCATTCAAGAAAGGTGGTACTTTAATCAGATTCCCATGCTAATGGCCCTTCTTTCCCTTTCACATCACCACACCCAACTAATAATGTCTTTTTGCTCAAAGGATGCCTTTCTGAAAGTGTCCTAAAGGGCCTTCAGATATTCTGGAAAGATCCTCTTCTTCCCTCTCAGAAATATTTCAGAGGTCATTTCCTGCAACTTTCCATTTACAATTTGCTGCTGAATAAGTGGATTTACTCTCAGTGCTTCAGTTTTGGAGCATCTGCATATCACATCCTTAATTGTCCCAGTTGCCAATGAGGCTGGCGGGGGCTGCACGACGGAGGGCCTCTGCTACCTTACAATGGGCACCTGAAAACACGGACTGAAAAGGGCCGACTGAGTCAGAAAGAGAAGGCAGAGAAAGAGAAAGCTGTGCAGGATCCGGGCAGGAATTTGTCTGCAACCCAGCAGCAACAGCAGCCAAGTGCTCATCTCCGAGTTTCATTAAGCCAAGGAGAGTTAGTTGAGATGCAAATGTATGCACTTTGTAAACAACCCCTTTTACTGCAGGTTAAAAGCCAGTTTCTGGAATCATATACAGAGGAGACAATTAAAGCAGCTCCCGGCCTGTGACTTGCATCAGATCAGCACGTGCAGCACAGCTCTCCGGAATAAAGAGCCCTTCCTTGATCGGCTTTATCCGCTCTTGTTTGATCTGGAACTTACACAATGAATATCTAATGCCAGCGCACTCGGTACCCGGGACTCCTTAAAACTGAATAACTGATTCCATTAAAAGGGCATTAGCTCTGTACGCTCATAATTAATCTCCTCAAGAGAACTAATAGTTCAAAAGACTTGTATGGAGCAAGGACGTTTTACATCACACAGCTCATTTTTCCTAATTGATTAATTTAAAGTGATCTCTGGAGCAGAGTTTTGTGGCACAGAACCTTTTCACCCCACACACGGGGAAAATAAATAGCTATCAGCGAGCAACTAGACCCCGTTCCTTGAGTCCTGGCGAAGCGGAGCACAAGCACAGCGTGCGCGGAGTCGAGAAAAGGCTTTCAGGAGCCCTCACCCGCGCTGGAGCCGGCGGCGCACGGGGACAATTCCGGGCAGCAGCCGCCTCCTTTCATTCTGCGGCTCTGCTCCATCCCCCGGCACTCTCCTGCAGCGTTTCAAAGCAGAGAGAGCATTTGACATGCCCTCACTGCCGACCTCTGCCCTTTCACAAGCATATTTTGGAGGGTAATGGCTCTTTGCTTGCAGAGACGAGGTAGCCAGACCCTGAGCCCCGGCTGTGGCAAGGAGAAGGCGAAGGTGACAGCTCTGCCCTGCGTAACGCTCCGCAGCACCTCCCTGTGATATTTGCTCCTTTGTAGCTGCCTTCATGGCCTTTTCAATGAGCCTCTTGTTCTTTCCCCACGCCGAGTCACGGAAGGCACCGGCACGTTTGACATCCTGCAGCTTCCCTGGGAGACCCGTTTCCCCGGGGCCCGGGTACCACAGGGGTCTGCACGCCGCAGAGATGCTGCAGGGATTTCTGCTGCGTGGTCAGCGGTCACTCTCCTTTTCTGCTTGGGTTTCGTATCACTCAACTCAGCGCTGCCCTGATCCCAGTGTTTACCAGCAGTGCAACGAGTGAAGCACGTGAGGCGGCCAGTTTTCCAGGGTATCCCACCAGAGGGGGATGCCCACAGGGAGGGATGAGTGACCCTGAGGCGGCACCGCTGTCCCACGAGAGCACTGTTGGAGTTGCAGAACACCTCTGCCGGTGGCTCCCAGTGCTCCCGTGCAGTCGGAGCCCCGTGCCGGGGCATGGCGGGCTTCGTGCCCACACCGTTGGGGCCAGGGGGAGGAAGGGGGCTGCGTGCGGATGCCTCGGGCTGCTGCCCCGGTTCTGCCGTGCTGAGGGCTGGAGCCCAGGCCCTGCGGGAGGATGTCAGAACCCCGAAGGGCTGTCGTCTTCATGGGAGAGGATGACTTCTCTCATCGCTCTGAAAGCAGTGGGCGCGCAGGCGGGAGGGCACCGATGTCACCTGGAGACGCCGGAGGCAACAGCACCCACAGGAGAAGGCAGCGAAGAGGGAATTCCTCCTGATGCTCCTCTGCTCGGGGGCTAAACTCCCATTAACTGAACACCGTCTTGCTGCGCTTCCGACTGCTTACCAGAGAAAACTTTTATCGTGAACACAGAGCTCTGTGTAGCTGATTATATCAATTACTTTTCAGAACATGATTTTGATCCCAATGCTGCTTCACTGGATCAGTAAATAGAAAGTGTGCTCAGAGAAAAATGGCCTTTTTTTATAACTGGCAAAACGCTATTGCTGCTGATGAGAGAAACCACCCAGAGAGCGCGGTATAGCACATACGACAGATCACTAATCCCAAGTATCGTCTGCTAAATTGAAAACCGCAATGTTCGCTGCTCGAACCGAACATTAAGGTGGTGTTCTGCCACGGCCCTGGGGATGCTCAGTTAGCTGGATGTTGCCATCATCTTTAAGTTATTTGATTAACTTCTTATAATGGGAATTAAGAAAGGAGTCATTTTACTAAAAAGTGAAGCCATGGGAAAGATGGAAGCAACAAACCCAGGCCCCCAAACAAGCCTTTGCTGCTCAAGAGATCCTGGCAAGGCGTTCCAGCGGGATCAGCTGGATCCTGGGGGGATCCCCCGGGAGCGGGGCCCGGAGGAGCGCAGCAGCTGCCGCGTAACGCGCACACCCTCACCCCCAGCAGCGCATTTCCCCTTCGCTCTTCTAACAGGATAAAGCAAGCGCATTAAAATCACAAAGAATTTGGGGGGTTTGCTGCTTAACGAGGAAGGACTCAGGTACTGCGGGACGGGACCCAAAGGGAGCGGCTGAAAGCGCTGGCAGCAGAGCACTGGCTCGAGGGGCACGTGCGATCAGCTCTGGAGAGTGCCCTCCGCAAGCGTCCGTGAACCCGCAGCATGGCAAACCTACTGCTGCTGTGGCTGCTGCCTCTGACGAGTTCTTACCAGCACATAAATCACTGGCAGAAAAGTTTGAGCATAGTTGAAAAGAGGCTTTTTGTCTTCAGAGTCGTGGCAGCTGCCTGACTGCACCTACTGTCGTGTTGACTGTTGCGTTTTCTGCAGAACTACATTTGCTGCTCTCGGAAACCGTGTTTTAGTTTCAAGCTGAAATTGTTTTCTCTGTGCACCCGGCTTTGCCCGTGCAATCTGCTGCCGCAGCAGAGAGCGAGGGGCTCCGAGCGTGGCTATTTCTGCTCCAGAGCAGGGCTGTGCGATTGGCGGTTATTATTACCATCAGACGTGTCTGTGTGCCAAGTCCTGGAGTGAAATCTCCATCGTACCCATTACCTCCAGGTATCCCAGAGCTCTAAATGAAATACCTGCCCCTCTCCCGGGGGAGCTGCGGATCGGCACCCCCGGCAGGCGGCCGCAGACCCCGTCTCGACAGCGCAGAGCTGTCACCGCACCTCATCCTTTAAGGGTTCAATTAAAACCAGAGGAGCTGATTCTGTCACACGGAGCTTAACACCCCCCCTCCCCTCTGACAGCCGGTACATGGACGTGTCGGTTTTACCCCCTTGACACCCAGTTTTGAGGGCGGAGTGGTCAGTTCCATGGAGCCCTGCAGGGACCCCGGCACGGCTGTCGTGGCAGAGCCGCGGTGCTCTGCAGCGGCACCGAAAGGTGTTGGAACACGGCGTGGGGGAGCCCAGCCGAGACCTGGCCTGGGGGTGGCTCGGATGAACGGTCCCATGGGGACAGGTCCCCCACAGCACGCCGGTGTTCGCAGGGAGGCGGAGGTACGGGTACTTTCTCGTAATTAAAAGGCGATTCAAATGAAACCGAATTGCTCACTGTGCTCAGAACCAGGTATCAGACGAACATGGTGTGTGTGCTGGGTTACAAACACTCCTTATTTACAGTAGTGCCTAAAAGAACAGACAGCCCTTAATAGCTGCCGCAAATGCTACATAATGATTTTCTGTTATTTAATTCTCCAAGAGGTTTGATAGCTTTCCATAAGTCAAGGTTTATTTGCCTTCCCTTGAACGTCACACATAATTCTTGTGGAAATGTTTATTTGCCTAATGCAACTTTTAGTGTCCAGGTTATTTATTCCTTCGGTTTGTCAGCTAAAAAGAAAGCTACCTTTAGCCTCAAGCCTGATTACTTGAAGTAATATGGTGGCTCAGGCTCTTTCATCTTCTCAGCGTGACTGAAATGCATTTACAGCTGAATGGCTTATCACAAAAAAAATATCTAATTTTAAAAAGTATACTACATTTTAATACACTTTGCGTTGCGCATAAGTAATCTGCAAGCTAAAATCTGATCAGAAACATCTATTTTGTTAACAGTGAAGATTAACCAATATAGCGAATACATATAGGGAAATGCGGAATGAGGGAACTACCGGGTTTTCATTACTATTATTTATGTGACAAGTCCCCAGCAGGCCTCACTCATCGCACCTCACTGCAGGCGTGGAAGATCCATCCATCTACGGAACCAGAGTGGTCCCAAGTTCAATCCAGAGCTGGAAGCCCCTTCCCTAGCCCCCCGTGCCCGGACCCCTCTGCACAGCCCCCGGGCTCTGCCGCTGCCCGCCCTCCGCTCCCTCAGGTTTTCCACTAAAATTGCAAAGGCTCTTCCCAGGTCTGAGCAACCCACCCCGCTCTCCTCCCCCCTTCCTACAGCTCCCGGGCCGGCGGGTCCCAGTCAGTCCCCTTTTCCATGCGGTTTTCCCGTTACAGCCGCTCCAGCTCCAGCCAAAGTCCCGACTCCCCGGAGGAGCCGCTGCAGTGGGCACACACAGCCCCGTGCTCCCAGGATCCCACCCGCTCATCGGCCTCCAAAACAGAGAGCTGCTAAAAAAGAGTACAAAAAATCCTGCTAGAAGAAATTACTGTATGTCAGAAATAATACTTTGCCCCCGGACTTTCTGCTCCCACTGACAATGAATCATCGTTCAGCATTAAGCAGCCACAGCTTTGTTATTAACAATCAATACCATTAAAATACACCTAAAACTTGACTAAACGCAATTACGACACATCAAAGAATATTACAGCTTAAGGGGTTTCAAAGACCACTCCGTGAGGATGTGAAATCGCAGCCCTCAGCTCCCTGCAGCCGGACGGAGCGAGAAACAGCTTCATCACCACGGCGAGACGGGGCAGCGGGACCAGCGGGCAGATGCTCGGTGACAGCGCCCGGGGGGAACGGGGGGCTGGACGGGGTCGCTACGAGCCAAAGGAACGTCCCCCCGCATCCGTCAGCGCCGGCACCGGCCCCTCAGCGCGGGGAGCTTAATTTAGACGTCCAACACTGCAGAATTAACTCGATGCAAAATAACAATTAACATAACAATTCTTCCTGCAATTAAGTAAAAAGGGGCTCTGTCCAAGAGGAAATTATAGAGTGAGGTCTCCTCGCGCTGCCGCCTGCGAGCGTTGGGCTGGCTGAAGCGCTCACGGCTGCGCGGCGCCCGTCCTCATTCTGGACACAGAGGAGGGGGGGGTTGGGATGGGGACGGATCCTTCTGTCCGTAGTCTTATTTTGATGTGTTATTTGCCCATGCATTAGAACCACAGCGTTGTGCACAGTGTGAGAATGAATTAGACTTTGCAAGCAAGCTGTCACCTGCTCTGAGAGGTGTGAAAAAATTATGAGCTGCATTGTACTGGAAACTACAAATAGTGCTTACTCCCAGGAATAAACACATACATTTGAGCTATGAAGTTGAAATTAAGTTGTATACAGAATGTAGATTTATTTGGTGGGTTTGCGAGGAATTGGCATATTATATAGTTTCACCCATGGAAATCAGCGCTCCTGCCTATCATTCATAAAAATAATCACATCTATTACCGTGCTTCTCCCACGGCTCCAGGTATTTGCAAATCTAACCCTGTCCACCCCTTCCAGAGACGGCTTTAAAAGACCAGAGGGCACAGCCACCAAAGGGGCCCTCGGTGCCGCTGGCCCAGGGGCTGGGCCACTGGCCCCTTTCATTCACGAGACCTCGGGGCCAACGT
Organism: Pluvialis apricaria; assembly: GCA_017639485.1. Taxonomy (NCBI): domain Eukaryota; kingdom Metazoa; phylum Chordata; class Aves; order Charadriiformes; family Charadriidae; genus Pluvialis; species Pluvialis apricaria. The sequence continues at coordinate 8,043,329 of CM030027.1, read as the reverse complement.
GTTGAAATGGTGCCCTGAACTGGTTTCCATGGGCCGGCTCAGGCCGGCTGCACATCCTGCAGAGCACCGCGGGCCCCTCCAGCCCGGGGATGAGGAACAACCCCCACCGCCCCGGGAGGGGACACGGCTCCTTCCTTCCCTCCTCCTGCCCCGTCACCCACGGCGCAGAGAGCGGTTCATGCCTCGTTTGCTTTCTGTGCTCTTAATGCGAGCAGAACAGATGGAGAAATGTTGCCTATTTTTAGCCTCTTACACGGTGCGTAGTATTTTCCCTTGGATGGGGCTGTCACAACACCTACCGCTCCCCGTGCCAGGCTGGGCTGTGGTCACCCCAGGGACACCCAGAAGCCGGCAGAGCTCCTGCTGGGACAGCTCTGCCGGGGAGGCTCAACTGCCACGATAAATTCATCTGCCAGCAAAGCGGCCAGTTTACGCTGGTTGCAGGCAGCTTATTTTTGTGATGCCATTCCCTTGTGCTGGAGTAAGCGCTATTTCTGTAGGGAAAGAAAAGGCAGAAGGCAACGTGTGAAACCTCAGAAGACTGACTAGTCTTTCTGCAGAAACCCACAATCCTTCCTTCCAGTTGCCTGTTTTTCCCCCAGAAGGAATAGTAACGTTTTTCCCCTGCACAAAACTAAGAGAACACTGTTTTCATCGAGTCCAAGCTCAGCCTGGGGCTGCAGCTCCCCGAGAGCCCGTCGCTCCCTCGCCGGGACTGCGCCCGCATCCAGCCGCCATCCCACGGCACCTCTGCCGCATCCCCGCCTGCCCCCGGGGCCTCCTGCGCTCGTGAAGTCCCGGTGCTCTGCAGGGAGAAGGATGCGTTGGTTGGCGCATGGTCGGCGTCGCTGCCTCCCACGACGTCCCGCTGCAGGTACAGAGCGACCTGCAGCGACGCGGGAAGGAGCAGAGGGCTGGTGCGGGCTGGGCACCCCCCTCACCCTCTGCAGCCCACGGCCACGGGTGGACCAGGGCTCCTCCAGGCTTCGTCCTGGCAATAGCGCGTCGCCCACACGCCGTGGGGTGGCCAGCAGGGCCCTCGGGCGGTGGCCACGGCAGCTTCTGGGGGCCTCGAGGGCTGCCTGGGCTCATGGACCTGGTTCCTTGGAACTCGGTGGAAATTCAGAGTCCTTTTCAGTTATCTTCCAACCCGAGAGCAATTATCTGGTGTGACTCACCAGCACCCAGTGGTGTCTCTCCCTCTCTCCTTTCCCAATGACTGTTATTATGACCATCGGAACGGCCCTTTTGAAGGATCTGCTGCTCCTAACAGACACTTAATTGCTCTTGCAGCTGGAGGAGGAAGGTGACAGCACTGAGGGTTTCCAGGATCTGTTCCTTCTAACAACTCCTTACCGGAGGTGGGAGGATGCCCAGTTTGCTCCGGAAAACCCTGTTCACGTCCCCGCACCAGCTGCAGCCCCAGAGCCGCCCGCGCTGACGGGGGAGCAGCCGGTAACCGGCTTCGTGATTTGTGTTCCGCCAAAAGCCTGTTGGGGACCCAGGGAGAGGGACCGCGGGCGCTGCCGGCAGGGACAGCGAGGCCAGCGGAAGTGGCTCGGCTGTTTCTCACCGACGGCACAGGAGAGAGAACCCACTTGTAGAAACCTCATTATTTTGATTTAAAATATTTCTTTGCAGCCGGTCGGTCATGAAGGAGCGCTTAAAATTATTTTTAAAATTGGAGTTGCTTTTTTTCATGCCACAAACATGCCAGGAGTATGATGTGAATGTCCTGGGTTTGCTATAATAGTGAAATTGCTGAAATCAATCAACCAGTGGCAAATGTGTGTATCCAGGAGTGATCTGAAGGTTGCCAAATGCAAAGTTTTATTATTTTTAAAATAACTGTTAAAAATGCACCGTCTTAAGCATTAAAATTGTTTCTATTAACACACATCTTGTTGACATGTTTTAACATGGATTATTTGCCTTGTGAAATCCGCGTGAGCCTGGAGTCAAACTGCCGGGGTTTTGTCACGCAGTTGGGATCAGAGAAGAGGTGGGGAGGGAAAAATACAGTGCATTCAGCCGATTTGAAAACCACAAGGTAGAATAAAGCCCTGAGATCCCGCTGCACAAAGACAAACCCAGCCATAAACGTTCTCCTGTGCCTTTCCCGGGGGACAGAGGCTGGACCGCGGCTGCGAGGAGGGACCCCGAGGGTGTCTCGGGGGGGACAAGGGACAGCCTCACCCCTGCCTCAACTACGTTAAAGCATCAAATTTTGCAAATAAGGGGAAGGAGAAGCTGAGGATCCGCAGAGGGGCTACTATGTAATTAATCTTTAAACATTAAAAACTAAAATTATATCTTCCTTATTGAAAACAGGCACTTAAGAGCTCACAGTCCTGGAAGCATCTCAAGGGTAATGGCAGCCACTCATTAAAGCAGACAAAGGAAGCATGGGCTTTAATTTGTCTTTAGTCAACTGTCTTGGGCTTGAAGGCCATGGCGCTGTTAAGAAATGCTGCTAAAGTAATGAAGAAATTAAGCGGCTTCTAAAATTAAGCAAAATTATTTTATCTCTGTTGCACGAGGTGGATCTAAATATAAACAGAAAGGAAAGAAAACTCTGTGCTACTTATCTAAAGCATTAGAAAAAGTCTTAAGAATTGATCCGTGCACTTTATTTTCTAATTTTTGTTAAACAATTCTAACATAATAACCAAATGGATGAAAATTTTCTTTCTCTTCATCAGTTTTTATCGATTTTCTGTAACTATTTTATTTCAGTAGAGACTTATATTCTTGTCTAGAACAATTTACCTGTTACCTAAACAGGCCAGTGAAATGGTGTCATTTATCTGTTTCTTTTAAAAATTAAATCTTCCCAAGAACATGCATGCTGGAGCTTTTGACAGACTCTCGCGGTAAGAAAGCAGCTCCTCTCCCATCCCCAGCCTGCGAGCAGCAGCAGTTACCAGCTCAGAGCATTGGCCTTTTAGGACTTAACGTTGTGCCTCAAGAAAGACCACTGAAATCAATGGATCATTTCAAAGGATTCTGGATTACTCCCTAATAGCTTCGGAGCCTGCAAAACGCTTAAGGGCAGGAGACCCCATTATATTCTCCAAGACCGGTCCCCTGGTTGCTCCAGAGGAAGAGCAGATCCCCTAAACACCTTCCCGGCTCACTGCTGCCATCGCAAGCACTAAGCGCCCCATCAGCATCCTCCTCCCCACTGCGGGCGCCGCGCGGGACCCCTCCTCGCGCCCCTCGTACGGGGGGAGCGGCATGCCTGGCTTTCAACAGGGGACGAGCATTTGGCTCAGCACCCCTAGGGGAATAAAGCTTTTGAAATCTATAGGGTTTAAAATGGCCTGTATGGATTTTCTATTTCCTTTGCATGTCAGGATGGAGATTACATGCTCATTTCTCAGAAGCTGAGGAGCTGCACACAAAAGCCTTAACAACGCCTATTGTCAGGGGAGAAAAACATTCCCCATCCATCTTCGATCAGCTTCATCCCAGCCCTTTGAAATTTTGATTATGCTCCAGTACAATGAGGAGTACATGATGATGGGGGACGACATTAGGGACAGAATCAAGAGGTGAGCGTTTCATTATGATGAAAATACAGGATTTTTTTGCCTGCAAAAAGCAGAGAGCTGCTCCCGCTCCACGGGCAGTTTCCAGGGTGCAAATATCCAGGTCCAGGTGATTCACAGAGGCAATTTCTCCTCCAGACAGTTCCCTTTTGCGCCAGCTCCTGGGTTCAGCCAGGACAAAGAGGACCTAAACAGGAATGTGTTGGAAATCACAAAACATTGGCTTTTGGGGCTCTGGGAACACCTGCTATCCTTCACACTGAACACCCCTCAGTTGCTTCTGAGGTATTTCCATTTTTCAGATGCACTAATATACAGCTGTTTCCTTTATGTATTTCGTCTACACTGATCCCCTGTGCTTTATTTAGTGACTTACAGTGTACTTCCCTACCCACACTAATGGCATATTGCATTCGCATTAATGCTGAGTTAATTCTTCACTATTAGTATCCAGAGATTTCATGATTGGCTACTTACTTTAAAATAATTATTTTTATTGTCAGTCATATAAATCCAGCAAAATAATGAAGCATCAAGAGATTGGGCACTTGGTACTAATAAAACATACCACACAGGTAATAATAATATAAACAAGGTATGGGAAACAATAAAATATGCGGGAATTTATTTCTATACTTAATGCAATGACCTTCACGACTCTCTCCTGAGTTAGAGAATGACTTATTTCCTTCAACTGAGTAAATGTGTTGTATTGTGGGACTCCTGTCTTTGTTATCCCTCGCTCCCCCTTCCCGTTGAGGTACAATGCTCTCATACACCCTGGATTTAGACAGCTTTGTTCTAGGACTGCCAGGTACCAGAGATGGGATGATCCCGCTACTGACAGTCAATAGCACAGCCTGGTACGGAGGGTCACCTCCCACCTCCCTACACGTTCTCCCCAGCAGAACACACGGGTCAGCAGAACACCTCCTCAGGAAAGCAGCACCTCCTCTTGGCATCGCCCTCCCCGTCCTGGAGCCGCCAACAGGACTGCCGTCCGGGGGAGCGTGGGTGATGCTCCGCTCTGTGTCAGACCACCGCTCCACTGAGCTCAGTCCCTCGCGGGTACCAGATGCTGCACAGGAAAGCAGCAATGCCAGAGCGATGCCCGTCTCTGCCAGCACCAGGGGTTCCTGATCCCATGTTGAGCCTCGCGAGTGACAATTTGAGTATATGTGTTAGTAAAAAGTTTGCCAGGGTGTGGGACAAACCTCTTCCAGCTCAGAGACGCCAACGGAGACAATGGCCTTTGTGTTAAGTGCTGTATAACCCCCCCCCGGGCCAGCGGCTGTCACCCCTCCCAGCAGCTCACAGTCTCCACGGACAAGGTAGACAAAGTGCCAGGAAGACAAACTGCTGCTGAGATGGACACAAGCTGCTGTGGATTTCCCTGGGCTGAATGAGCAGATCCATCAGCATGCAGAGCCTTCAGGGCAGACAGAAGATGCTCTCAGAGCAGAAATCCCATCTCTCCCTCCTGTCTCGGCCACCGCGTGGTTTTGAGTCTATCCTGAGCCTGAAAACCCTCTGCGCTTTGGTTTTGTGCTGCTAAAATTCATGCTGGTGGCTCAGCTCGAGGCCAGGCACTGCTTTCATCCTCAAGCCCTGGCTCCCAGGTCGGCCTCGCACGGGAACAAGAAGATGCGGTGTGCTCCCTTAGCGCCCGGGGCTGCACCGGCTCCACGTCTTCCCCCGCTCCCGCCAGCACGGGCCGGCTGCCCGCACCCCGCACGGCCGCGTCCCCTCCCGCTCCCTCTCTCTGGCAGCGGAGCCCCCCTCCAAGCGCCCGAACCCCCAGAAGCCAAGGCAGGACCTCTCTGCGGGACCGGGAATCTCCTGGCACCAGCTCCACGGGACGCTGCTGATGGCGTGCGTCTCCCCAAGGGAGGTGGCTCAGCAGAACCGTCCCCCTCGGGGTGACAGCGCCCGTTTGTTAGTTAACTTTGCCGGGGAGGAGGAGGAGTGGGTGAGTGTCATTAGGTGACAGTTTGAGCTGATGAAGTGGATAATGAGAGGCGCGATGACATTATTTTTGTGCCTCAGAAGGCTGCGTGTGAAGCCATCGCTTCTCCAGCACCGCTCGCCAGCTCAGCGCTGCGCGGCCGTGCCGTGGCACCGGAGCTGGGCAGCTCCCGGCAGATGCAGCGGCAGAGCCCCAGGTCTGCTTCCTCTCCTCCGTGTGCAACGCTTGCAGCTTCCTTTAAAAGCGTTCGTTATTTTGGTCAATGACCAGACGATACGAAGCGCCTAAAAAACTGAACCAGTCTGCGGGTCAGCGTGCTCCCAAATACCCTCCAGCGCCCTCGGGCTCCCCGCGCTGCGGCACCGAGGCGGGGGCTTTCCGCAGGCAGGGCATGACACGAATAGAGTAAAGCTATTGAAGCTGGAACTTAATGAAAACTCGGGCTCTTCTCTTAGTTTGTGTCATTCACTTACTATTCAGTTCAACCTGTACATTGGGAAATTAGCCGCAGAATTCATCTTCTCAGGGAACGTCAGTTCAAATCTCGCTCCTGTTTCTGAGAAACAATTTTATCTCCAACGACACCAGTTAGAAGGAGCAGGAGAATATTGTTCCTTGCAAGCGAGATGACAGCTCTTTCGGTGGCTCGTGTTAACAGCGCTCGCCGTAACCGCAGAAGAGGCTGTAATAACCCACTGGGGAGAATCCGCCGCGGTGCCCAGCTGGGGAGCCGCCTTGTCCCGCACACCCCGTCTCGGCCGCCTCGCACCGCGCAGCACGGCCGCACACACCTCCGCGCCCCCATCCCCGTCCGACACCGCTCGGGCAAACCAATGGGGAGAGCAGCAAACTGGCGGGGCCGCAGCGCCGGCACCGAGATAAGGCGAACACGGCGTGGCCGGGGCAGTGTGCGGCACCCGTGCCGGGGTGGCAGAGCGCCAGCGAGGCGGCGGTGCCAGGCAGGGCACGTGGGAGCTGGGAGCGTTACTCATCTCCTGGGCGTCCCCCGGCTTCTTGCTGTTGAAATGTTCCGACCTGTTATAACCCCGGCATCCTTAAAATACCCCTCTCGTTTAATGAGAGCGGCCTCGCTGCGAGGAGCCTGACAGCCCCTTCATTCCAGCCCGGAGGGGTGAGAAATTGCTGACCCCGAGAGTAAAATGCTTAAAATTATTAGTGACTGCTTTGGTGGCAGACTATTACACGCAAATTTCTGCTCAGTGATTAATTTAATCACAGTAAATGGTTCCACTGTTCACTTCATGGGAATTGATGAAATAAGAGAAATCAGTTCTTTTCTGAGTTTCATTATTGAAAAGCAAATTTTTGGCACAAAGTGAAAGTTTAATTTAATTACAAAATTAAACTCACTTGTGCCGGAATATGCAGCGCTTCCTTAAAAATGTCAGGAGACCAACCATGGAAAAGAAACAGCCTCGCGGTACCCGGGCTGCCAGTCCCAGGACCCAAACCTAGAACAGCGAGCATCAAATAAAATGAAAATCTGTGAGCACTCAATAAACCTGAAGTCTGTCCCTGCTACTTACTCATCAGTTTAATATGACTGAACAAAAGAGTAAATAATCCGTTCCGTCATAGAAATCTCTGTAGAGGAAAACTTTAATTTGCTGCATAAAGTACACCTTACAAATTGTTGCCCTGCACCGTTTCTTTGAAATATAGTATTGGTTTCATTCTCAACTCATGAAGAGACGGGAGCACCGTATAGTTAGAATTCATCGTATTTTGTCATATTAAAAGCAGGGACTGGGGAAGGGTGGGGGGAGCCCTGGGCAGTGGATGAGGGGAGTGGCGGGACGGAGGCGCCGGCCCCGTGGCTCTCGGGAACAGGCTGTCCTTGCGGGGTCTGGGACCCAGGCGCAGCTCAGAGGTGACCGGGGAACCAGAGCCCCGCACACCTGGGTGCCAGATGTGCGGCACCTCGGGGTGCCACAGCCCCTCCTGCATCTCCGAGGATGGCGAGCGTGCCCCGACCTGGAGCCCCTGCAGGAACTGGGTGAGGACACCAGAATTAGCAAGTCTCTCGGCCGTGGGGTCTAACCTGTGCCTGTGGTTGACAAGTGGCTCTCATCGCTTCTGACCTCTGTGTCCAGTTCAAGAGATTTTTTCTTTACAGGCATCCAGGCTCCTCCTTTTCATATTAGCCAAGCCAATGATCTGAAAGCTTTTACCCCTCCACAGGCCAAGAAAGCCGCACTCCTTCCAAAAATGCCTCAGAGCTACAGAATACCATCATCAGAAAAGGTAAAAAAAGTCACAAACAATTATTTATCGACTCATAGTTTAAGAAAACATTGTTGTTTCCCCTCTCTAACTGAATAAAAGGAGATCCAGGCTCTAATGCTATTTCTCCCACTCTTCAATCAATAACTTCAACAATAATTCAGCCTCGCTCACCCCAGCCCACGTACCCAGCCTCATTTCTCAGAGATTTGATGAGTCTGGGAGAATAAAAGGATGCTGAATTACACCGACCGTGTTATATGCAAGCGATGTGGAAAACGCCGCAAACCCCCGTGCACCCAGCTGCTCGCTCAGTCAATAAATCCAGTGGTGGCTGCCACTTAACGCGAGTGCCATATCACACCTGGAAAACGCTGTTTCCCCGGGTTAGAGCAGGTGTCTAATAGGAGGCAGCGGCTCCCCCGTTATGACAGGCAGCGCAGGGGTGCCGCGGGCAGCATCCCTCCACGCTCGGCGGTGGCAGTGTTTCAGCACACCCCGTTCACAGCCGCGTCGGGCGCCGTCGCAGTCCCTGCGCTCGGCCTCGGCAAAGTTTTGCTTGACAGAAATCGCCAGCCCGGCGAGACGGTGATTTCTGACTGTCACCCGGCTTTAAACCAGCTCCGCAGGGGTGTCAGAAGAGCACCGCCAGGCTGGGGATGAGGCTCATCATAATTAAATGCCAATGTCGCTCCCAGTCCGCTTCTCAATCTCATTTTCAAGCCTTTCACTTTACGGCAGGCTCTTGACTCGCAGTGACATTTACAGCTCTCCGCAGCATCACGTCTCCATTACACGCACGTTTATTTTGGTGGTCTCCAATATCAGCCCTAGGATTCACCAGCTTTCTCCTCGACAACAAAGGGCCCATAGGGGGTGGTGGGAAGAAACTCCCCTCTTCCCCCACTGCAGAGCTTACCTGTTGGGGATCTGTCAGGGGGATCACCGGGGGAAGCGGGGAAGCCAATAATTAATAAGTCACCTCAATAATCGACATTTTCTAAAACAGCAAGCTTTGACTTTGGAAGGTCTCAAAAGGCTCCCAGGCTGTGCCGAGGATGCCGTGGGTGCTCGGCACTCACTCAGGCGAAGCGGATGGGTACCCGCTCCTGCTGCCCCGGCCAGCCCCCTGCCCGGGCTCGGCCACGGCCCCGCTCCGGCCGCCTGGGGCAGCCTGGCTGCGGCTGCATCGCCTCTCCCCCCAAAGCCTGCGCAGCACGGCAGAACGGCTCCTTGTTAGCCTCATCATCTCCCCTGATGAGCATTCACACCGGATCTGTCACTGCGTTATCTCCGCACCGATAGCCACAACATCGTCATGGTCAGACTTCGCAGCGCCCTGTACTGAAAAGTCCCCGAACACCCAAGCATCACTGCAGCGGTTTTGTTTTACAGAGAACCACATCCCCCCCCTCCCCTTATTAATATGATTAATAATTAGGGAAAAAATGCACCTCGGCTTGGGATAAAATAAATATGTGAATAAAAGACAGAACTAATAAACCTGGACAGAATTTATGATTTTCTCAGACATCGCTTTGCGAGAGATAATGTTGCGCAGTAATGCTGATTTGCTGGATGAGAACCATATAATTTATCCTGTCAGTGAACATAAGAAATCTTATCTATGCAGGGGATGACTGATGGTCTCATGAAAACTGGCAGGGAAGCAAATAAAATAATTTTGTCCCTTAAAAAATATCTAATTATCATGTCCTTGTTTATGACAACGCACAAGGGTAAGGACTGTGTCAATACCTACAACACAGATTTCTGGTTTATGCTGAAACTTTCTTTTCCTTTTGAAGTTTTAGAACGTTTAAAGCTAATAATTACAGCTGTTAGTTCTTTGCTCTGATGTAAGCTCTTCTTCACAAGCACAGCTCAGATACCTGAACTGACACATCTTTCCTCAGCCAGGTCTCTTGGTAACTCACCCACGGAAAAAGCCCAAGCTCAGGTCAGCTCAAAGTGATCAGAAACCCATGAAACGGCCCGTGCCTGCGCAGGGAGGGGCGGGCGGGCTTTGGGGAATGCTCTTTCACGTGCCTGTACACACACTCGCGTGCATGGACATGGGTGTTTGGCTGTTCCCATCACAGACCTCAACTGCTCCTGAAAGGCTTCTGCATGCTGCTTGGTTTGGCACATCTGCATGTCTGTCTGTCTGTCCGGCTCCCCACACCATCCCCACATCAGCCAGTCAGGCACCCGCCCCTCCGTGCCCTGCAGAAACCGCGACACTATCAGTAATTAAAGCTCCCTCTGGCAGATGAGGATATGAAACAGAGGGAAACGAAGCAGCTCGGCCCAAGGGGAGCAGGATCCCTTGGGCCCCAGAGCATCCCTGCTGGTTCCCAGGGCATCTCCCCTGGCTCCCAGAGCATCTCTGCCAGCTCCCAGGACATCTCCCTGGCTCCCAGAGCATCCCTGCCAGCTCCCAGGGCATCCCCCTTGGCCCCCGAGGGCTGCCCGCGGTGCCGAACACCGAGGTGTAGGGCAGAGTTGTGCTGTCAGAAGCGGGGAGGCAGGCCGATGCTGGAGGATGTTCTCGGAGGAGAGGGGCAGCAGTGGGTAAAGGCACGTGCAGGCAGCACGTGTTCTGCTTTCTGCCCTTCGCGTTGGCGATGGCACACACAAAAGCCCAGTTTGCCTCCGCAGTGTGTTCTGCGAAGCGCTATTCCCGCCCGCCCGGCGAGGGCGTTAGGTTTCCTGGCGGGGAGGGGTGGCTGCCTGCCCCGGCGCCCCGGGTGGCGGGAGGCGCGGGCAGAGGGCGCAGGCAGAGGCGATGCTGCACACATCAGCTCCGAGAAGTGTCTCCTGCTGCTCCTGCACTCGCACAGCCGCAGCGTCACCCGTGCAGAATGCCTCCTTCCCCTCTTCCTTGGCGGTTAAAACAGAGAGCTAATTAACATTTTTCCCTGGGAAAACCTGGTCCCAGCTGAAAGCAGCCTCTTCCACAAAAAAATACTGCTTTGGATTAAAGTCTGAGAGCTTTGACGGAAATTAGCGTTTTCTTTTGCTTTTAGATTTTTGGGGAAAAAAAAAAAATCTGTAATTTGATATCGCTCTCCCCAACTTTCCCCTCTGTTCATTACTGAAAGAATACACCACAATGAATAAGGTTAGAGAGAGAAAAAGGAGGGTTCCCATCACATTTTTCTTTTTCTCTGCAAATTTAGAAGTTACTGAGTAGGAGAAAAAGGCAGGAGAAAGCATTTATTCATTTTACGTTAGACTCTGGCAAGAGAGGGAAACCATCATCAACAAAATCCTGACAAATCTTAAAATAAAAATGCTGTTTCTTTTTTAACTTTCTGAAACGGGAACAATTTTTAAATTACAAATGTTTTTCCGTGCACTGAATATTTCTATTTTTCAGCCAGAGCTACAGAGCCGCGGCGGGCTCCTCGTGCAGATAAACCCACAAAATGCCAGTCGATCCCAAACTCCGGCGACTCCCGCTATTTTGGGGTAAACCTGGCAGTAGTCACCGAGTGCTGCGGCGCTTCGCGTCTACGCTTCTCCTGTCCTTCTGCGCATCCGGAGGCGATGGCACGTCTCTCCCGGGGCTGGAGGTGCCGGTCCGGCACCGACAGGTCCTGGCACGGCCCCAGCCACCACAGACCCCCTCCGCCGACACACTGGGCTCAATGCAAAAACATTATTGCCCTATTTCAAGACGCAGCACCGCCAGTATGGCGCTGGCTGACCCACAGCCAACAGGAGGGTTATCGGGGCTGCGGGGGTGGGAACTGGGGCTGTCAGATGGTCCCCGAGCTGGTCCCAGAATAGCGTCTCTCCGAGAGGCAGAGGAGAAGTAAGGTAAACAGGAATGGAGAAGTGGGAAAGCGACATGCTGACGGGAAGAGCTATAAAAATCACTGTTTGCTGAAATTCTGGAAAGGGAAATAGAAAATACATATTAAAAGTCGCAGCAGCTAAGAGCTCGAAAGGTCACAGCTTTTGCATTTTTCTTGCTGCTGGAAGGTCTGCTAATCGCTATTTAAGCAGGGTTCGCTGGTGAGGAATGGTTTCAGTGGCAGGGCTCGTTCCTCACCGGGAAGAGCAGAGCTAGGTTAATAACACCTTATTTTGCAGAAAATTCCACTTCACTGGAGCATGTGCGAAAAGGACTTTGATTTGAATGAGGATTGATATCAGTCCTGCAAAGCAGGGCAACTGAAACAGCGACAAACCAAAGCCTTTACAACCAAACGAGCAAGCTGTGTGCTAAATTGTAAACTTATCACCCGGGCTGATTAGTTTGCAATAATCTGAGGAAAAGGTTTGTGCTTCTCTGCCCAGCAGAGATATATTGTCAGGTCGTAAAGCCTTCCTGGAGCCGGAGCTGCACGTGTGGGCTAATTGGCATAATTATGTCTGATAAATTGCCAACAGCAAACGTTGCTCAGAGCGGAGCCACCTCCGCAGTCCAGGGGAACATCCTCGTCCCAGGTGAAGTGGTGGCCCTGCGATGGCAGCGGGATGACCGCCCTGACCTCTCTGCGGCAGCAGCTCCCGCCTGGCCCGGGGTCTGTGCTGGGCCACCCCGGGCAGCCCGCGGGGAGCCGCGTGCCCGCCAGCCAAGCCGCTTGCCCCTCCGTTGCACTGCGACACCAGCGTTGGACCAGAGCGGGACAACCCGGGGGAAGCAGGTTCTCCCTCAGCCCAGGCACGGCGACTGCCTCCAGACCGCTTTGCTGCAAGGAGCTGTACTGCTATTTTTAGAACACGCGTGTGCAGCTTTTTTGGCATCTATTTTCTCTGTATTCCCTCTCTCACTTTCATATCAAAGCAGAGAACGACACGAAGGTGCTTCGTTGTCCTCACCTGGAGGTCCTGGTGCAGGATCAGAAGTGGCAGATGCAGCGAGGTGAAATGCCGGGAAGAGAAATTGGAAATAATAAACAGGTACAGCAGTGCAATAAATAAAGGGGATAAAATCAGAACACAATCAGGTGACATTTATGTAGAGCATCTTCTTTGCAGATTACTCATGTAAAAAATGTACCCATATCATCACACAGCTCAGTTTAGCTCCACGATTAGATAATGCTCAGGCAAATGACTCTCATAACTCTGCATTATGTGTTCCAGAGCGAATCCCGTTGGGTTCCAGAAACACTTTTGCCTACAGCTGCGAGCGAAGACACAGAAATACTTGTGTCCCCGCAGGTGGCTGGGACGGGGTCTGGGCACGGCGCAGAGCCCCCCTTCACAGACCCACGCTCTCGGCACACGTTATCTTATTCCTCTGCAACAGACATTAGGGCTCAGCGTCTGCTAATTGCCAAAACATCACTTTTTGGTCTGGTAACACCGCGGTGAGGCCCAGCTGTCCCAGCCCAGTGCTGCCCACCACCTCACCGGCACAGCCTGGGCTCGGGGCAGCTGGCGGCAGCTTCCGCGGGGTCCCTCCCGGCACGGCCACGGAGGAGGGCCTCGGGTTTGGGCTGGTTGTGGTCTCTGCCCGCCTGGGTCCTGGTCTCGACACCCCTTCAGAGGACAACCCCGGGCGCTGCAGGCCCTCCTTGTTTAGAGTAAGGAATAATTCCTTGCCATGAGTTGTGGCTGTGTCCATGAAATAAAGACTGTGCCCAGCCCAGCACGGTCCTGTTCCGACACAAACTGATGCCCTCAAAAACACAACTGCTTTATGGCTCTTTTCATCTCCGCTCCTAAAGCCTTCTGCCACCCGCCCTGCTTGCAGCTCAGAGTACGAGACTTTCCAGATTTTCATTACGTGTTTGCTCAGTTTAATGAGGCCAGAGCCTAATCGATGTCTTCAAGCACCACCATGATGCTGAAACTCACGATAATATGTGAGAGTAACATCACCTTACCATCGCTATCTGATACGCAGCACGGTATTCAGGGCTATTCTTCTCGGGAATCTCTGTGGAAAGCGTACTTTGTGAGTGATAAAGGCCATAACTTTGTTTTATTTTTCCCCCCATGCTGTTTTTGGCTCACACCCTATGTGGTTCTTTGTGTCATTTTTATAGTGACTTATAATAGCCTCAGTGGAGTCAGCCGTGATTTACTTCTGCGCGAGACAGGCTTGCTTTTGTCTGCTTGGAGCTGAAGTGGAAATTTTCCCATTGTTGAGGCTTGCATGGCACTTAGCTAAATAAAATCAGGTAAAAAATGAGGAAAACACAGACATTCACTTCGAATTAAATAATTATTTCTTCCTCAGAACACTATTACTACTTTGCATTTATATGCTCCTACAGCGGCTATTGTGGAAGGACTTCAAAACACTGATGCACGTTCAATACCTCTCTGCCGAGGCATACGGTGCCCACATGAAATGAAGGCAGTGCTGCTGGCTGGACATCCCCTTACGCTGCAATAACGCCTTTGGGACCCCTGCCGCAGCCGGCCCTCGCTGCCCCGCGCTAACCTGGGACCCACCAGCCCATCTCCTCGGGAACGCGCTCCCGGAGCGCGGGCAGGCAGCTGGACCCAACGCACCCAGAACAAGGGGAAGAAAAACCCAATTAAAAGATCCATTTGCAGATGGCCACTGAGTCGGAGTTTCATAAATAAAAGCTCCTTTTCCTCCTCCTGACCCGGCTGCCGGCCCTGGCGTAGCCGTGCCCCCCCAAGGTGAAGGCAAAGGCACATCTTCCTTTTACCTCTGTCTTGGGCTGTCAATCTCCCCCTCATTAAAGCCAGAGCAATATGTCAAAGGTGGCAGCTCCCTGCTACTAAATTCCATCCCTCATAGCACATGTTCCCCAAGCCAGCGCTTCATGTTCGTTAAGGTTCGTTTCCAAAGTCTCTGAAGCCCGTGCTCTCAATAAAGTGCAAATGCCAAGCTTTTGCAAGAGATGAGGGGAAGGTGGGGGAGATACCACCATCATACCCTCTTTAAAAATTGATAAAAATAAGATTAACAGATGCCTCTGGCTGTGAGACTCCATCGCTCGAGCATCGTGCCCGCGCTCAGCACATCTCCATGGCAACTCGCTTATGTGGCCTGAATAGACGCGTTGGGGAATTCGGGGTTCGCCTGGACTTCTGGGGTGTTTCCATGGGGTCAGACCTCGCACCAGCGACCGTGGCAGCACAGAGTGGGCAGGGGAGCCGGCTGCACGGCCTCGGGGAGCAGCGGCGGGACCAGCTGCCCTCATCTCTGCTGAAATTGCCCAAGTAAATCAGAAATGCAGGCTCCGAGGCAGGGAGGTATCTTGGGGAGGAAGACTGACTTTGTGGGTGGGACGGGGGCGAGCGGCACCGTGACAAATCTGGGACGGAGACTCCAATAACTGGGGCAGGACCGTCTGAAGGAGACACAGAGCCCCTCCGGGTGCTGCTGCGGCACCGTCCAGCCTGCTGAGGAGCTGCTGCGGCTCCGCACGGCTGGTGGGAGAGCGGGCGCACCGGGGACACCCCTCGGCCCTCATCTTCCAACACGTCCCACCAGAGCCAGGCTGAGTGCTATTCTCCATTTGCACGCAGTGCCGCGTGGATCCGTTTGGGTGGAAATACTCCGTTTGATGCTCCGCATTCCCTTTTTAACATTTCATCTCCCTCCCTCCTGCCGCTGCCGGCAGCTAGAGCAGCCCCCCGGCCCCCACGTTCACCACCGCTCCCCTCACCAGTCGCTTCGCCTGAGCTTTGGCCATCAGCAACCCTCGTGTTTCAGCTGCCTTTAACTCACGCCAGAAAGCGGTCGTGGCACCACACACACACTTGCGCGCGGTGAGGTCTCTGCTGCTGAACCCGCTGTCCCTGGCTTTGTCCGCAGCAATTTCGCTCGACCCCGTCTTTCTGAGCACGCTGGAACTCCACGCTTACAGCACAGTGCAACAACTGCTCCGTGGAGAGGCATTCAGGATCAGGCTGTTGAAGCAGGAGTGCTGGCAATCAGAGGAGCCATTTAATTCTCATGAAAATTCAAGTGCAAGACCAAAAAAAAAGAACAGACCAAAGCCTTGGGAAAGCCTCCAAAATCTCCCTCCTGGTTCAAACCAAGATTATTTACTTCATCCCAGCCTTGTCCACCACTATTTTTCTTTGTTCAACATTCACCTTCATCCAAACTTCCCTTACCCCTTTTGGAGGTTTTAATTTCCTTTTGCTGATAAATGACATTCCGTAAAGCACATGCTAATGAGCCGAGATCCTTCATTTCACCCATGAAAAGGTTAGTTATTGACAATAATCAAAGAGTAAATCTGTAGCTGTGCAAGTTGAGTTAATTCTGTTACACAGAAGGACATTGATTTGTTGTCGCAAAGCATTTGTTAACCAAAAGGCATTTCCAGTTGAAAAGGGAAGGATGGAAAAACCCTGCTGAAGTTTAAACTTCTTGCAAATTAGACAAACTTCGTTTCACAACCAAGTACGTGTTTTCCAGTGGAGTGAAGGCCAGAGATGAAACCTGCTGAGGTCGGCACGTTTTTCCCCCCTTTTGGGGAACATGAACATATGAGAAATAGCATTCTCGCACCAGGCGGTGTTATTTTCTCTTCTCTCTCTGCAAAAATCATCACTAGTGGCTGCCTGTCCATCCAGGACCCGTCCTGTGGCCACTTTGGTGGCACTGGCCATCCCAGCAGCACTGATGGTCCACTGGGAACAATCCCCCTGAATGCACTCTCCCCTTTCCAGCGCTGTACATAGCTCAGTGACTGGCAGTAGACGACACCGCCGGGCAAAGCTGCTTCTTTCAAGCTAAGGACTGAGACTGCCCGTGCCCCAACAGCCGCCTCCTCCAGACCAGCCAGAAGGTTGAATCAACACCAGCATCCCTCCGTGGCGGGGCGAGGGGAGCAGAGCCCACCGCAGGGACCCGGGCCGTGCAGGGGCGGCCTCGGGAGGAGAGGGGACGCCCCACATTCCCCTGTGTTCTGCGGAGAAGTTAGTTTTGCTTTTAAGTTGCGTTTATTTAAATGTAAAATCCTCAGCTTAAATTGCAGCTGGTTTTGTGATATTTAATATCCAAAGCTAGGAAAGGTCATGTCTTTCTGAAAATAAAAAGAGGTTTAATCTGGAGATTGTGTGTGGCAGGTTTTTTATGAAAATTTGGTTTAGAAATAGATCTTAAATCCATAAGGTCACCAAGAGGAACGTTTTTCTTTCTCAGAAACTTAACGTTCCCATATCTCAGAGGAATAGAGGGTATTTCAGAGAAGAGGAAAACAGAATCCTGTGCCTTCCCTTCTGTTCATTTCTGCACCTGCACCCAGAACAGCTTTCTTCAATATCCATTCGTCATGCTCCTCTTCTGCTGTTTATTTGAATATTTGCGTTTAAGGTGCACCAAATAAGATACCTTTCTTGTACTCTTCCAACACGTTAATGCTATTTTTCAGTACCTTCACGTTACGTTCCTGACAAGTGCTGTTTTGGTGACCCTGCAGTACAGCCCTGCAGAAGCTGCCCTGGCTGAGCCTGAGAACTTCATCTTTCTTAATAAAAACATCATTTCGTATCCCGCACTGGGGAGCACACAGCACTGAGCTGGCCGAGAAAGAGACTTTGCCCTCCAGGACATTTCAGAGACATTTCCAAATCTCACCATTGCTTCCTTTTCCGAAAAGAACAGAAGCCAAAGGGCTGGAAGGTGACAGCCGTGGGTCACCCCACCTCGGCCAGGGGTGTCAGAAACACGTTCGAAGGGTGCAAGCCCAAAGCGAGCGTGGGCAGCCCCTGCTCCGGCAGCCCCTGGGCACCCCCGGCCCCGTTCCGCCGCGGCTCCTCTCCTCCGGCAGAGCCACGCCGTCCCTCTGCAGCGCCGGCCGCCACGGCCGCGCTTAACTCATCCCCCCGCACCGTTCCTCACCGCAGCCTCCTCAGGACAGTTGTCAGAAGTTTGTGCTTGGCTGTGAGCACGGGACCCGTCCCAAACATTTACCTCTAGGCCACCTCGTTATCCCTCCTGGCAGCTCCCGGGTGGCCGTGGCAGCAGCATCCACGAAGGACAAATCCACCACTCCCCAGTTAACAACCTCTCCTGCTGAAACCGAGGGGATTTTTCCTGGGCCAGCGCTCCAGGAGAAGCCCGGAGGAGTCTGACTGCCCGCGCCCGCTCCACAAAGCCCTGCGAGGACCAGGCTGAGGTGCTGCCTCCCGGTGAGCCCCGCGGCCGCCGTGGCCCCGCGTGGGAACCTGGCAGCGACAGCCCCCTCTTTGCAGTGGGGATGTTCATTCCTCTGACAGGGACAGAGCATGCACCGCAAAGCAATCTTAAGAGTATCCTAACAGAATTTTTTCTAAAAACATAAATGTTTAGCTTCGCTCTTTGTCCTTAATAGCACCTTTAAATCCTCCTGCCTGACGTCCCTCTCCAACGGGACCTGTGTCCAGCTAATCACTTATTCTGGACATCGCTACGGTGTGAAATACACTTTTGTAGCTCTGCTCCTGGGCCCAGGCTCCTCGGCCTGAACATGAGCTGAATTCCTCGCAAGCTCTTCTTGCCTTGCAGACCGACGGAGACCTCCGTGTAGTTAATCATTCATGTACTTAGCATTAGTGCCAGGGAATCACACATAATGCAAGGCTAAATTATACAGCAGCGTGATAGCTTCCTACTTGTGCATGCAGCACTTGAGTAATTGTACAGTGTGAGATCAGATGCCAACCCCTGTTATGCTGCCGATGAGTTGTGTCGTGCTTAAACATCATTACTCTGTTATCCCTGCGTTTGCTCTGAGCAGACTTATGTCTGTTCATTTACTTGACCTGTTTTATCTTACATCGGCACGCCGAGTTAAACACAACCGCAGGAAAGGCACAGAGAAGAGCACGCAGCTCTCCCTCTGTCAGACATGTGCCACCAGCCTGAGTGGCTGCCTTTGGCCAGCCGGGCACCCAGAGCACCGCGGCGGAGCACCGGCGTCGCCGCCGTGGGACACGCTCGGTGCCGGGAGAGGCTGCCGGGTTGCCCCGGGGATCGGCTCCCCGAGCCGTGCTGTGCCATGCTGAGCCAGCGGCTGTCCCGACGCTGTTGTGTGCAGCCTCTGACCCACGAAAAGCACTTGGAAAAACCCCGCACTCTGACCAATTTTGTTTACCAGCATCAATTTCTGGAGACGCAGTCTATGCTTTCTCCACAGAGCTTAACCTGCAGCCAGCGCTCCGTCTGACTGCGAGAGGCAGATATATACATCTGTTCAAATAAGAGAGCATTTTACAAAACCTTTTACTGGTATTTCTGTCATTCTGTTTGATCTTGTTAAGAATCAAAGAAAGCAATTACATCCTTAATCTTGTTCTATAAAACTGTAGCTACAGATAAAACCACCATGAGTAACATAAGCTATAGCACGAACACAAAACAAAAGAGTAAAAATGACATGTGATGTTTGATGCCTGACTTAAGACACCTAGAAAGGAGCTTCAGAACTCTCTACTACTTGTGTACCAAGAACAGAAAATATCATTAAGGCCTAAAGATAAGGTTTCCTTCTAATTCTAGATACATTTACTGATATGACTGCAGATCTGTGAGATTTCAAGGGCCCAAAGGGGAAGCAAACCAGAAGAAAAGCAAAAGCTAAGAAAGGGATTTCAGCTTTATAAGTATGGGGAAGAGATGAAACTCAAGGAGCTATGTGCATAACATTTCTCTTGCTGGATTTTTTTTTTTTTTTTTTCATTTTGGGTAAAATCCAGCACAGTGGAAGCACTAGCTACGACTTAAAAATCTCATTTTAGCACCACAAAGCCTATTCCAGTTCCCCAGCAGAACTTGTATGGCATATATATCTTGTGTTGGCTTTTTGTGCTTGCGTAAAGTCACTCATGACAGAGCCCCAGTGTGGGAAACGGGGTGAGCAGCACAGATGATATTTACTTTTCACTAAGCACCTGAATCCTTGCAAAAATATCTGCTCTAAACCAAGAATTACTGCAAAACAGAAATTCGTTGTTCCAGGTGATTCCAGACAGCCGGCGTCCCTGGGAGAGGAACAGCCTGCGCCGAGGAGGGGACGTCCCCCGCAGCGGGTGGGAAGCTCAGCCGGGAGATGCTGCCCTGGGCGGCTGCCGGAGCGGTGCGGCGCTGCGCCACGCCATACACGCTCTGTGCGGAGGCAAAGAGCAGCGCTCCGTGTCCAGGCAGTAAGTGAACAAAACGCAGCCCTTTGTGCGGCCTCGGCTGCCATGTCCCCTGTCTGGGCTGGACATACAGAGGTGGCAGAAAGCAACGGCTCATCTATCTACAGAGCAGAGACGGCAGGGATAGGTGTCTCCCTTAAAAAAACAAAATAAATGCAAATAATTTTAAACCCATTCCTGTGATGAAAGCGATCACGCGTAATTCAGTGATAATGGAGGCTACATGGAGACGTTACAAACCCAGCGCACTCAGCTCTTACATCTCAGAACCAACCAAGAGGCAGTTTCCTGCCCGGGAGCCGCCAGCGGGAAAGCCTTTGCCATGGAGAGCAGAGGGCACCCGGCACACGCGGGCCCTGTCCAGGGAAAACCTCGCAAACCCGAAGCACTTCAGCACGTCCCCCATCAGCGCGGTGTCCCTGGGACTCGGGTCTGGCAGTGTCGCATCCAGCTCAACTAATGCGTTTCCACCCTCGTCTCTGGAGCACCCGGCCAAGCACCCACACCCCATCGCCACCCCACGGGTCCCCTCTCCGCCGGCAGCTCCGGGGTCCCATGGGGCTGAGGATGGACAGCAGGAGGACCCTCCATCACACCGCTAAGCTGAGAAAACATTAAACCCGGCATTTGGAGAGCAAATGTGACACCTGGATATTACACGATGTAATGGAATCAGCCAAGTGGTAAATGTAGCTTTTAAATAGGTTTTGTGTTCCCCATTAGCTTGTCTGATGCTGATTAGTTCTGACGGGGAAAGGGCTGGTCAGCAGCTTTCCCCGGCGAGGCTGCTCCCGCGCCCAGCGCTGGGGATGCCCGAGGGACCGGCCGCTCGCCGGGGCGGCCGAGGAGCCGAGCGGGACCCACGCGCTCCCTGCTGCCGCGTCCTGCGCCCCAACGCCCCCGCAGCGCGGGCACCCTCCTGCCCCGGCGGCATGGGGCAACCCCGCTCCAGCACCCCATGTTTAGCAGCAGGGGCCCAAGGCGGAGGCAGCGGTGCTCTCGGGACAGCGGGCGCTAAAAGGGAGCGGCAGCAAACGGCAGACAGGGTTTGAGGGAAACTTCTGGAATCGTGTAATTGCAGGTAAATGCACGCAAACAGCGCACGCCCTGCGCGCCGGCTCTGCAGGCTCGAGCCACGTGTTACAAACGCTTTGCCTCAAATCAGGACTGTGTTTTATTTAAACACCTAAATATTATTTCTTCGTATTTCCAAATCACGAAGGGGTGGGAGGGAAAACAGCGAGCTGCTGGGCAGCCTCAGCCCGTCCCTCCGGCGCAGAGCCTCCCCTTCCCCGTGCCCCTTGCAGAGGCTCTGCCCCCCGTCCCCCCCCAGCGGGGACACCCTGCACCGCCTCGCTCCCCACGGCAGACACCACCGCGGTGGCAGCTGCAGGACGGGGTCCCTGAGCCCCAGAGCTGGCCCGGCACCCACCCGGGGCTACGGCACATGGCAGCAGCCGGTGAGTGGAGGCAGTGAGTGCCGGGGCCTGGGGAGGGTCACCAACGGGGTCTCGCCCCTCACCGCGGCCCCTGGCCATCCCCAAGAGACGCAGAGTGGCAGTGATGGCCATGGCCGTGGCGGGACCCGCCGGCTCAGCTCCCCGGGCAGCCGCCCCTGCTCTGCTCCCGGTGACTCACTGCCGCGCTCCCACCAGCCTTGGCAACACCGACTGCAGACAGAAACCTGTCTGCTGGCTGCCCTGGGCCCATCTGCTCTCCTTAAAGAAAAAACAAACCAATGAAGAAACTTTAGAAAAATTATGCATTCTGGAAAGATCATCTGTATAACTACTTTTTCCTTAACAACCTGGGTTTATGCGGGTTTTTTTTCCTCCTCTGTGTCTTCAGCACTTCACGCTCATCCAGCGCACTCTCCCCTCTTCCTCCTCCGGGAGGGATCAGTCCATCCCGAAACTCAAAGCTCTGCGATTTAGGAAGAGACAAAGGACACAGAGGTCTTCTGCTGTTTATTCCACTATCAGCGACACGTATGAGCACTGTCACAGGTTTATCTAGTGCTGTTACTCTGCATTTTTCTTCAGCCAGACGGGGTTTGTGAAAAGGTTTTATCTTCATTCACAGTTTCTAATAAGAACAGAGCTGAGATTTCTTCATTGCTTTGCTTTTTCACTATGAGCTTTCCAGTACTTAACAGATTTTTCAGAGCTATGCAGCAACTGCCTTTATTCTTTTCACTTGCAGTTAGCTCTCTCATGTTTTCCCAGGATAAAGCTTATTAAAAATGCATAGAGAATAGAGGCTTCTGTAGAAAAAAAAAATGCAAAGAAAAAACTCTAGTTAATTGGAATTTGGAAAGAGTTGTACTATCACAGGTTTAAAATCCAAACCAGATTTCCAAACCCAAGCTGGTTAGATTTGCTTTGGCCCAAAACCTGTTTTTAAGAAAAGTGTTTAATGAAAGTGTTAAAGGAAACATCAAGTCTGAGTTTCTTAAAATTCTGCGGTAAAGATGTTTGAAATGAAAAAGCCATTTTGACTCAACATGTCTAACTTCCAGCCTAAACGGTCTCAGGATAAACCTTCACGTTCCGCTCTCAGTGCACAGGCAGGTTTGTCACTCCTTGTCCTGCGGCCGTGGGGACAAAGCACGAAACCCTTCCCGCTCCCGTCAGAAATGTTTCTGCTTTGAGGAACCATTTCTGCCCGGAAGAAACAGCCTGGGGAAACTTTTCCCCCCACGTTTTTGGTAGCCGGCTGGGGTTTCCAGCCAGCCCTGGGACGGAGCCCGTGCCCGGCCCCGGCTCGCCCGCCGCGTGCCCGTCGGCAGGACCTCCGCCAGCGGCAGCGGTGGGCTTTGCAGGGTGCCAGCCCCCACGTCACCCCATTTCCTTCCCCAGAAAACGAGAATACCCAAATGACCAGATACATCAAGCTTCATTGTTATCTCCTTTTCTCAACAAACAGTCCATCGTTTGTCAGTAAGATTAAGTAAAAGCCAGTGCTTTAATTGTACTGTAAGATCTTTCATAAGCAATCACAAGAATTCACAGACTTATTTCCTTTTAAAATGAGAACATTTATTCAAAGTGGATAAAAGCACCCTCTTTGCCTAGCATGATGCCAAGAATATTGCTTTTTTACTAGAATAACTCCTGCTATTTATGCAAACATTGATGTATTACTGATACGCTGGGAACTTTCATTGTCTGTTTATGAACGTACGAGCTTAAAATCTTTCCCATTCAATCTAATAAGAAGTATTGCCATATGAGTGTGTACTGGATTCTTAACCAGTTACTAAAACAACAGCTCAGAGAACTAATTAGAGCCTTCATTAGGCAGCAAACGTTACTCCATAGCTCAAACAGCAATGGGTTTCCGCCAAGATGGAGCCCAGCCCTCGGCGCCGGGGACGTGGACGCACCGCACGCTCACGACCCAGAACACCGGCTTCACTTTGGGCTCTCTGGCTGGAGTGAAGCGGTTCTGCAAGTGCGTACGATTGATGGACTTGAAAAGTATAGAAAAAAATATCAAGTAGTCCATCAGTTTTAGTTTTATTCTCTCTATAAAATACTTCTAGAAAAGCTCTCCAAATGAAAAAAAAAAAAAAATTTAACAGATGTGCTACACTTTTTAACCCTTGCTTACATAAAGAACATAAAATTATGCCCGGTACTTTCCAAAGTTAATCCTGAGCATCAAGAACTCCTTCATGCTGACACAGCTCGTTATGACCAGAGCTCCTTGGCCCGGTCCGAGCGCCAACGGTGCCGCTGTTGGTACCTGCCGGGACCGCTCCCCCCACACCACCGGTGCGGCCGGGCCTCAGCAGGGCAGTTTCCATAGGGACCCTCCTTACTTCTGTTTTAAATGTGGCTTATTTTCCTTACCTTCTGTGTCAGAGTTTCAGGTGCAGCTAAGTGCTCCCTCTAATTTGTCCCATTTATGCACAGTAATCCCTATTCCCACTGCACTTAGAGATACCCTTTGAGAATTAGGAAGCATAACGTAGTACACGTGCCATAGTAGGTTTTCGTACAGGAATATTTGGGTCTGCTTTTAATCTTCTGAAGTCCCAGTTAGAGACAGTTGCTAAAACACAGCCTAAATGTGCCAACACAGCAAATCCTAAGCATTGCTTGTAAAAGCTATAAGGGCAACGTTGATGCAAGGAATACTGCTTTTAGCTAAATTGCTCTGTTCCTTCTAGCTTCTTCTAGAAACCCAAATCCAAATTTTAAAGCAATTACTCCAGCAGCTTGTAGCACTGCACAAAAGAAATCAGGAGGACTTTTCTAGGCAGCATGGCAGCCGGGAAACAATGGCATCCAGGGGAACGAACCTCACATCCTTCTTTACACGCTCTGATGAAATTGCCTTAAGGGTCCTACGCAATCAATAAAATATCAGTGCAGATGTATCTAAGCTGGAACCTTCTTCGCTTTTGCTTTGCATTTCAGGTGCTATTTCCTGACGAGGGCTCTACCCAGTGCAGTGCTGCTGCAGATTCCCGGCTGGCGCTCAGCATCACGCTGCTGTCGTCCTCCCTGCGCTTGCTCTGCCTTGGCACTTGGTTTTTTCCCTTCGCCTACACAGGCTCTTTTAAGTGTCCCTTAAAAATAAAATGTTACCAGGGCAGTAACGCTGGAGATGGAGGTATATTTGTGACGGATCCAGGCTGTGTCCCGAGGGGGTCAGAAATGACTGTACAGATTTGGCAGCGTGCGCGGCTCTGCGTTACACTGCCTGGCTCGGCACCAGGCACCTGAAGCCCGGCGAGCATCCCTCCGCTCGCTGCAGGTGCGACGCCGGCTGTGCGAGGAGCTGACAAGCCCCAACGAGCACAAACAATCAATGCACACGTGAAAAAACACCAGACGCCAAGACTGAATTATTAACTAGGGAGCCCTTTTATCCTGCTTGCTTTCTTCCAGTCAAATAATAAGTAAAATGCTCTCTGGCCCTCGGTCCCGCGTGCGCTTTAGAAGCCTGGGAGCACCACTGCTGCCTGGGACCGCAGGTCCGAGCTGCACCCGGGGGTCTCCACCAGCACACCAGCGCGGGGCTGTGGGGCTCGGCTGCGCTGTGCCTCCGCTCTTCCAAATTGATCTCCATCGGCCCCTCTGCTCCGTCGCCACTGGCTCCTCTCCCTCGCAAAATCCTCCCCGCGCTCCCCTGCGAGGAGCCATTACCACTCATCGCTCCTTTTGTAAGGCTGGCACCAGCCAAGTCCCTAATCCACCTCTCCGCTGCTTTTTCTGCTGTTAATTGAGAGAAAAATAAAATACGTAAGCGTGCGTTTGTTCCAAAAGCGAGAGGGAGAGCAGTGCCCGGTGTGGTGTGACGGCTCCTACCGCGGGGTGCCGTGGCGCGTCCCCTCGCAGCGGGCTGGGGCAGCGCTGGCCCGCGGTGGCCGTCCCGCTCCCCGGCTGCAGCCCAGGGGAGGCACCGCGCCGGCCCGCGGGTGGGACACGGCAGCAGCTCCCTTGGACCCAGAGACGCTGTGGCGGAAGGGCTGGAGGTCTCTGGTGTGGAGACCCCCTGGCACTACCTGGGGGGGAAGGCGACAGTTGGGCGCCTGCTGGGGAGGCGGCGATGCTCTCACCCCCGGGTGCTCCTCTGCCGATGCCCCTCAAACGGGAAATGTTCATTGTCCAGCGCACCCCCCGCCAAGCGTCCCGTCCCCAGATCCATCGGGAGCTCTGTCAGAGCACAGGGAGCAATTATTCCTCCCATCAAATGTGCGTTTCCTCTCCATCACCCTTGCCATGTAGAAGTGCCAGAGGAGCCACGCACACACACCTTCAAACCCAAAGAGTTTCTGCTTCAGCTCTTCCACCAGCGGCTGGATGTGACAAAGCCCCGGGAGCGGGATGCGAGTTCCCCGCTGCCCGCCCAGCCCGCTGCTGGCAGGGACACACGGCCGCGCCGGAGAGAGCCACAGCACGGATGAGAAGGAACCGTTGGTCCATGGTTTTGTCCCACCTTGCATGGAAGGAGCAAACTGCAGCGCGCCGGCAGCGCGCGGAGGCGGCGCCGGCTGTCCCGAGCTGCGGTGCTGGGGCGGTTATTTGCATGAAGAGAAGCAGTGAAAACTGTCACGGACTGAGGTTTAATTGTTATATCTGACACGGGAAAGTGCCGGGGAGCCTCGCCGCACGCCGCCAGCGCAGGCTGTGCCCACCCGCGCCCTGCCAGGGCTGCCGGAGCCGGGGGAGAGGGCACGGCAGGGGGCGAAGGGACCCACAGCCAGAGCCGAGCCCTCCCCGCTGCTCCTGGGACATAAAAAGGCAATTTTGGGTTCAAACAGCTCTGCCTTTGAACGAAACCCAGGGCTCCAGCCCAGCTGCCAAACCCCAGTCTTTCTTCAAGGGAAAAAACACCAACTGATTCTCTACTTTTACAAAATTCTCCCTTCCTAATGTGTTTATATTAACCACAAATTGGCTGATTTCCTGTAATATGACAGCAGTCACATTAATGTGGCACATTTGGCTGAGACTTTATGCTCTTAAAATCTGGAATTGAAAAGTTCTGGTTCCCACAGCAACCACAGGTAGCAATTATCCTGGTTCTGCAAATTTCTAGAACAGAAGGAATATTTGCTTTCTGCAGCCCTCTTCTAAGGGTACGTCTCTGCATCAAAATGAATTTATTTTTCTTTTTCTTTGTTTGTATCTCCGTTTGCACCTTAGAAATCCTTTCTATATCAACATTTTTGGGCAGTTTTTTGTACCTGCTACAGAACATAGAACCTCCTAAAACACATCACGCTTAATTTATTTCCACTTAGCTCTAGTCTTTGCAACAAATACAATTCATTGCACTTGCTGCATCACGTTTTCTCTCTGTATATCACATATAATGAATATCACTACAATAAAATTCATAGTTTGTGACAGTCCTTATTAATACCAGCTTCTCACGGAAAAGAAAGATTACTGCAGCCATTATGAATTTATACAGATCTTGCTTTTCCTATTAGAAGACATACAGTGATGCTCCCTGCCTTCAAAAAAGGAAAAACCCTTTCACGCCTGCTGGCGGAATGAGCGCCCAGGAGAGAAACCCACGAGCGCAAACCCACGTATGCGCCTTCCCGCGCGGTAGGATGAGCGGCCGTCGGTATTTTCAGCAGATTAATGCCCTCCAAATACCACGCTCCCAATACAGCGAGAGAGGAGAAGTGCAATGTTTCTATTAGGATTTTTAAGAACTTCCATGGCTCCCTGATCTCCCCCCAGTATATTACTGTGATTAACAGACCAGTGGCTTGCTAGGGGTTTAGTGTTTTATTTTTCATTTAATTAGCCAAGCTCTCCTAATCAGGAGTTCTTTATCTCCGGGACCCAATCTCCTGAATGCAGATCAGTGCTAGGAAACGCCGAATAGAAACCATGCTGCTACCTGGCCTAGTTCGGAAGATGCTCTTTCATTTGGTGAAGTTCAGTAAGGCTGCAATCGCCTGGAAAACACTCTTACTGTCGCTTCCAACTTAAGATGCAGTTACATGCTCACTCTGCCGCTGCAAATTGCTTTCAGGTCCCTCCCCACCCTTCCTGCATTACTGTCTAAATGACAAAGATTGAAGCCTGCTTTCTAATTTACTTTAACGTTATGTTTGCTACGGGGAGCGCGAGTTTGCCGGGGCTTCGTTACCAGCCCCCCGCCAAAGCTGCTTGTGTCGGTCCGGGTCGGGCTGCCGGCGCGTCAGCGTTCACCCCCCCGGTCCGGCCCTCCAGACCCCAACCCGAGCGCTCGGCTCAGCTCTTCCTCCGTGAAGCCCAGCTTGGTGGGAGAGGAGCAATAATTACTGTCTGCAGCTCCGCAGCCTGCCCACGCTTAATGCGCATTAGTGTTGCAAACTGTCCTGATCGCTTTAGTACATTCATTATGTCCTCGGTCCTCCTAGAGCCAAGATGCGGCACTTGATTTACATTTTTGCTGTCAGATCTGATTAAAAATTAAGTTGAACACAGTTGTATGAAAACTAAATTAACATTCTTTTTGAGTAATACCATATAATTTAATGCAACAATTAATACAATTGAGTCATGCAACTACTAATATATGTCTAGTGGAGCCTAGGGTTGGAAGCAGGCAGGGACACGTCGCTGATTTTGCACTCTAAAGGAGTTCTGGCAAAGGTACGGGCACAAACAAGGGAGCCCATTGGCATTTCAGCACCCTAAATTAGAGGAAAATAAATAGGATATTGGAGTTCCACTGAGCTGTGTTTCAAGGAGGCAGTTCTCCTTGGGCAATTCCTCCTTGCAAGGTGGGCGGCAATTCCCATCCTTACTTTTATTTCAGGGTTTTTGGAGAACATTCCCAGAGTCAGCCGAACACCAGATGTGTCTGGGGGTTCCTTATAGCCCGACGCCCACTGACCCAACCTTGCCCGTCCTTCTCCTTGTGCTGCACACGCTGCTGCAGAGCGCTGCTCCCTCCCGCAGAGCACGTGTCCCCTGCAGAAGACTTATGTCATCCTGAGGGCATCGGGGTACAGTAATTTGCTCCCCCTTGCCCCGAGTACGCAGGCAGCGGCAGAGCCCACACCTCCAGGAACCGCAGACAATGGAAATTCAGCACAGAACTGCAGCGAAGCGCGTCTCGCCCGAGTCCCAGCGGCCACTCGTTCTGCTCAGGCAGCACCCAAGCGATTTCCAGCTCCGAGCGCATCAGGATTCCCCAAACCCATCGTAAGCCCGTGTGTGAGCACATGTGATTCAGGTACCTCTGCCTGCAGGGTGATTCGAGCCAGCACGTGAGCTCGGGGCTTTGGAAGGGAGTGTTGGACTTCGCCAATAGTTTTTAACGGGGCTGCGTACAGCAGAGCATCTACCATGAAAAACTGTGTCTGGAAAAATCCCGCCCTCTGTGGAGGGAAGGGGGAGCCGTGCCCCGGTCCGCAGTCAGGGCTGGGCTGCCCGGCCACCCCGACAGCTTCTCGTTAGCAGCATCGACAACGCGGGCAAACCAGCCTGGGGGGGAACAGTGCAGCGTACGCCCAGAGCTGTTCTGAGTGTCGGCTGCACCAAGTATTGATATATATTATTGCTGGTTAATGCCGAGCAACTGTCAGTTACTGAATAATCGACAGCATGGCATTACAGAGTCTCCAACTGTAGTTGGAGCCTCCAACAGTCTCCATTACTGCAGCCTCCAACTACCTGCAGACTGCTCCAGCAGCCCCTGGAAGGACGACCAGAGCACCTGAACTCACGATGAGGGTTTGCTTTACTCACTCTGCTCTCACAATTTCAGTAACATGGTTTATTCCTAACAGGTAAGGGCCTCAGGATATGGGATTCGCAGAAACATTTGCCGTTTGCTGTTAGCAAAAACGGCTCGAGGCAAACCCTGTACGAGACACCTGCAAGCCGCCGCGGCTCCCAGCGCAGCCTGCCGGGGCTGCCGGTGCCCGCAGTGCCCGCGTGGGGCCGGCAACGCGGCTACCGAGAGCAGCAGTCGGCAAACTGTCTGCACGCAGGGCTGGACCCAGGGGCAGCATTGTGGGTTTGGGGGTTTGTGTTTTGTTGTTGGTTGGTTTTGTTTGGTTTTTTTTTTAAAGAAATGAATTACTCAAACAGAAGTGACACGTTTTGAGCGGTGACCATGACCCTCCCAGTCCCCAGGCGGCAGCTCCGCACTGTGCCTCACCCCCGCCTCCAGCACTGTGTCACGTACCGCAGCTTCTCATCACGGCATGGCAGGATTCGGCTCCGGGTGTTGCTCAGAAAGCAGTGGGCTGCCCCCATGGTGTTTTGATCCTGCCCTTCGCCACCAGTGTACCAACTGCGCCCGTCCTCAGCTCGGTCCTGCGGCAGCGCCTGCCAGACCTCCAACCCCGTGGTCACTGCCAGGGTAAGGAGAGCATGCTACACGCTCACCTCCGGACAGCAGTGATTTAACAACTCATTTCCTAAGTGGTGCTTGAACGTGCTTAGGCTCCTGTATCAAAGAAATCATAGAATCAATCATAGAATCATAGAATGGTTTGGGTTGGAAGGGACCTTGAAGATCGTCCAGTTCCAACCCCCTGCCCTGGTTTGTAGGTTGGGACCACAGCACAGCAAGACAAGTGGCTCAGAGCCGCGCGGGGTCTGTGGTCGACCCAGACAAGAAGCTCGATACCCTTATTCCCAATCTCATAACCATAAAATCATCACAGCTTTGCAGTGAGATGTAGCTAAAAACATCCATAGAGAAAAATGTCCCCTCTCACAGAGGCTGAGCAATTCTGGACAGTTTCTATTTCTTCGCAGCTTTCACAGTGAATAGAGACAGCTCATACACTGGGCTTTCAATACACGGGCCATTTAGGATTGAAAAATAGAGATAGGTTTATATACAAAACGGGAGCATTTCACAAAAACTCTGCCTCTCGCTCTCTCTCCAAGAATTATTGTCCCTTATTATACTGCAACAATGGAAGGATTCGCTTCCTCGCCAAGGTGAGTGCGATCAGTTCTCCTGTCATTTTGCAAAATGGAAGAGGAAAATAACGTTGACCCGAAATCTGAGCTGCGAGGCCAAGGATGCCATGAAATGCTGGAGCCCTTTTGTCTGCTGACGCCCGTCCCTCCTCAGGCAGAAAGCGCCGGGGAGAGCGCGGCAAAGGCAGTGCGTGACGGAGGGGCCGCCATTAGCCGAACTCGGGGGCGCGATCCCCGGCGCTGGCAGGATGGGGCGATTCATTCTGCGACAGGGACTCTGTTCAACGTGGCAGCAATTTTTTGCCATTAGCAGCATTCTGCAAACGTCATTCAAACTGCCCATCATTCCTGTAGGTATTTTTGGCTCTCGTGAGCGCTGAGGTTCGTTGTATAACCCGCTCATCACCTCGACTCTCTGCATCTATTTATATCCCCGTCCACGCCGGCAGAGAAAGGTCTGGTCCTACAGACCGCGGAGAGCTGAGGAGTGGCGGGGCAGCAGGCTGCCCCTTGCTGCCTTCGGCTTATTCTCACAGACTCGCTATAACTCCCCTGGACGTTAGAAACCCAGGGGCGCGGGCTGGGCTCAGCACCCGTGCTTTCATCCGGCTGGGTGAGACAGATTCAGAAATGGCCGTGGGAGCGCTTGATCTCGCTCTCCCGTGGCCCTCCGGCAGCGCAGCTCCACGGGCGGCCGGGCGGGAGCTGGGGGTCCCACCAGCCCGTCTCCGGCCTCCGACCGCCCGGCGAAGGGGAGGAAGGGCTCCCGAGGCGGGGAGGCGCTGGAGAACCTCGGCTCATGCCCTGCTGCCCCGTCCACGTCTGCCAGCGCCCGGGAGGGAGCCGGTTCCTGGCCCCGGCAGCAGACGCGGCCCCGCTGGGCTGCGTCAGTGGGTCGGAACCACACTCCCGGGCACCGAGGCACATTGGCCCCGACCAACGTGAGAACTGCACCCAGGGGCTTCCGCGACAAGTACCGGTGTGCGTCACCGGTTTCTCTACAGCCGTGGAGCCAAACGAGGGTTGCTCCGATGGGACTGAGAGCTTTGCACAGCACTTCGCGCTCCCCGTGCTTCCCAGCACGGCAGCGGCACAGACTGCCGGAGAGAAAAACACTGTAGGCAATGACTGGGAGCAGCTGCTCGGTATTCAAGCACCCGTCTCACCCATTAGTGAACGCAATTGCTGTACAGGTACCTTATTATGGGTGCCAGCAACATCTTCCTTCCTCTGCTGAAGGGCACCGAGAGATCCTACGGCACTAACACACCAGAGGCGAAGCAGAAAGGAACCAGATTTGAAATCGTGACCCAAAGCCCTGGCACAGCTTTCAGCAGCATCGCAGGATCGCTCCGCAGGAGAATGTGCACAGAGCGATGGCAGAAACTGCAAATTTCTTTCCCTGCAGCAGCCATACCAGGGCTTTTAAATCTATTTTACATGTAATTGGAGGCACCTGTATTAACAAACATACCTGGAACTCGCCAGCAAACCGCTGCTGCGGACCCCCTCTGCAACGTGCAGCTCCAGGAGTGCCATGGCAAGACTGAGCAGCTCAGGCTCGCACAGCTCTGCCCCGGCTGCTGGGAGTCCTCTGAGGAGCAGAGACTCGATATCCTGCTGTATTACCCACTCGGGTGCGCAGCCAGCAAGCCAGGCTGCCTGGCTTTCTAAGTGCCTTATCAGATTTTCCTAATTCTTTTCTAGAAAGTGCTGCCAAAATAAGTGTTGGGCAATTATCTGCAGACATGGCTGCCACCAGGAATAAACACCTGCAAAGAGACCCATCGAGAGAGCCCTCCTCCCTTTGAAAACATTCGGTCATGAGAATTTACAGCAGGTGAAAAGAACTGCGGCAAGGGGGGCAGAGCCAGGGCTCTGCGCTCAGAGCAAACTGGTGTTATTTGGGGAGGGGAGGGTGCGGCGTGACACCCCTCCACCAACAGAGCCCCAGCTCCAGCCATTGCAGCACTGCGCGCTGGAGCAGAGCGCAAGGTGAGAATTGCAGCGCTGCACCCCTAAACTTATAAAAACAAACAAACTCCATCTCTTCATACTCTACAGCCGTGGTTTCAACAGGCACTTCGGCCAAACAAGGCTGAGGCGGCATACGGGCCTGCCGGCCAGTCATCTGCTGAAGAAAATACTTCACCCTGGATGCTTTCTACCTGTCAGCTCAAATTCTGACTCAGCTTTTCCCCTAGTCCAGAGGCTGCGAGGTTTTCAGGTGAGAAGTGGCAGATTCTGTAGCCAGAAGCATGGGAGGTAATTTGGCCGGACCGGCCCCTCGAGGCCTGTCTGTGCCTTGGAGCCGCAGCTCTCTGCCTTCCTCATGTCGGGAATCGCCTCCGACGGCTGGCGCCCGCTGCGAGAGGCAGGGATGCTTGGGGTACGTGAGCCAGAGAACGGTCTTCGGGGTGCAGCCCTGCCCCAGCCCAGCCCACAAAGCCAGGCGAGCCGGGGCAGCAGCCTTGCCTCATCCAGGGGAGAACTCCTCTTGTGTGAACCTGAGCAGCAGAACGGCTCTGTCCCCCTGTAACGGGCATTATTCATTTATTGCTTAGCAGAGGTGCTCAAATTCTTCATCCCTAAAATTAATGCCTGGCTCTTTGAATCTTGCTCAAGGTGTCTTACCCCGTCTCCCTTTGCTCCTTGCAGTGTCTCTGCTCCAGACTATACCAGCCGAACATTTTTGCCTTAGGTCTTTAATAAGAGGAGTTTTGCCATAGCTTATTACCGCTAAAATTAAATGTCACCTTGGGTTTTCCTCGCTCACTTTAGCACGCTCTGCTGCTGTGTCTTCCACATCTATAAAAGGAAACTTTATGGCTCTTTGCTCTCCGCTTCTTAAAAATTGCACGCAAAGAGAAAAATATCTCCCTTTCTTTTCTTTTCTTTTTTAAATATGCAGAAATAGTTTGTGCAGTTGCACATTCACTGCACAGTGACCTTCTGGGAAAACTGCACAGCTGTTTATGATTGATGCAAACTAGATTTTACAGTGGCATGAAAAAATATTGGGGGAAATGAATATCCTTCCTCGTCTTTTCAGACCTCTGGGGTTTTGCTCCACTGCTTCATAAATGAAGGTAGAATTAACCTATATAGCACTTCATCCTGACCCGCTTTTACTGCCTTAACGCTGAAATTAAAGACATATTTGTCTGCAGTTGGTGGGGCAGAGGGATCCCAGAGGTACCTGCTTGGGTCTATAAGGACATGGGGATGTTGCTAGATAAGCATTTCAGAACAAGGAAATTTAAGCCCAAATTCCTTGACTGTTTTCCAGTGTTGAATTAACCTGCCTGACATTCCTCTTGTCTTTTACTAAGGCACTGCTGGGGCAAGAAAAAACATTAAATAAGAGCCTTGCTCTTGCTTAAATCCATGGGACACTCCAGGAAGAAAAACAAACAAACTAACCCAAAGCATCGAAGGAATGCAGACGACCAAAGTATCAATAATCTAGTACAAAATTTAATTCTTTTGTTCTTTCATTCACTGCTCATTCGAGCCCCAAAGAGGTGGCTTTGAACAACGTAACACGGACTCTCCGTAGACACCGCCAGGATTCCCGTCTCTAACCATCAGTGTCATTTCCACAAACTTACTTAAAAAAAATAAAAGAGAGAGTGAGCTAAATCAGAGTCCTAGCACTCCTGATTGCAACAGCAGCTGAAGCAGACGTATAGAGAGGGGAAAAGGGGTCACGTATGGAGTGACATTTCCCACTCCACCCTTCCAGCCTTGGCAGAGATTCAGGGATTTCCCGGCCAGTTGGGTTGGCAGCGTTATCCGCCACCCATGGCTCGGTCTATCCCCCATTCCTCTCACCTCTTTCCCCACCCGTTTACACTCCATCCCGTAGCAATGATCTCCATACGCTGGAAACAAATCTTTCCCTTTATTTCGCACCAGCTGAGCAGCGGTGTCAGCGGATGCCCCTCGGTGGGAGGATCCCGATCCCAGACTCTGTGCAGGGAAAGCATCGCGCGGGATATCGCTGCTCCCGCTCTCTCCGGCCTGGGTGCAACACCAGGGGCTGTGTGGGGGCCACACCAGCAGTTATTTACAGGCTCTCCAAAATCCACAGGCAGATTTTTACCGATGCGCGTCAGGGAGGATCCCTCGGCAGCCTTCCCTGCACCTGGGACCAGTCCTGCCTTTAAACTACTCTCAAATGGATCCTTTCATCCTGAGAGAACACAGCTCCTTTCCCCCAGAATAACTGGGATACTTTTGAAGTTGTTTTGCCAGCATCCAGATCAAGCTGGGCTCATTTTTAATGACATCCTTATGCTCCTGTTACACAGCTGCAAAGATTGTTTTGATACTTCAAGAATATTTGACTCGCTAGTCAAAATAAAGTACTGGAAATTGAATAAAAACTACCCTTGAATACAGAAATCACTTATTAACATGAATGCATTCTGTAGGATACGATCTAGCCTGACTTCCCAATTAGCTCCGAGACGGGAGGCTGCTGTTGGAGCCAAGTGCACAAGACACGGGGCTATTAATTAACTGCTGCAGTTTTCTTCAGCTTCTGTCACCTCCTAAATTGATTCTTCTCCGAGCGACAGAGTGCATGTATAACACAAGAGAGCAGCTGGGGAAAACAGGTAGCACTTCCTCGCCGCAGAGCCGAAAGCATCACCATGGTCGGGTGTTGGTCACACGAGAGCACCCGGAGCCACCGGGGCTGGTGCGCCGTGCGCCATCCTCCGCTCCGCCTAAAGCACACGGCCTTACCCCGGGACTTTGAGTTACTTGCATACGAAGTCTCAGGAGCTGGTTTCAGGCTGACAAACTTCCCAAGAGGTTTCGTACAAGGTTACTCTAAGACAGCGGCACAGAAGCGCAGCACTGCCCTGCAGACGCGGGACGGTGACCCACCGGGTGCAGCAGTAACCGCGCTCCCAGGAGAACACCACATCCCCACCGCGCCTCAGCGCCGCGCAGCCAGCCTCTCTCACGCTGGGTTTTTTACTATTATTATTGCTGAAATACATACGAATTAGTTCTCTTGGGGCTTTGCACAATTTTTTATTTTGCTAAGCTGCATTTTCTTTTCCAGAAACCTTATTTTGATGTAAATCTTGTAAACAGGGGACTAGCTCGTTCAAATGCTGAACACAAAAGCTCTTCCAAAGAAGTAGATCAAAAGTCTGCAGTTGGCTTAATGAAAGATAGACTGACAATTAGGTTGGGAAAGTCGGCATGGATTGTGGGGGGGGGGGAAAGACCGATTTAAAGGTTTTATTAATTGCCTGGGAGCACACTGAAGGAGAGATGCAAAATAGCAAGAAAGGGTATGGGGGATGAACCCTTCTTCATTTTTATTACTATCAATGCCCCCGATGTAAAATGTCCATTGTTAAAGCTCACATGAAATGGCTGCACAAATGCTAAGTGCTGAGGCAAATAGGAAATTTAGACCTTTAGAAAAATTGTTCAATATTTAAAGTGCTTCCTTTGCAGGTGTACCCATTTTGATGTCTTTTCAAGTTGTGCACCATTCCCGAGATTACTACCAGGGAATAATTACAGTACTTTTCACAAATGAAGTATAGATGGTACAAGAAAAGCAGCCAGGCTGTCAATATCATGGCAATAATGTACAGACATTGTCTTGCCGTGACACCGAAAGCATCAACGCTCCCTCCGCTGCCACGAGCAACATAAAAGAAAACGAGCGGGGAGGACGCGGCTGCGCCGGAGCAGCCTTCTGGCTCTGGGAGAGGCTGGTGAGAGAACGCTCTCCGCTGAGGTTTGATCATCCCTGAGAGTTGTTTTTGCTTAGGTTTGGACTTTGAAGGGATTGGCCGTTTCTTTTTAGGGGAAAACCACACTAACAGCCAGACCTTGTGCTCGTTGTGCTGGATGCCAGCGGCGCACGTGTACGCTGGTAGGTGAAACGCAGCTCCCCTTTGTCCGCCGAGGCCAGCGCAGGGTCTGCGGGGAGCGCCGGATGTACGGACGCATCAGACCCACTCATCATCATCATCATCATCACTCATCATACAGATGAGATTTCTACCACGGGAATGGGATCCAGAAAAAATGTTGCATAACGCTTGAGTGCAAGTATCGCCCCGCTAACCGCCACTCGAGACTGTCCCGCGGAAACTTGGCAATGAGTTATCGCTGCCCCAGACGTTCAGCCAGGAAATGCGGAGCTACCGTCACCTATGGTACAGCCCAGGGGGGTTACTGGTGTGGGAACGGACCCAACAGCACCGCAAGTGCTTTCCAGGAGCTCCTGAGCTAACAAAGACTGCCGTGACATTAGTAATAAAAATAAATTGAGTATGGGACTATAGGAAAAGTGACACCAGGATCACGTCCGTTTGAATAAAAGCGGTTACTCCTTTTTGAGACTGAGTAATAACAATTTGCAAACTATCAGAAGCCTGATGAAACAAATGGACTTTTAAAGATGCGAACTGCAAATAAGCTTTGGTAATGTTTGCGTGGAGGGCTCATTTACATTACACGTGAGTAAATAAAAAGTTTCAGATAAAAATAAGCAAGAACTATGAAGCTGCACTGCCCTTGCTCAGCAGCTCTGCTCCCCAGCCCGGGGCTGGGCTGGCAGGACCCCAACCGCGGCACCGTTGGCCATGTCCACAGTTCTGCCGAGGCACCGGCTCCCCCCCAGCCCCCGGCAGCGGGGCCGTACCCCCAAGTGCTCCCACGGACCCCACCAGCAGCAGCGCAATGCAGCAAGAAAAACCCAGAAGTTTTATCTGGAAGTGAAGTCTGGAGCCAAGAGGAGCATTCTGCGTGTGAAGCTCCGAGACCTCATCCCTGGGTAAAGAGAAGCAAAATAGTTAACGTTGGAAAGGAAAAATGATCCTGCTTTTGCTTTTATCTAATCTTGGCTGGACACAGCAGATTATGCAGAGTATCAAGAAAGCAGCATAAGCAAGATCCTTTGGTACTTGAAATTATCCACATTATCTTAAAAATAAATCATGGCTATTGCCCCTTTGAAGTTCTGTTATTATTTTTAATCATGGAGCTGTGGCTTGGCTTTTCAGGCAAATTCATCACTAATTTATGCTAATACATTTCTGCGCTAATGCTGTGTGCGTATCTCCACATCTGTCTAGATGGCAGTGCCACGATAACCACAGGAACATCAGCGCTTTACCATAACCCCTGCGATGGCGAGCGGAGCCCCGCTGCTCTGCCGCGGCTGAGCGGGGCTGTCACCGCACGCTGCAGCGCTGACCCCGAGTCCTTCCGTCCACGCGTGTTCTTCCTCAAGCCAAAAACATTGCCCAAGTGCTTGGCAAACCTGGACATTTTGCCTTTCTTCCCGCTAGGTCCGCTGTGCCATGCCCGTCTGTACGGAGAGCAGGCAGAAGGGAGCCGGCCCCGCGCCGGCGAGGGACCCTGCCACGCTTCGCCGAGCCGACTCTGCTGTGCCCAAACCCCCGGCAGCCCACAGCCGCGCTCTCCGCCACACTCACAGCCTCACGGAACACCAGCACTGCCTTTTTCTTTTTTAATTGACACATAAAAGAGCTCCCTGTAAAATGCATTACAGTTATGGTGCTGAAAGGAGAACATTTCAGCAAAAACCTCTGTGTACAATAAAACGAGCAGACCCCCCCGCCAGCGGCGCGTACACGGCTATCGCACCGGCTGCCGTCGTGCCCGAGAGCGCGTCTGCCGCACCGGGCTCACCAGCAGCACCGCGTGCTGCGCTCCCAGGGGGCAAAACGCATCTCCCCCATCAAACCACACAATTAAAACACAATTTAAATCTGTACCATTTTGTCTCCTCCAAACGAAAGACCATTTGAGGCCAAGGCTGCCTGGTCCCAGCGGGAGTATTCAGACGCCTGCACAGGCGGGTGATACACAGACCCACCGCATGCTACGTCCCACCCAGGATTACTTGAAGGAGCAATTCCTTCAGGTGACATTAAATAAAGGCCGTTTCTTCCAATCACCTATAGATGCTGTGTCATGAACGTTACTTTTGGGGTAAATCCTACCCGCACACCCATCTCTTCAGGAGCTCTGTCACACACTAAAGAGAATGAGGGTTTCTTTTCCCGACCCTGTCTCCTCCCTAAATGCTGCCAGGAGCGGCGCACAAAGAGCCATGCTCGGTGTCCGCATCGAGGATGGTGACCAGCACAGGCACTTTGCTCCCAGCTTTGCTGGGGAGTATTTTCCTCTCCTCCTCTGTTCCAGTGGCCTTAGTTTCCCAGTCACCCTCATTTACTGGGAAGAGGCAGTAGCTCCACCGCCTTTGCTGGTGGTGGGAGGTCTGCAACATCCCTTTATCTGAATCATTATCTCACCCAAATCAAACCTATCCAACCCCAGTATCTATGTATATAGAGGGATTTAACCACAACATCTGTGACAGGCATTGCCAATGAAGTGACATTCATGAAAAATCAACAAAAAATGTTATTTATGTATTTTTAAATGACAAATGAGTGGGCTTCAGGCCCAAATCGCACGCATCACCATTTATATTAGTCAAGCACAGAAGCACATGCTTGACCTTAAAGCCTGTAAATGAGTAGCTCTTTACATTTGATATTGGCACGCAAGGACCCAAAGCGGATTTGGGTTTGTCTGCAGAAATCGTGATAGGTGAATTGCAGAATCATGATGGCTGTTGGACACCCATCCCTCCCCGGGGGGGCTCAGCGCCTGTGCCACAGCCCCCCCGCGTCTGCCGGCGCCGGCAGAGGGCAGCTGCAGCGCGAGCCGCTCCGCGGTGCCCCGCCGGCGCCTTGGGGCAGACGTTAAACCAATGCCACAAGCACCTTTCTCTGCTTTTCCTGCCTCGGCTCGTGGGAAGACTCTAACACCGTGAATTATTTATTTATTTTTCCATATCTATAAAAGCAACACCTCCAGGTGTTTTGCCGCTTTCATTGTCACGTGAATGTCACTGGCAGCAAACAAGGTTTTCCCCCCCTCTCATAACAACCCTGGCACGAGGCCGTGGTATAGTCAAGGATCATTTCATCAGGAGCACAACATGCTAATCTATTTAGCTCGAATTATTTAGCCGTATGATATATGTAAATCTGACCAACTTGCAGCAGCTTCAGGCCTTGACGTGTTTGTAAGTAATTTCGATCCTGCGATTATTTTGCAGCTTTGAATCTTTATTGTTAACTGAACAGGAGGATCTGAATAACAGCCCCTTACAAACAAGTGCTTTAAGAGAAGCCTGACTCTCCGGAGGGCTGAGCCCAAGCACATCTGTTACTTTGAGAAAACAAACATGTAGACGTGATTCTAGATTTGCCTTGTTCCCTGGCGTTCGATCCCCACAGCCAGACCCCCAAGGACCGGCCCTGCACGTGGCGCCTGGCAATGGCCACCCTGGCCCCAAGGTCAAATCTTTGCACACCAGCACCACGGCAGATGCAATTAGCTCCTCTTAACTGGGGCCCCACCGCCCTGCAGGTGATGCCAGGAAAGAAGAAAACAAAAAAAAAAAGTCTGGTTTAACATCCTATTTCTATTGGCAGCAGGTAAGTATTTTATAAATAAAAATATAAACACATTCAGAGTTACTCTAAAATAACTGGCACTTGTTTCACATTTTTGGAGCCGGGGTTTATTTGTTTTAGTTCCCCTCAAAGCCCACTGTCGTGCGCTCCTCTCCAGCCTCGCTGAGCGCCCGCAGGAGGCCGGGACAGGCGACGCGGGGAAGGGCGCAGGCGAACTCGCACCCGGCCGAGCGCGGCAGCGCGTGCGGGAACGCAACTGGCTCCTCCGGGACACGCAGGTGGCTCGCGGGCCGGCTCACACTGCCACCACCTCTCCAGCCCGCAGTGCCCAGATCCAGAGAGGGAGCAGCACCTAAAACTTACTACACCAGCACAGTGTCCCCGTTAAGCGAAGCGGGCTTCGACGAGTCTCTGCAAAGCCCCTGTGCCTCTGCTCTCCCCCGCTCACCTCTGCCCAGGCGTCCTCTCGTGAGCGGTCTCATGGAAGAGATTATACAAGGGACTGGTTAGATCAGTTCTGGAGAATTACTATTCATTTCTGTACAGTTCTCTTCTGTTTCCTCAAAGAAATAATTTCAGTAGAGACAGAAGTGAGGAATCACTTCCGTGGCCTGGGGAATCAGCATCCCTGACAGGCGCGTCTGTGCCCGGAGCAGCCCCGCCGCCGCGAGCCGTGCCTCGTCCCATCCGCCTTCTCCAGCTAAGAGCGGGCACCGAGAATTTAAAGCGAACCAGTTTAATGTAGACTAATGTGAAATGAATCCCCTCGGAGTATCTCACCTGTGAAGGGTGATTACATCTTTCTCATGTAAGAAGGACCTTAAACAATATCGGGTCTTACAGGCTTCGCCTGTGGTTTTGAGGAGGAAGAATAGATGTGTAACCTTCATGGATGAGGAGCTGTATATTTATTACCCAGCAATGGAGGGATGGAAGAGCAAATAGGTCTGTTTAGATGAAAGAATGTGAAATGAATCACACGAGTGGAAGCCGCAACGTCGTTATTTGGCACTGGAGAGGGAAAGCCAAGTGCACATGGGAACCCCCAGCTCGAACACTTCTCCGGAGTTTGTGCAAAGCGCGAGTCTTCCCGGGAGGAACCCCTCTTTGCCCGCACGCCGAGGGCCGCAGCAAGGACCGCAGGTCATGTGGAGCCCCACCACACTTATCTTTCAAGACAGTGCTCAAGTGACACAGAAATGGTACCTCACAGCTCACTCCCCGCCCCATCCCTGACCCGGCTGTGCGGAACCGGGGCCCACTGGCAGCACATCACACCCCGCAAGCTCCCCGCAGCTCCAGGCACCTCTGTCTCACACCGCGGCCGCACTGGTGCAGGCAGCCGGCGAGGCTGCCGTAGAACAGGACCACCTTTTCAGACACAGCCCTGTTCAGGCTGCAGGGCGCTGATAAAGCAAAGCCTAAATACCAATTTCATTAAGCTTTCATTTCATTTCATCACCCTTGGTGAGACAGGGCATCCCCACTATTCCCAGGACCTGCGAGCAAGCCTGGGAGCTCCTCGCCTTGCTAAGGGGCTGATCCTGCAATGGTCTGCAGCCCCCACAGCTCCGGGGAAGGCTGCGCGGACGCAGGTGGGCTGCGGTCCGAGCCCCGCACAGCCCCCCAGAGCCATCCTCTTCTCCACTCGCACACCTCCGGTCACCGCTGGTGCCCGAGTGTGACAAGTGACAGGTTCTGGGGATTCTGTCAGACAGCAGGAGAAGGAGCCACCCCCACAAGTTTAACTCTCCTCTTTGCGGGTTACCGGCAAAGCGAACGCCGGGACACCGGTGGGGATGGAGAGCACCGGGGCAGACAGACACGGGTCCAGCACGCTGCAGGCGGGCGCCTAGGGAAGGTGTTCTCTTTGCAGCCGGCGGTGGCCAACAAACCCCCTTGAAGTCAACACCTACAGCAACACGGTTCTGGTTAACATAAGGGCATTTTCATGTAAAAGCCTACCCATCATTGAAGAACTATACATCCAAGCCGGGGAGCACTCTGTTCGCAAACATGGGCCAAGTATTTCACATTGAAAAGGTTCAATGACAGTATCTTCACTGCAGAGGGAGGGCAGTGAGGAGGGATTGGCGGTAATCTAAACATTTGGTAGAGGAGCAGAAGTTAATTGGGAAGCTGGTGGCAGCACACCTGCATACCTGCCAAAAATCAGTAGTCTCTGGCCTGTAAAATTCATATCAGACTCTAGATTTATTTTTTTTCCCCCCACCACTCCCTAGAGAATCTGTGAAATCCCCAGTTTCAATGGAGCTTGTGCCCTTTGGCATAAACTTTCCTCAAGTTTCAGTTCAGCTCCCACGACTCCCAACCTCTCCTATAGTAACAGAGAAGTGGAAGAGAATGAAAAAGCATTAATAAATCCTAAATTAAAATCAAATCTCAAATTCTACTGGAATTTGCTCAAAAGGAAAGAGAATCAATTGCAGCCTGTTCCCAGTTCTTTAAGGCAGCCTTATATTGTTTCTAACGAAACAAAATCAATAAGAAATGCTTCTTATGGTTCATTTTTTAAAGCTCAATACCAGCTATGCAATTTGGTTGACAATTATGAATGATCCGTTATGTCATCCAACCCTTTTTCTGCTACCCAGCTTGCCAAAGCCTGCAATCATGTATTATTGCTTGCAGGTACATCTTTAAATATTGGTTTGCTTTCCACTTTTCTACAATGATCATTCAGAAATAAACTGAATTTGCTGATCAATTCCATTGACTTGAAAGCAACAGTTATTAATGCCTTCAGTTTGTTGCTGGCTCCTAAACTTTTCGGATCCATTAGTTATGAGTCCCCATTGATTGAAAACACACATCCTCACAGCATTGTTTTTTTCAAGGAAAAAAACAGAGAGCTTTTTACAGTCACTTTTCCCCAGGAGGCACAGCTTGGTTTTTAAAACCAGCACGAGATGATAATGTAATTTCACCACAATAACTTCCTTTGTGAGTAAAAGTGACAAAGCTATTTTTGAAGTGCTTCATTAAAGATGACTTCATTTTATTTCCAAATCATGCATTCTTCTCTTTCATCTCCTGCTTGTGTTTTCCTGGATCTATTCGCTCCAATCTTTAGATGTTTGGATGCACGGCTACGCAAGCGCAGGGCATTTCTCTGCTGGTTTCTGTGAGGCTGCCAAGAAAAGCGAGAGGTTTGCTGGCCCCGGCTGTCCCGGCAGACACAGCGCGGCAGAGCGCACCGCGGGAAAGCGCACTGGGCTCCATCCCACCCCGCTCAGGCCACGGCTGGCAGCCCCGCGCTGGGCGCCCAAACCGCCCTCAACACTGCCAATTCGGGGCTCCCCCGCCAGCGAGGCAGCCCCAGGGGGTCAGCGCACCCACCGGCACCCGGACGGCAGCCGGGACAGACGGCGCTCAGACAAACCCCTTCCCTCACCGGCACCGCTGCGGGCCCCGGAGCAGCCTGACCCCGGCGGGAACCACCTCTCCCACGCTCCCTGTTGTGTATTGAGATTTTGTTATGAAAACGCACCGTGATCATTTTTGCTTTCAAATACAGACACAACTTTGTGCAAAAAAAAAAAAAAGATTTGTTTTCCCCCCAATACGAACATCCTCCATCCCCCAATCTGTCTCAGACAACCCTTCCAGCTCAACAGGAAAGCTAGAATATATTAATTTTGGAACAACACATAACCAAATGCTATGTGTCACCACTGAAAATCCTCAGTGAGCACAGTCCCGGTTCAGTCCCTGGTCAGAGAGATTTGGCTGTATCAGATGAGGAGGGTGAGGGAGGAAACCTCCTCCTGAGCAGAGCAGGAATCAGACACCTGTCACCATTAAAGATGCTTTTCCTGTGAATTTGTTCCAATTACTTAACACCGATTTATTTTTTTTTCCGTACAGGAAAATTACATTCAGGTGGAAGTGTAGGTATTTAGGAAGACACTGTTAATCAGTGCAGAGCCAGCGGATAGACTCAGCCACTCTGCTCTGAAGTAGGTCACAGCGACTGCCACAGTATCCCTTCAAACCTGTTAAAAATCCAATAAACCTAAGAAAAACAACTCATGGAAATATATCTAATTTGAAAATCCCATTGGCTGGGTTCAATTCTGCAAATCATTTAAACACGT
Source organism: Pluvialis apricaria (assembly GCA_017639485.1). Classification (NCBI taxonomy): domain Eukaryota; kingdom Metazoa; phylum Chordata; class Aves; order Charadriiformes; family Charadriidae; genus Pluvialis; species Pluvialis apricaria. Next base: position 7,999,472 of record CM030027.1, on the reverse strand, counting down.
TCTTAACTTGAAGCTAATGAATCAGCTTACCAAAGTCAAAAGATACTTGAAGATGAAATCTGAAGTGCTCAGCCTCTTGCAAGATTAAATCCCACGAGAGGTCACGTCAGCGACAGCAGCTCCTGCAGCCGTTCACGGCAGCGGCACAAGCACAGCACACGGGCAGGACGCCCCCCAGGAGCCACGCCAACAAACTCTCTCAAAGTTTACCATGGGCTAATTCAAAAATAACAGTTTCTAAACCTCCAAATTACAAACTTTGCCAATTTCTGTGCAATTTACAAATGCTGAGAGTGATCGTTATGTCTCACTTGGTGGTGAAGAAAAAAAATGAATCACTTGATAATTCTCTGGCAGTTAGATGCCCTAAATATACCTAACCCTGCCAGGGAAAACTTGTGCTCAGAGAAAGTCTAACATTAGCTGCTTTCCCTTTCAATTGAGGGTATCCCTAAAAATGTCCTATTGATCCCGAAAGAAGAGGATCGTTCGTTCTCCCCTGGAAGCTGTGCTGAAGCGACCTTGCTGACGCCAGCGGAAAGGGTTTGATCAGCACCGAGGGGAAGGTAAACCTGCGCCCAAATCTCCAGCCCTGAGCACCGCATCCGTCCGTGCGGCACCACGGTGAAAGCCAGAGCGATGGTTCCCTCCTGTTCCTGCAGACACGCAACACAGCATGCGCAGGGACGTGCTGCCCGCCAGGCTGGGTCTCCTCGGGGCGCACAAAACGGGGCAGGATTTGGAGAACAGGAGGTTCTCCAGGAGGTGGTAGTTGGGACCGCTGCTAGATGGAGGGGAATACACAGATTAAACTCTACTGACGTGGCAGAAGGCAGAGGTTGTGCCTTGGGCTTCTCGTTTTACAAGGTGGAACAAAAGAGAAATCCTTGATCGGAATAAGGGAGGAAGAGCCGAGCCCTCACGGCTGTCTGCAGGCACAGCCAACCCTGCGAGAGACAAAACCGACAAGAAACACGGCACAAACAAAAAGGAGATTCCTTCAAGTCACAGGAAGCGTGGAAGACACCTCGCTGAAGCAGGACACGGCAAATCGTGACTCAAACAGGGAGAGCGGGGATGCCGCACTGCGAGGTGTCCCGCCAGCGGCCCCGGGGTGGACCCTGCACCCCACAACCCTCTGCTCCCTGGTGGTGAGCCGGCCTCGGCGCGCTCCCGGCCGCCTGTCTGTCCGTCGGCCGTGGGTCTGCTGCCTGCCCTGCCCAGCGCCTTCTTGAGCATTGGAGAGGATCAACCCTTTAGGAACACGAGTCGACCCATTTTGGGAAAGGGGAAACACGAGCATCAGGATTTTTCTCTATTAACAGCTTGTGATCTGGAGCATGTGATGTGTGCGTTCGCTGGTGGACTGGATGAGGAGGAACGAGAGAGAAACTCCCTGAGGCCATTTCTGCTTATTCTCCTTCTTGCTTTTGGAGCATCCTTGGGGATTGCCCTTCTCACGGAGGAGTACGGTTTGGAGGAGAAAGAGGGTGACACGTTCTCAAGGAGGTTATTTACAAGTGTTCTTTTCTAGAGATCAATGTGTTGAGCCTGGTGAAGAATGATTTCAATTTTGCCTTTAAAACTTGGATCAAACAATGCTGACGATGCAAAATTCCCCACCATCCAGAGATTAAACTTGTTCTGCTGTTTTTAATAGGGGCCTGAGTGCACTGCTTGCCAGCGGGCTCCCAGCGCCGTGCTCTTTGTCTTTTAGCAGGTTCTGAGAGCACTCTGCAGAAATAACCTCTTTGCGTCTGCATAGTGCTCAAGATGCTTCTGATGCATCAGTACAGCGTCAGACCTGGGAGCGCCCCGCAGGACAGGACAGAAAAAGCATTCTGAAAACTGGGTGCAAAGATAATTATGGCAGTTGAACAAACCGGATTTAATTCTGGGTTACAACAGGCCTTTCTTATGACCTTGAACAATTCACAGTGATTGAGGGCATGATGGCAGTGCAAGGACGCCAGCGTCCTGTGCAGTGTTTGAGTTTATAAGAGGTCTATACTCAAACATCCAAAGCAATTTATAGCAAGAGGTACCCTTGGCATAGAGCATCTCCTGGGAAATGACTGTCTAGCTGAGGTTGATCACCCTTGACTTCACCTAGAGCAGTTTCCTCCCCGAGCCAGCAATTAATCCCACTGTCTCCCCACCCCTAAGACTCGGTTGGTAAAAGCGTACACCCAATAAAAGCAGTAGGCTGCTGCTCAGGCGAATGACAGCCCTTCTCTACTGGTAGCTGCACCTGGTTCTATAAGGGCCATTTTCCCACCAGCGTAACGCAGAGCAACGTAACAAACCAGTAAAAAATCCCAAGGATTTGATGTTTTAGTAATTGCAGAACCCACTTCTGCTGTGTATTTGCAAGGACTCCCTGACATATATACACAGTTCATTGCCCAGGAAGGACCAGATCAAAACTCCAGCCTGTTCTATCGGGCACCTCCGAGCTGCATTGCCATGGCACGTGAACACAAGCCTAGTTCCTCAAAGCCTTTTGTTTCCAAAAAGGAAACGGGCTCCTGCTGTTATCCTGTGCCCGAAGGACAGATCCTGGCCCTCTGCTAGGATCATATTATGGCACTTTCGTTTCGCTATGAAAGTGATCCAGGCGGTGGGCTACACTTTGATGTGTGTTAGGGAGCAAGCAGGGAGCATCTACAGACACTTCACTACCGCACGTGAGAACGTTCAGCCCTAGAAGCAGCACACCCTCACGGCAGCTTCTCCCCCCATGGAATGCCTCCCAGAGGCTTTGATGGCTTATTAGTTACTGCCAGCTACCTACTAAATTGCAGTAAATACAACGAAGTGCGTTTTAGCTTTTTCCAGAAGAGCACAATTCCTAAAATATTTATTTCACTGGTTGCAGGAAAGGGTGAGTTTTCCCAAGAAACGCCGGGAGCGTTTGCTCCCGCAGCTTTCCCCATTGCAGACCACAGCTCACCTGTCATCGCACTCTGATTTTGCCTGGAGAGAGGAATGTCCCTTCATCCCTGTTTTGAAAGCCCAGCACTGAAAGGCAGTCTGTGCCTCAGAAAAGTCCTCAGTCTAAGCTAACAAACTGAAGTTATGAAGGAGAATTAAGTGCCCATTGCCTCATTCCCTTGTGTGTGGCTATAAGCTCCTCCGGCGGCGTACAGGCTGCCTGGGCACAGGTCTGTGATGGTGCCATAGCGTTACTGCTCGTTACTGCCATACAAGTAACGAGCGACCGCGTGCAAGCAAAGCTCCAAGCTTTCCCCTGCAATCCTAGATGCGCACAGCACTTCCCCAGAAGGTCTCAGCCCAAACCTATTTTATGGGGCGCTCCCCTCGCTGCTCTCCTTCCAGCCGAGCAGAGGTCCCCGGGGGTCCCTGCTCCCACCGCCGGCTCTCGCTTCGGCCAGGGCGCCCGCTCCCTCCCCAGTCCCTTTTCATCGCCTTTACAGAGCTCGTGGGTGTGCTGCTCTCTGCTTGCTCTTCATTTAGCCTCCGAGTTGTAAGCGTTATTAAACCTGTCCTTAGCCACTTCAGAGCGGCAGACAAGGCTGCCACGCTCCGCCAGCAGTTGATTTATTAGTCAGTTCTGCAAGACTTTAATCTACTTGGAGGGCTTTTTCTTCTTTTTTTTCCTAATTCATAAATGGGTATCTTTATATTTAATCTCTAGTCAAACTACTCCTTACTTGATCTTTAAACTGTTAACACGAGGGTACGTAATTGCATCTCTCCAGGGCCACATCCTCCCGCAGTGAGCATCTGAGCCCAGCGGGCGCTCGAGGGCAGCGCCGGAACGCATCGCGCTCGCCCACTTTCAGGCTGTATCTCACTGAAATATGTGAAAGTATTAGATGAGAATCATGATTGCTTTCCGGGAAAGATATATATTCGCTCCCAATCAAAACATAAAGGCACCTGACTTCCCCGTTCCCTCAGGTACGGTGTGCAGACAAGCGCTAACTGATTGATTTTGTGTGATTTTGGCCTTCATTTATTGCAAGCAGTCACGCGGTCCAGAATGCCGTCAGCCACCCCACGTCTCGGGACAAAGTGGGTATCATCACAGCCAGTCTTATACACACCGAGTGCCTTAGGGATCAAAAAAAAAGTAGAATTTTGACTAAAAAAAAATTGTACAGAACACATAATTTAGTCAAGACCTTGCTCTCCATTCCTGCAGCGAATGCTTATAAAACAAAAATACAGTTATGCAAAATTAGTCACTTTTTGCTTTTACCTGTTATAAAAAAAGCCAACACAAACTACTTCTCTGAATACAAACACTTTAAGTATCTAATGTTTACTGGACACAGTTCTGTTTTTTTCCTTCACATTTGAAAAAAGAAAAGCTTCCCATAGAAAATTATGGAAATAAACTATAAAGAGAGGCTCGTTATTTTTCCTAGGTTTTTTTCATATCAGGCTTCAATATGCAAGTCACGTTCCCACCATGAAGTGGAAGGCCGCGCAGAGCAGAGATACAATCTAGAGAAGATTTTGCGTACACTGTCTAAAATAAAGCTGCATCAGCTCTGTTTTACTTGTACTAGGACCTGCTTAAAAATATTATTCTGCCTCATCACGAAAGAGAAAAGATATATACCAATAGCAGCGACGAAAACTAAACCGGGTATTCCAGATTCAAGTTCAGAGCCATGAGAAGGGAATAACTAAATCCCATCTGAGGCACCTCCTCAGCCCCTGCTGTGTGTCGGAGCCAGGGACTGGGTGTCCCCAGCGGGAAGTCAACTGAAAATTCACTGGTGGGGTCGTAACTTCCTTCTCCCCATCTGCACTTGGGAGCCCTCTTGGCTGAACTGGGGGAAGAAACCCAACCAGCGAGAGGTCACCCATGAGATGCCGCAGGCTGGTCCCTGCCTGCTGCGCCGAACGGGACGCACCAGAGAATTACCCATAAATAAAAGAGATTAATTTTATATTCCTTCCAGGTGCAAGAAAGACTTGAAGATAAAACATTAACGAATTCAGAGAGTCACAGAACGGTCTGGGTTAGAAGGGACCTTTAAAGGCCATCTCAACCCCTGCCCTGGGCAGGGACACCCCCCACCAGCCCAGGGTGCTCCAACCCGGCCTTGGACACCTCCAGGGATGGGGCAGCCACAGCTTCTCGGGGAAACCTGCGCCAGGGGCTCACCACCCACACAGGGAAGAATTTCTTCCTTCTGCTTCATCTAAGTCTCCCACACCGTGTGCTCGGTTTGTGCTGAAGGACCAAGGGGGAGAGCGGCCCCTCCAGCTGGAGGACCACCCGCCTTCAGGTCTCTCATCGATTCTGTTCCCAGCCGTGCCTTTCTCACCCCTCCAGCAGCGTGAGCCCAACTGATTTCTCCGGAAACCCGGGGTGAATTTCGAGCCCTGCATCTGCTGCATGGCCAAAGGACGGCTTTGAAAACGGTTTACAAAAAAAGGCAAACTCAGCTTGGCCCGAGGCACACCAGCTTTCCACTTCTCTACGGTGCAGTCAGCAGTTGCTCGGTGGCACCGGCCACCGCTGGAAGGAAAGGTGATGTCCCCCATCAGCCTCAGCCGGGCACCGGGACTGCCACCCCGCAGTGTGTCCGTCACCACAGCCACTGGGGCAGCTTGGAAGAACTGGGAAAACCAGAGAGCATCTTACAAGTTACATTTCAAAATCCAATTTGTTTTCTATCTTTTGGAATTCATTTTCTCTGTTTTCTTAACACCTTTAAAATACCAAATAAACATCAGATTTAAAAAAAGATAGCATAAAGCAGCGTTTCTCTCTTCCCGTGAAGAGGACCGTGACGTACGCGGGAAGCCTCCCACACTCCCCTTTCAAGCCATAAATACGACACACTGCACAGTCCCCTTCCACCGGGATAAAACGTGGAGCTGATCATTGCTTGCTAAGCCGAAAAGCGCCAAAATTAACCTGGCACCCAGGCACCAACAGCCACGCATAACAAGAGCTTCACAGGCGCAATGGTCTGGTTCAGCACTGGTTTCAGGAGTCTCACATCAGCTTAAACCAGGGCTGCGGCACCGTGCAGGCTCCAAGTTCGGAGGCACGGGCTGGCGGCAGCGGCCGGCGGAGAGGGCTCCCCTCTCCCACTGCCCGGGTCCCTGCAGCCGCCTTGGCAGACAGGCAGCGGGGTTTGCACTGGGACAGTCTGGCCACACGCAGAAGCTTTGGAAAACCTGGCAGGAATGTTTGAGGGTGGTTTCTCAGCCGCTGCACCCCCCCCCCCCGGCCCCACACGATGTGCGGGCACTGGGGTCGGCACAGCAAGACACGGGATACAGTCAGGGCCACGCGTGGGCTCAGGAATTACTGATCCGTTATCCAGGCAGGGTAGTGGGAAAAGTGTGTTTTGCAAATGCTACAGTGGAATCAACATTTGTTATGGATGTTATTATATGGAAATGTTTTGGGGGGGGGCCCAAGTAATGACGCAGAGTTCAGACATGCAGATCCAGGTGGATACAAGAACCGTCCCAGTCCCCCCAGTCTCCCGGGAGCACGACGTGGCACCTCCTCCTTCTCCCATCCCCTCTCCGCTCTCCTTCGCCCCTTCCCGAAGGTGGGATCCCACAGGGGCTCAGGGCCAGGACATTTGCCCCCCCACAGGCACGTACTTTTCACCTCCGCACATTCAACACACCTCAGCCTTTCACCGCCCGTGGCCAATGCCCCCGTCTGTGGGAAAGCCGTTTGCTCCCGGACAGCGCACGCCCTTCCCGAGGAACCTCCTTCTCCCCCTCTCCAGGGCCGCCACCGACGAGCCGTGCCTGCTGCCGCCGCATTCTCTTCTGCACAGGCACGGCCAGATGCAGGCACAGCTTCCCCACCCAACATTTAAACTTCCTCCGAACGTGCTGGAACAACCGAGAAATTTGCTGTGAATTGGAAACAGGCCTGAGTTTGCACGGGGATTGGGGAAAAAGACCGGCTGCAGCTGGCCAAATTAATTCCCAGCATAATTCCACCAAAGTCCGATTTTAACAGGCATTTGAAATAACGTGCTCTTTTCTTGCCCTTTGCATGTGCAGAGGAAAAAAAAAAGGTATTAAGAACTCATTCCAAATCTTTGCATGGGTAATTAGACATGTGGGTAGTAAAGTGCCCTGTGCATTCACAGGTTGGCAGGTGACCAACCTTCTGCTCAGCCAGTTGGTGTACTTGTGCGGGAGAAAAAAGGAGAGACCCTTCCTGGGTTTGACACAACGGACCACACTTTGAAGCCGACAGGTCAACAATAAATCACATGAGAATTTATCAGAAAGCCAAGGAGCGTACCAAGTTTTTTTGTAAAGTGGTTCCATGTAAAGATAATTGCAAGCAGAGTCTAATTCTGCAGTCTCTAATTTTCTTGTCTGACTAAGCAGGCATAATTTACACCCATCAGTTGCAAATGGCTTCTCCCACCAATCCTGAAGATAGAGGACTTTTTTTTTTTTTTTAAGAAAAAAAAAAAAAGATTATTTCCTACCTCTGCAGAAAGAGGATGAAAACCATATGCAAAGGCTGTCTGACACAAATATGCATTTCCACTCAGCCTAGTTCAAAAGATTATATTGCAGCACAGAAAAGGGAGCCCTTGACGGAGCTGACTGGCCAAAACGGCTTCTCTCCTGTCAGGGGACGCACGTGTGGTGTGATAAAGATAATAATTTAAACTGGTCTTACTTATTCATTTGTTCCCTGTTGCCCTTTTCTGCCTGTAAGACATGCTACAATCGAACAAATTCGCCTGCTGCTGGGTAAGGCTGATGAGCAGCCGGGGCCGCGCATGGCTCAGCACCGCGCGCGCAGTGGGATGCTCCCACCCCCCCGGGCACCGGGACGGCTCCGTCCCTGCTCACCGCCACGCCGGCGCAGCCGAAAAGGCCGGGCAGCTCTTCGCGTCCTCCCCGGTTCCTGCGGCCGTGGGTGCCTCTGCGGGGGAGCGCGGCAGCCCGGGCTCTCCGGGTAAGCACCAGCCCGGCTCCAGGGTGGAACCCAAGATCTCTTCAAAGGAAGCGGCTGATGAACGTGCCCCGCCAGGGTCCTGCTGCGCTGCGAGAGCTCGCACGGATGTGGCCACCTCAGCATCAGAGTCAGGGTGGCTGTATCACCTCCCACCACCCAACACAACCGAGGGTGCCACATTTCTGCTGTCCCCTCCCAGGCAAAGGCACCCAGAGCCCCCAGGGCAGGTACCCCTGTATGACAGCAGTTGGGTGCTGCCGCCGGTGCAAAGACCCAGCGGGGCTCCTGCCAGTGTGTGACACCACTGCGAGCCAGGAGGGGACCCTCAGACGAGGCAAACCATGGCATAAAATGGTCAAAAATGAAAACAAGTTTTCCCCTGCTTGCTCTTTGCTCATTGGAAGAGCCTCCGTTGGCCGTAGTAAACCAGCTCCGGGCAGGACAGTCTGGCAAACTCCTTGAGTCGCCATCGTTTTACGCAGGGCCGAGCGCTGGCTCCCCCGGGTCTGCCCCGCGGGAAAGGGGGCGGCGGAAGAAATCAGTGATGCCAATACCACCGGGGTGAGGGAAGAGCCTGTTCCCGTCTCCTGCCAGCCTGGGGACACTGCGGACAAAACCGCCTGCCTTGTCCCGCCAGCTCTGCTGGCAGAGAGCAGCCGACGGCAGGGACATGCCGGGTCCCAGCCCGGGGGCTCAGCTCCTGCGCCCGCACCGGCCGCCCGCTGCGAGGGGGGGCTCACACGAAGGCAGGCGACGCCAACTGCTTCGCAGCCGGAGCCAAGCAGCCCTCCGATCCGCTTTGACACTCGGGCCCCACGCACGGCTCTGATCGGAGTTTTCCTGCGGCACTGGCCCCCCGCAAACCTCCCTGCGCACGAAGAGCGGAGCAGCAGTTGGTCCCAACTCCCTCCTCGTTCGCAGAGTTTCTGCAGAGCGTTTCTGCTCGGGTTTGACAGGAGCTCGCATTCTCCCAGCACGTTTGCCTGACTTCCACGATAATATATGCAGCAGAACTGGATACATTTCAAACCAGCTATTACACCACAGTATGTTCCAACACAAATATATGCAGTGTAGTGCAGCAACAATTCTTCTAGGAGTATTACTCTGTAACACAGATTGCAGAAAAAAACCCCATTTCCCTGCCCGCCCGGCCGCCCCCCCGCCTCGCCGTGTGTCAGAGCAGACCGCGCCGCACAACACGCTTCCCCGGCGAGCCTGCCCGAAATCATTCAGAGAGAATACACCCGATACAGATTTAAGAAGTGGGAAATCTCCAGACATTCAAATCATCTGTCCGGCACCACATGGCACACCATGCGGGCGGGTTCTGGCATTTTCCTCTGTCCCCCGCCCCGCGGGGGGGATGGCAGAGCCGCCTGGTGCCCCCGGCCCCACCGAGAGCGGAGCATCGCTCTGCAGCAGCGCCAGGAGCCCCCGCCCGGGCTGCGGGCAAAACACGGGGAAACACAACGCTTTTCCCCGTCACAGATGAAACACCGAGTAGGAAGCGATTTTCCCTCTTCCCCCCCAACCAGCAGAATCTAACACAAAATTACAATAAGTTTGTGGAGGCAAACGTGGTTTCTCGCTGTTTGCTTTTGCAAGAGCTCCTAGAGCGCGGGTGGCACCCACACCTCACCCCGGCTGCTCGCAAGGACCAAATGCCCTGCAGAGGAACAAAGCGCCCAATTGCCCCAAAGTCCTTGGGCAGCGCCGGCTGCTCCCCGCAGGCGCTGCCATGCGCAGCCCCACGCAGCCCCAGCGCCCGTCAGCGCAGTCACAGCTCCCCAGATGACGATTTCAGAAGGAATCCTTACTGTAGCTAAACTTGCCATTTAAAAAAAGAAAATCTCCTGTGGCATATGCAGCGCTGCAGGAGGAGTCAGAATTAAAACCAGTATGAGAAGAGAAGGGAGAAGCAGCAAGCGCGCGATCAGGCAGGAGAGGAAAGAAAGGAGGAACTCTTCATAATGGGTGAACCTGTGAACCGCTGGCTTAAATTTAATTTAGCAACCCATCAATCAAGCTGCTGGGTGTCAAAGTTAAGGGCTGGCAGGGACTGTTTCAGTAGAGGGCACTCAAGTCCCAGAAATCTGCATTCGCCAGCCCCGGTGTATTTACTCTGATATTTTAGGAGACGACTCGAGCACATGAATCTCAGTAATGTGAGCGCTGGGCCTCATAACTCACATTGATTGTAGCTATATTACACCTGATGCACATAAATCTAAACAAAATGCATGTGGATGTAGCTAATTCAAATGAACTAGTTTAGATACCATTAAAAAAAATAAAGGGAAGCCTCTTTTTCTTCATTAGAATGGAAAAATGCCACAGCTATAGTAATGCTTATGTCTCTTTCTGCAAGGTTCATACTTCTGCTGCTGCCGCTCTGAAGCATGAGTCTTATTTGCAAAGGTCCTTTGTCAATCAGCATTTTCCCCTCGACATTAATAATTTCAACATTTTTTCCACTTTTGCAAGCAGTTCCTTTTCATACTTGAAAATAACAAGCCTTACATTCATAGTCTTTAGAACATCCATAAATATACAGCTTTATTTGTAGGTGAGGGAACTGAGATTTTTATGTCTATTAAAAAAACATAAACCGTACACAACTATGAGTCCTACCTGTGCAATAAACGGAGCTCTAAATACCACATTGATTCGCTGTAAAAAAGACAGCGTCAAAATCTAACACATCCGAGTATCCTCATAACAAACTAGGAATAACCAAACGACTTCTTCAAAATGGAACACCACGTTTGTAAGTTATAAATACAGCAGAGAATTTGCACTAATTGATATACTATGAAATGATGAATTACCACATTAAAGCTATTTTCACAGCGGTTGTGAACTAGGCAAATATCTCGTATTTTTAGCATCACTGTAACAAATCACAGAACGTCAAAGCCCTTCTGCTACCTTTGATTGTCCTTCAACAAGACCGCAGCCACAGATTCCCGAAGAAGGTCCCCCCTCCCCCGGCACGGCCTCCCCCTCCCCAGGAAGGGTTCCCGCAGGCGCTGGCGGCGCGGCTCAGCCCTGAGTCCCACCGCAGCGGCGCTGCGCAGCGCTTACCTGTGTAGCAGCACTGAGACGGAGGGAAGTGATGATCCTGGGAGGTGATGGTACTCTTGCAGATAGGTTCTCTGCTTTCCAGCTATTTTGGCTTTGCCAGAGTTACGTGCTGACGCCCTAGCCCCACCGCAGCTCATGGAGAGCGTGGCCTAATGGGTGACAGTCATTGCGCGCAGGTGTGGGGCCCGGTGCAGAGCATCCACCCGTAACACACAAACAGTCTTTGCGGGGAAAAAGAATATCTAAGGTGACTATGGTGCAACATCTAAGAGTAGTTTCAAAAAAAATCCTCTTTCTAATCACGGCACAGAGCAGCCCTGGGATCCCCTTGGATGCCACCAGGAGAGAGGAGTTGGAGGTGAGGGACGGGGCGGGGGCACAGCGTGGGAACGCGGGAATCGGAAGGAAGGGAAGCACAGCCACGATCTGCTGCTCTGCCGCATGCCACTCGGACTGCTCCGGGAAGGAAAGGCCACGCAAGCCCCGAGCGAGGGGACCCGCAGCTACAGCGCGTACCCCTGCCTGGCGCCCGGGCACGCTGGGTTTGCTTTGCTGTCGAACTTGTGGTGAACGATTGCTCCTGTCCTGCCTTTCTGAGCAGCGCAGGCTCCCTTCTCCGACCTACATACATGACGAGGACTATTCTAGACCTCCGTACGCCCATCAGATACTAATCAAATAAGGTAACAAGAAATAAACTATTTGTGCTGGTACTGCACTAGGATCCAGAGGCTGAAGCAGAGGTTAGAGCCCTGTTTAGTGCCCGGTGCAAGGAAAAAAGCAAGAAGAAGCATCTTGACACTAACGAACTAACAGAATGTATCATCCCGGCTACATTTGAATTTAAATAGTCTGCAAAATCCGAACCTCTTGTCCTGAGCTACTGAAAATCAAGCCCTCTTCTCTACATGCTGGAGTCTGCAAAGAGTAAAGAACAGCCACAGAAGACAGAGCCCTCTCTTTCCCACTAGGTTTGTGGGGCTTTTTTTTGTCTCCAGGTGCAAAGATTCACCAGGTTGTGACATTTAATGTCACAGGAAGTTCACAGAAACAGCTCTCCTTCATTTAAGCAGTAAGTAAGGAAAATTTCTTCCATGCCCATTTGCTAAATATTGCACTTTATGGTGTCACAAGGGATAAAAATACCCTTAATGTGAGAGACCCTTTTCTATAACTGCCTTTGCCATTGGTCAGAAGATTTCCCGCGGGAAGTTTGAGCCCCCTCCTGCCCACAGCAAACAGTAACAACAGATCTCCCCTGAGAGCCAACTTCTGCACAGTGCTTTGAAGACGCTGACTGGTGCCTCTGGCTCTGAGGGAGGAGTAAGGAAAAGTCTCCTCCACCGTGACACAACACTGAGAGCCCAGGTCGTGCTCAGGGTACCTTCCCATCGCCCCGAGTGAAGCACGAGTTCAACCATGGCAGCAGCCGCCCGGGGAGGCTACACCAGCTACACCAGCATCCCCTGGAGGGGTGGTCCTGCTGCGGGCGTGCAGATCCCCCAGAGACTCCTCCGGCTTTTCCTTACTGATCCCGTGATGATGACAGCTATCAGATACCCTGGCCAATCCCCCACTGCTCGCGCTGTGCAGAAAGAGCCAGAGACCAGACACCACTGCGATGGGCACGCAGGGGACCCCCCCAACGGGGCTGCCCCACTGCAGCCGGCAGTGTGCTCGCTCTCTGCTGCCAGATGCAACACCCAGGAACTTTTCTTTGCATTTTAGACCGATAACGGTTTGCACATGTCCCCTCCTCCCGTCCATACATTCGGGCTGACGGAGGCTGGTCCGGGATGGGTCGCTTGAGCGCAGGACAGCGATGAGCTTTTCTCACAGCGCTGAGCGCGCCGAGCTTGCTGCTGGGGAAAGCGACGGACAAGGAAAATTAAAAAGATGAACAGATACGGAGTAATAGTATGTTTGTAAGAAAATTAAAGATTTGCTCTTCGGATGTTCCAGGCGATGTAGTTAGCAGACAGCTGGCAAATGGGAGCGATTGGAAATGATGGAATAGATCAAATTATTTAAATGAGAAAAAATAAATTCGCCCTAGCCTAGCCCAGCGAGTTGACAAAGCAGCCTACTTATCTGCCGCATGTGCGGCCCTTTGTCTCTGTCACCGAGGTCATTAAACTCCCGGCTGCCGAGCCCGGGCCGGGCGCCCGCCCGCGGGTACCGCCGCTCCAGCGGCCCCGGCGCCCCCGTGCCCGCCCGGCGCCCCGCAACGGGCCCGGCCCCGGCCCCAGCCATGCCGCCCCCCCTCGCCCGGCGCCCGCCGGCGGGGCTGTCGGGGCCGCGGGGGACATAGGGGACAGAGGGACCCGCGGGGACATAGGGGACAGTGGGGACCGCGGGACCCCCGGGAGCGCGGAGGACACCGGGCACCCCGGGATCTGCGGGGCAGGCGGCCGTCGGGGGCAGAGGGGCGCCGTTCCCCGGCACCCCCGCGGCGCCGCTGCCTCCCGCCGCCCCCCGCCCCGCGGTGCCCGCCGAGGGTCCCCGGCCGCCCCCCGCCCCGCGGTGCCCGCCGAGCCGGCCCTGCCCTCGCCCCGGGGGAGCGGGCGGGTGGCAGCGTGCCGGTGCCGGTGTGTGTCGGGGGTGTGTGTCAGTGCGTGTGTGTGTGTGTGTGTGTGTGTGTGAGGGTGTGCAGCTCCACTCCGGGGCTTTGCGCGAGCCGCGCGCATCAGTGGTAGGAGGGGACAGAGCCGCTCCTGCGGGCGCACCGGCAGCCCCGGCTCCGCAGGTGCCGCCCGACCGGCACCGGCACCGCACGGCCCGGCTCGGCTCGGTACGGAGCGCCTCGGCTCGGCTCTGCCCGGCACGGCTCGGCTCGGCTCGGAGCGGCTCTCCCCGGCTCGGCTCGGCTCGGCGCGGCTCTGCCCGGCTCGGCGCGGCTCGGAGCGGCTGCCGCGGGACGGGCCGGCGCGGCCGCACTAAGATGTGCCATGAGCGGTCCGGCCTCGGCGCCGACCGGCCGCTCCGCCTGAGCCCCGGGCAGCAGCCGCCCGCTCCCCCGCTGCCCCTGGGGCCGTAGGGCCGCGCCGGCCCTCGCCCTCCCCAACGATGCCCCATCTCTGGCCGGCTCTCCGCGGCGTGCTCTGGGAATACTGGGCAGCGCTCCTGGTCGGCGGCTTCTGGGGCCACTGCTCGCACGGGATGCCGCATGTCATCCGGATAGGTAAGGCCGCCTCTCCCCGCCGCGACGGGCCGGCGGCGGCGCCGCGAAGTTGGGGGCGCGGTGCCGGGGCGGGGGATGAGCTGCCCGGCGCCGGGGAGGACGCGGAGCGGTGCGGGGCCGTGTCCCGGCACGGAGCGGGACTCTGCCGCGGCCGGGGGGGGAACGCGCCCGGGGAGAGCCGCCGCCCTGGGCACGGTGCGCTGGGGGTGACGGGCACGGCGCAAAGAGGAGAGGAGGGTGCTGAGCGCCGGAGAGGGGGGTGCTGAGCCCCTGGAGAAGGGGAGGCTGTGCCCCCGGAGAGAGGGGTGCTGTGCACCCGGAGAGAGGAGATGCTGTGCTCCCAGAGAGGGGGGTGCTGTGCCCCCGGAGAAGAGGATGCGGAGCCCCCGGAGAGGAGGGGTGCTGTGCCCCTGGAGAAGGGGATGCTGAGCCCCCAGAGAGGGGGCTGCTGAGCCCCTGGAGAAGGGGATGCTGAGCCCCTGGAGAAGGGGATTCTGAGAAGGGGAGGCTCTGCCCCCAGAGAGGGGGAATGCTGTGCCCCTGGAGAAGGGGATGCTGTGCACCCAGAGAGGGGGGTGCTGAGACCCCAGAGAAGGGGATGCTCTGCCCCCGGAGAGGGGGGATATTGAGCCCCGGAGAAGGTGATGCTTTGCCCCCGGAGAGGGGGGCTGCTGTTCCCCTGAAGCAGGGGGATGCTGTGCCTGCTGCAAGGAGGACTGTGGTGCCTGGTGAGAGGAGAGCGGCTGTGCCCCTGGAGAAGGGGATGCTCTGCCCCCGGAGAGGGGGGCTGCGGTGCCTGGTGTGAGGAGAGGTGCTGTGCAAGTGCAAAGAGGGGTGCTGCGCCGCTGCAAGGAGAGGTGTGGAGCCCGCTGCAACAGGGGTGCTGTGCAGAGCTGCCTTGACCCCGGGCCAGAGGTGTTCAGTACAAGGGAGAGGCAGCCCGGGGGGGGCCTGCGGCACTGAGCCCCGCTGCCCGGAGGATGCCAGCGGGCTCGTTACGCCGCAGCCTCTGCTGAGGGCCAAGCATGTTTCATTAAATTGCTGAGATTCTGGGGAAAATTAATTTTTAATAATGTTACATAAAGTAATTGCACAGATAACAGCTTGGGAAAGAGTCTACAATTTTTCTTTTTCTAATTAAACGAGATACGTGTTTTAAGTGTGTCATGTAAAGAACGGCACTGATTTTCTGTTATATCCCATGTACTTTGCTGTCGGTACACATTCCCAGGCATCTACTGTCTGCCCAGTTAAAATTACAAGGACAGGTTTACCTGTCTTTTCAGGGACCAAATTCTAACCCAGAGAAACTAGTGAAAACTGAACAGATTTGTGAATATTTTGAAGTGGGAAAAAAAAATGGGTCTTATTTATCCCAGTGCAACTGCACAGCAGCCATGTGAAAGCCAGTAAGAGAAAAATGCCAGTCCGGAGAGACAGCCGCTTCCTGAAGTGAAACACTGTCACCTCCAGAAGGGCTGCGAGCGACTGCAATGGGCCAGATCCTCTCATGGACAGGGGCTTATTCCTGCAGGGTGAGCATCTGCTCTCCCCTGGACTTCTGTGAACAAGGCGTTTCCGGGCAGATGTGGTCCTGTGCACGCTGTAGCGCCAGAAATGCTGGTGGAAAAGGTTAATGGAGCTGCCCCTGGGGCCCGGGCCGGGCTGGCTGCTGAACTTTTGCTCGAGCCAAGCTGCTTGGTATGCTCAGCCGCAGCCCCAGCAGCTGGAAATGTTTTGTGCGACAGAAGCCCACTCGCAGGAAAGCCCCCGTTGCTGCCGATGGGGCACGCCGGGCTTTGCCAGTGCCATCGCGCCAGCAGGGAGGCGGCGTCCCACTGTGCCATGGCAGAGCCCCCCCATCTATCACCAGTCTGTCCCCACCGAGAGCACCAGCGGCACCGCGGTGGCGTTTCTCCTCCCAAGGGGTCCCAGGGCACAGATCCCCGTCGGGACCGTGAGCGGTGTGCCCGGGGGGGGCCTGCTGCAGCTGGGGTGCTGGGCTTGCAGCTCGTCCTGCTGTCGGCTTGGCAGCGGCGGGCCTGATTCTTGGTGGGCAGCGTCGGCGTGCTGCCAGGCTGGCGCTCCGGAGGCGGCGCGCAAGGGGCTGCCGCTGCGCAAGCAGCCGCTCGCAGGGAGCGGGCTGAAGTCCCCAGGGCGGGGGCTGCCAGCCCCCCGGGAACACCAGCGCGGCTCGGGAGACGTTCAGGCCCAGGAGGGGCCCTGCGGCTCTGTGCAGGTGTTTAGCCTCCAGTCCAGGTGCCCCAGTTGTCCTGAAAATGGATTTTCTAGACAAGGCTCAAAGCAATTGCAAAAAGGATGGAGGAGCTTTCAACAGAGAGGCGGCTGCCAGCCCCTCCCCGAGATCCCCTGGCTTTGCTGGAGCTCTGCTCCCCCTCGCTGGGAGCTCCCCGGCTCCGCTCCGAGGAGGATGCTCGCGCTGGGCTGGTGCAAACACTGCCAGGTGGCAGGCAGGGAGGGCAGGGAGGGCAGGCAGGGAGGGCAGGCAGGGAGGGCAGGGAGGGCAGGCAGGGAGAGCAGGCAGGGAGGGCAGGCAGGGAGGGCAGGCAGAGCAGGCAGGCAGGGAGGGCAGAGCAGGCAGAGCAGGCAGGCAGGGAGGGCAGGCAGGGCAGGCAGCGCAGGCAGGCAGGGAGGGCAGAGCAGGCAGGCAGGGAGGGCAGGCAGAGCAGGCAGGGCAGGCAGAGCAGGCAGACAGGCAGGCAGGCAGAGCAGGCAGGCAGACAGGCAGGCAGGCAGAGCAGGGAGGGCAGGCAGAGAGGGCAGAGCAGGCAGGGTAGGCAGGCAGGGAGGGCAGGCAGAGCAGGCAGACAGGCAGAGCAGGCAGACAGGCAGGCAGGGAGGGCAGGCAGAGCAGGCAGGGCAGGCAGAGCAGGGAGGGCAGGCAGAGAGGGCAGAGCAGGCAGGGTAGGCAGGCAGGGAGGGCAGGCAGAGCAGGCAGGGCAGGCAGAGCAGGCAGACAGGCAGGCAGGCAGAGCAGGCAGGCAGACAGGCAGGCAGGCAGGGCAGGGAGGGCAGGCAGAGAGGGCAGAGCAGGCAGGGCAGGCAGGCAGGGAGGGCAGGCAGAGCAGGCAGACAGGCAGGCAGGGAGGGCTGCCCGCTGCGGGAGCGCTGCTGCGCACCGCCTCTGCCAGCGACGCCGCGCCTTCCACAGGAACGGCCTTGCGTTAATTGCGGAGAAACACCCCAACATTCAGCACCTCACTTAGCCTTTTTCTTGATCAGTAAAATATGAAACTTAAAGATCAGAAAAAGGCTTTGGCTGGGGCTGCAGGGAGATCTCTGTTTACCTTTGCTCTCAGCTAAAACTGGCATAATTTTGACCTCTTTTTCAGCCCACTGGAAAATTGCAGCTTTTTTCCCCCTGCATTAATTTGTGCAAAGCTGCCCTGGCTTTCAAGTAATTCTTTTAATTATTAGGTTATGCCAAGAAGTGGAGAACACTTAAATACGTATTGTTTTAGAACTAAATCAAACCAAAGAGAAAACAGGTAACTTTTCAAAGCTCTCTTGTTTTCCTATGAAGCTGACTATTAAAATAAATACAGGGAGAGAGACATTTAAGAAGGGGAAGGATAAGCCAAAAGCACTCTTTCTCTCACAAATAAAATATAAATATTCAATCTACACATCGAAACATAATCTATACATATACACGTACAAAGAATATCTGTGCCTCATTGCTGGATTTTTTTTTATTAAGTCGGAGTTTGTATCTGATGCTTATTCAACAGCTGCTCAATTATTATGCAATCTGTTAAATATTTGAAAATGCTGTATCAGAAAACACCATCTAGATGTGCTGCATGCTCAGGGTGCTCGATTCAGTGCAGAGTTATTCTGGTATAAAGACAGATACCGGTAACGGTGCGAGTGGGGTTACTCCGTGCTTACACCGCCGCGACAGCGAGGTGTTCTGCGGTGCTGCCAGCCCCGGCTGCGGGCGAGATCGGGGAGATTATACCTGTTATTAAGCGCTGCACTGAGCAGCTGAGTATTTGCAGTATCATGCCCCTCATATAGTAAAAGCAGTGAGTGCAAGATGATTAAACTATCACAGCTAGCCTATTTATCTAACCTTTCTCTTAGATTAAAGAGCAGTAGTAGCACCCTTTCAAAGTGACAGACGAGAGCTTGATGCCATTTTGTAGAGCCTGATGGCACCGGCCCTAACAAAGCGAGGCGGGATGGCTGGAAACGGTCTCGCCCGCGGAGCCGGAAGGGCTGGCGCTTCGCAGCGCACCGGTTTCGATTGCCGTGCGTTGCTGAAGCATCATCAGAAATTACTCAGAGTGATTATTTTGATGGATGATGTGTTAGCAAGATATACGTGCAGATCAGACGGGTGCCAACGGTTTGAGATTAATAAGTAATTGTAAAAAATAGACCACAGGAGCCGTCGATCCAATTTTAGCACTTGCATTTTGTTGATTAGCGGGTTGGTTTGTATTCAAATGCTGCTGGGGAGGTGACACCAAAACTGTGCCACCGCCTCTGCCGCCCCCTGTGCGGGGGGGTGGTGACAGGCAGGGTGCCCAGCCCGCCCCCGCTTGGGTCCCCCAAACCCCGGCTGCACACTCACGCGCCCCCCTTTTCCGCAGGAGACGTGGGCCTGGCAGGGATTTCATTTTGCTTTCTCCATGTTTAAAAGGAATCGCCCTCACCTCCGGGTTCTCGCTCTTGTTCTGTTTTTTTCACTAAGGTTAGATTCCCGCCGATACTTGTGGCAATAATTATTCCTCAAGCATGTTTAAAAGTCCCACTCTTGTATCACTGAAGTCGCTGGGAACAGGATTGGGCCCCAGCTAAGCTTTTAAACAAACAGTCCTGCATGGAGGAATTTATCGGATTTTATTTCTTGTAGTCTCTTTCTAAGCTGTGTTTGCGTAGAGAAGGGGTCAGGGCATCGATTGTTTGTATGATTTGCAAGTAACACAGAAAAAACAGTCAAATTGGATTGGAGTCTGGGTGGAAGAAAATCATTGATTATTTTATATAAATACATAGAAAACAAATTCTGTGGATAATTATCCTCCTCTGTGTGATTGGCTTTTCTGAGGCTTATTATGCCTGTCTGGAATTTTATTTTGAAATCACCTTCCCACACTCTGCAAACGAAGTTTTATTTTTAAAAATAAAGGCAAAAAGCAGGCGTTTCCCGGCTGGGAGCGGCAGTGCCCACGGGCTGGGAGCTGCGCGGCTGCGGGGCCCGGGGATGCCGCGGAGGGGATCCTCACCAGGGCGGGTGGAGGGGCGTTGTTCAGGTCACACCCGGGGACGGTTCTGCCCGCTGTCCTTCGGGGAGGGGTGGCAGGACGGTCCAGCCCCGCTCTCCAGCGGGGGCTCCGCATGGCACTGGGGTGGGAGCGGGGCTGGAGCCCCACCTGCATGTACTGACCCCGGGGCAGGGGATTTCTCACCCCCCAGTGCACCCCAGGCAGTGCACACCGGGCAGCTCAAGCCATGCAGTGCATGCCACGCAGTGCACGCCATGCAGTGCACACCGGGCAGTGCACACCGAGCGCTGCCGGCCGGTGAGGATGCGGTGCCGAAGCTGAGCCAGCCTGAGCCCCCCCGGGGCCTGGGGGTCACCGCGTGCGAAGCAATGAGAAATCCTCTCCGTGGCGGGTGAGGCGATGAAACGTGGCGGGGTAGGAGCAGGCAGAAATTGAGCTAAGATCAATTTGTTTCCCCCTCCCTGAAGCGAATAGCTTCGGCGACGCAGCTCCGCAGCACCTGAGACCAGCCGGCAGGCTCAGAAACCGATAACTGGGGCAATCCCCCCGTGCCCCCCGCCGTTGGCTCCCCCGTTTGGCGTACAGACACACGGGGAGCAGAGGGGTGCCCCTGGCCAAGGGGCTCCCGACTGAGCGCGGGGAGCGGGCTCGGGGGGAGCCCCGAGTGCTGCCGTGAGTCCGCAGCAGCTCTGGAGAGGCCTCAGGGGGGAGTGGGAGGTGAGGGTCTGCCGCGGCGCTGCTTCGGGATTCTGCTTGCTGCTTTATCACTGGTGCAACTAAAGTGTTTTTTTTTTTTTTTTTTCACCTCAGTGGCCAGTCGGGCCCAAACCACAACAAATTTGTTTTTCCTGTTTTAAAACCACAATATTGCCTTTGTGGCTTCTCCTGCATCTCCACGTGCATTTCCGTGGCCGTGCACCCATCGCTCGAGCATTTAATGGTTGATAAAGTTATTTCAGGTCATGAGATGCTTCGTGTGTCAGCTAACATATTCTAGTAATTTCAGCAGGATATAAGGGTGGCAGTGTAAATTGTTTGGTGGTAAATTAATTCTGAATACATTTGAATAACAATGCTACCTCTTTATCACAGAATAGTCTAATTGTTTGATCTTGGCATCCTCTTGAGATCTTCATACAGGAAATTAAGATCAAACCACAAACCAGAAAAAAATAGACCCTCATTCATCAGAGGGCAGGAGCCCCGCCAAAATAAACAGACCTACTTAGTGCTGGGCCGCTTCCTCAGCGCGGGCACGGTCCCCCGACCACGTGCACCCGCGCGTTGACGGCCCCCACGGGCTGAGAGTCGGCAGATTTAGGTAGAATTTGAATGGTGAGGGAGCCTTGCGTGGAGTTTGTGTGCAGGGATGGAGGTGGGCGCTGTGCCCGGCACCTGCCTCTGCAGCGGGGGGGACACACACGCCGTGGCAATGACGCTGCCTGCTCGTGCTGCATCGTCCCTTTTGGTTTTGTCACCAGCAGGAGCAACTCCACTGCCAGGGCTGCCACCGAGTTGGGTTGGAGTGTCGATCTGCTGGATCAAACTTAATTTCTCCGCCTCTGGACGTTTTTATTGATGACATTAAATGGAGGTTGATGTTATGAAAAGATTTTGGTAGAGCCTTCACGATGCTGTCACGCACGGAACAATACTAAAAGTGATTCAATGTACAGTAAAGTTGGGTATCCCGTCCTGGTAAACAAAGTGCTCCTTTGGAGCAGCTCAGCAGTTGCACTAAATTAGCAACCCGAAACGAAGCCCGTCTGTCCCTTCCCCAGCGCGGTGCGGTGCGGTGCCCGCGGTCGGTGGGGCCGGCGGCCCCGCTCAGCTGAGGGCACTGCGCCTCGCGGGCTCCCACCCAGCCTGGGTGCCTCTGCCCACCCCCCGGCCCCCCGCGCTGCTTTCTCGTATTAGCTATCGTCACTAATTGCCAAGATTTGCAGGCAGTAGCTCTGCCAGAATAGCCACGATGCTGGAGTCTCTCACGGAGACGCGATATCAAGTAAACCCCGACACCGCCCAGGCTGTTTGCAGCAAGCATTAAGCCTCATAATCCAATGTATTGCGTTTCTCCCCGGTTATGCTGTGCAATCTCCTTTCCCTCATTTTGGCTCTAGGTTTGACGTGACGCCGTCTAGACGCCTTTCCCCCGCTGCACGCTCGGGAGGCGCTGGTGGGAGGCTCTGGGGAAGGCAGATAAGGAGTTGAAAGCACCAGGACTCAATGGGCGAGGGGGGAGAGGGGCAAGTGCTGGAGAGGGGCTGAGGGCTGAACGCGCGGATAAAAACTGCGCTGTGGCAATGTTGCCAAAGGGAATGGATGCGAAGCGAGGAGTGCTGGTTGCCTGAAAGCTGGGAGAACTGAAGTTGCTGTGACTGCAGGTGCTGCTGTTTGCAGCGCCTGCGCGGGGGATGCTGATGCTCCACCGGTGAACGCTGTGAGCTCTGCGCCCCTCGGAGACCCCAGCTTGTTTTTTCAGACAGGGATTGTCTGGGTTTGGGTTGATGTAGAGGAGATTCAGATGTGATGGGGCTTCACACATTACTGCTGTTGTTCATTAGCAGTAAAACCAGGGAGAACGCGCTGGTATTTATCACCCCAATAAAGCCCAACATAGCTGCCGGTCCTTACCACAAGCAAGAGCTCCCAAAGCAGGTGGAAGGCTCAGTTCATGGCTTTGTCTTTGCTCCAGCACCAGCTTTTCGGTGTGGCTGCCCCCGTTAACCCCGTTTGCTCTCACCTCCTGCCCCCCCCGCTGTGCTGCCCCACGGGGAACCCTCCTCTGCCATTACAGCTGCTGTTCTCAGCGTCGCTCTGCGCCGCGCTCGCCATGTCGGGTGTCACCTGAGTGCTCAGCAGCGTCAGTCCTTGTGCTTTAGATCTGCAGCAGGACACCGTGCACGGATACACAAATACGGGTGCGAGCACCCCGTTACTGGGAGGGAGGATTCCCAGGCAGATGCCGTTGGGTTGGGCACCGCGCTCGGGGCGGCTGTGGGGGCCGTGCGTCAGAGGCAATCCCCAGCGCTGCTCTGAGCTTCCCCCTACACCCCCAAACCGTTCAGCCTCTGCAGCAGTGTAGATAAGGAGAGGAAAGCAAACACTGGCCATTGGTGACAAAAGGCCACCGTGCCATACCCGAATTATTGCCTATTTTAGCCAGGGACCTGGTCAGACACTGGTTTTTGTCGCTGTGCCCCAGCCAGCACCCCTCCGCGCGGGGTCAGGTGCCTGGAATAAAAATCGGAATTGTGAAGGAGCAGGGCAGCAACCGGCACGTCCAGCACTGCCTCCCTGGGCTTGGGGCGTTGAGGAGAGCATCTCGACGCGGGAAACGGCAGGAAGGACGGCGCAGCAGAAGACTTGGGCTGTGGGGGGGGCGGCCCCGGAGGGACCCCGGCCAGGCACGCGCCCCTCCATCGCCCGAGGCCTGCGGCTGCGCAGCGCAGTCAGCGGTGCTGCCACCGCTGCACCACGGCCGAGAGCAGCGCCGTGCGGCATTACTGCGGGGCACCCTCCCCGCCCGTCACGATACGGGTCATTTGTTGCACGGTTTGGGGGGACAGCAAACCCCACGATGCTTTCAGTTTTTAAATAGCAAGCTGAGCTGTGCTAGTCCACCTAGGGCAGCTTTTCTCCACTGTGTCTGATGCAGAAGACCCACCAGGTACTTCACTTTATGAGGCTGTTTTCTGCCACTGTACGCTGCCGGTGAATGCCCTGCGGGCAGGGAGCGCGTCCCGCTGGGGATGAGGGCACGGAGGACGGCGGAGGGCGCGGGGAGCCGGGCAGCCCCCGCAGGGCAGAGCAGCACTCCGGGCAGCCTCGGGCACCTCCGCGGGAAGGAGGGTTCCCTTGGCGAGCTCCAGGTTCAAAGGGATGAGATGAAGAGGATGCTGCGGGAGTGGTGGAATGAATCTGCCGCAGTGCTTAATAGTGCAAAAGGAAAAGACGGTGTAAAAGGAAACACAGGATTTCTGGCTTCTTGGTTAGAGGTCCCCTAAAGGGGAGACTGCGCAGTCTGGCATGAGGAGGGGAGACTGCACAGTCACTGCTCCCTTGAAAAGTCACTCTAGTGAGGCGCAGGGTGCTGCGCGGTGGTGATAAACTGTAAAGATGTGGGCACAGGAGATTCAGGGAACAGAGCTCTGGTTTTCAGCTGTAATTTTCTCCTGCCTGCGCCCTTTGGATTTGCAGGTAAAGGCTCGCCCAGGCAGCCCGAAAGATGCTGTAATACGTGTTGTCAGCTGCCTGGGCAAGAGCACGGCTTTGCTAGGAGATGGCTCACTTGGGTATGGCACAGCAGGAGCAAACGGAGCCATCCCACCGGCCTCCCTGCCCGCCAGCCTCCCCCAGCAAGTCCCCAGTTCAGGCACTGGGAAAGCGCTCCTCCACCCCACACCGGACACCAGCGCTGCTGGGGAAGGTCTGCAGAGGCACCCGTTGTGGTGTGCCCTGCCAGGAACTGATGCACCAAAGAGAGTCACCCACCCGGAGACAAAGCCCCCAGGCTGCATTTTTTTTCCCCTGCAGTACAGCCCGGCCTTTGCTCAAGGCACACTCGCTACACCGAAATAAAGACTGTTTGCACCTGGATTAGGAGTTCAGTGCGGGCGGTTACTGAGCCAGAAAAACATCCCTGTTCAGGAAAGTTTTTAAGCAGACAAATAAACGGGATAGTATCAAAGGCATAAAACACAGAATTACATAACTGTTGAGGTGAATTCCGGAATTTGGGCCTTGCGCTTTGCTCATCACTCTGGAAACTGTCCCGCAGGGATCCCCCCTGAGGGGTACCCGGATCCCCGGGTACCATAGCACTACGCGCGTTACAAAGGCTTTTGAGACGGATTGATTTAAATTAGCCTTCCATCCTTGACATCTGCAAACAGCAGCCTCAGAAGCATTCATTAGTGCCACTGCAGCAGTTCGGGTTATAACGGCGGTGCGTATGTCCAATAAGGAATGGGAAGAGGCCATTGACTGCTCTCACATAGGCCACTGGATGCTCATTAGCTGGTAATGACATTTGATTGCTACAGCATGTCCTTTGTTCCAATTGGGGACTTAGAGGTGAACAGACCAGCTCTTTGAACTCACTAGTACCCAGGTGAATAGGAACATAAGCCGTTCTTAAAATAACAGAGCTGGTACTGCAAAATCCAAATTTGATTAAAGATGTGGAAGTGTATGGTGAGAGAACCAGCGTTCGCTGTGGGCGGCTTTCCCCCACTTTAATGAATAGATGGCTGTCATCTCTTACTTATCTCCCAGGATGAAACAGTAAATAAAATCTGGTATAACCCACAAATTTAGCTGAGTTACGGCTGTCTATTGGGACTGAAGTGTGAGACTTGTTGGTTAGTTTTGCAGTGAATTCAAAGCGCTCCGGAGGAAGTCACAGCAGTGATTTTAAATTCCACCCCCTGCGAGACACCGCGCCTGCCTGGTACCCGGCCCCGGCCGAGGCAGGAGTGGTGTGTTAGAAACAGGGCTGATTTTGCTATAAGCGGAGCAAATGGCCACAGCACGTGGGTAGCAGAGGACCTGAGAGCGGATTTCTGCGTGCAGGAGAGACCCAGGCTTCGCTCTGGGGGCTGCACCCGCCAGCCCTGTCCCCCAGCTTTGCTGTCTGGGCACGCCGCCGCTCTGCCGCACAGGCGCTGCCTGCACCACGCTCGGCCGAGAGGGAGCTGCTCTGCTGGAAAGTTGGCCTTTAAGTCATCAGCGAAGAATAATGTGTGTGTCTGTATCACTTCGGTGTCTGGGAGTTTGAAAAAAAGATGGCTGTTTTCATTGCTGTATAAATAAAGGTTTTCTTTAAAGCGACCAGGTGCTGCTCGGGCTGAACCGCTCTGATTCACGCCTCGCTGGAGGGGAATTATTAATCTTCGTATTCTGCACAAGGGTGGCTGCTATATATTTTCTAGTAAAAATTAGAGCGGATCAAGACCGTTTCCTAACTGTTTCTATAACCATTTATGTTTTTATATACACGGAAAGAGTTCTGAGAGTGTAACAGCACTGCTGCTGCTTGGGCGACATCTGAGCGCGGCACGGGCGGCGAGCGGGGCGGGATGCTCCGTGTGGGAGAACGAAAGACAAACTATCCTTGAGGAGCACACAATCAGCTGCTCTCTCATTGCCTCCCTCACCTTCTACTTTACGGAGCAGGCGGCAGAGTTTCCCGGGCGCGCAGGCGCTTTCCCGAGCCCCCATGTATTAGCCTTCGGGGGCAGTGTCAGACCTGGGGGACACTCGGCAAATAACATCTCGCAGCAGTTCTCAGTCGCTGCCAACACATGACTCGGAGCAGTTGCTCTGTTTTCCGTGTTGAGAGTCACAGGAACATTATGGCACCGCGCTGTGACCTGGAGATTTTTAGAAATAACTCAGCCTGGCAATATCATAGTCATAACTTGCAGGAATATTTGTATTCTTTCCTCCAGATTCCTGTTACAGGAGGTTTATCACAGACCATTTCAAATGCTTTTCCCCAGAGAAAGCATCCAGCCATTAGGTATTTCCGTTCTAAAGCATGTCTGTTAGCTTAGCTTTTGCTGTTAGTTATTAATACTGCTATAAGGCATTTCAATGACACGCTTTGCTTGAGTTTTTTAAAAGCCTCTCACCACCTGGTTCCTGCCCCTTTCCTTCGGAAGCAGAAGTAAGTTTGCTATCGAGGAAGAAACAAGAGACGACCTGCCAAAACCAGGCCCAGAAAACCTGCTGGCCAGCTCTCCGGAGGGACGCGGAGGTGGATGGTTTCTCTGAGCCTGAGATACTCCATTTTTCATTTTGGTTTTCCTTTGTTCTCCCTTTTCGCTCTGATTCCTGTGACGTTCCCGCCCCTTCACTCCGCTCTCGCCCCAGCCCCAGCGTGGGTGCCCTCCTTCAGTTCTGGGCCCCTCGCAGCAAGAAAGACATGGAGGGGCCGGAGCGCGTCCAGAGAAGGGCAGCAGAGCTGTGAGGGGTCTGGAGCACACGTCTGGTGAGGAGCGGCTGAGGGACCTGGGGGTGTTCAGCCTGGAGAAGAGGAGGCTCAGGGGAGAACTTCTCGCTCTCTACAGCTCCCTGAAAGGAGGGGGTAGGGAGGGGGGTCGGGCTCTGCTCCCATGGCACAAGGGATAGGACAAGAGGGAATGGCCACAAGTTACACCAGGGGAGATTTAGATTGGAAATGATGAAAAATTTCTTCACTGAAATGGTTGTCAAGTGCTGGCACCGGCTGCCCGGGGCAGTGGTGGGGTCGCCATCCCTGGAGGTGTTTGACAGACGGGCAGACGTGGTGCTGCGGGACGTGGGTTAGTGGGGGTTTGGGCAGTGGGAGGTTGATGGTTGAACTTGATGGGTTTAAAGGTCCCTTCCAACCCAGACGATTCTATGATTCGACCTGCTGCAGCATTTTGGGGCACTTTCTTCCTCTCCGGTGACCCTCTGTGGCTCCCCCTGCTCCATGGGGCTGAGCGGGCTCCCCGCCGCCCCCCGGCGCGCTGGCAGCACCCCGTTCCCGCAGGAACGGCCGGGGTGGCCGAGCTGGGCAGCTTCACTCCCTCGGGAGCTTTGGGAGGGAAACGTGGTCGTTTAACACCGCAGAAATGCCGGCTGTTGTCTCTCGTTGGAAGTGCGGCAAAAGGTGCATCATGATTAACCTTAAAAGTATAAGCTTTTTCTCTGCCGGTGCGAGACAGATTTATAATATTTTCTCTTTCTTTTTTAACACTGGATTCCTAGTGCAAACAGTGATTAATTGAATAATCAATTTCCTTATCTACATAATACATTAAAGTGATCCATCAATGCCAGATAATCAATCCAATCCAGCTTGGGATTTTAAGTGTGTAAGAGTGTATGTATGTGTACTTGTATATATATTTTCCCCCTGTATCATTGTCAGGGCAAATAACGTCTCCCTTTCTGTGCTCCTTTTTCAGTGACTTTTGTTTATGGTGTGTAAAAGAAAATCCCGACATTATATTACACCTTGTAAGTTTTACGGTACTTGAGAGGTTTATGCGGTATGAATGTAAAGGGCAATGCAATAATGCAAAGGGCAGTGAGACATTTTTAAGCACAGAAGGATACACATGGAGCTGTGGAGATAAATCTGGGTGGATAATCATCCCACAGTGTCTCTCCTATTTATGAGAGAAAGAGGCATTCACCGCAAATCATGCTTCAGGTCACTTTTGCCCTGGTCTCTGGCGCTGCTTTGCATTACAGGCTGCTTAAATTGTTCTTCGTCTGATTTGGGATCTCTGCCCCGGCACAGCCGCCTGCGCTCGCCTGCCCCGCGCCCAGCGGAGGGGCTCAGCCCGCGGGAGGGACGGTGCAGTTCCCTGTCACTGCCGTGGTACCTTGGTCTTGTGCAGTCCAAGGACTCGAGTAAATGGAAGACCGTTTGGCTGTCTTCTGTGGGTTAGGAGAGGGTTGATGTAGAGAATTAACCATGGCAGGAAGCAAGAGGAATCAAAATTAGCAAGCCTGAAGCTTATCGGTGGTGTCGGGGAGGAAGAGGAGCCGGGGTTCAGCCTCCCCGCGGGCTGGGTGTTTGCCGCCGGAGCCTGCCCAGTTTGGGCTGGGCAGAACACCGCTGCTGAGAACGGGGCTGGGGAGTTCAGCAAAGCCGCTGGCCAGGCGAAGAGAGAAACTTCATGGCATCTTGCTGTTGTTAGGTTTCTAAAACAGTCAAGCAATGAATCCTTCTCAAATGTGAATATTCGGAATTCAGCATTTGTAATTAGCAGCAGAATTGGAGGCAAGATGTCATTACTTTTTGAGGTCAAGATAAGGTTTATACATAGGTCACTGGTCCATGTGCTTCATTCAAAATCCAATTTGTTTTGTGGGCTTACGATGGCAGAAACACTGATTATTATGCTATCTCCACATGTTCAGTACTGTCTGTTGCGGGAAAAGATTTTGCCTTAATTACTTTCAGTTTTAACTGTCTGGCACAGAGACGTGATTTTCCTGATTTGAACCATCTCATCAGAAGTTGAAAACTTAACTGGTGGGTAGAACCCTAGAGAGGTGGCAGAGCCCCACGGAGTTCCCGCGGTGCCGAAGGCGGCAGTGGCCCCTTTCCCGAAGGCGCTTCCGAAGGCCGTGTTCGGCAGCTCAAAGTGCAGTTCGCAAACCTGGGGGCAGGCACGCACCTGGGGTGCGAGGAGGGCAGAGGAGGAGCCGCAGGAACCGCCCCCGGATCCTCGTCCCTCTCCTCCAGACCCCAGTCCTGCAGAGCTCGCGGCAGAGACCTGCGCCTTCTGCAGCTGGGGATGTCAGCACTCTGCCATATTTTTTTTTGCAGCAATGCTATTACCGTTTTAAGCTGAAAGAGGGACCTGTAAAAAGGAGGTTCTCGGTTTGAATTTCTGGTCTATAAAATCTTAAAGATCTCTTCTTCCTTTATAGGGAAAGAAAACCATTTTCTCCCTCACTTTATGCACTTTTCTTCTTACGAATTTTTATTTCTGCAAAATCAGTTTTTGTCGTCTTTACTTAGAAGAAATTCAAAATGAGTCCTTGGACATTTAGCTTCAGGGCGATATCTAGGCTTGGCTCATAATATGTGAATGGAAATAGGATCTTTAGTTTCTTTTGCTATTCATCTACATCATGGGGAAAGGGTTATCCAGAAAGTGTGGTGCAAGATCTTAGATGAAGCCGATAACGCAGAGCTTGTCTTTGCACAGATGAGGAACTTCACTTAGCATTAAAGTTATAAATAAAAGTGTCGAATACAAACAATCCTCTGTTCATCTAGCAGCTACCTTTAGTCCTTGTGGTGTGTTTCAGTAGACAAGATTGACTCGGTACACGTGCCCATCTATTTATAAACTGATCAGTGAAAAGGGAGTTATATCCACATTTACTTAATTTTCTTACACATTAATGCAGTGGTGGTTATTTGAGGAAAAACATGAAATATTTTCTGGTCTGCAGTGTAGCTTTATACGTTCAGTGTGGCAATTTCAGTTGCTGGATCCATTTCCTCCAATGAGAGGGAGAGCGATGGCGTACTAACGCCTGAAACCCAGCCGCATTTGCATCTCCTCCTCTTTACATTATGAATTCGCATTTAGTTTTAGTACTTTTGGGAGGCAATTCCAACCTCATTGATTTCCACTCTCCTTCTCGCCCTCTTTTACTCCGAGGATCCCCCAACGTACCTTTGACAGAAGCAACAACTCAGCCCCGCAGCGGAGCCACCGAGAACCCCGCGGTCCCTGGTCGGGGTTCCCCCTTGGCAGATGCGACCTGCGCCCGCGCCTTGCCTGAGCGCCCGGTGCGCTCCCTCGCCTGGCGGCTCCTCCCGCGCTACCTGCGTTCTGCGTGCTGAGCTGCGCCCTCCACCCTCTGGCCTCAAAAGCGGAGGGAAGAAATTAATACAGTTCGAATCCTGAACAAGCTGTACTTTCTCCTATTTTAAGAAAAAGCTGCATTCACAGGCTTCCTCAGCAGCTGGTTGGGATTTTTGCTTATTGACAGTGCTTGGAAACAGAACGCTCAGAACGTTCCCTCGTTTCCTAAAGACGCTGAAGGGTGCCACCGGCCCGCGTGACCGCGCCGAGCGCGCCATGCTGAGCGCGCCTCAGCACACCTGACCCCGCTCAGCCGAGCGGAGCGTACCTGGGAGTTTCTCCCCCGCCTGCTGAGCACCTGTATTTCCTACCGGCCCAGGGGTCTGAGCTCTGCTTTTTGACGGCATTGTTAAGGTCATTCTACGTGGTTACATGACTCTCTGTGCTTTGTGAATGTTTGCAGGGAAACCTATTTCCATATGAATTATGAAAGTTTATGCCAACAGGACTGTAATTCGTAAATTGTTGTGACAGCAGCATTTTGAAAGAAAACACGGAGAAACCAGGGTAATAAAACTTGCCATTAAGGGAGTGGACTTGTGAGTCCTGGAAAGAATTCTTGTCCAAGGATTATTTATGATCATTACACAACAAAATGTGTTTTTGCATTTTTATTGCTAGCAAATTACTTGCAAACCCACCAGGGAGCTAATGATTTCTCCTTTGCGGACATGCTACTTCATTTTGGTTTTCTATATATACATTTTTGCGACCAGTTAAGCCATCACTTTTGATTTATAATAACAATAATTATTTTCTAAATAGCCTGGATGTTAAAGGGTTAACCATCCTTTGATTTCAGCTGACAAAACATACATGACAGTGATGGATTTCCGAGGGAGAATGGCTGCTGGTGCCTGGGCAGGTTTTCCTCTGGATTGCTTTAATGGTGCTAACTACCCCTAACGGGGAGCACGGGTTATTTATGTTCTTCAGTAGCTTCTCATTAATTTTGCAGTGCACTTGGTTGAAGGTTCCTGATTTCTGGGCTTCTTCAGTAGTGTTACATGTTCAACAACACACAGTAATGGGAGTGACTTCAGAAAGGAGCGTTGAAGTCAGATTCTTTTAGAGGAGGAGAAAAGGGGTATGAAGATCTGGGCAGCTCCGATGAGAAGGTGCATGGGCAAGATTTTAGGGGCTTTGCAGTCTCCGCAGTGGGGTCAGCCAGCACAGGTCTGGGGGGACTGGGTGCCCCGAGCAGCAAGCAGTCGGCTCTGCACGTCCCGTCTGCTTTGGTGGCCCAGGGCCAGTTGGCTACTGGTGCTAAAGGGTAAAGCTAAAGGCTAAAGCCATGATGCCTGGTGGCTCCTCCAGCCCAGCGCCGGCCAACGGTGACTGGGCACGGAGCCTCTGCTGCTCCTGCTCCCCACCTCCGCAGCCAGGCTCTGCGCCCCTCTTTACGTCCTCGCCTCCCAACACCGGGGCGCTCGCCCTGTGCCGCGGCTGCCAGCATGCAGAGCAGCAGCAGTTCACCTGACGACTCCTCGGGATACACTCATCGGTCATTGTGAGAACCCCACGGCTGCAGAGAGCAGCAGAAAACTCAAGATCAACCTTAATACGAAGGTTAAGTGAGTCCTAAATTATTCCCTGCCATGGTAACGGGGTGATTACACCGGGTGTTTCTGATGTGCCATCTCGGAAGGGCCCTCCTGGTGCAACGTCAGTGAGAGCTGCCTGCCAGGACCAAAGGTTGGTGGCGGACCATCTACTGTTGTCCCTCCTGGAGCCCCTTACCCCGATCTGGAATTCCCTGGGCACAAGTAGTAAATGGATGGAAACGTTTATTTGTATATTCATTACCAATGTCAGCGATAAAACCAGCATATGACTAATTGTATTTTTCATCGTAATACAGCAATTTGGTAGAGTCACATTTCCTTTGCAGACTTTCAAAGCCTTATTTTTAGAAAAGTATTTTTTGATCTTTCGTTAGCTCCTGTTCTGCTCTGGTACAGGCTCGCTGCGTGGCTTTGAACAAATGACTTTTTGCTCTTCTGTGCCTTAATTCTGTACTTGTAAAATAGGGATAAGCGCACTCCCCGCTTCTCTGGGCTGTTGTAATGGCAAGGGTTTTAAAGACTGTGATGTGCGGATGTAAATAGCTGAGATTGCCACACCAAGGCAGGGTCTTTGAGGCAGAGCAAATAGATAGGAGCAGGCACAACCCTATTAAAGTAGTGAAATACTGAGATTACAACCGGGGACTTTCTGAGCGAAGTCATTCTGATAAAAACAAGTATCCTAAATATGCCTAACTGCTTATTTAATGTAGATTAAAAAAGTTATTTATTGAAATTTAACAACTGTTTACTCAATATGGGACTGTAAAGCCTTAAAAACATAGTCTTAATAATCCCTTGGTATTTAACTAATGTACAATAGTGTGTGCTATTACATCCCAATTAAATCCCTATTTGAGACACTTAATTAAAAAGGAGGCTATAATAAGCTCCCGATCATTTGGCTCCCCAGCCAGATCCATACGATCGAGGATTCTGCGCGTTCGTCGGTGCCACACGCGTGCCGGAGCAGCCGTGCCTGTCGCGCTGGGCTGTGCTTCGCTGGGGTGCGCTGGGGGGTCCTTCGGGGCCGGGAGGCGGCAGGGACGGGTGCTGCTGCCCGGCGAGAGGGTGACCGCGCGCTGCTCGCAGACCCCGCGGCAGCTCCTACCCGGCGCGGGGCGGCTTCGCTCCTGGCGTGCGGCAGAGCCAAGGTGCTGCGGGAGAGAGGTCGGGCCGTGGACTCTCTGCACTTCTGGATGGCAGAGCTCTCCAGAGACGGGAATGCCCCCTGCGGCCCACCAAGGTCAAGGATGCTCTTCAGAAGCAGCAGCCCCTAACGGCAGCTTTGGCTTTATCGCAGCCATGGGAAATAGCATCAGGTCACCCCCCTGCAGGAGATACCACCATCTTTGGAGCCCCTTTTGGCCAGAAGTCCTGGTGTGACGGAGCAATCTTGGACGGTGCACCCACGGCCAAAGTATTGCGTGATGTTTATGGGAACCTTGGAAATCCTGCGCTGCTGCCTCCCTGCTGGGTGCCCGAGCGGCGCTCTGCCCTGGTCTCTTCTGCCCTTGGGATCACCAAACGGGCGCGCAGGGACACGTCTGTGACCTTATCCCGTCCTGTGCCAGGCGCCCAGGGCAGGCTGCATTAGAGAGAGCCCTCAGGACGTCCGTCTGACGACGGCTGCTTGCCGTGCTGCCGAGTGACTTCTCTCTGCCTCTCTTTACAAGAAATAAATAATCCAAGCCCCCTTTAATTCAAGCGTGTTTGAAATAGGAAGTGACAATAGCTTCGTGCTAGCTCCGCAGCATGATGTGATGTTCATTTGTATAAGTGATTTTTTTTGTTTTTAATTATCAGCCTGAGATTCAAAACTGAGCAATATGGGGACCCCGTGAGGCATGTTTTACTGTGTCCGGGATGGAGTCTGTTTGTTCACTCAAGTGCTTAAATATATCTGCTAATTGTGTGGCTGATACTACAGTACAGCGCAAAAAAAAAAAAAGAAAAAAAGGCAGGATGAGAGATTGTCACCCAGGAGCCGCAGGTCAGACCCTGCTCTGAGGGAGACCCTGGGCAGCCTCTGGCAAAATATGTAAGGAAAACACAGTTCCCACTTTGCATATGGTGGGCAGGATGCGCGAGGGAGTCGGTGCTACTGCATCCCCTGGAAAGCACGGGAACACTTCCGTGGGCGTTGGGTCACCCGCCCGTGGTCCCTGTTTCTTCTTGCGCCCGTCCCTCCCTTGCAGCCCCGAGGTGGGGGCGGGCTGCGCCTGCCCACCACGGCCGAGCCCCCCGGGCAGCACGGGTAGCAGTGAGGGGCACGGCAGAGAAAAAGACACGTTCACCTGTATTTTTGTGTAAAGAGCCGCCCTTTGGTGTGTAGCTACCCTCTCCGCCCCACTGTGAACCCAAGCAGAGACCGGAGTGCTCAACGGTGTATACAGCGTGTGTGCTGCATTGGGGGCTGCGTGCCCCATCCTGCCCTCCCGACAGCCGCGGTGAAGTTGTGCTGGAGGAAGAGAGGAGAGGTGGGGGCAAACGGGTTCCTCAAGCAGCACCGGGACACCTCTGCTCCCCGGGGCACCGTCGGGGCCCTCGCAGCGTCGCTTGGAGCAGCGGCTCAGGGCTAGTGAACCCCAGAGCAAAAAAATGGATTTACAACCGTGGTGTCATTCCTCCTAGAGAGAATTGATGCCCTTGTTTCCTTTTGTAAGCAGATAAAATAAGTACAGAGAGATCTGTGATGTGGCAGCTCTTTGGATTTTGCAGAGGATTTCGAGGCAAGCCATGGTTTATGAGCAGCCCATTAACACAGCGCATACTGTGTCTCATAAAAAAATCCCATTTTCCCCATTTCAGCTCTACAGTTGTATTTCATTTGCAGTCTAAATCTAATGAGAGGCTCAGCGGAGGGTTCGGCAGGGCACCGTCCCTGGCCGGGGAGTGCCGACAGAGGCAGCGCACCGGGGAAGCCCAGAGCAACCCGTCCTTCCCCCCCAGGCCGCCCCGCTCCGCCGGCGGGGGCACCCTGCTCCCTGGGGACCTCGCCTGGGGAGAACCTGGGGACCTCGCCTGGGAGAGAAAAGGCGCCTCAAAGTGAAAGGAAAATGGGAACATCCACTCCAGTGTTTTTTGTTGTTCCAACTCCTTTAAAATAATGTTTCGATTTCGTGCATTGCTAATTACACACACTGGCGTTGGGCGGTATTTGATGCCACCCAGTGATGGATGCTCTATAATCTTATACGAGAGAACACATTTGTTTTCTAAGGCTAACTGCACACAATCTGTTATTGTATAATGCTGAATACTTTGAGGGTTGGTGCCTTTCAGTGTAGAGCGTAAAAGCCAGGCCTCCCCGACAATAATCGTCATTAATCAGGCTCCCCTAGTCTGCAAGCATCGGAGACCACGATGTCTTCTTTGTACGTCAAAGCTTGCTAGGATTTCACTCTGAAAAACCTCCCACCGATCTCCCATTCTTTCATTTTTCTTTACTTGGTTTAAATGGGAAAGTATCCTCCCAGTACAGCTACCGTCATTTTAGTCGCGTCTCCACACATTTCCTTTAAACTAATAGACAGCTTAAATGGGGGGAGGGAGAAGCAGCTGCAACTTGCTGGGAGCGGAGCGAACTTCACTTGAAGAGGATTCAGCTCCTTTTGTTTTTCACAAGAGCCATTGAGTGTTCAGAGCTTTAAAAAATACGGCCACTTATTCAGACTCCTGAAACATAGATTTAGGGGAGAGGTGTTCTGAAGGCTTTCAGGAGATTTAGAAGCACGAGTGAAGGTCACACAGCGCTGTGCGAGCTGGCGTGCTCTGCAGCACCTTCACAAACTCCTGCAGGAACTGAAATTTTGGTGCTTCAGCACAAGTTTTGACAGCTGTCTGGAGTCCCTAGCCATGGGATTCTGCCCCTCTGCTCCGCTCTGGGGAGACCCCACCTGGAGCACTGCATCCAGCTCTGCAGCCCCCAACATCACAAGGACACGGAGCTGTTGGAGCGGGGCCAGAGGAGGGCCCGGAGATGCTGCGAGGGCTGAGCCCCTCTGCTGGGAGGACAGGCTGGGAGAGCGGGAGAGAAGAGAAGGCTCTGGGGAGACCTTATTGTGGCCTTCCAGTGCCTAAAGGGGCTCCAGGAGAGCTGGGGAGGGACTTTTTCCAAGGGCATGGAGTGATGGGCCGAGGGGGAATGGCTTCAAACTGGAAGAGGAGAGATTTAGATGAGATATGAGGAAGAAATTTTTCCCTGTGAGGGCGGTGAGCCCCTGGCGCAGGCTGCCCCGAGAAGCTGTGGCTGCCCCATCCCTGGAGGTGTCCAAGGCCGGGTTGGACGGGGCTGGGAGCACCCTGGGCTGGGGGGAGGGGTCCCTGCCCAGGGCCGGGGGGTGGAACAAGATGGTCTCCAAGGTCCCTTCCAACCTAAACCATTCTGTGATTTTATGATTCTGTGTTTTTAGATAGATCCCAAACTCCCGAACTCCTCTGAGCGGATGAAAATTACTCAGCAGCATCACTCAAAAATGAGCCTAAATACGCCTAAACATGTCAGGGCTCTCTGAGCCGCTTCCCGAGTGGGGTCGCCCCTCCGGCAGGGAGGGCAGCGGTCTGAGCGGGCATTGCCCGGCTGCTGGGAGAGACGCGGGGCACCACGCGCCCGGGCAGGATGCTTTAGCGGCTGGGCTGAGAGACGGGCTCCAGGAGGGCCGGACTGGGCCCCCAGGGTCACCGCCTCTGCCAGGGCGGTTCATCCTCGTTTCTTGGGTGACTTCAGCGGGGCGGTGCGCCAGCGGGCGGGCTGGGTGAGCGGGCACAGAGCAAAACCATGGCTGCGCAGGTCGTTGGCCGGTTTTGCAGAGGCTGACATTTCACGCTGCTCCTGAGGGAATGCCACAGTGATTTACAGCAATTTGGAAAAAATCAAAACAAACAAGAAAAGCCAACCAAACTCGGACTGCAGCGGAACACTTCGGTCTGAGCAGTGCGTAACCGTGACCTCGTTCAAGCTGCATTTTCTCCTGGACGTCGGCGTCAGAGCACCCGTCTGTCCTCGAGGGGAGGTTTCGCAGTGGAGACAGGACTCTCCCGAGCTGCTCGCCCAAATAAAACTAATTATTAGGCTGCATCTGAGCAACTCCAAAAGTTGCTAGTAACAGCTATCTCAGGCCATTACAATCAACATAATTTTAGCTTTAATTGCTAAATATTGCCGTAGAAAGAGCAGTTGCTTTCCTGCTCTGAGCCGCACAGTTGCTCTCCCAGGTTTCAAGATGCAGTGAAAGTTTTTGGGTTGGTTTTTTTCGCACTGTACGTTTCAAATGCTTCATTGTCAAACTGGTTAAAAGCCCTTATTTATAAAATGTGTGCGTCTCTTTCAGCTTAACTGAAAAGGCATTAAAATAACTGCAGCTGTGGAAAGAATAATTACAGCGAGATTTTGTCAAGGACTCTCTTGTCTGATGTTGCCATCTGTGACATGGTGAATGCAAAGATCATTTTAAACATAGGCAGTTAATGTAGAGAATAATTTCAGAGCTTTAGATATTTATGGTAAATTATTTAACTTTATTGTTTGGTTTTATGGCCTCATTATTCCATGTAGTAAGGATCTCTGCATTTTGTGTTGTTCTGCACTTTGATTTTCACTTTGTGACGAAAAGTACACTGCAGTAAAAGTAACACTTCACACGTTTCAGAAATGTTTCAAGGAGACATCATATTAATCAGATTATTTTCATGCTCTTCAATATCATCCTCGATGCCTTTTAAAAAAATCTTTAGAGAAAGATCTTGTTATTGACCAGGTGTTAATAGTCAGTCCTTCAAGCATGGGCAGCGACAGGGGCTTGTAAACACCACATTTTTGCATTAATTTTCTCCTGTCTCTTAGAATATTGTTTTTGAGACTCCCACTAAGAGGACATTGCCGCATTATTTCCTTCAACAACCCCCTAACTGCCAAATTAAGAACAGGCTGTCGCACTGGAAATGAGTAATTGGCTGTCAGAGACACAGAAAAAGGGGACTCGGCTTCACCGGTACCCTCCGCTCTGTAAACGGGGCTTACGCTGGAGCGAATTCGACCGGGCTCGTTAATCAAACGCGGGCAGGAGCAGGCGGTGGGCCCAGCTCCCGCACGGGACGCCGGGCACTGCCGCGCTGCCGGGGCTCCTCCGGCTCCTGCTGCCGCTGCGTGGGCGCCCGCCGGCGCCTGCCCGTCCTGCCCGGCCGTGGAGATGGGGCAGCAGACGCCGTGCGAGCTGTTCCGCCCTGACAGCTCCAGGTTGCGATTCCTTCGCTCGGCTCTGAAGGAGGTTTGAGCAACTTTCTCGACGGAGGTTGTCTCCAGAGGAGAGCGAGGTGAGGGCGAGGGTTACCCCGGTATGGCGTTTGTGTCCTTGCAGCCCACTGCGTCTGGTCCTCGCTGCAGCTCCTTGCTATAGAACACCCAAACAGCCTTTAATGGGCAATCTGGGGGATGGTTCTGCTTGCAGAGAGGATGGGGTTTGATCCTTCTGGGAAACTTAATGTGGCTCCATCTGAAAAGCGTCTGACAGCACATCCCTGGGTGGTGCTGCGCAGCGCGTCCTTACCCTCACCGTACAGCGCAGCGAGTGCCTCCGGCCCTCCCTCCCCGCTCCTGCAGCGTTTCCACAAGCCCAAGGATACCTGCGACAGCCCAGCACAAGTATTTTGTCGGATGTGAACCTTTCAGTGGAATCGAGATCATCTTTCCGACGGCTGAAGGCCGCAGCTCCGTCGCGTGGCTGCAGTCCTTGGCGGCCGCCTTTGCAGGACGCAACGTGGGGAGCGGAAGAGAAACCGCCCGTTCATTCTTGCAGAAGAGCCCTCTTCCCACCCTGCCCGCCTGCCGCACCCTCTGCAGCTGCTCAACATCTGGATCTCTTTCTGGCTCACTAACGGGCTCTGTCTGTGCTAAGGAGGAGACCGTGCACAGCCCGGCCGCCCAGAAAGGCACCACCTCCTCCAGCGACCGCCGGCCCCGGCCAAGGTCCAGCTCCAGCTCAGAGCACGGCCCTGCAGATAAACGTCTGTCTGCGGGAGAGGAGAGGTGGGAGGATCTGGAGACCCCCTGAGAGAGCTTCGAGGCTGCTGGAGGTGGGCAGGGGCAGGTCGGGGCACGCGGTGCTCGGCCGTATGGCAGCGAGCGTGCCGGAAAGCCGGGCTTCGTGCAGCTGATGGGCAGAGGTGGCAAATCCAGGAGCTGTGGACATCTTACAAAGTGAACTAAATTGGGAACGCGTGTGCGGGCTATGGATGAGTAGGGAAGAAACCAGGTAACGTTAATTTCCCTGTCTATAACCCAGCCCTGGGGCGGTTCCCTGTGTGCCCATCCAGGTGACACAGGAAACCCGTGGCGGTCCGGCCGCAGCCCTGCTTTCCACCCCAGGCTGTGAAGGAGGCTTTGCCACCTTTGGCTCAATCTTTCACCTTTGGGTACCTAAAATGAGCCGGGCAGTGCCATCCCGCGATGACGGCGGTCCCTGGCTTGAGAGGGGCCAACGCGCCAACGGCTGAGAGCACCCAAAGAAGCATTTCACGAGCAGCATTTGCAAACCGCTTGCAGCCAGGCACCGCCAGGTGTTCCTTTGTTTAAAGGAAGAGTGAGTTTGTGTACGCAGGTGTTCTGTGCTATTTGGTAGATTTTGGTAATTTGTCTCTCACTGGAAACAAAGCAGATCTCAGGGGCGCTCCTCCCTCCGCCGCGGCACAGGCGTTGGCGCGGCTCTGGACGAGGACGGCCAGAGGCAGATCAGTTCACCGCTCGCAGCCCAGTATCTGATTCCTTCCGCAGCCGTCCCCAGCGCCTGAGCAGGGTGGGAGGGGGCAGCCCCTGCGCGTGGGTCACGCGTGAGGACCCGGGTGCTGCTCTCCCCTCTCTGCTCCTCTGCGGCCGCCGGGACCCCGCAGCTCCCGGGCAGAGCCCGCAGCGGGCAGGGCAGGTGGAGGCGTCTGGCTTGTTTGCTCTTTTGGAAACGACTGCAGCAAACGGATTCAAGAGAACATCATGCAGTGGATGAAATAAGGGCTGGACTTCTGGACAAAATGGTTGTGGCCACCAGCAGTTTTTATTTTAATTATTTTTTTCTCTGAGCGGTGATGGGTTTCTAAGCAGTAGCATGTAAGGGAGTGAGGATCCTGTGTACGGCTCAGCCCCAGATGGAGAAAGAACCTGGTCCTGCAGTGCTCCAGTTTCACCAGTCTGCAGCGCTGATTGTGGAGCAGGAGCAGAAAAACCCCAGTGGGGATGGCAAACCGCTGGAGCTCCGAGAGCCTCCGACCATGAGAGCAAAAGCATCGCCTTTAGGATTGCTGGTTTCTCAAAGACGGGCTGTTTTGGTGCTGGGAATGTAAAGGCTGCAGGAATATGTCTCTGCAGTGAAATGAACCCATCACATCTGGAGTTCTCTTGCTTGGCATCTTTCAGTGCACGCAAGGCCAAAGGCTTCGCCCTTTGTCAGCAGTTATTTGGATAGATGGACACAGAAGCCAGAACGCAGCCATAATTCCTCAGTTTGAAGGGCTGTTTTCTGCAACCTCATAGTTTGTGTATACAAAGAACAAATCTATGTAGTGTTTGCTTTGACCGCAGGGAGGTGGAGCAAGAGGGGCTGGTGGTTAATGCCGGCGTCAGGCGAGGAGCAGGGTGACAGGAGCCGCGCTGGCTCTGCCCGAGCCCCGTGTGCGGACAAGGTCAGGAAGCTCTGTGGTGCCTTGTGTTGGCGTACTGCACTGAGGTTTGTTTACAGCCACTGTCTCAGCCCGTGAAGTGAAGATACCATTGGCTCTTTTTGACACGATGCTGTTTAAAGGTCTGTCTTATAGGAAGAGGCTTTCTCTAAAGACGACAGGAGCCGGTCCCCATAGGTCTCTGCCAGCAGCATAGGCTCCCTCTGCCCATACGTTCCTTTCCTCGGTACATAAAGGCACAGCTGGCCGGTCCCTGGAGGCAGGCACGCAGGGGTCGTGAGGGCGCGTGTGTGGCTGGGCGTGCATGTGAATGCACACTTGTCTGAGGAAGAGCCCAAGCGTGCGCGTGGCTCTGAGCACTGCACGTGCTGCTGCCTCTGCAGCAACGAGTAACAGAAATGCCAGACTTCGCGCTGGCTGCGGTGGTGAGCTAGACAGCAGTCTTTCAGCTCGGTACAACCGCCATCCAAAGGTGTGTAAATAGGTATTTGTGCATAGAACGTATCTGGCAGCTGCAAAGCTCATTCACCAAGGTCCTTGGACCTGAAGATGGGATATTCCGAGAAGCTTTTGTGCTTCTGCTCACAGGGGTGCACTGTGGCCGCACTGGGTCTGCCGACAACGACACTGAAGGCACTTCAGAATTTCAGATACTTTTTCCTTCTTTGAGTGTGACTTTGTAGCAGAAAACAACAGGAAATGGGGTAGTATGGTGGGATCAGACAGCTCTCAAACATGCATCAAAATACGGCCTGGCCTGTGCTATGTCCACCTAAAGCTGGGCAATGGGCACAGGGGAAAGCAGGAGAACATCCGTACCGCCACTGTGCTCACGGTACGCACGGGGACACGGCAGCGTGAGCGCATGTGATCAGCAGTGCCCTACGTGCTGATGCAGTGCTCGCAGACAGGTCTGCCCGAAGCCCGCGACAGCTCTCACCCATCACCTGCGCCCGCTGCACCGCCTCCACGCACGGACCCGAACTCACAGATCCCACGACAGCAGAGCCTCGGGCTTGCTGGCCCAGTTACTACCAAAAACCGGCAGGAAAAGACCCTGTGCTTGCTCAGAAGCTTGAAGTCCTCGTGCTCTTCAGTTTCTTTTCCTCTAGCTATCATACTTGTTAACTCAAATTAACATTCATAATGCAAAAATCTATCGGAACATGCCTTCCAGACTCACAGACATTTCTGTTATGGTCAGGATTAATCACAAGGGATAATTAGAGTATTAAATGAAATAATTATAACATTATGACTCTAATAACCAAATTCATGGATATTAGCTTCTAAGAAAAGGCAAATATGGGAACCAGAGAAGTTTTGACGGATGCCTCTAGCTGTATTTATTTTTCTTTGCATTTTTGATTAAAAATTCCCAAACATCTGCCACACCAAGACAACTCACCTTAATTTAAAAAGGCTAGGTAGCTAACGAGCCACGGGGCTGACGGAGAAACGGGCTGCCGCAGAAACGTGCCAGTACTGCTCATCGCTGCAGTCAGCCATGCGCCTAGGAATTGGGCTACGATGAAGACCACACTACACTGAGATTGCCCCTGGACCAAAAAGCTGCACTCACCCATCATGGTGGACAGGTTTCAAGGTGCGAGGAGGAGGAGGAGGAGATGCTCTGACACCCCAGGCCTGGGCGCCTTGGAGCGAGGAGGCAGGGCTGGCTGTAACGGTGGAGCTGGTACCTGGGGAGAGGGTTTGCTTGTGCGGCAAACACTGTGCTCCTGCTCTGCTCTGCCTCTGCCAGGCAAGAACCGCTTGGCCGGTCCCGCTGGAGGTCAGCTCCAAGCTCAGCCAGCTCGGCTCCACGGGACATCAGGCTCTGGCAGCATCTCGTGGCCCCGGGCGTTACCTCCTCTGAGAAAATGGAGTTTTCCACTGCCTCCGAGCGTGTGATTATCTTATCAGACAGAGCCCTGTGTGCAGCCAGGCTTGGCTCGTCCCGCGGGACAGCCGGTGTCCGCTGGGATGGGCAGCAAAGGGGCTCATCAGCCTCATCGTCGGGGGCCTCCTTGGGGCCGAGAAGTTTTTTGCACCGCTAACGCATGCGCAATCTCTCTCCCGTATTCTGTGCCGTGCTACAGAGGAATAAATGAATTCATTGAAGTATTATGCAATTGCAAATGTTTAAAAATACCAAGTATGTACGTTTATGTAAGCCTACATGGCAGCATATAGCAAAGTACTGCGAGTTGCCGGTACGTGGATCTGCAGGTTCTCGGGCAAGGGAATGCAGAGCACTGCCGGGAAAGCAAACGCCGGGGCCGGTCGCTATTGCGCACACACCTCTCAGCACAGGCAGTGCCTTAAGAACGCAGCGGAATTTAAAATACACAGCCTAAGCAATTTCATCTTTTCAACACGAGATATTAATTCTAGAGAATAAATTAGGATTTTTATGGTATCATTCCATGGTGATTTAGAGTACAGCCTGATTTATATTAATATTGCATACTTCCTCTGTCAGGCAACAAAAGAGAGCTCCTTTTGGTACCTGGAAGCAGTTCCTACGATCAGTGGAAGGAATCATCTCAGTGTGAACTAGTAATATGCTCTACTCCGTATATGACCTAGTATCTCCATCTGCAGTCTACATATGCTAGTCTGAGTTTCAGTATCACTCAGTTCCAAAAAAGAGATATGACTTAGGGAGCAGTTGCACATCACAGCACGCGTATACATGTGTTGGCTCCTATGGACATACAGTTCCCTTTCTGTGCTGCGTGCCATAACATTAATGCATAACGTTGGCTCAGTACAAACCCATTCAACAGCCATCTACTTTGTATTTATGTGCCATTCTTGAGTCCACCACACGGAGAATACATTACACAATTTTAATTCCTGAATTTCTTCATAATATTAAATGATAAGAATTTTTTTGCATAGTTCTGACAAAGCAGTCAAAATCCAGTTGCAAATGCTTTGCTGTTTATTGATAGCTCCATAATACAGGCGAGGTAGGTTGCCAGACAGCTGCATTTCCTGGCATTTAAAAAGAATTCACTGTAATGTATTGTAATACATTAGCATAATAATTGGTAAGCATTCGCAGATGAATAGTTTACTGACTGATAGATTTTGTACAGAAACTGTGAAGGTTACATGGAGGGTGAAAACATTTCACTGTGTCAATGAACATACTTAATTTTTCTGGAAGTGCTATTTAAATTGTGCAGTGCTGGGACATTAGCATAACAAAGACATAATGCGTTAGTTTGTGCTGTAATAGGGAACACTGCCCTACGGTTGCTTCAGCGGGTGACCCAGAAAAGATGGGGTTCGGCGTCTTCCCGTACCTGGCTGCTGAAACGTGCGGAGACTCATCTCGAGCTGCAGCCGCGGCTCCCTCCTGTCCCCGCACACCTTCTCCTCCCTCGCCGGCACGGGCCAGCTCGCCTCTCGCCCGCTCTGCTTTGCCGGGTGAGCGGTTTGGATCCTTCGGGCCCATGCCGGTACGTGGCACCGGGCTGGGCAGAGCTCGGTGCGCAGCCCGCGGTCCCGCTGCCGTCCCGTCCGGCTCTCCCGGGCGCGTCGCTGCAGCTCTCCTCTCGGCTCTGGTCCCTCCACTGTAAGCCCCCCAGGGCGCAGACGTGGTTCTCCTACGGTGCGCTTTCCTCGCGAACGACCCCACGGGCAGCCCCGACCCCTGCCGTAGTTCAGTGAGGGCCCTGCGCCGCCGTGGCTCAGCGGGAAGGCACCAGGGAAAGCACGGTCCCGCGGGCTGAGCTCCCCGCCGGCCGGTGGCTCTCCCCGGGCTGCGTCCCCAGAGCCACCGGCACTTTGCTCCCCGAAGACGAGTGCAGAGCGCTGCAGGCGGGGAAGGGGCAGGACTGAGCGGGGACGGTGAAGGTGGATGGCGCCGAAGAGGGTTTGGGCTCAGGGGGAAGATGAGTGATGCAGAGAAGCAGCTTTTAAATATACATGAGGCGCCACAGGCGCCTGCGCTGGTGCTGCCAGGGCACGGGTACGGAGACCTGCTAACGGACAAACTGTCATCTCACATGGGGACGTCTTGGCACGGCCTGCGCTTACTCCCAAGTTTTCTCTGAGTCTTCTGAGTTCTCGGGCATTAGCAGACGTCACCTGGGTCCCCTCAAGAAATGCATGACATCTCTGAATAATTTACACCCTTTGGCTTCTGCCTCAGTCTTTTCTTTCTGCTGTTTTCCAGTGGGCTGTCAGAACGACTTTGCAATTAACTGAGAGAAAACCGAACAGCTGATTAAAAGGGACAGAGCTGAATCTTTTGGACAGAAAGTTTTTGGAAAGCATTTTAAGTCAGATTTTTACTTGCCATTATATATGTTAATTCCATTGTCATTTGGAATAAATTGGGGAAAACAGATGTGAGGAGGAATGAAATATTCCGGCACATGAGAAGACAAAGCTTTCATCTCCACTGTCACCAAATGGAAGGAGATCA
The DNA here is from genome assembly GCA_017639485.1 of Pluvialis apricaria. Classification (NCBI taxonomy): domain Eukaryota; kingdom Metazoa; phylum Chordata; class Aves; order Charadriiformes; family Charadriidae; genus Pluvialis; species Pluvialis apricaria. The sequence continues at coordinate 7,954,970 of CM030027.1, read as the reverse complement.
GACACACGCAGCCTTTGCCTGCTAAGGGATCCCAAATTGTTTTACCACACAGTTAGCATTCATCTCCACATCAGGAATATGTTTTTTTAAAAAAAATCAAAGGAGCTTTTTGCCCAGGTGACAAACTAAAAATACTTTCTTTCAGCACAACCGTTTGACCTGCAGTTTCTACCAAAAGTACAGTGTTTCAAGATTTCATCTGAAGGCCTCGTGAACAGCAAACTCCGGAGTGTAGTTCAATGCGTTTCTTCCAGGAATGATGGAAGGATGAATCAAACCTCATTTACAGGGATCTTTTAATCTTCCTGACGTTTGTGGCTCTCGCTTTTCCATCTCAGAAAGTTCCTATGGCATAAAGAGGGTAGGCACAAACAGGATTTGTACTTAACTTCAAAATTTGTCGTGAACAAGACGCCTTTCTGTAGATTTTTAGAACCACCCTATAACATGAAATGCATGGGGTATAAATTATGGATTACGAAAATCGTCTTAGAGGTAAGAATGTTTAATTGCTGGAAGAGGTTCCCTATTTGAGAGCAGGGATATTTAGGACTGTGGGAAAAGAACTCAGCTGATGAGGAGACCGCAGACAGATGGACAGACACCTCCATCCCCAGCCAGACCTTGGCCATGCGCCGCGTCTGAGCACCAACCCCTCCCCTCAAGAACGGCAGAGTAAACAATTAAACAGCTCTTGCTCTTGTTATTTTAACTGTGAAAGCTTGTTCCTGACGAGCTGTATACAAATATGACCTGTTTGACTCTCTGAGTCTAATTGGTAATAAGGAAATCGAAACGCAATTTATAGTAACAGATTTCTTCCTACTTTACAGTTGCAGCGTGTTTCATTAACACTTCTGCAGCAATTTGCACTATTAGGGACACATTTGCTTCCAGCGAGAAGAGCGAAAATGTACCGACACGGAGTATAATGACGGGGTCACCACGGCACGGGGCAGCGCTCCTGCAACGCGCGGGCTTCCAGCGGGAAACTGATTAGCTGCTGTGATGCGAGGCCTCGTGTCAGAGATGTTATTACTTTTTATTTGTATTACTGTAGTCTCTGGGAGTCACCGAAAAGGGCAAGAATCCTGTTGAACAAGGGAGCGGGCTTGATGCACCCAGAATTGGTGTGTAATGGGAGAGGTGATGGCGGCTCCGGCAGGCAAACCTCTCGGCACAGGTTCATTTCTGAAAACGGGCAACATTTCTACAAGTGCATCGGTAATTACGCTGGGGAGGAAATAGAATTTTTCTCATGCGTTCTTCCACAAACCATTTTCTCTGTCTGTAGCATAACACTGCCGTTCCTTCATATTTCTTAATAATCTCACTACATTTTTAACACAAGGGAAGACGAGAGAACACACTCCCCAAAACAGCCCCAGGGGAGGACTGCCCCTGGCCCATCGCTCTCCCCACAGCTCCCCAGACCCGACTCCGTTGCACTCTGCCAGAGCAGCGCCAGAGGAACCTCAGGCTCCTTGGGCTAAATAAAGATCTCTGAGGAGTTCAGAGCTGTTCAGACAACAGCACCGGGAACCGCACCGGGACCTCGACAGCGCTCAGTACCGGCCCTGGCCGGCGCCTGGGGCCGCCCGATATAATTCAGTACACTTCGTCCTACACATTGGATTTTAAGAGCATAGTCCTCACCAAGCAAGCGCATCATATCATGAGATGTTTTGTGCACTGAACACTGCCATTATTCCTGAACATACCTTCCAGTGAAGGCATGAAATCAGCTCAGGAGGAAGCGAAACGATCACGGTAACTGGAGCGCTTCCAGTTTGGGTTTGACGAGGCTTTGGGGGCACCAGGGCTCCCTCAGGGCACAGGCTGCCTCAGCGCAGCCCCGGGGCTGGCGGTTTGCTTGAGAATAGCTGTAGAAAGTTGTGTTTCCTAGCTGAGGACTGGGTTTGGAGAAGAGCTTGATTGCTAATGAGAGGGGACAGAAGCGCCCGGCTGGCGAAGCCAGGGCGGAGGCAGAGGGGGCTGCGAGGAGCCGGGCTGGGGGCGTGCGGCGCTGCTCCGCCGACGCGCAGGAGGACGCCTCTGGCTCAGGATGCGCTAAGGCTACTGCAACTTCAAAGGGAAAAACACGCCCCGACACCAAACACTCATTAAATTTTACTTCTGCTTCTTTAAAGGAAATCTATTATTTATTTCTGCTCTGCTATATTTAATAATTAGCATGAAAGAGAAATCTAGCAGCAGATGGGGACATTCCTGGGGAAAATTTCAGCACTGAATATTTCATTATGTACAAATGTAACTTTCAGCCCTTTGCTTCAGACAGAATGTGGTTTGCAGACAATATAGGAGACTGCAATTTTTTTAAAAAAATGTGCTATTTGTTTAACAAATAATTTGTACTTTACTAAAACCACAAGATTTTAAGTAGTCCTGAGGAGTATGTTAAAATTCATGTTAGCGTCTTAATGTTTCTCTCCAGATGGAAACACATCCCTCCTGCAAATGCCACTGATGCTAATCCCTGGGTAATGTAGACGCACTCCTGCGCGCAGCTGCAAGTGGGTCTGCGCATGGCAGCGGTACTTTCTCCTCTCATGAAATCCCAGGGATTTCAGAAGAGTTGGCAATTCTGCTAATTTTAAATATGAAGCTCCTAATATTTTGCATTCCGATTAAGCCCCAGGTAGGGGTGTTCTCTACTCAAAGGCCAATCTCACCATTCCTTAACAGAAAATACAATTCTAGTCATTTTTATTAGAGGAAGGTAGACCTTGTATGGTCAAACCTCAGTAAAGACGCAAGAGCAGTGCCCAACCTTACAGAGTTTACAATTTCATGATTTTCACTCCATTGCTTCAGAGTTACTGGGAAAGGGTATGAAAAGGCGACGCTTCCTACGCCTTCCCTGGGATGGCTCTTTGTGTTCAGCTGAGTCTGGGGCGATGAGGAAATTCCTGGTGATAGTTGTGATTTTACAAAAAAGAAAGGGAGATGGCTGCAGCGACACTGTCCTGCCGCCTTTTCAAGGCCAGCGGGGCGTGCGAGCTGGGCTGGCTTCACACAGCACCAGGGATTACTGCGCTTAATTACTTTCTATCCCAAGGGAAGAAAATTGAAAAGTCTCATTCCTGCTTTTGTTGCTCTGGGTGAATCACTCCCTCGCTCAAATTGTCAACCCCCGGCTGGCAATCAGCGGTGACAGCGTGCCTGCCCAGAGCTGCGCCGGGGACAGACGCCGCGATGCGCCCCTCTCGGACACCAACTCCCCCACGGAGCCCGAGCGCACCGGGTGGCAGGGCCAGACCCAGCTGGGACCCCGCTACGCACGCGCCCACCCCGGCAGCGCAGCAGCACACTCTCCAGGGCCTGAGAAACCCATTGAAAATTAGTCAAAGTTTGATCAGTTCTTTAGTGTACTTTTTCATGAAAACTCAGCATTTCGTGACCCTCAAAATTTAACAGGTTTCTCTCCCTTGTATTATTAAAAATCCCCCCAAATTTGAGTGTTTAAAAGTTAAATTCCGTCTTAGTGTTGTAAATATACTTCGCCAAAACCCCTGATGGTCTGTAATTGCAAAGGGCACGAACGCTCCCCGGGTGCCCCGTGCCCTCCCGGGAGGTGCGGGGAGAGGAGAACGGGGCCGGGGTGTTCCCGGGGGCTCGGAGCGGCACGCACGGCCTCAACCGGTCCCGGTGCAGACAGACTCTCTGCACGGCACTGTTCTGTTCCCCACCGCGCGGCATCACCGGTGACCGGTGAACCCACCCGCTGCATGCCACGGCCGTGCTCTGGCTGCTGCCGGCGGGGGATGAATTAGTGCCCTCGGCGTGGAGAACATCCTCGAACTGAACGGTGCAGTGGTACGCTGTAAAGTTGTATCCTGATGTTAGATGCTTTGCGCAACACGCTAGGCTGCCCCCATATATATTGGCTAATAAATGCCCCTTTGGTAGGAGGAGACAGTATTTCATTGCAAAAGTAAAAAATAATAATGGGGAAAAGTGCTATCTCAGCTTGCTGCATAAACAGCTAAAATAAGCAATATGCAGGCACATCATTTGGAACACGGATTAATAATTCCTGTTCTGAGTAGTGGTAGCTCGCCTGATTTATTGTGGTGATGGTATTATGGTCCCAGACTTTATTGTCCTTTAAATTATACTGCAGTCTATACAGGAGGCAGACAAGGATCTAAATCAAGTATTATTGCCTGTAAATTTGGAAACAAATAGTAGTTTTCCCCCCTTTAAATCACTGAGTTTGTGTGTTTTATAAGGTGAATGTTACGACTTTTTATGTGACCGAAGTTTTTGTTTCCCTGCTTCGCTTTTCGCCGCCCACGGCGGAGTCCACCTCCGCTCCCCCGTGTTCCCGCTGGCTCTGCAGCCGCTGCAGCGCCCGCCTGCGTGTTCCTGCGCGGCCGGAGGGGCTGGGGAGTGCCGCTCCTTCGGGATTTCTGCGTGAAGGAGACGCTTTTTTATCATCCTCAAAGCCAGGCAGCTCCCTCCGGGCAGCCAGAGCGGGACGTGCACTGCGGCTCCCTTCCCGCGCACGGGCGGCCGGGGAGCAACCGTTGCCTGCGAGCAGATTAATATTAATTTTGCATAAAGCAGCCACTGTCTGCACCCCCGAGAAAGCCCTTTCCCCGCTGGTAGGATGGAAATCGCGCGCTCCGGGTGCCTGGGGACGGACACAGCCCCACAGCGCAGGGGCACGCAGCCCCCGGGAGCGCCCCCGGGGCACCGATGGGGCACTGATGGGGCAGAGGGACACACGGGTGCCGTCTCCCTCCCGCGCTCCTGCAACAGGAGAGCAATCGGTACCACCGGGGGATTGAACGAGGGCTTCGAAACCTTCTAAGCTGGTCTTTATTCCTCACCTCCTCCGAGGGAAGGGGCGGCTGCTGACCCGTCAGCCGCTTTTATAAGGGGCCGGTGACTTTTCAGCCGCCGGCGAGGCCCTGTTCGGGAGGTAATTGAAAAGATGATGAGAGGAGCTGTCACTGCCCGTCAGCTCTGCTCGCCCGCTGCTGAACTGCAATTCATTTACAGGCACCAGCGTGCTGTTTGCGTTTTTGTCATCTTATACCTGAGTGTCTGGATCAGACTCTTTATTTTTGTCTTGCCCTTTGTACTGCTCGGTGTGTTTGCAGTCTCCCTGTCTGTTTGCTGCTTTGATTACACCACGCGCAGCCGCTGCTGCCGCCGCCTGTGCCGGGAGCGCGGAGCAGAGGGAGGGATGGCTCCCAGAGCCGCCGAGATGAAGGAGCGGGGACCACCTGTGGCAGAGCCGTGCTCGGCTGCGACAGAGACGCTCCCGACTCGCAGCGCAGCGCTCCCGCCAGCGCGGAGACGGCGACGGCGCGGGGGCTCTGACATCAAAAGGGCCCTGTGGCAAGAGGGGCTTTCCAAACACAGCGCCAACGGCAGTGGTGGCTCTGAAGAGCTTCTGATGTAAACAGCTGAGACAAACGAAGGAAGGGAAGGGAAGGGAGGGTGGGAGCCGCATGATGCAGATGGAGGAAGGAGCGGCCGGAGCGTGGTGACAGGGGAGACGGCGATGCCACATTGCGAAGTCAGACCTGGAAAAGGGGTGCAGGAATCCACCCCTTCTTTCAGACTTGCCGGAGCGCAGTGTTTCAGCGCAGAGGGAGCCGGGAGGATCCACCCTGTCCGAGCCAGGCACCGGGAGGGCGTCAGTTTGGTCCTCCGCCCCGTCCTGCGTGGCGCACGCCTCGGACTGCGTGTTACCGAGAGCAGGCAGGGCAGTGACTACGGGACTCCTCAGTCTGGCAGGAGATACAGACAGAAGGATTTGTAGCATTTTTGCACATTAGTTGATGGTTGTGATGTTGCTTTGCAGACCCTGTGATGTATTAGCCTGGCCTCCTCCCAGACAAGAAGAAGAATGGGGTGGGCACAGCGTTTCTGTATTTGTAGGCGTCGAACAAATCACTTTTATGTTAACAGAGCAGCTGTAACCATTAGGGAATCCTGGTAGCCTTAAAGAATTGCTGCGAAAAGAAACCTTCCCCTGAGCTCATGTGAAAGCTCAGTGGCGATGCTGGGTTTTTCCGCGGGCTGCCAGCAGCGGTGACGCAGGTGGGGGAGCAGCAGACCTTCTCCGCAGCCACGGGCACCCATGTCACCGAAGCAACTGCCGGGCACCGGCACTTCTGGTGCAGGACACGAAGGGGAGACTGAACAAGCTGAGCAAGAAACAGGGCGGCACAATAGTTTGTTTGCTTACTGTCTGAGCTGGGCCATATTGCGGATCTGATATCTGCTCGCCCGGTCTATCGGTACCGTGTTTGCCAAACAGCTTTTGGCAGAGCCGGCACACACAGCCCTGCCAAACTCCTCCTCGGCACACGGGAGCCATCGCATTGTGGGGGCAGGTGGAGACGTCCCTGTGCGGGGAAGGGGAGGAAGCAAGGAGGGACGGGACTCCTGCCCCAGCTGCCCCGGGCCCCATCCTGTGCTCCCTGCCCCGGCGCGAAGCCGCGCAGGGTCGGGGCTGCAGGAGGGACCGCAGAGGGAGGAACACCAGTCTCTGCACATGACATGCGTCCTTTGCCACTGCAGAGGTTTCAGGCTAACAAAAAGCTTTCTAGTAATGCTGTCTCCTGTTCATCATAGTATAAACCAAAGGCTTACATGTAAATAAAGGCAAGAAAAGACTTATACTATCACATACGCACCTTTTAGTCGAGCAAAAGCCTGAGTTACGTGCAGCATGAAAAGGTCTTTAACTGCAACGAGCATGCTAAAACCCCCACCTGTAACCTTCTCCTGATTTCTTAAGTGCACTGTGCCCTCATAGAGGAGAAACAACTATGCTACCTTCATACTTAAAGTTCCTGAGGCTCCTCCTCGTATTCATCACTCCTCCCATGCGTTCATCAGCTTTCTATAGCTTGTGCTGTGCTGTAGCAGAGGAGAAGCCCCAGTGCCGCTGAGCAGCGCAGGCAGTTGACCTCCTGTTCTGCTCTGAACTGGAGATCCGTACTTGGGAGATGCAAAAAAGGTGTAAGATATCACCTTTCTGAGGTATAAGTGTCCTGTGCTGCCCTTGCACAGGTAAATACGATGATAAGAGGCCCCAAACCTTGGACAACTGACTGCGTTTCTCGTACCCTCTTCTGCCTCTTTGTTCAGGCACTCAGAGCTGTGACACAGACACTATCAAGCCTGAACTTAAGATTGACTGAGCTGAGTTTTGAGCCCCGGCTTTTTGAGTGGGTTCATAAATTAAGCATCACATTATTCTTTTTTTTTTTTTTTCTTTTGTGATCTATAAAAAGCAGAGTGAACAGTGCTCCAGCAGGGCATCAACACCAGAATGTCACTATTGTGAGAGCAATTTCCCTCTGGCTCCTATTTTTAAACAACCTCCTGGAGTCCCTCCTGCCCACATTCTGGTGAAAGCACTCCAAAGCTTAACAGGTTTGACATTTTCATTTCTGTTTTCCTTGAAATCTCTAACATCATCTGATTGAGCATTACAACTTGTTTGTGTCCTATTGCCTGCAAATATATATCACAAGCCCTAGCACCAGAAACGCGAGGCGGTGAGGCTGTGACAGAGACGTTCTGATTAAGTGAATGATTGCAGATTAGCTGCCGCGGACCCCCCCATCTTTGAGCTGCGCTCTCCTCACCGTCCTTTCTGTAGGTGATTTGCTTTCTGGATAATGGCTCCTGGCGTGTTGCGCACGAGGGATGTTTGTACCTGGTGGGCACCGTGGAGGCTGCTGCCCAGACTCCTGTGCTCCATTTTGCCGGTGACACAGCTTTGCACTTTCCTTCCGTCAGCTGCTGCTGCTGCGAGTGCATTACGGACTCTGTGGGGTTCAGCGTTACCCCTCGGCATCCCACCCCGCTGGTACAAGCAGTCGGGGAGCGGAGCGCAGCCTCCAAGTCAGCGTTGCCCTTGACTCTATGACAGTGCTGCTGTGTCAGTAGATGGAGCTCATTCCAACCAGCTTCACTGCTGGGAGCTCTCTTTTTGGGAGCACTGTCCTGTTCTTAACACCCCGTACAGCTACGTGTTCAGCCATGAGCAGCACGCTCCTCACAGCTCTTCTCAGTTCTTGTCCCACAGCTCTGAAGCATTATCTTCCAGGAACCTGGGTCTCCTGGTGTAAGAGACCCTCTCTGTGGGGTCAGGGGACACAGCGGGGCGAGAGCACGGCTGCTTCGTGCAGCTGCAACGGGTTCTGCTGAGCGCAGCTGGAGACGCACGCCGCAGCACTGCTCCCACGCCTTCCCGACCCGCACGGAGCCGGGCTTAGCGCCTCCAACGGGACTCCCGGGAGCGGGAGGAGAACCAGCACCCACATAGCTTTGCTGCCTTCGGACCTGCGCCTCTTACGTCAGCCCTTTCCTCCTCCATAAAGCCTCTTCTGCTTCCCCCTCCACCCTCCGTCTCAGCAAATCCATCACAGACAAAGCGAGGACTACAAAGTCCTGGCAATCTAGAAGCTCTTCCAAGTCCGTCATGTTTTCAAAGGCTAATGCGCTGGACGTCATATGAACCTCACATCCCTTCCCCTGAGCAGCAACTAATCCTGCCAAAATTATTATGACGGTCATCATAATTTCAGTGTTGTGGGTTTCTCCCCTGAAGCAACAGCATGGCAGGAGAGTGACAGACCGTAGTATGTCACCAGAGACATGGCGGTGTCCCTTTCACAGGACATATGTTCTGTGTGCTAACACATTCAAGGGATTCATTCACCTTTGATCTCTATTTTCTTAAGCTTCTCATCTTGTGATCAGAGATTCAAATCTGGGTATTAGACCAGCCTTTGCCTAGACACCACGCTGTGCTCTCAGCACAGGGGCTTTGTGTGTGAGCAGCTCCAGCAGAGGTGGCACCTACGTGGCGGTACTCGCTTTTTCTTTCCTTTACTTGGGGGGCCCAAAGCATCGCAGGGTTCAAAGAACCCCTGGCAATACAGCAGCATGCTATCATCTCTGGGAGCATGATTATAGCTAGTACTGAAAATTGCACAAAATGCCTCCCCAATGATGAAGATTGCAGGGAGGCTGGGAAAATTACCTTTTTCATTATGTCTTAAAAATACTGCAATCTCAGCCTGTGCCTGAGATTCTAGGAACCGGTGCGTTATTCAGAATAGCACTGCTGGAGTGGGCTCGCAGAGAGCACAGAAAATGGAGCCTTCTCTTAGCCAGGTACATCAGGACCCCCGTGACCGCTGGTTTTAAATCCCAATACTTTGAATTTACCATAGTTGTTGAAAAGCTTTCTGCAGCTCCCACTGAACAGCAGGAAATGCTGTAGGCATCCTGGGGGAGCCTTAAAAAAGGAGAAATTGGACCCCAACAGATGCTTTTGCAGGATCTCGGAGGGTGCTTCGCAGCCCTCCACTACCTCAGGACTGGGTCTGGAGGGGATACGGGAACCAGTACCGCACCGGAGCTAGCGCGAGGAAGCGTCTCGCCGCAGGCTGTGCTGGTGGCTCCTCGCCGGGCGCGTGTCCCCTCCCGGGCTGCAGAGCGGTGGGAATCCTGCAGCAGTTCAATCAGCAGTGCAGACGAAAGCACCGATAATTCCCATTAGCAAAAACCGGCTTACGCTAAGTGGCAGGAGGACATATGCTGAGGTGGGAGTGGGGCAGTTGCCAGCGATGCTCTGCGCACCGTCCGTGTTACCGTAAGCGGGGCGCTGACAGCAGCGCCGCCAGCCGCCGCCTCCCCACGCGCAGAGCCCGCGCCGCAGCGCTGCCCGCTCCGCGGGGACGGGGCAGACGCACTCCATGTGCTCCATCCCAGGCTCCCGCAGAACTCGGGGACAGGCTGGTCAGACACCCGGGAGGGCGGACACGGGCTGGCTTGGCCCCATTCCTCCCTGACTAAGGGAAAAGCCTGTTCAGACGTGTCTGGATAAGGTGCTTCAGAGCCCCAGAAGCAGCTACTTCTGTGCATCAGCCGGGGAGCATCTTTCTGCTCGGAGCTGTGCTTCAGCTCTGGAGCGAAGGACAAGCACAGCGGGAAGAGACCTTGCCCAAAAGGAGTCGAAAACCCCCTTCATTGCAGTGCAACACTCGGGGTTCTGTCAATGCAACACAGAGCTGTGTCCCAGCGGACGCTCCGAGGGGGTCGAGACACGACACACCGCGTCGTTTAATCTTCCGAAGTAACTCTGTGGTTCCGGGCATCTGCGTACACAGCGCTGGCACCGGAGTCCCGGCCGGCAGCTCCCGCGAAGCCCTCCCCGACCCTCGCGCCGGCGGGAGGAGGGCACTGCGACCAGGCAGCTTCAGAGAATTTACCAGAACGTGGAGATACATTTTCCCTGGCAAATCAGAGGAGGAGATAGCTTTGGCTAGGAGCCCGTCCCGCTTTATTGCTGAACTGAAGCCAGCAATAAAATTAAAAGCCAGAAACAAAACACAAAAAAGCATAAAGGAAAAATATGAAATTGGTAACAATAAAGATAAATTAGAAGTTATGCAAAGTAGAAAATTTATAAGGAAATCTAAAGACATCCTGGTAAAATATCCACGGTTAGCAAGGTAGGGGAAAACAGGTGAAATCCTACAAAATCCTAATAAATCAGTAGGACATTATTAGATGAATATGATGTAATTGTTGCTAACCGTGCAAAAGTAATACACAGAAAGGATTCATACATATTTTCTGATCTTTTCATCAAAAGAAAAGTGATATCTGGTATCACTGCGGGATGCTGACGTGTATTTCTTCCCATCAGTACTGGAGCGGGAGCCCAGACTGCGGTTGTGAGGAGAGCCTCGAAACCCAGAAAGGTTCCCCGCGGCTCCCAGTGCTGAGCAGGAGCAGCGCCAGGTGATCACGGGCGGATTTTGACAAGCTGTGTGAGAGCTGGGAGGCTCCAGAAGTCGGGGAGACAGCGGTGCTCGGGAGGGGAAGGCAGGATGAACCAGTTAACGTGAGCTTGGCAGAGCTGACAGGAAAGTCAATTAATGGCGCATTTAGCAGTAATACTAATGTAATGTCTCTCAACACATTTTCATGGAAAACAGTTGTCGAATAAATCTGACTTCATTCTTTGATGAGGTTTGGGATTCGGGTGATGCAGCCGATTCAGTGCTGGATTTTAGCGTTGGTGTGAATGGGGGCAGAGCTGCATGGAGCCCAGAGGAGACAACCGGCATAAATTAACGCGAGAAGCCATTTGGCAGGATGGTGAACAGGCACAGAAGCTGATCAGGTGCATCTGGAGGGGCCTACGTGGCACAGGTGATGGGTATTAAGGTGGAGTTGGGTATTTCTTGCTTTCCTGTCAAATACTTGGGGGGGGGGAATCACTATAAGCTAAGTGTGAAGCCTCCCTGGAGAAGACATCACCGTGGAGGGCTACATGTTACGTGAGTAGAGAGTTCACGCAATTCAAAGAGCAAGGGATGAAGGTCTATGTTTCACAGTGGATATGTGAAAACATCAATACCATCATGCTTTTGGACACCACAATCACAACTTTGATTCTGGCAGAGAAGGGACTCAGGGGCCGTTTCTTCTTCTTTGCTTTACTCGGTTTAATGGTTCCCAGCCCTTCCCATCACTGGGAAGTAACGCATCCTACGCATTCCCGAACCAAGAACTCTAAACTCTGCGCCGTCTTTATCTAACTGTGAATAAAACAGAAGCCAGCACATTTTTAAAGCAGTTAGTGCTTCTGCTATATAAAGAAGTTGATGTGAAGTGTACTAGTGCAGCACAGCTGCTCAGGTTACTACTGTCGCTCCATACGTACTCCTCTGCCTGCATCAATTTTTTTCTGTCATTTTTATCATCCAGTGAATCTTTTTTCTTGAAACAGCATAATAGTAGTGTGCTAAATAATTTCATTAGGGTAGGTGAGAACAGATGCATCTTGTTTTTGAAAACATTATTTCCAATTGAATCTGCCAGGTGAATTCACTCTCAGATAGTCTGTGCTATAGGGACACTTAATAATAAAGGTTCCTCCTCTTTACTTGCTTTTCTAGGGTGCAAATCTAATATATGACTTCTAAACTCCAGTCGCTATTGAATTTGCTCTGACTTTTTTCCTGGCTATCAAAGCAACAAAAGCGGCCCCAGACTCAGGTGATTTGTGGCTATTTGGAGAAGCCAAAGGTTTCCCTCTCTACGCCAGTGGTTCCCAGACACTGAGAAACCATCAGTTACGCTCAGAGATTAAATGAAGTACAGGTCTGCAGTTAAGTACTTCAATTTGGTTCATAAAAGTCAAGCCCTTTCAGGCCAAGGGCTACAAACAGAGGGGACGATGGCTACAGGACCCCCGGAGGGGTGGGGGTCGCGCTCGGGTGTGGGAACGGTCAGAGCTCTGCGCAGCACCCAGCGCGCTCCCGCACGGCCGTGGGCAGCATGAGCCCACACGCGCGACCGGCTGGTACTGGGAGAGCTAAAACCACGCACAGGTAGCGGGAACGCCCGGAACGCATCGAGACACCAGCAAGGCTTCCAGAGCACCTCGGAGTTCACCTGCGCAACCCTTGGTTGGTGCCCGCCTCACCTGCCCTTCCCGCCCCCTTGCGCGCCGCATCCCACCTGCAGAAGGGATGCAGAGCGTCTCAGGGCACCCCCCAGTCTAACACGGTGCCCCGCCGAGCGCCTGCAGCATGCTTGAAAGCCGTATTCATGGCATATTCATAAATGCAATCATAAAGATGCAGTCATGCAGAAAAAAAGGATGAGAAGTAAAAAAAGGAGCGCATCCAGAGGAGAGCCATGAGGATGATCAGAGGGCTGGAGCACCTCTCCTATGAGGAGAGGCTGAGAGAGTTGGGGCTGTTCAGCCTGGAGAAGAGAAGGCTCCGGGGAGATCTTATTGTGGCCTTCCAGTACCTAAAGGGGCTACAGGAGAGCTGGGGAAGGACTTTTTACATGGGCATGGAGTGATAGGACGAGGGGGAATGGCTTTAAGCTGGAAAAGGGCAGGTTTAGATTAAACATCAGGAAGAAGTTTTTCACTTTAAGGGTGGTGAGGCACTGGAACAGGTTGCCCAGAGAAGTTGTTGAAGCCCCGTCCCTGGAAGTGTTCAAGGCCAGGCTGGACGTGGCCTTGGGCAACCTGGGCTGGTGGGAGATGTCCCTGCCCATGGCAGGGGGGTTGGAACTCGATGATCTTCAAGGTCCCTTCCAACCTAAACCATTCTATGATTCTATGATTCTATAAGTATACAGGAGCTAGGTGAGAAGTGAGGGCCAGGCTGAGCCGGGGGGCAAGCGATCGCATCCCCTGGTCACCGGCCGTTCCCTCGGCACAAGGAGCGGCCCGGAGAGCCGCAAGGCGGGAGGGAGACTGACAGGTTATCGATTGAAGGCTGGATACGGGCTATGTGTTTGCGACGCGTGAACAAAACGAGACATTAAAAATTAATAGTAACAGCAAAGTCTCAGCTACCGCGGGACATTACCCTCTTTTGCTGTGTGCTGATCAGGTTCCCGGTGGCAGAACGGCTCCTGCGCCGGTTCTCCATGCGAACGTGCGTTACGCTCAGGGCTGGGCAGAGCTGAGCTGTGCCTGCTGCTGCTCACCACGCTTCCCATTTCACCTCTGCATGCTGGGACCAGTCTTAGTCCTTATGGGGCAAAGTGGTTTCTCCTTCTGCCAGAATTAACTAACCATCGTCCCCCCCGGTGAAACACATGAGTGAAAAAGCGCGTCTCAGACTAACATGCATAAAAAGCTTTTTTTGGCCGGGTTTCTGAAGACACTGCATTTGAAGTTTGCGCCTCCTATCTGTCCCATGGCAGTCGAATACCTGTGATGACGTACTCTCATTAGATTTTGGTGTTAATTGAACAGGCTGTTGAAAACCATGTAGTGGTGTTGTGCCGTAGCCTAAGTGACCTCAGCGAGGTCTGAAAAAAGGATCCTTTTCCTTTGAAGAACTCAGGGAAGAGATGTCTGTCACCAAGATGCTTAGAAAATTTGCTCTATTACTATTTTAGAAGCAGAACACGCCTAGATCCGGCAGCAGCAGCACAGAGCCTCTGGCCTGGGTCAGTATTTCTTCGTGGGCTCTCCATGCAGAGCGGCTCTCTGCGCGCGCCCCTCCTGGCACCGCGCACCACGGCAGAAACACCCATCACTGCTACACAGCACCACAACTGCCAGCCAGCGATTCTCATTGTCTTTCCATCAAAGGCCGCTGGAGATGCAGGTGCTGAGAAAAGCCCTGGCTATTCGCAGCCTCGCTGGCTGCCTGCAGCCGCCGGGGAAGAGCGGCACAGTGCGGCACTGCCGTCCACCCCGGGCACCGCACGGCCGCCTCGGCTGGGGTTAGCGCTGACCCACCAACAGGACTTCAGAAAGGAGATGTCCTCCCGCACCTCCTCCGCGTGGAGGGCTGCAGCAAGCCAGGCTTGCTGAGAGTCGGTGATCCAAGGCTGGGTTCACCCTTACATGCGCCTGCGTTTCCTTCTTATTTAGCAGGATACGTACGAGAAGTATTTGACTAAGAAACAGGGTTTCTTACAGAAATCAGGTAAAAGCTATCATATGGGTTTGCTCTGATGGGAGGCAAATACAGAGCAATTTGGGCTGAGTTTTCCTTTAAGTTTCTTCAGAAATGAAACCTGAAATGACGAGGAGCACGAGGAAAATTGTTCCTATGTATCCCTGGGAGCTGAAATTGCTGAGTATTGCAGAGCTTCACCAAATCCCCTTATTCAGGACACACACTGGCAATATTGGTAGATGGGACAGGGCTGGGATTTGAAAATGTCACAAACAGCATGATGGACAGGCAGGGGTTCTTTTCTATCCAGCATGTGCGTAACAACTATGGCAGGCATAACATTTCAAAATATTCCCTATGTAAAATGGACTCCTTTAATGAATCTGCTTGCCATGCATACACCGTGTCTGCACGTAGACAAGGGACAGCGTTTTGCAGATAAGAGCGTTTGATGCAATCATCATGAGAGCTTGTATATTCACAGAAAACTGGTATTTGAGCAAATTAAGTCTATATAGGTACAAGAATTACCTATTTGGTCATCCAATAAAGCAGAAAACGTGCCCTGGACAACTTCCTAAGAGTTCAGCTTTCTATACCCTGCGAAATAAAAGGATCGGCAATTAAAGCCCATTATTTAGCATATTTTCGTATTCTTTCTAGAAGAAAACTATCAGACAGCTCCAGCCCAGCAAAGTTTCCCCTTCCTTGAGATGAATCACTGAGCATCAGCGAGGGAAGACTGCGATGTATGCATATGTGGTTTCTCTAGTTCAAGGTTGCGGTGGGATGTGCTTTTCTGCTGGGGATGGGCAACAAAGCTCTTCTGCCTTGGGTCGCTGCTAACGCTCTCCTGCGGGAGAAGGTCACGCTAACAGACAACACGCAAAATGCATCTGTCAGACATTTTAAAGGGTGCACTTTAAAAATTAAGATACAAGAGGGCCTGCAAATCTAAAATACCATGTACATGTCGGTGGATTTAGGAACAGGCTCAATAAACAATGGAGCATCTGTTTGCAAAAAGCAGACAAAGCCAATAATCAGGCCTATGCTTATTTTTATATCATAATTCACTGCTGGAGTGTGCGTGGCTGTGGCTCGACTCCCGATAAGCAGCAGACAGACAGAAACGTGGTCACCAGCTGGTGTTGTTGGCACCGCTGCATTGCAGCAGGGCCGGAGCCGCGCTGGACGGAGCAGGACAGGAGCTGGTGAAGAGCGCACCGACAGCGACTCGGTTGGTGAGGGAGGAGGGGGCAGGCAGCTGAGTCACGTCCCTGGGGCACAAACATACCAGCGATCACCCCGTTGCTGTGGCAGTCCGAGGGGAGGTGTTGCACCCTCACGGTGTGACGGCGGCCACCGTGCCTTGCTCCGAGCTGTGTGACCTGTGCCGAGGCACACGGCCCCTCTGCACTGAGCGCCGGTACGGGGAAGGACACGAGAGAATCAAGAGCCAGAAGAACAAAGTATTGGCAGAGAGAAGAAAAACGACCCAAATATAAGTGACAAGTAGCGTTCGAATAGGAAACAGTGTCTCGCTGAACTCTGCACATAAAATGAGTGGAGAGAGTGGAAAATGCCTAAAGCAATTTGAGGAAGTTTATTGAATCCCCACAGGGAGCTCCAGATGGTTTGTGTGGCTAGCGCGGCTTTTGTTGCTCATGCAAAAGCTGCCCCGAGTTTTCAGGAGCATTTGTGATAATAATGGTGTTTGCTTTTCTCCCTCCCCCGGTACATGGATGTTCTTTCCCCACTGCAGCTCTGCCAGGAGCCCCTCTCTCCCCCCTCCGGTGCCACCACCAGCACTGGCCGAGGGGAAGGTGTCCTCCCTGTGCAGCACATCAGTGCTTCTCCCCTTTTTCCATGTTCTTTGGGAGTTAGAGACTCAGCCTCAGATCTGCACTTCTGGTTTATATGATGCTTAAAGATGTCTCTGTGGCCTCTATAATGAGACAATCTGTTGTCATCGAGCTGTGGGCTGTTTCATTAGGTTTGTAGCCACATTAATGCTATGACATTGCATTTCCTCTGGGGCACGAGAGCCATATGGCTGCTCCTGACTCTGGTTACAGCTTCCTCTGCTGATGCCACGCCGGGAACAAGCCTCCAGTTGCCTCTCCCAGTCTCCAGTTGCATCTCCCAGTAGTTTAAAAGTGTCAGGTCTAAGTCATGTCTACAAGATTCCCACAGTCCTGTGACATACAGTACCACTGTCCCCTGTAGCGCCCGGGCAAAGGCACAGTACAGGTGAGACCGTCTCTTCCCCGGGCTCCATCGTCCAGTCTCTCAACCTCAGGCTGCAGCTCTGGGGCCAGGCGATCAACTGGTGTAGAGCACATGAGTCAAAGTCTGGGGGAAGCAGCAGCTCGTGACTTTGCAGAGGGGCTCAGAGGCAGAGAAATCTTTCAGCGATTGCACGGGCAAGCTATTGCTTTCTTGCAGTTTCCAATAGTCTTCCCCCCCACACCTCCTAGATATGCTGCGTTCTCACTGTATTCTACCTAAAATAAGAAGAAAAGTATTTGAGGTTGTCTTTTTTTAGGCATGCATTTTTAATTGGACTATAAATTCCACTTCGTTGTGTTCTAGAATGTTGTTTTTATTTTCCAATAGAACTGTCTCTTCTTTGATGAGGGCAGAGATTTATTACCCAATTTCCAGCTTTATGTTTCCCTTTTGGTCTGTTGTTTTAGCTGCTTCCTAGTTATACAGACAACCCTTTTTCCCCCATCTTTTTATAGTTGCATTTCCTCAAGTCCTTATTTCTGCAGTACTCATTGATGCCCATTTCTTTTACCCAGTTTTCCCCAGGATTCATTTTGGATCCATCCATAGATCTACACTTCCACTTTATATCTTCTTGAGGATGTCTTTGAGCCTTCCATAATTAGACAATATATTGTCATTGAGCTGTGTGATGTTACAATGATTTTATGGCCGTGTTTATGCTCTGGCCCCCTGCACAATGCCTGCACAGAAATACTGAAAGGACGTCTTATGTGTTTATTTTTATACACCCATGGAGAACATAACACCGTGACCTTCAATCCAGCTTGTGGTTATTAATCAGCAGATAAAGCCACAGCCACGTTACTAGAGAACCTGCACTATTCAGTAGTGTTTTAACTAACTTTGTGTAATGGGAAGAAAACGGAGCCGCAGTTAATTTAAGCACAAATACCTTGTAACCTGGTAATTAAAGCAACTCCCTAGCGCTCTGCCCTAAAATGCCTCCTCATTAATCGGTGCAGGCAGCACACGGGCAGCTGTGACACAAGTAGGACAAAGCCGTGCTGTGGCGGAGGGGTGTCCTGCCTTGGTCAATCCCACCCCAGGCTGCGGAGCGGGCACCCGCCAGGTGTTTGCGGAGGCCTCCAGCATTTGCTCCCGGTGAGCTGAACCGCCCGAGTGCCGTGAGCGGAGCTCTGCCTTGGTCTGAAAGAGCTGGGGGAAAACATAACCCAAGGCAGCTTCTCCCCAGAGGACAAAGCCTGGGAGGCGCCACGCGTTGTCCATGTTGCAGCCATAACACCAACCAGGGCTGGCCCCGATTTGCTGGGGCAATTCAGGGCTGGTGGAGATACCAGCTCTCCTGACTGCAGATACATACATCCTTTCTCTGTGGTTGGGGAAGAAGGGCTCCAACCAAGATACCCAGGGTCACGTGGACTTCAGCACAGCTCCCGGTGCAAAGCTATTTCCCCACAGACTTTCTCCCTGGAGAAGGTCCTCCTAGGAGGACTGGTCCCAGCGAGCAGGGCTGAGCCGTTCAGAGGAGCCCACAGACCAACAGGAACAACCTGGGTGAGAATGGGGCATCTTTAGGCCTTCCATCACATCCAGCCCCACCGCGCCATGCCTGGCAGAGCGCCCAGGGAGCGGGGGACATGCGGGGACTGGTCTGCCAGAGCCGTTCTGCCAGGCCCCAGACACACAGGTCAGCTGTGGGTGGACCTGGAGGTGGAACCAGCATCTCCGAGACCAGACTGGAGAGATCCATAGTCACCACCAGAGCAACGCACTTGTCCTGCCAGAAGCTGCAAAGCCTGCGACTGCTGTTCCCGTCCTGACGCCTGACTGCCCAGAGACAATCGGGTGCTTTGCAGGCACAGGAACATGGAGAAGCTCTGCACGTTGCACCTGAGGACACTGCCGGAGGGATTGTACCCAACACAGCGGTGTTCAGCTTTGAAACAAGTCGGGGTTTAAGTACCAGCCTCTCTGCACTGGCTATAGGACTCAGTTCGCTGACCTTTCTGCACATGCTTGCCATATTTGTTTAAGGAAAGCCTTTTTTGCTACTAAACTGAAGGAACAACCATCATCTTTCAATATTATTTTAGTCTATTTATATAAAGGGTATCTCAGTGCAGACTTCAAAGGTCACAGGAAAACTCTGGGAGTTAATTGGCCCCATTGTTTCTAATACTGCCTCTGACATCGGGAAGATTCCTTGTTATTAAACCAGGAAAAGGCTTAGTTATTAGTATCTACTGCTACTTTAAGAAATGAAAGTTTGCAGAAAGAGGTTCAGAACATGCAGCTCTTCAGCACAGCTAAGATGCCCCTTCTGCCCCCTCCTCTCCTGCAGAAAGGCTGCATTATTGCCACTAGTGCTGGGTGAGCATCAAGAGGATGAGAGAAGTTAAGAAAGGCATTTGTGTTTATCCCTTTAGCTCCATGGGCAACCTTCATATGTTCTCCCTGTGACCTTTAACTTTCATAAAGGTCTATTTCTGCAGGAGGAACATATCTTTGTTTCAGCACTTAACAAGCAAGGATTATTTGAGGAACTCTTAAGGAAAAAACAAAGCTTTATATTCATATTGGCAAATCTGAAACATATCTTATTGTAAGATATACTTGAAAGAGATCAAAAATACATGCTTGTACGAATTCTAGAAGGGGAAGCTAAAAATAGCATTACTGACAGTAAACTCTGCATGAAGGGAAAAGCAGCGCCCAAGCACGCCCATGGCTGCACGCATCTCCGTGGCACGTTCTCAGCCGTCACCATCCCCGTCCTACCCCTCCGCAGCAGAGCTGGGCCACCAGCCGAGGGCACCCGTCCGTGTGGCCCCCAGCGGAGCAGCTGCCTGGGGACACACATGAAGCAGGAGCTGCTGCGTCCTCGGCAGCCAAAGCCGGCTGCCCCCGCGCTGCTGTGCCGGCTGCGCTAGCAGGTGATCCTCAGAACGGGAGTGCTGGCGAGCCGTGCCTCCATTAAGGGATAAAGAAAATAAGGACTGGGTTATCTCTGCCGCCCAATCCAATATGTTCACCCTTCCATTGAATTCTATTGACCAGCTTCAATTGCTGAAGAGATTAACCTGGCTGCTCCCAGGATTTGTGTTTGGATTACTCTACAGGAGGAAATAAATAGTTGTAGGCTTGCTTAGGTGGGGGAAAATAGAAAGACCAAACTTACATTTCAAACCCATTCACTTGTTTTAGCAGCACATTAATGAAGTTCAGACAAGCTCTTGTGAGCCAAGAAAGCCCAGCTGGAATAAACAGTTCAGCATGCTAATCCAGTTAGGGTTTCTATATTCATCGCAGAGGGTATTGCAATATCATTACTGCATTAAGGCACAGCTACACAAAGCAGAAGGAGCAGAGGTTGAACCATGGGGATTTTTGGTTTCATCAAGCCTGACATCTGAGATAACACATCATTTTCATCTCCATTTGAAAGCATTAATAAAAATTTGTTAGTTCAACATGAGTGCTTCAGGAAAAGGCTCCCAAATCCAAAAAACTGAATGCACCCGAATTAACTCCTGTTTATTGGGGAAGCAAGCACTATATTACTACAACATGGAAAAGGATTAGGGCAATTAAAGTCTCTGAAGTGAGCATGGTAGGGTACCATCAGGGATGCGGCATAGGGCTTGCAGAGGATCTGCAAGCCACTTTTTGTGCTGAAGCCTGGGTGCGGAGCAGGGGCGGCAGCTCGGGAGGCTCAATGCCTGCTGACCTGCGGGACAGCCGGGGGGGACGGGGACCCGCTGCACCACACTCAGGCTGGGCAAGGCTCACCCGGGTTAAGCGGAGACGGGCAAACGCTGCACCACGCTGCGAGCCCTCCCTCTGGTTTTCTGCGTCCTCAAGAGACGCAGCACTCCTGCTAAGCAGCAGACAAGAAAATCAGATTCCTACTGTGTGCATTTTCCCCAGAGTTCACCACTTCCAGAAGTTCTGATGCATTTCCTCATGTTTTCAGTTACAAAACCAGTCCCTTCCCAGCTCGTCATGCTGCCATCCAGTTACCTGTCCACGTGTACAAAGCCTCCACCGTTACCAGACCCCGTCAGAAAGCACACACACCTGCAAGGATTGTGCCGGCACCCGACAGCATTGTTTGAAAGAGAAAAGCCGCAAACCAGCCCAGTGTCAGAGTGCTGCAGTGGCGAGCAGGAGTGCTGTTTTAGCAGTTCAGTGGAGAGTTTCCCCTTGGATCGTTTACTCAGTGCCTTTAGTTGTTTTTCCTCAGGAAATACCCCTGAAGTGGGGGCATTTAATATCATGCACAGCTTCTCCTTCTGCATTTGCCTCTCCTCAAGGGTAAGAAACACCTGCGGATCATCAGGCCACCAGCAAAAGCTCTTGTCTAAAAATAAAAGTGTTTGCAAGCGAGCAGGAGGCCAGGCAGGGCCTCCCTCAGCCACCGCTCTCCCCGGGGACACCTCACCTCCACGCGCGCCTCCCACGCAGCCCCGGGGAAAGCCCCGTGCAGCACCTCCTGCGTTCACCAGCACGAAGGGATCCCCCCAGCTGCGAACGCGCTCACGCGGCACCAATTTTATTCCCAGTTCCTGTTGCTGTTCCATCTGAGGAAAGCAATTACAGCTCAGAAAACCTCCGCATCGCCGCGTTGTGCCTGTCGTCCCGGGGAAAGCTTTCGCTCCGTCTATCCCCCAGCGGCACTGCTGCAACCTGCTAATGCGGGTCCTTCGTCTCCAGCCAAACCAGAGCAAAGCCCTCTCCAGAGAGCCCTCCTCGGCCTGGCGGATGGGGACGTGGAAGCCACCTTGAGTTTTCAGTCAGTGCTGGCAGGTCCCAGGCAGTGCAAGGAGGGGAGCCATGAATTTACTAACATTGGTAAGTGGAGCAAGTTTGCACCCTGGGAACCTTTGTCCTTTCTTCAGCTGAGTGGAGCTTTCAGTGTCCTAGAGCTCCTCACACTAACTCAAAAGTAGCATAAAACCCAGGGTTCCTGCAGAGAAAACTAAGACTTTTTTTCCTCCCAGTGATTTTCCAGGTGCTTTCCTGGGTGGCAAAGCATCACAAGTCACTACAGCACAGCTTCCAGACGCTTTCTTCCATTTACTCTACAACATACCAGGAGAGCATTTAACAATCGAATTTCCTTTTCTTTGAAATGTAAAACTGAGGGTTTCTTCCACTGTAAAGTGACAGGTTGTTTTTTAAAATAGGTACCTCCCTGAACAGCCCTGCTGGTGCTCATCCCCCTGCAAAGGGCTGAGAAGCTGCAGGGAGAGGAGCGAGCGCGAGGTGTTGGGAGAGGGGAGGCTCCGCAGAGTAGCGGGGAGGGAGCTCAGCAGGATGAGCTGCGGGTCTGCCCGTGCCGCCCGTCTGGTGGGATCTGTCTGCTGCCCCCGTAATTCCCAGCGAGCCTTCAGCCAGGGGTGACAGGAGAGGGAGCGCGAGCGGAACAGGCTGCGCGTCAGAGCAGGAGTCGGGGAGACGCTGCGTGGCCGGCACCCGCAGGAGCTGCCCCCACCCGCAGGCACAGACCATCACTGGGAAGGTGACGCTTGTCATGGGTGGCTCAAAAGCACAGGGGGGAGGAAGAGGGAAGACCTGAGCTGGATGTGTGCAGGAGGACAGGGTGCTGAGGAAGAAACAGCAATTCTCAGAGCTCACAACCATCCCCCTACTTCAGGACTGAGCCATCAGTGTGGCCAGCGCAGCTCTTGGGTTAATCCTCTCTCACAGTCGGTTTGAAGAGAGGCAACTGGGAAAGCTGGTTTATTTAATAGTTGTGAAACACATGGTGCAACTGAAATGATTTCTCCAGAAGCCCAGGAGACCACCTGGTCTACAGGGAAGAAGCGGGACTCTGCTGCCCTGTGGATTTCTTGTTCCATCGCCGTCCCTATGCAGCTCTGCCGAAGTGAGTGTCTAAATGAGAGCATTGCTCCCGGTCGTGTCACAAGTGCTGCAGCACACCCACTGCTATTTGGGGCTGTCTGTCAACTGAAAAGAGTTTTTCCTGGCTGTAACAGTTCCCAGGAGCCTGATTTATCCTGCAAGGTCTCTGGCAGGATGTTCCTGAGGACACAGGACAGGAGAAAGCAGAAGTGCAGGGACAGCAGCGGGAGTTCAGCTGCAACAGCAGGAAAGTTTCCACCCCAGGAGGCTGTGCCTTCGGTCTGTGCCCTCAGTCTGTTGGGTTTGCAGCATGGAAGCTCTTTCTGAAGTCTAGCCTAACATTTCCATCTGATCTTCGTTATCTGTATTCACCCTCCCAGGACCCGTGCAAATAAGAGCTGATGCCTTCTCAGCACTTACAGAGAGCTGTCACATCTCACCACAGTCCCCATGTAGCTGAGCTGGGCCCTGTCCCCTCGGGGAGCCGGGAGGGCCCATGGCATAAGACTCAAAGCAGCTGCCACATGCTGTTAAATCGAGCGGGTTTGCTCCTGGCGAGTAGAGCACACATCTCGCACCACATTGTGGGTGCCAAAACAGCTCCTGTCTGGCAGGAGGGGACAGGCAGGTGCCTTATGGCCCAGAGCTCCAGCCAGCAGGTCCCCAAAACCTGCCGGCCGGGGGGGAGGGAGAGCATTCCCGTTGCAGGTAGGGTACCCAGGACTTGGTGCCAAACTCACTGCTCATCTTGAGCAAAGAATCACCTTCCCAGGCCTTAATCCTACCACCTGCAACTTTTAGAAGTCACATCTTTCCTCCCGTTGCCTTCTAGCTGGTGTCTGGTTTTTCACTTTACACTATTAAGCTGCAGAGCTCTCTCTATACTACAAAGCCAAGGGAAACACTAAGCAGTAGGGTTATTCCAACTCATTGTCTGGCGGGATGTGACTTAGGTCAGGCCTTCAAGTGTTTCCATCAACAGTATTTAAGAATAAGATATTTCACACTGCATTTGTTGTAAGTAGTTGACTGGGACGGGCCCGAGCAAAGCCTGGAGATGTACACTGCTCCGGAGAAGGCGATGTCGTCTCCACGGCCGGGAGCATCCCCGGAGCCACCCCTCTCCTGCTCCGGAGAGGAGGGCTCTGCTGGGGCAGGGACGGGACCACCTCTGCGCTCACGCGGGAATGGGGGAAAGAAAGGGAAGAGCACACCAGCAGGAGGGAGCCTTGTATCTCACTTTGTGTTTTAGTTTCAGATCTTTTCTGCATTGTTTCTACTTCCCAACAGCAAGGTCCACAGCATGACCAGAAATAACGCTATTGATTTCCAATGCTAACTCACGTATTTTCTTTATTACAGCCCCAATATGTTACTAGTTGGTTTTAATTAAGGGAATCCCATGAAGCACACGATTGTACACGCTCACAGTGGAGCAGCCGAGTTGTGGTACCAGCTTTAGTAGAGCACAGCACAGGGCTGGACACACACAACGCCAACCCCCCGCGTGCCCCAGACCAGCCCCCTTGCTGGGCATCAGCTTAGCTTGTGAAGCGGCCCCGGTGCCTGCACGGCTCTGCGGTGGCGGCTCGCTCCGGAGTCACCGCCAGCCCTGCTGCGGCACAGGTCCCCTCGCGCTCAGCACAACCGTACCGAGCAGCCACACACACAAAACCGTACCACGCGGCGCAGGGCAGAGGGCACACTGGTGAGCGATGTACAATTTCTGGAGCTGGGTGGGCACCCCAGAGGTTCCCCCAACCACCCTCGGGATGTTACTGGGACTGAGGCATTCACAGGAGCTTCATTCAGGGTTTTGCACAGGGCGCGTGGCAGTGACCCAACACTTCGGTTCATCAGATTCGCATGCTGCTACCCCAGCAAAGTCCCACTTACTGCGGGGCCAGAAGATGCCAGAAACATCTTTCCCAAGTAGCCTTTAAATATATTACACACATCAAGAAGAAAGCAGTGCATAAACCAGCTGCTCGGCACTATAGTAGGGTATATGTCTGCAGCATCCTCTCCAAATTTGCATTCAGATGGACTGTTCTACTTATTAACCTTTTTTTTTCCTCACTTAATTCTTTGAAACTGAAGCTATTACTTGAGTTCTGCACCAGTCACCTGCAAATTAGGGGATAATTCTGCGATGCTGTCCCCAGTTCGGCTCTATGGCCCAGACACGGCCGTAGTAGCCACCGTGGGGCCGCTCAGCCCACACGCGAGAGGAAGAGGGGGCAGATTGTTTTGCCCAACTTCGTGTTGTTTCCCCTCAGACAATCTGCTTGCTGTAGACCCACTGTGCAGAGGAGGAACGCCAGCTCATGTTCACTGGTTTATAAATAGGGTGGGAAATAGGGAACCTTCACTCAGCTTTCCTGTCAGAAATCTCTTCCTTGAATGCGCTTTATAATTACAGTCAAATTCAGCTTAGCTGCATTTTAAGCTCCTTTTGCATCTCCCACTCATGAGTATCCCTTCCTCCTGAGTTTGCCTAACTTACATCAAATCATTTTTTTGCCCATTGAATTCACAGTACTCTTAGTTTATAGCTCCCGGTTTACTTTATACCATACAACCATTACCCAGGAGATACCAATTCACCTATAATGAAAGAAGTAACAGGTGGGGGAATAAAACAATTCCAGATAAAAAAAAGTCAGGAAGTAAGGGGTTTATTTAACATCCCATGGGAAACCAGTCGGTTTACCCTTCCCAGCCTCATCTGCAACTTCTGACCCTGCGCTATCCCACCAGACTGAGAGCTACGGCAGCAGCACAGAGGTAGGAGATGTCGGTCTGAGGGGTCCCCGCTGCGCTGCCCGTGGTGGGGCTCTGCTCCCACACACTGGTTCAAGGGAAGGAAGCTCCCAGGGTTGAGCTGCCCTCCCAGTCCCTACCGAGCACCTGGCCAAAACCCAATTCCTAAAGACCTCTTCAGCTATGCTGTGCTCCAGAGCTGGCAGAAGGTGCAAATTCCTCTATCACCTACACGAAAGGCTCCAGACAACAAAAAAAGAATTATTTTTTTTTTTAGCTAAAGGAAATTCAACAAACATACCTGAGATCTACAGGTTTGCTTCATGCTCCCATCACTCCTCAGCTCTGAAAGCAGCCCCGGGGGGGGGGGGGGGGGGGGGGTGCAATTAGAGGGAGGCAATAACCCAGCTGCAGCGCATGGCCCACAGGCAGGTGCTGCTTTTCACTGTCTACTTAGGAGTTTATAAAAGAAGTTTTGCTTCAATCAGTAGATATTATCCCATTAACCCTTGCAGAGACCTGCCCCCACCCTCCATGCTCCCTGGAGTAATTTGCTCCTTTGTGCTAACGAGGCATGTGTTATTGCTCATGTTTATGATTGGGTGATGTATCTCATTAATTAGCACTGCATGAATCAATAGGAGCCACTGAACACATAATCCTTGGTAATTCATAATGCTGTGGTTGAGGAAACAGTGTCCTTAGCATTAAATAAACAGTGATCACTGTGATAAATGTTGGAATTATCACAAAACTTCAAAGCTTTGGGGTTTGGTGTGAACAATTAAGTGCTCAGGTCGCTGCTGAGCAGACAAGCGGTACGGTCACACCCATTGTCACTTACCACAAAGGTGTGAAGCACAATACAATGACTAACATGCATTTTTAATTGGATTTGAATCTATTAATAAAGTTTTCCTATTCCACCTCCTCTATAATTGGAATGGTCTTCAAATTTCCCCTTTTCTGAGCTCCCAAACTAATAATTTACCCACTTTAATTTGTGATTCACTTAGTTTGTTTAGTCATAATAATGAATATTCAGCTTCATTAGCGCATATTTGGTTCAATTCATACTGCAAGGCGTTCAGCTGTCAGTGTGACAGTTGGACCGCTCACTCTGCGGAGCAGCGGCTCCGGCTCTCTGTCGGGACACGCTGGCCATGGCACTTGTGCTTGTCACCTCTCCCGGGGCGGGAGGCGGGAGAAGGGGCTGGCGGGGTGCCCCGTGGTGGGGTGGCCCTTCCCGGAGCTCGGCACGCAGCGGGACGGAGCCTGGCTTCTCCGCTGGGTCCGCTCCCCTCTCACTGCGCGATCTGAACCCCTTTTCCCCCAGAGGCAGAGGTCAGCGTGGACGGGCTCAGGCCCCTCTCCGGTGTGAGCGCCGGCGCCGCGCACGCCACGTGCCGAGCCCTGGCCTTGGGCAGAGGGGCCAGCAGCAACGTAAAGCCACCCTGGGCAGCCGGGAAGCGTGGCGAGGCGCAGGCAGGGTGCCCAGCACCCCGCCGGGGACCCTGCGCCACAGCCGCGCTCGGCGAGCCCGGGGCGAGCGGCGCGCTCAGCCAAAGGCGCCCATCGCGGCTCCACGCAAGCTGCTCTTGCATGGGCATTGTTTTCCTTTATGAGATGGAAAAGATTTTTAATAGCTGATTCTGATCATTTAGGGGAATTTAAAATTCCTTTGCAGTCGGGCAGTTCCAGTGCTCCCCTCCGCGTCCCTGCTCTGAGCGTTGCTGTTTGTAAATTGAGAGTACAGATGACAGGAAAATAACGAAAGCATTTTTCAGAGCAGACCCTTTTGTCATTCTCTTCTTTTCTTTCATTCTTTGGAATAAAGTGCTGCTTTTAAGTCAGCAAATCTTTCAGCTGTAATTACCCTGGACATTCAGAGCTGACAATTAAGAAATGGGAAAAAAAAAAAAAAAAAAAAAGGAAGGAAAAATAACCATTCATAAAAAATCTTGAACAGCGCACATTTACAAAATGCCTACCCTAGGCAGATCTTTCCCACCGTGAAAGGTGTTAGTCAAGGTAGATTGCGAAGGAGTATCTAAAAAATCCTGAGCTTTTTGGTTTTTTCCTCACAAAATCCTGGATCACCAGAGGCTGCGGCTGCCCTCTCCCCGGGCTGCTCCGGGACGGGGGGTCCCCACGCTGCGCTGCGCTGCCGGGAACTCTCTACGATCCCCCCTCCCCGCTCGGTCAGCACGGAGCGACCGCCTACACATCAGTAAATGGGGGGAAAAAAACCCATCTTGCCAAAAACGGGCTCTGAAGTTATTTTCCAGAGCCCGGCCCGGGGAGCAGGTCCCATCCCCAAACCCCGGAGCAGCCCCCCGCTCCCCACCGCCCCCGCCGTGCACAAGCCCCACATCCTGGCAAAGTCTGGTTTTTCTCCCTGTTTAACTGCATTAAAATAGGAAGATAAAAAGGCTAAAATAGGTGTCTAAATCTCCCAATTACATCTCTGGCTGCCCCCCAGCACCAGCAGCACAGGGCAGCGTAATCACTGGGAGCACTGCGCGCCCTTCTGCAGCACGCACCTCTCGGAGACCTGCCGAAATCTATTACAGACCTTTGATCTTTTCCTACATAGAGGTTTTTCTGTAGAAAGTAGATGGGATTAAGCAGAAACAATTTTTCCAGAGAACTCTGGTGGTTTATTTTTTTCCCCTTTCTCTACTTTCTTTTAAAAAGAGGGGGGGGAAAGACCAGAAGCTGCTCACACAAAGACCCTGACAAGGGTTTGGGACTGTTGGCTCCTGAATGGAATCCATTTCATTAATCAAATTCAGCATCTATCAGGAGCAAATTCTCAGCATGTGGCATAAAAATCTTGTAAAATTGAACTGTTAAATATTTAGGGCAGATGACAAACAATATGTCATAATATTTGCAGAATTGCATTTGCTATTCAATGCATCATCTCACTTAAAGCCCTGATTTTTGGAAGCGTCAACACAAGAATGAGAAACAATCAGTTGACTGCCGGTATTTGGTTACATTGTAAATGAAGTGTAGGATTTAATTTAGATTTCTTAAGTCTAATATTATATGCTACATGCCAGGTGGGTATTAACATTTATTAGCTAGGGCTTAGCAGTGAATATTTAAGAATAATTTAATTAACATGCAATAATTGTAATTCTAATTGGGTTGGATTTGTACGTGAGGCTTCATTTCATTGCAGGACGCCTATTTCATATTTATACCAGGTACGCTTCTATTTCCAGGTAAAACAGGAGCTAGTAACTGGTAGGGAAGGATATCAAGTGTCGAGGAGTTTTATTCCTGATTTTGGTGACAATAACTGGTAGGGAAGGAAAACGGGCAGAGAGTAAAAAGCCGGGGCCGGCCAAGCTGAGCGGCTTTTCGGGAAGAGCGAAGGGCCGCTCAGCGTTACTGCTCCTCCTCTGCACGGTCCATCCCTACGCACAATTTTCGTGGTTACGACCGAATTCTTACATCCCCCCTTCCGGGGAGGTTGCGGGGTCGGCGCAGCCTGCTGGCCCGTCTCCAGCCGGGGAGGCTGCGGGGGGCGCGAAGGCGGTGGCGGCTGCGGAGCCCGTCCTGCGTTCAGCGCTCTCCGGCGCCTGCCCGGAGCCGCCGTCGTGCGGAGCCCGGAGATTTGCACATTCCCGTTTAACCGAGAAGGCACGTTTTGTCCCCAAAAAAGTGGTTTCGGTTTTCAACTCCCTGTATTCAGCTTACAGCAAATTTTCACAGATTAACCAGTGGGACCCAATTTGCAGTGGGATAAGTGAGAAACGCCTTTGCCTGCTGGGGCGGGGGCTCTGCTCCAGCGCCCCTCATTGCTCTGCGCAGCGCGGCGGAGGCGGCCGATACCGGAGAGTGTGCGCAGGGAGACACGGTGCCAGCGCTGAGCTCCGCCGCACGTAATAGAGACAGATTTGAAGTGTTTTATCATCCTGTGGGGTTTGTTACGAGCCCAGTCAATCACAGGCATGAGCCGCGATTTATTTCGGTTGCGGCCCTGCTCCTCCGCTTCGTGTGTCGCGGGAGCTGTGCGCCAGATGGACATCACATCCAACACCAGATTACACCGCGGGCCAATAAAACACAATAGAA
Source organism: Pluvialis apricaria (assembly GCA_017639485.1). Taxonomy (NCBI): domain Eukaryota; kingdom Metazoa; phylum Chordata; class Aves; order Charadriiformes; family Charadriidae; genus Pluvialis; species Pluvialis apricaria. Next base: position 7,925,544 of record CM030027.1, on the reverse strand, counting down.
AAATATACTTACAGCTGTGTTGCCTAAACCCTATATTATAGGTCCTTAATAATTTTAAGCTTTCAGACCTTTTTTTTCTCCCATATATTACAGTTTAAAACTTGCTTATAGCCCAAAGCACGACCATAAAAATAACATCTGAGCACGGCTGATTTATTCAGTCACCGGTGATTTCCAGGACAAGTTTGCTGAGTTTGCACAGTCCCCGCAAGGTTTTGGGGAGGGGGTTTCTCAAGGCAGGCGAGAGCCCGGGGGGGTCCCCTCCCTGGGGGTGGGATGGGGCTGGACCCCGCGTCGGGCACGGTCCCGTCCAGCCGCTCCCCCCCAGCGGGGCAGGGGTAAATACTGCAGTTGAACCCTGTCCCTGTGGCAATCCACAAGCAACCCCCTGAACTGCTGACTAACCCAGGCGAGCCCAAGTATTTGGTGAGGCGCCTGACAGTAAGAGCGACTGCAATGCGAGTAGCCCGAGGCCTGTAGGATCTGCCCTTGGCAGGGGAAGAACTCTGCTCCAGGTGAAACCACGGAGCCCGTGGCAGCCTTTCCCAGCCCCGCTGAGGGAAACTGGTGTGATGGGGCGGCACTGGGCTCCTTCTGGCACTCTGCCCCTCAGGGGTTTCTTGGGCTGCACCGCACCGGTCACTTGTGGAGATCCACATTGTGCTGTGAGCTGTGTGTTGCGTAAATCAAAAGTCTCCTGGCACTTTCACTGCCCTTATCTTGACGGGGATCTATTCCTAGGAGATTATGATGCAGCTTTTTTTTTTTTTTTTTTTTAATTAATTGAGCCTGCTTAAAAAATAAAAATGCCCATTTCATTTTAATCATGTATTATGCAAATTAAAAATGTAAATATCATTAAGAAATCTGTTGCTAACTTAATTTATTTCTGCTGTAGCACTGCTGAAGGCCTTTGATCTCAGATTAGCGCTTTGATCCGCTGCCTTGGTCGGGGTTACGCACTGCTGCTGTGGTAAATGCTCTTCCTCAGATGTAAAACATGCAACACCAGAACAGCTTGTTCAAAGGAACGGCAGTGGAAACATTGCCAATTAGGCCACGTGAGTAGGAGTTGCAAACGAGAAGTTTGTTTCTAGAAGCTGCAAGGCGTGCCCGGCCGTGCCCCAGCGCCGCAGGGATGCGCCGTGCCCGCGCCAGACACGCGGTCCGGGACGCAAACGCCCGTGGGAAACAAAGCGCGGCCCACGGCCCCACCGGGAAATTCCTGTTAGAGGCGGCATCCCTGTCCAGACCATCCCTGTCTACTGCTCATTAAAAAAACAAGCCGCCATATTCCATTAATTTCTCATTTAGCCCAAGTAAAGTGCTGATACGTACATTTTAGCTATAGTGTTTTTAATCAGTTAATTTAACCAGAAACATTAATAATGTATTTCTTTGCCACTTGACTGCTCATCCGTTAAACGGCTTATACATAGGAGAAGAATGTCACCCCCTGTGACATGAAGTACCTAATACAGTGCAAATGAAATAGGATTTTGCATATTCAATATCAAAACGAGAAAAGAGGGAAACGCCGTCTCCCGGGAGTGGATCAGCCTGCTGTGACGGGCTTTCTGTCCTGGCGGGCGGGAAAATCCCTCCTGATGGCACACACACATTCTGCGTATCTGATTTTCTGCTTGAATTCATTTTCCTGGCATTGCTCAGCAAGTACCTGGCCGTTCGTCATGCTGCCCAACGTGGTGGAGCCCGAGGTGCCGGGAGTGCTGCTCGCTGTGCCAGCTCCCCCCGCCAGCCGCAGCGGTCCCCAGGACCCTCCCGGGGGGGAGCAGCGCTGGGGGATGTGCTGCGGGCAGGCAGCCGAGCGCGGGACCGTCCCCCTCCGACATTCGGCCCCGTGATGAAGTCTCCCGGCGGTGGCTGTGTGGCAGTGCCCGTGGAGGCTGCCGGTGCCATGGGGCTGCCGTTAGGGTTAGATTTCTGAATATTCACATTCGCTTTTGGCCACGCCGTGGGGACGGGGAGCTCCCGGCCACCGCAGGGACAGGCGGTTCCCCTCTATCTCTCCCTCCCCTGAGCTCACGGTGGGTTCAGCGCATAGTGAGAGCTGTCTTCCCCGCCCCATGTCTCGCCTCGTCTGAAGGCCGTTAGGGAGCAAATCCGGCCACACAAGCCAGTCCTGGAGCCCCCGCCAGACTATTCCAGCGGCAGACGGAGCACGGAGGGGCCGCACTGAGCCCCAGCATGGCTCCATCTCTCTGCAGGGCACCGGGGACGCAGGGGAAGCTTCCAGCTGGGCCGGTACATCATGGGCTTCGTCAGCCCGTGGGGGCAGAGGGAACGCTGGTGCCCTCGGAAAACACAGCTGGAAATACCCGGGGCCCGAGAGCCAGGGAAACTGCCGGGAGAGAAACGCGCGTCTGCTCGGGGACAGGCCTGATTCCTTTTCCACTCCTTATGAGAGATGCGTAATGAATCCTGGCAGCGTGTGAGTGTAAGCGATCCGGACACACCGCCTCTGAGGTTAATCCTCTTCCCGCGTTCGGAGTCAGATCCTCCTCCTGGGTTTTTATTAATTAGTGCCCGGAGAGCGCGCAGCCCCTGTGGGCAGCGGAGAGCCTGGGCCAGTGAGCAGCAGCCGATTCCTGCGCGGGGTCCCTCGCGCGTGATGCATGTTTATGAAGCCTGAAATTGCTTTGGATACATGGCTGTGCTGCATCGCATTCAGCAGTGCCACGCTGAAGGGACAGGGCTGATGCACGATCAGCAGCAGTTTACGGGGACTGGAACTCAGATCCTGCCGCGCTGTTGTTCTGTCACAATCAGAAACCCATTGACGGACCTAAGAAATTATTTCCAGTTCCTGCCCAGAAGGTTTGTTTCAATAAGTTCAGAAATTCTGTTTACTGCCTTTGCGTTGAGCCCGCCCACGGTCCCGCCGCAGGGAGCACGTCCCGCGCGGCTGCAGTCGGGTGCGCAGAGTCCGCCGGGAGCGCGTGGAGGAGCGGGGCAGAGGCTGCTGCACGGCTCCGCGGTGCAAGGACTGCCCGGGCAGCAAAAAGGGCTCTCGACGGGACGGGTGCAGAAGGGTGGGAGCCCCCAGCGAGCATCAACATCACACACGGGCTCCGCTCAGCGCCCGGCTGAGCGAGGGACCAGCTCCAGCTTCAGCTGCGTTTACTCGTGGAGCATTTTATAGTAGCAGTTCCTTGGGGGACAGCGCAAGGAGAAATTTCTTGGGAATGTATTTGTCGTTGCTTTTCCTTTTTTCTTTTTTTTTTTTTGGTGATATTTATTGCCTTCTGGATTTTGCTGCTTTCACTGCACTATTATGGCATCTGAGACTGTAACAGTCCCACGCCGACGGGCAGTCGCTGGGAGTTTTAGCTCCATTCCCAGCGCACAGCCTCATGCTCCTGAGAACTTTGTTTTACTTCCCACCAGTGGTATCTCATTTCTCTTTATCGGCACAAACACCGGCCCTGGAGGGACCTGGACCACTGGTCGGAGAAGCAGAAGCATCCCTTCTCACAGCCTTCCCGGGGGAGGAACGTCTTGTGAGGAAGCGCTCTGCTCCTGTGCTCCTGCTCGGGGACGTGCCGAGCGGCACCCTGGAGGAACAGGCACGAAATGAAGCGTACCGGTCCTGATCGGCCCGTTTGCTGGTGCTGCCCCCGAAACAGCCCGTCAGAGGAGGACAAATTGCCTTGCTGCAGCCAGCCCTGCCCGTCAACAAAACAGACATTTTGTGACCTCAGAGAAGAAACACACAAAATTTGGGGCAGGAGAGGTCTGTGAGACGGAGGCAAGAGCTCTCGCGTCCCTGGAGGAGCTCAGCTGGCTCCGTCCTCGGTACGAGCTGTTTCAAAATGAGTATTTCTTGCCGGATGTCACATGGAAAGAGACTGTCAGAAAGCTGTCTAAATGTGTTAACAACACTGTCAGCGGGGGAGAGAAAAGTGTTATCAGAAATAGTTGTTCTTCAAAGCTAAGCAACTCAGTGATTTTATAAGGAGTAAGAGATAAGAGATCACACCACACACCGAGGGCTGTTGGAATATTCTTTCCCGAGAATGAAGCTGTTTGTTTTGTTAAAAAGGGGAAGAGGGGAGAAAGCGAAAACCTAAAATACTTTGACTTTCTTGACTTAGCTTTCGACAAAGCTAAAAATAACTCCGATTGCATTCAGCCTGCGCCGCCGCAGCTCAGGATGAGCTGCAGCACTGGGGAAGGACTCCCACCCCGTTGCCCCGGCTTCATCCCGGCTCCCTGCTGGGGCCCTTGCCAAGGACTTCCAGCGTCACCACCCGGGGACGGGAGGAGCGCAACGCGTCGTTGCGTGATGCAGACAGACCTGGGCTGGTTCTGATCGACATCAGTGGGATTTGGGGTGTTTCGTGGGACCCAGATTTTACCCCGAGCAGAGAGGCTACTGGTCTGCTGCTCGGTTAGAGTGAGATGCTCTGTGTTTCGCAGCTGAACCTCCCTCGGCGTGCAGCGCGTGCCCCTTCCCGGGACCGGCCCTCCCACTGCTCCTCTGGTCTAGGTCTAAAATAAGAGGTTCAGGCGTCTGCTTTGGGTTCTCATTTTGAATTTTTAAACCTCCCCACCTCAGCAGCAATGTCAGTGGTCATCAAGTAGATTAATATAATAAGATGGGAAGTTGATTCTAATTAGCGTGTTTTCTCATCTGCCAATTGACATTCTCTGGAGAGCAATTAGCCTGCTTTAAAGGTAAAAGACAACTGAGTAATTATTTAACCTGCCCGGTGATTGATATTTAAAATCCAAGAAGTCAGATGTAATAATGGATGACTCCATCAAAAAATATGTAAAAGTAAGCGATACCAGTTGGTATCGTTTGATCCTGTCCCGCCTGAGAAGATGTCGGCAGGTCGTGCTGCGGCATCTCGACGAGGCTCACCCCAGGCCTGGGCCCTATTGCAGTAAAGGCCGGACAAACACCGCATAAAAAGAAGGTTTTCAGGGACAAACACATATGCAAACAAACACAACCTGAAGTAGTTAAACCTCAGTGGGTGCTGAACAAAGCATGGCGTTGCAGTGGGGAGTATTGACTGGTCAAGGAACATGCACGGTCCCTGCCTGGATACATTGGGTGGTGAATTCTCTCATGAACATCAGGAGGACGTTGCAAATAGTGATGGACCTCAGCATGACTGTCTTTTATCTGTCTGCAAAGCTATGGGAGGTGAAGAAAGAAGGAAGGGGAAGCTGGGACCTGAACAGACAGAGGCAATACTGGGAACAGGTCCTTAGCACCAGGGCAAGTGAGCAGCATCAATTAATCCCCAAGAGATCTGAAATATCGTAAAACACAGGGTGGAGGCAGAAGTGGTTTAGAGACAGACAGCAACACTAAAGGACCTTCAGTTTTACTATCTCGGATGAAACTTGTTTATAGGGAGTATATAAAAGTGGAAACTGGTTTTTGTTGACTTTTATAGCCTATTGACTTTCTATATTTTTATGAGTGCAGTCGCAGTGAGGTTGCTGTGGTAAGACCCCCACGCGGTCACGCTCTCTGGGGAGCACAGGGAGGGCTGACCAGGTTTGTTGGTCCGACCCCTTTGCAGCAGATTGCCCGGTTCTGCACCTTTCCCGGTGAGCGCTGGGGGGGATGCATGGGGTCCCCCCCAGCCCGGGGAGCAGCCGGCTGATGTCACAGCCCTCATTCTCTCGATGGCACAAGCTGATACTCTCCATTTTGCTCAAATGAAAAAGCTGCAACAATTATTTTCATAATTAGCTGGCTTTTCAAATTAATGCCAGTTATGCTATGTAATCATGATGAAGATTATGCATTAATCAGCTGTTTCAAGCCGGTTATTAGGCTCTTTAAATAATGATCGGAATGAACATCTCTGAAGGAGAGGCGCACAAGCCAAGAGGGACGGCACCGCGCGGTCTCCGGGAGCCGCGGAGGGACAGGGCTGTGCTCAGCACACCCGGCTGCAGCGCGGATCGGCCGTCAGACGCTCCCCGTCCCCCGGGTTTCTGAGGAAAGAGCGAGCTGTGGCGTGTGGTGGCTGCTCTTCAACACCTCAGCAGCCGCAGTAGATTTCACATTGTCCCAATGCATTCAGCACCCAGCAGTATAACCAGACATACATTACTTCTGCCTGTCTGCTTTCCCATCGCCTGGCACTAAATTCAGGGTATTGGGTGGCTGCACAGAAAATTCTTTTCTGTCAAAAAGCCTATTATATCCAGTTGGATGTCTGGAACGTGAATTTATTTGGGATCAAACACCAATAATCCACATACCCAGTCCTTCTATATTCTATCGTAATAAGACATGCTCCAAAGCAACCTTGAAAGCTCTGGGCTAGGAGAAAGCCTAATGTCAGCTAGTTGATAATCAATGTAACATGAATCCAGTTATCACTTCAGAATGATGCTAGAAAACAAAAAATCCTTTGCTAAAATGTTATGGACAGTAAAGCTTTGAACAGAAAGATGGGGACGAATCTCACGCTCACTTTAGTTTTGTTTATTGTTTCTGCTGTAGTATTGTGTATGAACATTCTTTGCCTTAAGAAACTTAGATTGAGCTACCAGCATGTGCAGACTTTGAGATGGATGAATAATTTTCCTTGCACTGGTCAATAACCAAATGTTTTGGCATGATCCAGTGAGAATGAAGCACTTGGACGATTTTGCTAGGCTCCTGCCTATACTGCTAGGCATTCTAGATTGAAAACCCGGTCATAAGTGGCTTGCTTGAAGACTGCATGGGACTGAAATGGGTCTCCAGAATGAGCATTCAGCCTCTTTTTCTTTATTCTTCCCCCTGTTACCCAAGTTAGTACTGAGATCAGTAATATTTTTTTTCTGCCAGAGAGGTGCAGCAAACAGCTTAAACATTTTTGGATGTTTATGAATGTAAATTAATTACCGCACTCACTTTACAACTGGGGACACAGATGCCCAAAGTCTGCAGGAGGAGGCAAGTGACTCGCCATGATCATGGGGAGCAGCAGTCAGAGGCCTTCTGCAACTTCCTTCGCAGCCTTGCTGAGAAAATGGCCAGGCATCACCGCTGTGGTTCGCTCGGCCCACGGGTTTGGTCGGGTCCCCGGGAGGACGCACAGGGCACGGCTGTCAACAGCAACGTCAGCTTGGCTCCTGCCAAAGCAGCACTCTCGGCTTACACCAAATTGCCACAAAAACCATAGATAATGTGTTTTGGCTCCTGGAGGATTCATGCAGTTGCTTGAAAGCTAGGAGGGCTGAGAAGACATCTGTTGTCTATAACAAAACATTTTAGGTCTACCTTAAATTGAAGAGGAAGATTTTCCTTCTGCTAATGAACCCAGAGACCATCTGTTACCAATTGCACTTGCTTATCTCGCTCATCCATTAATTATTTTGGTTTACTTTTTAATAAGACAGAGCAAGGTTTGTGTGTCTTTCCGTGGTTCTGTACGGGGCGCAGAACGGTGCCGACATCTCAGAGACAAGGACGCGCAATTACATAATTTATGCCTGCACCGAGTCACTTCAATTAGAGTGGCTGTCGGTGGGGAGCTGAGGACAAGACTCACGGAGCCAAGAAACCCAGCGATGCTGTGACATGAGCTTGCTGCCCTTGGGGAGGTGTAATGGCATTAACAACTTTTGAACACAGGAAAGCACGCATTCAAGATGTGCATTATTGAGCAGATAAGCTGTAGGGTAGGCAAATTCAGAAGTCTCTGTTGGTCTGAATTAAGAACTTGGATAACTAAACATGAGGAACAATAAAAGATGAGAAGGGCACTAAAAATGGCAGTAAAAATAGCAAGCAGCAGCGCCGCACCACCTGCCTCCCGCGTGAGGACTTGGAGATGGGTGGACGAGGCGGTGGGGTCCGGCATCGCACGGAGGGCAGTGCTGGGTTCATTCCACAGGAACTCCTCAGAGCCCAAACCTGGAGCATCTCTGCAGCTGAGCAATAAGCCTGTCCACACTCCCCAAAGCCTGGTCCTAAAGTTCTATGGGAAGCCACTCATCTGTGTCATAAATATATTCCAAGACTTTAAATTTGCCCCCTATTGCCCTGCAAAGCTGGCACTCTGAACCCTTTCATGCACAAAACCCCAGATGTTTTCATGTCTCTCTCAGCGCAGGACATGTCCTGGGAACATGCCTTGTTCAGCCTGCAAATGCCACAGCTCTCTCCAAGAGGTTTCTCATCCTTGCTAGGTAAGGTTAATAATCAAACTTTATGTGGCTTAATGCTGCTTTTGTCTTGTCTTGCAGGAGGAATCTTTGAGTATGCAGATGGCCCCAATACCCAGGTTATGAGTGCTGAGGAGCAAGCCTTCAGATTTTCTGCCAATATTATTAATAGAAACAGAACTTTGTTGCCTAACACAACACTAACCTACGACATTCAGAGGATACACTTCCACGACAGCTTTGAAGCAACTAAGAAAGGTAAGAGCACAGCACACTGAGCAGTTTTGCGGGCATTTAGTCTTTAAAAAAAGGCACGGTCTGGCTTGAGACCCAGCAGCTCATTTTGTCCTGCTCCAGTCAGTGACCAAGATTAGAAGTCCTCCAGGAGATGACCTTCCGGAGGCATTTTAATATAAGGGGAACAACTATTCTTTTTTTCCTCTGCAAACCTCACAAAACTCCTTTCAGTGTTTGCTTCTAATCCTGAGCGAAGGTCTGTAGGCCATGCCTTTGTTTACCTTAGTGTATGCCCGGCAGTTTCACCATCTCTAGTGTAGAGATTCCATTCTCTTCCTAACAGTCAGTCGTTTTTTATTATCGGGTGACAGCAGCCCACTTGAATTACTGAAGGGGAGGGAAGAAATGGGAGTACACAGCAAAGGCTGTGGGGCTGATGACCCGAGGGCTTATTGAGTTTGCTTCTGGTTTGGGAGAGAGGAAACCTCTGCTGCCTGAGCTCGCAGCCCTACGAGGGCATCGCCGGAGAGGGGGGCTGGCTGCTCACCGGGGGTTCACCGCCCCCGGCGGTCCTGTTTTAAGATTGTTCTGTTGTGGAGGTTCCTCAGAGCTCTGCCCGGCGCTGCTCCGTGCCGCGCTGCTGGGAGCACGCAGGGTGGCTGCACCAAGCGCAGGGACAGGAGCAGGACCCGCACCGGGGACACGCGTGTGGCTCGGGGGACCCGTGTGCCTCCGCTGCTGCCTGCGGCCGTGCCCCTCTGCCTGGCAGCAGGGGCTTTCCTAAAACCTTTTCATGAAATGTAGCTGGCACAAAGCTCCTGCTGATAGTGGGAAGCGTTAGCGTCAGTTTGGAAGGACCTGCAGAGGCAGTGCAGAAATAATCTGTTCCTGTTCTCCTGAAAAACTTTTACTTCCCCTCCCCCCCCCAAAAAAAGCAGCCCCAAATGCAGTTGTTCTGTTTTAATTTCTGAGTGAAAGCTTGAACAAAGCTATGAAAAGTATTATTTTGCAGAAAGAAAAAAACCCAATCTACTAAAATTAATGGAAAAACACATTTGTCAGGGCAGTTCTGATCATCTCTGGGTATTTCTTTCACAACTCTGGAGGTTCAGCCACTTCTAACACACCGCAGCCGTTGCTCCCTCCTCTGGAAACGTCCCTGCGCCTCTAACCACGGGTCCAGACCCCCGCCTGCCGCAATTCCTCCCCCGCCTCTCTTCACCGTTGTAATTCCCTAATATCTATGCTGCTGTTAATGCCCAGAAGCTTGTGTGTGCATCCACTGCTCCATGGTCCAGGTCGGGAAGAGGTTTGTGCCCCCATGGCTGCCCCAACGCCCCCCCTCCTGCAGCAGTGCCCCATACCACGCTGACAGCATCTTTACCTTCCCTTCCCCTTCCCTTACCCTTCCCTTCTCTTTCCCCTTCCCTTCCTCTTCCCCTTCCCTTCCACTTCCCCTTCCCTTTATCTTCTCCTTCCCCTTCTCTTTTTCTTCTCCTTCCCCTTCTCTTTCCTCTTCTCTTCCCCTTCCCTTCTCTTCCCCTCCTCTTTCCCCTTCCCCTTTTCTTCCCCTTCCCCTTCTCTTTCCCCTTCTCTTCCCCTTTCCCTTCCCTTCCCCTTCCATTCCTTTTCCAGCCTGTGACCAGCTCGCTCTGGGGGTCGTAGCAATATTTGGACCTTCCCAGGGCTCCTGTACCAATGCCGTCCAGTCTATCTGCAACGCCCTGGAAGTGCCCCACATACAGCTCCGGTGGAAGCATCACCCGTTGGATAACAAGGACACTTTCTATGTCAACCTGTATCCCGACTACGCCTCCCTCAGCCACGCCATCCTGGACCTTGTGCAGTATTTGAAATGGAGGTCAGCCACCGTGGTGTACGACGACAGTACAGGTAGGTAAAGGGGGGGCTCTGAAGGAGGAATCCAGGGGATTATTTGCTGTTTAGGAGCCTTTCTAATGAACCCTTTTCGGAGCAAAATGAGACCCCAAGCAGAGATCAGTGCGCGGGGACGGACGGGCTCCCAGCCGTTCAGGCGAGCGTTGCAGAAGGCCCTGGGATCCTTTCTGAAGCGTTTCATTCACAGCGCGCTCGGAAAGCGGGTAACCCTGGGCACCGCCGCTGCTGGCAGAGGGTCAAGGGGAGGATTAACCGTCCGCTGGTGCGGTCTGGCCCAGCTCGGCTGCGTTTGGCGCCACGGCGCCCGTCTGCGCAAGCAGAGACCTTGCTCTGCCGCTGCCATTGAGGGTGCCGTTTCCCAGCAAAAAGCAAAAGCAGTTCGGGAAAGTTTTTTGTTTTCTGGCTAATTCTATAAAACATAGCTGACAAAGTTTTTCACGTAAAGAAAGCTGTTGACAGTTAAACAAAGCAAAGCGCCGCACAGCACTGTAGATGAAAAACCCCCAAAACAAAAGACACGTTGGATAGCCTGTCCAACCTAATTCCACTAAACCAAATGGTTTCTTTAGGGGAGGGCTGATGAGAACACAGTTTGACATTCCTGTTTTGCAAATGTGGGTCACAGTATGTTCCCTTCGTGGCATATTCTAATGTATTCCTTCCACTATGCAGAGGGACATGCTTCTCTTTTCCTCCTTGCAATAGGCATCTGCTGAATTTCTTCTTGCAACATTAGGTACCAATAATTCCTGCTCAGCTGCACCCAGCGTGGCTTTGTACCTTCTGCATAAAAAAGAAATGAATTCTAAGGGTAGTAAGAAAGTTACAAGTTGTGATTAAGTGACCATTATAAACTGTGCTATTCATAAATCTAAGCCCTTACTCATTTTTTTCTTCTGCTGTTGTGCATGGTAAATACTGCAGATTTTAATTTGTTGTGTAGCTGATTACCACATTCTGTCCTTTCTCAAGGGCATATTTGCTTAAGAAAATATGTTGTGATCCCAGAGATGTCAAAGTTTAGGACCAGTCAGCTATTCTTCTCATCCTGCCTGGCGCAGGGACCCCCGCTCCACCACAGGTGGACGCCGGGGCGGCAGGGAAAGACCAGGAGAGCCACGCTGCCTCACAACTGCTCTGGAAATATCCGGGGTTTGGGGATTGGCACGTGACACCTTGGCTTTGAGACGCCTTTAGCACCGGCCCTTTGAGGGAGGGGGGAAAGTCTCGATTGCATTCCGTAAAATAATATGGGAAGAAATAACTTGCTGAGGTACCCAGCCTGCAGGGCAAAGGCAGACGTTCCCGTAACGCTGTGGGTTTGTCTTTGTGCAATGCGTGAAGGCCTCATACGGCTGCAGGAGCTCATCATGGCCCCGTCAAGGTACAATATCCGGCTGAAAATCCGGCAGCTCCCGCTGGACACCGACGACGCCCGGCCGCTGCTGAAGGAGATGAAGCGGGGCAGGGAATTCCGCATCATCTTCGACTGCAGCCACCTGATGGCGGCTCAGATCCTCAAGCAGGTGAGAGGGGGTGACGAGCAGAAGTGGCCACCGAGGCACCCGTGCGTGCGGGGCGGCCGTGCCGCGGGGAGAGCCCCGCAGACAGGGGTGCAGACCTGCAGCTTTCCCTCTGTCCGCAGTCCGCAGCTGCACTAAAAGCTACCGCATGAGCATTCTCCAAGGGCGCTATGGGATTTCTGCGGAAAATGTAGCTTTCATTGAAAAACTGGAAGTGTCACAAAGCGACTGTCAGTCAGAATGAACAAACGTTACAGGAGAAGGTGTCAGGCGCGTGCGTTGAATGCGGCGCGGAGCCCACGCTGTCGTCCCGCTCCTCTGCCACCGCGCAGCCCCAATCTCTGCCTCTGCCCGCAGCTCCTCGGGCTGCTCCGGGCCACTTCTGCCACTCTTCGTTGAGCCCCGTACCAGCTTTTCATGCCTGCTGACTTTAAATATCTTCTTTCCCTTCTGCGCTGCTTCATGCCCCCAGGTCTGTGAATACATGCCCGTGCCGGGCAGGGTATAAAACGCTTCATTTTGGTTATCTATCTGCCGAGTTGCGCACACGGTCCGGTGTCTCGCCGCGAGCAGCCAGGCCTGGGCCAGCCGGGCAGCAACGGCCTCTTCTGTCCCTTCATGGCCATCGTGTGCAGTTCTTGGACTTTAAGCCAGATGTCAGTGATTTTCCGTTCATTTGGTCTCTCTCCTTTCTCCCTGAGTTCCTTCACTGGCATTCTTCGCAGACCGGGTTTGCCGCTCGCCCCGGCTCCTCCTCATTTCCAAGTGCCTTTAGGTTTCAGGGTCAATATGAGGCAGAGGAAAACGCGCTCACAAAGAATGCTAAAAACCAGCCGGTGGAAGTGCTACGCGTATCAGCCCAGCAAGACACTACTACATAGATTAAGTAAATCCCCCGAAGGGCTGAGAAAGCAAGCGCGTGGAGAGGGACTGCTCTTGCAGCCTGCTTGATGCAAAACGAAGGGAAGTGCTCAGAGAAATCAAAAAGCCTGGGAGGGATTATTAAAGAAAGCAATAGAAGGGACTCATTGTCTCCTGCCTATTATTTTAACATGCTGGCTGTGTTTGGTGCTGTTCACTTATTATGCAGTTTATTATAGTTTATTGTGCCATCTGCTCTGCTCATCGCTGTGAGTGCAGAGTGAGGAAGATGGAGGAGAGGGGGGACTAGGGGGAGAGAAGCCTTTCTGAGTCTTTCTGGCTGGTTTTGTGTGCGTGTGGGTTTTTTTTCAGACCCAAAGCCGTGGATTTCAGCTTAGCAATACTATAGAGTCTATTCTTACTCAGGGGAAAACTGTTAAATATTTGCAGAGTTTGCGCAGGTGCACAAACCCAAACCGATCCTGACTGGCCTCCGCGCACCCGCGCGCTCCGCTGCGTAACAGCTGAAGGATTAGGAAGCACAGAAACCTCATCTTTTCCCAATTTTTCTACCCACATCAAGAAACGCACACTTTGACATGCCATCTTCACTTGCGAAACAGCTTTTTTCTTTCCCATAGGATGGGATAGAAAACCAGGCTTCCCAATCCCTCTCCGCACTGCCCTCCTCATGCTCTGCTTTGCACATTCACGGACCGTACACGCTGGGGAAAGCCAAAACCTTCTCCTAGAAGAGGGGAGTCTGCTTTTGCTTTGCAGTGTTAAAAGACCAACTCAGGGAAAAAAAAAACTGGACTGCAAAAAATGTCAGGGAAGAACGGCCCAGTCTTCTCCTTGTCCCAGAAATAGTGATGTTCATATATTTTTACTATTTTTTGCCTTTTGTAACACTTCAGTAACTACACCAGTGAGCTTTGCAGACATTTGGCTGCTGCTGTTGCTCCCTGGAGCCTCTCGGCTATGCTGCCCGCCCCGGCGCAGGGCCGACGGATGGCAAAAGGGTTCTCTCAAGACTCGTGCTAAAATTTCCACCATTTGGTGCTGATTTTAACTGCACATCTTTAGGTAACATAAAGTGGTTTGAGCGATTACAGCCTGCATTCACTAAGGTAGCGCTGAGCCAGCATCAAGCCAGCCCAGGTCTTGCTCCCAAGCTATTTAAGGTACCACGCTCCCACAGCACATGGGTAGCAAGGCACTTCACTGATAATTTGGGCAGCATTTTTAAACTGGATTGGTAAAAAAACCCACGGGTTAGTAATCCATGAATAACAACACAAGAGCTGGCACAGAGATGCACAGATGACATTGCCACATATTGCTCCAGTCTGTGTTCCTTGGAGCGACTGAGACATCAAACCGTTCATTATTTTACCCTCTTGGACAAACAAATCGTGGCAGAAAGCTATCACAGAGCTAGGCCCGCTCAAGAGGCCTTCCCATCCTACCCCAGCTTCTCTGGCCTTGCTCGTTTTTGGTCATTCATTAATTCATCACATCTGTTCTCTGGCTTCCCAGCTTCTCTGGTCTCCTTGGCAGCTGCCTCCGAACAGTTGCTGCTCTCTGCAGCGCACAGATGTGCCTGTCTTAACTTTAATGGAGCTCCCATTCCATCCTGGTGATTGCCTGTAGCTTATCCACCAGCTTTATCATTTATTCATTTCCCCACAAACCCAGATGTATCCTGCGCACGGGCTGCCAGTACTGGGAAGCGGGGCTTGCTTCTTCATCTGCCACCGATCCAGATGCAGAACCTCAACTGGAATCTCATACTTTGGTCTCAATTGGCTTCACATCATCTAATTGATGTTTCATGTACTGAGGTGCCGTTCCCTGCTCCAGCTCTTCACGTCCGAGTGTGGGTCGGGAGAGCTGCGGCGCAGCCCCACGGATCCGCCGGCTGGGCAGGGAGGAGGGGGACGAGCTTTCCACAAGGTATTTCCAGGCTAGAAAACATGGGATAAAGTCACACCCTAGAGTTACAATATCTAGGCTTGTAATCTAGATCCTCTCCTTTTCTCTTGTTTTTTTGACATCTCGCTTCTTTTCAAACCGTCACTTCCTTCCTCGGAGCTAAATTCTGCCCTAGTAATTTTAGCAAAAACCAAGGGAAGCAAACGGTTCCTGGGGCAACCTGAAGTTGCTTTCCCATCGGTGGAGATTTTAAAGTGCTCTTGCATGTGTTTTCTCCAGAAAACATGCCCATGGAGTCAGCCTCACAGTCAAAACCATGGGTATCTCTGTCCTTTAGCCAGCCACCAACTTCAAGGTGACCCTTCTCATAGGCAGAAGCGCGTTCCCCTCCCGTTGTGTAGGGCCTGGAGAAGGTTGGCCAGCCCAGGTCCCCTCAGCCCACAGTCACTCTGACAAACCTCACAGAACAGCATGTTCTCTCCACTGCTCAGTTATGCAAATCCCGCCAATCTGCACGAACCATCCGTCGTGTTGGGGCTGGCACACCTACAGCTTGGGCTGGCCAAGAGCTCTTGGGTCTGGACCATGATCTCCGATGGCTGAGTGATGGGAGATGTCCCCGCTCCCCATCCCTGTGCCTCTACTTTGACTGATTCCTGGTTTCTAAACTAGGCGCCGTGTTAGAGTCCGGCTGTTGCACGCAGGAGGGGGGGACACACACAGACAAGAGTTACGTGTACCGTTATATGAACGGACACTGAAGGGAAGCGGACGCAGAGCACCAGAAATTCACATGTAAGAAATAAAAAGCCTTTTATTCAGCGTCTTAGCCAGTACACGGGCTTGTACCCATACGGATAGGCTGCTTTGTGGTCATTCTGCACAGGTTCATGCAGGGTTGCTCATTGTTCAGTATCTGAGGAGGAAAGGCAACCCCCTTCCTCCCCGCCGCGCCATCAGAAGCAAACCTGTGTCCCTGGAAGGTTTTGCACCGTGCGTGACCTGTGAGCACAGTGGTGTGCTGCAGTCGGTGTCGCGGCTTTCTGTGGCACAGCAGCACCCAGAAATGCCACCGGCCTCCGCAAGAGCTGGACACCGAGGCTTTGCTGCCGTTTCGGAAAGGTTTGAGGCCCACAGTTCAGCTCAGCGCTGAAGCACATGCCTCTTGCTGGCTAAGCACGCACTTAACAGCTTCACAGGACTGACCCAGAATCCACCTTCTGTGTTTCTGGGTCCGCCTCCTGCCGTGTTTACCAGATCGGCTCCGCAGAGTTCTATGTTGCATGACTGTTATATTCTTGTATCCACTCGTACTAACCTCCTTTCCCTACTCTCCTCAAGGCCATGGCAATGGGAATGATGACAGAATACTACCACTTCATCTTCACCACTCTGGTAAAGTATCTAATCTGTGCAAACACCTTTTACACTCACCGCCGAGCCGGGATGGGAAGTGAGGAGGTGGTTCCAGCGGCAGGAGAGCGCGCTGGGTGTCCTGTGCCGGGCGTGCATGGCACAGCTGCAGGGCACTAAGGTGGTGGGGTGGGAAAAGCAAGTGGGAAGTTTGGTACTCCAACAGAAGGCGAGAGCAGAGCTAGACCGAGCTTCAGGCTAGAATCAGACCACGATGGTTTGGTTGTAACATCTCTGCAACTGCGGCATTGTCCAGGTGCTCATTCTGAGAGACGTCAGTCTCGTCTGTGGCTGCGTTTGGACTGGCTCCCTCCTTTGGAGCCGCTCCGGCTTTGCACAGATGTAGGTTCTGGTTTTATTTCCCCTCCCAGTCATTTTGATTTCAGTGCAGCCACCCACACACTGAAAGATGAGCATATGTGAGACTTTGCGAGGTTGCAGTCCCACAGACGGGATTTGGTGGGACCGAGTTTCAGCGAGAACTGGCTGTGTGTTTCCGTGTGTTCACCTAGGTCTGCCGTAAGAGCCAGGAGCAGCCCTGCTGTGGGCAATAGTTCGGTAGCGCAGGTTTATTTTGCATGAGAAGAACTCAGCTTGAAATTAACTCCACTCTCATTAAACACGGGCCAGTTCTTCTCTGACTCCAGGAGGCATTTTGGTTTGGGTTTTTTGGCATGCCACTTTTGTTTCCATTTAGGATGCTATTGTCTAATATACTGTTGAATTTTGTGTGATTTTGAAAATCCAATTTATCTTTTTGCCTTTAGGAAAGAAACAGACTAAACTAACCCTTAAAAACTGCAAAATTTATTTTTCAAATGCAAAAGACATTTTAATTACCCCTGCTGCCATTATCTATTCCAGGCAGCTTTAAGCATTTCCCAGATAACCTCCTATTAATCAGCCCCAGCTGAGCCCAGAGTACATTTCATGTGTAGGTACAGCCTGGAGGTGGGAGAAGAAGAATTATAATAAATTAATAGATAAGCAATCACAATTAATGCCACTTTCCTGAAATAACAGTTATATCATGGGAAAGATATTTTAATCTGTCATTCCTTAAGGCAATGTTTTCCTAGCTTGCAATGCATGTGCTTCAGCTTCTACGGTACTAGACCCATGGGGTGCTAATGAATTAGTCTATTATGTTACACTGAATGTTTCTAAAAGGTCCCTAGTCAATACTGAGTACAGTGTATCAACACTTGGCATGAAATGCTTCAACATTTTGCTAGGCAGCAAGACTACAGTTCACTGACTTCAGCATGAAGAGCCCCATCAGCCTTTTCCACCGGAGGAGGAGGAGGAGGAGGAGCTCTTCCAGCCTTCGGCTAATGCACGCGCAGCTTTTACACCCCGCAAAGTCCCAAGCAGCGACAACCCCCTTAAACTCAACACTTCTAGGAATTTCTCAGCAGCTTGTGAAAATGAGTCCTTGCAAATACAGCAGTTTCCCCACGGCCTGCTGTCGCTTCTGCTGCCTACAGCAGTTACAGCCAGGCGGGAGCGGGAATCTCTCCCCGTGCCCTGAGTCAATGCAAACAGAACGCACGCACCCGCCCGCCTTCTCCCCGTCAGGCACTAAACCAAACCACCCCGGCTTTCCACGGGCGTTGATAACCAGGTACTCTTGTGAAACTCCGTGTACCTGGGGCTCGTGACACGACACGAGTGTGCTCGCGACTGAGCACATCAGAGGTTATTATTCCAGCGGTGCTGGACACACACACCTCCCGTTACGGCCACGGCCGCTCCTCCCAGGGACAGTTACCCGAGTAAATCCGTGCCCAGACAGGGATCCTCGGCGGTCCGTGGCAGGCACATTACCCACGAGCTGCTTTGCACAACAGCAGACAGAGGATGCCCTTCCCGGACATCTGCCTCCGCGGCTCCCGACTGCGGGTGCTGGAGCTGGCGAGGGTCACACCGCAGCACCGCCCCTTAGGAGTGGTGAACCAAAGCTGGGGATTTCAGCTGGGGAGGTGGGAGAGCACGTGTAAGAGAGGGGGAGAGCCACACAGAAACACCGAGAATAAAACTTAAAGGTAGTAGGATGGAGCGGAGAACTAATCTGCAGTACAGAAAATAATGAGTGAAAGGGAATGTAGATGAGGTGGAAAATAGAACCAGATGTTTCAATTTGTGGCTGTGCAGGAGCCGAAAATCCGGAAGAAACAGATATAGCAGTTCCTCCCCACACACCTCTCCATGTTCTAACACTCAGCTTGTATTCTTAATTATCCTCTATTTCCAGGAGATGATAAATCAGGTTGCAGCTGAGATTTAAACTGGAACCAAGAAGGGACCTGATGGGAGGCTGGCTTCTGTAGGAACCGGGTGAAACACAGGGTCAGTGGAGAGCAGCAGGAGGGGGAGGGCGCCCAAAACACCGGTCGGGTCTGACCGGTGGCCGGGGCACTCTGACAGCTGTGCCACGAAGACCATGAGGTCTGGAGCTCGGTGGGTCAGATTTGTCACACACTCTCACATTCTGAGGAGGAAATGATTTGCTTTTGCAACCAAAAATTATTTCCCCATGGCAATTTCCAGACTACAAACTCAAGTGTCTAACAAAAAGTTATGAATCCTGAAAAAATAAATCCATTCCAGTGGGTCAGGCACAGGACTGCTGCACGCCCTCACATCCAGATGATATAAGCATCTGTCTGAGGTTAAACAACTGTATTTGCCCTTAGTTACCATAAGTCATCTAAAAGTCAACATCGTGGCCTGGTTTTCACAATGCCCTTTAACAGAACGTGGAGGTTTGTACTTGCAATTTTTCAAGGGAGAAAAAACAAACCAGAAACAAAAAGCAAAACAACAAAGACCCTGAACTCTGTTGTGGGTGTGATTAATGACTCGGTCCCCGGCTGCACCTGCAGATTAAACCATGGCATCCATCAGCCGTGTGCCTTGGGGGTGCAAAGTCAGAGGCCGGCGCTTAAAGAAAAGATCAAACCCCCAAAGCTTATTAAAGCAAAACAGCTGTAAGAATTCCTGGCTCTCCCACTGAGAATGAAGTCTCGGTTGCTGGCAACTGCTGATTTTGTTATGTTTTGCTTAGGGCAGTGTGTTTTAGGACCAGTGCTTTTCCAGCTCCCCAATGGGCAGGACAGAGCTCGCTGCTGACGGGCGCCGTGTCTGGGTGAGCCCACAGCACAACTATGTCCTACCAGTATAACCCCATTGTGCACAACAGCAACAGCCACATAATCTCATGCAGTATTTAAACTCTTTTTTGTAATCCCTTGTGAGAGTAAGGAATATTATTCCCATATTCACCCCCCACCCTCTATCACAGAAGACAGTGGTGTTGTCTTTCCGCCTCCCCACATTCTTCCTACCAACGAACGCTTGCAGACATCGTTCAGGATAAACTCTGATTAAATATGTCCCATCTGACAAATGATTCCCATTAACGAAGCCCCTTCCTGATGGCCATTCTCCACCACATTCACTGATGATCCCCTCGGGTCGGCTGCGCTGGGACTTTGCTGAGCAGATCAGCTGCGGTGTGCTCTTGCCATGCTGCCTAACCCCAAACTACTCAGACCAGTTACTGAGAACTGAAGTTAATCCCTGAACTGAAGTTAATATTTAGACGTGCGGCGGAGCCAAGAGATGCATTAAAGAAGTGCACTGGCAGAGGCCTCCAAATGCCCCTCTCGCTGCCTGCCAAGTGATGCTCATGGGCTGGCTGCCAGCAGAGCTGAGGACTGCCTGGCTCTGGGTTTCTTAAATCGCATAAAGGGCACTCTCATTCAATTGCAGACTGTGTAGGCTGGTCGTAATGTCAAGAAATGCGTCTTAGTTCCTCTTTGATAGCCGTCTGCAAATTGGCATTCTGCATTCAGAGTTCCTCTGTCATCTGCAGCACCCTGCGGGCTCCAGCACTCACAGCAAATCCTCCACGGAAGGGCTCCAGGGAGCTTTGGATACAGGAACTCTGCCCTGTCCCCTCCCCCTTGGTCACAAGCCTCTTTCTTCACGGTTGCAGACAGCGATTCTGGTTTTCTCCCCACAATTCACTCGCCTCTTTTATGTAGAGAGGGAGTTCTTTGGCAGGAGTTTCCCTCTGCTGTGTGTGGGTGAACCTGCACATCTGACACCCGAATTCCACTAACACCTACGAGTCTCTGCAGGCAGTGACGGGTGGCAACAGACAGTACAATCCACCAAATTCATGAGGGCATCGTCCTACCTCCCACCTTCTGCGGGCTCTGCCTTCTCACTTCAAGCACAGATATGAACCGATGCAGAGAAGACCAACAAAACAAAGCTAAACACAATGTTTAAACCGGTTTCTCTCTTTTAAGGATCTTTATGCATTAGACCTAGAACCATATCGCTACTCTGGAGTGAACCTGACCGGCTTCCGGATCCTCAACGTGGAGAACCCGCACGTGTCCTCCATCATCGAGAAGTGGTCCATGGAGCGGCTGCAGTCAGCGCCCAAGGCAGAGCTGGGACTGCTCGATGGCGTGATGATGGTATGAGAAGTTTAAACAAAGCACGGGTGAAGTCTGGGAAGGAGACCAGAGTGGTAGGGAAGGCAGGAACATTTGTTAAGGGCTAAACGTTATAGTTATTGGTGGTTATGCCAGTAACAACTCACCCCAGGTATCTTTCCCAAGGTAGCTACTTGCATTCTTTCATAACTGTCCTGCAAGTGCAGGGAGCTCCGCTGGTGAATCCCGGCAGCCCACTGCTGTGTTATCGCTCTCCTCTTGCAGGCCCAGCTGCCGACAGGTTTGCCAACTTTGAGAGACTGTGTTCCTTCCCTCCCCTCCCTTCTTGCCAGTAAAAAGCTGCCCCCAGGACCGGCAATGTTCCAGCAGCGGCCGAGCGCGGTGGGGAAGCGCCCTGGCTATTTCGTGCTGGGAACAAGGGGAGAGGGAGCCGCCGTCGGGGGGTATTGTAGCCCCTCTTCAGGCGCAGCGGGATTTCTCCGTGCTCGCCCGAGGGGCAGCGGCAGGCTGAAGGGGACAGGCTGCGCGTTCCCCAAACCCCGCAGCGCGCGGGACAGGGCATGCCCTCTCTTGGGTTGCCCTTCACGCGTCCCATTTCAGCTCGGGGCAGGGCGACCGCCTCGCGAGTCCCTCTGCCCGGCCCTGGGAGCAGCGCTGGAAAGCAGGAACGCGCCTGTCCCTCAGGACCAGCCAGGTAGCCGGGGCCTGTCCCGCCGGGGCTCGCAGGGCTCCAGCTGCCGTCGCCTCTCCCCGCGGTCCCCGAGAGCAGCCCAGCGCCCCGCTCCCGGGGGGGAGGGCACAGCGCACGGCGGGACTGGGCCAGGCAGTTCGCTGAGATTGATGCAGGGAAAAAGAGCCAAAGCTGTGCCCAGAGATGGGCTTTGCTGCAGCTTTGACGACTCCTTTTAGGGTCTGATGGCAGCTCTGCTCCGCTGAGTTACTGCTCGGAAGGTACAGCACCTGCTCGCCCATCTGTCTTCCCTGCGAGGCTGTCTCCGACCCCCGTAATTGCTGACTGGCTCTCTCCTTGCCTCTCCCTTTGGATCTGCCAGAACCCCACCACAAGCGGCAAAGCCTCCCAGACTTTCACCTTGAAATGGCTCTTTGTGTCCCTCCTTTGTTTGTTTTTTTCCCCAGAGCAGAGCCCCACCATCCTCCTTTAGCCGTCTACTTTTCCGCAGCGCTGCCCACAGCCGTACTGCCTGCAATGGTGCGGGGTTCCCCCCGCCGGCTCCTCTCCTCTTCCCTGTTTGCTTCTCCAGAGGGGATCCTGCCCTTTATTTGTGTTTGCCTGGTGTCTGCCCAGCCGGGCCCTGATCTCAGCTGGGCATTACAGTATGTAATTCACCATGAAATTGCTTGGACGTATTCTTGTACCCCCTCTCCCCCAGCCCCGAACTTACAAAACCCATCCCTGCTGCTGCGAAAGCAAGCCCACGGGATGCAGGTCGGGTGCCTGCTCGTCATGCTCGGGTGCTGCAGGAAGGCAAGGTCACGGGCATGGCTGGCAATGTTGGAGGATTTTCTCCGTGGCCATGTCCTGTTAGATATTTGTCCAGTTATTTGCTGTATTACTTCGTTTTATTGTGTTTTATTACGCTGCTGCTACACTCACATCTGTTTTGTAGCTTTGCGAAGCCAGCAAATAATGCATTTTCACTGGGAGGACTTACCATATTGGAGTGAAAAATAAATCCAATTCTCTTGATCAGTGTTTGGCGATGAGACGGGGCATCTCAAATTGAATCTAAAACCATCACATTATATGGAAGAAAAGAAAAAAGTTCTCCCTAGTTCAAATCACTGAAATGCGGGAAGATGGTACAAATCTGTGAGGACCTGATTTCAGTGACAGTTTGGGTCATTTTGGAAAATTCCATGCCCAGGGACAAGCCATTTAACTTCGCTGTTTCCCATTTCCCCATGTATAAAATAGCGTGGATTATATGTTCTCATGTAGGGTTTTTTTACACTCAGACAAAACAGACTAAATAAGAAAATTTTGTTACTATCTTCTACGTTTAGAAATAGCTAGTTTCCCTGTTTGACAATACAGTAGTAAATGCGCTAGAAATAACCAGAACAGATGCACACAGACAAATGACATTTTCACAATCTCTGATTTTAAGACAGAACCATGATCTCCCAGTCTAAAGAGCCACGTAACAGAAAAACACGCCTGTGAGGCTCTGTCACGTGCAGAGCTACGTGGTTTGAGGACGTGTTTTGCATGAGAGGTCAGCCCAGAGGCTTATAGAAGCCTTGTGTTAAAGCGTACGCGTTTACGGCCATCTCTTGAGGTCCCGGTGATCCCTCGAGAGCCCAGCCCTGCCCTCGGCGCGCTGTTCGCAGGGTTGGACACCTGGGAGGTGGATGGTCGGCAGTGGGCCGGGACAGAGAAACCCTCGGGTCTGCCGGGTGTTGGGCAGGGGTAACCCAGAGGGGTTCTTGCAGCGTCTTCTGAGACATTTTGCGGATGCCCCGCTGCTTTGCCATGCAAATGCTTCCCTGCACTGGAACCGCTATCAACGCAAATGCTGTTCCCCTTTACTTTAGACAGACGCTGCCCTGTTGTACGACGCGGTGCACGTGGTCTCCGTCTGCTACCAGCGCGCCCCTCAGATGACCGTGAACTCCCTGCAGTGCCATCGGCACAAAGCCTGGAGGTTCGGTGGCCGCTTCATGAATTTTATAAAAGAGGTAAAAGCATGATTTGCAGCTATAATTGCTTCTCACTAGCACACAACTTCCCCAGCAGGAGCAGCGCAGCTGCTCAGCGCGCAGGTACGGCGGCACGTGGCGGAGAGGTTTGGCAGGTACAGGGTTGTAAAACATCCCCCCCGCCAGGGCAGGTACAACTGCATGAACAGCACCAGGCTGCTGAGTGCACCCAGAAAGGAAAAGTCCTCTTTTTGCCTTCAAAATAACATCCGTGCAGCCACGCCAAAACATCCGAAACGAGCTGAAATCTCCCATGCTGTCACTGAGACTTGCCCTGGCCTCTTCTTGCGTCAACGGCAGCTGGACCGCGCTCTCTCTGAGGCTGTTTCTTAGCAGAGCAATAGCCATTTGCCTTTTAGAGGAACATTTGCTCGGGGTCCACAAAGGGCACTCAGTGCCGCTAAATCCCAGTGGCAACGCTGGCAGCGCTGCGCGCCGCTGCCTGTGTGCCGATCAACGGCTTTGGCAGCGCCGGGGCTTTCGCACGTAGGGAGCCAGGGGAGCCAGGAGGCAGCTTCGTTCCCTCTCTGTTTTCGGTCATTATGATTTCTCTGTGTTCAACCCACGTAATTGTTTGTTTGCATCTGGCTTAAGCACGCAAGCAGACTCAGAGCACGGGTGTTTACGAGCAGTGAGCGCTCCGAGAGACTGCAGCAGAGGGAAGGCGCTGTGAGAGGGGGTCAGTCCTCCCAAAGAGCCCCCGCGCATGCACCCCCACACTCACACCCCGGGTTCTGCTCTGTCTGCGAAAAGGAGCCCTCACACAAGAAAAAAATGAAGGCAGAGCTGCAGGGAGATGCTGCAAGCCCTACCAGATATGTCTTTGTGATAAAACCGCCTTATTTGCCCTAAGGCCTTTTAAAACTTCTGTGCCTGTGGCACTTCACATGGGAAGCTGCGAAAGTGGCTGCAGTGTAGGATCCGTGACTGGGCCACATGTGAAAGGCTGCATATAAAATCCCCTAAAGCTTTTAAACAGAAAAGAGTAGCAGTGCGTTGTTAATAGTTCCTATGATTTGTGCGGCAGTATCACCTACAGCCCCCAGCGGACCCCGGACACGGGCACAGCAGTGCAGTGAGAGCGCACGTACCGCAGGTGCTGCCCGACCTGCACGGGGCGCACAGCCCGAAGGGAGGAGAAAGGAAGAATGATTCCCATTGCGCACAGAGAATGAACTTTTTTCTTAACAGGCGCTGAAGATGCTATCTCTCCTCTCTCTGCCTCTCTCTCTCTCCCTCTCCTTTTTCATGTTTTGTTCACTTCTGCAGAAAGCCGCTCCAGCTGGCTGCCAAAAGAGAGTGTAAATAATTTGTTTGGTTGGCTCCTTTTGCAAATTACCCTGAGCCTCACACTCCAGTGCCTGCCTGTTGTTTCCCTTTCTGGCACCGTGTCAGCTCGTTGCAGGGATAAGCTTCCTCCCCACTGCAATCAGAACACACAGTAATTGCTCTCTCTACACTCCCGTAAAGACAAAGCAGTGCTCAGAGGGATGCCTCACCGCAGACACCCGCTCCCTTGGCCCTGGGCTGCCCGTGGACACCGGCACCGCTCCCCCTTTGTGCACGCAGAGCCCGTGGCACCCCCTGCGCTCAGAGCTGCCACTCCTGGGGTGAAGCCCCGCTTGTTCCCACCTGCCGAGGGGCAAAGGGAGAGCAGCTCTGCGGAAAGGGACCTGGGAGTCCTGGGGGCCAACAGGGTGACCATGAGCCAGCAATGTGCCCTGGTGGCCAAGAAGGCCAATGGCACCCTGGGGTGTATCCAGCAGAGTGTGGCCAGCGGGGCGAGGGAGGGCATCCTCCCCCTCTGCTCTGCCCTGGGGAGGCCGCAGCCGGAGCACTGTGTGCAGTTCTGGGCTCCCCGGGTCAGGAAGGACAGGGAACTGCTGGAGAGGGTCCAGCAAAGGGCTACAGAGATGACGAGGGGACTGGAGCATCTCTCTGATGAGGAAAGGCTGAGGGCCTTGGGGCTTTTTAGTCTGGAGGAAAGAAGACTGATGGGGGATCTCAGCAACGCTTATAAATCCTTAAAGGGAGAGTGCCAGGGGGATGGGAACAGTCTTTTTCCAGTGGTGCCCAGTGACAGGACAAGAGGGAATGGGCACAGACTTGACCATAGGCAGTTCCATCTCAGCCTGAGGAGGGACTTCTTCCCTGCGCGGGTGGCAGAGCAGTGGCACAGCTGCCCAGAGAGGGGGGGGGAGTCTCCCACTCTGGAGCCATCCCAAACCCGCCTGGACGCCGTCCTGTGCCACTGCTGGAGGTGACCCTGCTCTGGCAGGGGGTTGGGCTGGGGGAGCTCCAGAGGGCCCTTCCGACCCCCACCAGTCTGTGAGTCTGTGATTCTGTGAAAGGGGCCGGGACGGTGGCCCTGCCATCCACGGGGGAGCCACTCTCACCCCATGTGCCATCAGGACTCCCCAGAAAGCAGGGGTCAGGGCCAAGCATGGGGGCAGGAGGCGAGGGGCCATGCCCCTCTGCAGCCACCGCCTGCCCAGAGGCCACCCAGCAGGCGCTCGGAGCTTGCCCGTGGAGATGGGGCCGGCACCAGCAGGATCGGAGCCCATCGGGGGCCGCGGCGATGCCGTGCACCCCCAGCCCGTCCCCAGGAGCCGTGCAGCCCATCGGCGCTCTCGCCTCCGGCCCCGCAGGAGGTGCAGCGCTCAGCACACAGCTGTGTTTGCTCCAGTCGGGTACGTCAAACACTCCGTGTTTTCCCCGGCTCCCGGGGGGCTCCGCAGGCTGCGCGTCCCACAGGCAAACCACCTGCCCGCCAACACTGAGCAAACAGCACAGCCTTCCCCAAAACTCATGGGTGGTGAGGCTGGGAGGAGGCTGTTCCTCAGGAATTAATAAGGAAGAGCTAGAGGGGCATATTTACTGGGAAGCATGCCAGTTGTTCCCCCCTGAGAACACCACCTTCACCACACTGGGGTATGCCAAGCGCCCCCCCAAAGGACGCGCACTGATGAGAGAGGAGCGCGCGCGGTCGCCCTGCTCCGGGGCAGCCCGGGCCCAGCTCCCCGCTCCTCAGATGCGACTGCAAAGCGGCGAACCCTGTCAGCAGCCCGGCGCTCTTACGGGAGCGTCCTCCTTGGGCGAGATGCTGAGAGCACGTCCGAGCCCTGTCCCCGGGCAGAGCAGGCATGGCACACCAGGCTGTCCCTGAGCTCCTGCTCTGCTAACGCAGCTAGCAGCTGATATCTGGGGCTCCCTCACCTCCTAAACCAGAGAGAGTAATTCTGGTGCTGCTGCGAAGTGTACAGTGGAAAAGAAGTGGCATCACAGCATAATTTTGATTCAAAATTAATCTGGACGCCTTTACCCCAAGCTCCTGCTCAGAGCAGGACGAGCTCCCAAGTCAGACCAGGCTGTGCAGGAGCTCGTCCAGTCAGGCATTGAAAATCTCTGGGAACGCAGGTTCCCCAGCCCCTTTGGGCACCTGCCCCGTGCTTATACTGCCAAAAACTGAACGAGGGGTACCGGCGCGGCACGCACCCCCTGGATTCCCATGCCTGCTTCAAAAGGAGAGAGCCTGCTCGCACGGACTAGCCCTTGGCCTCTCCTGCTCCACTCTCCATCTGAAAGGACGGAGGGAAGCGTTCAGGACATTATAGCTTCCACACACCTTGGAAGCATCAGCAGGTTCATGCAAAAAAGGATTATTTATGAGCTTGCCTGGAGTTTTCCCAAACCCGGGCTCCCTGCAGCCCGGTGTTTATCAGCGCTACAAGGATAAACACAGCGCACAAGGATGCCATGATAAATGCAAGCAGTTTTCTACCAAGTCATCATGTCCTGCAACAGCTGGTGAACACAAAAGGTGCGAACAAAAATTGTAGCAAGGACTGCAAGAGGGTTAAGAAAATCTACAGCTCTGTCTGCAGCCTGAACAGTGACAGAGGTGATTATTAATTAATCATGCTCTTTGGGGAGAAAAAAACAGTATAAGGACTAATTAAAAGAACATACAGTGGAGGGCAAAAAATTATTTGTGGTACCAAGTAACAGCCCTGCTACTTCTTCTCCCTTCCACAGGCTCAATGGGAAGGACTAACAGGACGAATTGTCTTTAATAAAACTAGCGGTTTACGGACAGATTTTGATTTGGATATCGTCAGCCTCAAAGAAGACGGTCTCGAAAAGGTAGGCGGCGTTTGTCTTACCTGCGTATGGCTTAGTTTAACACTGATACTCGGGCACCACAGAAACTGGTTGGTGGCTGTATTGTTTCCATGTTTTCTGGGTTTTATATAAAAGGATATTTACTTTGTGGGATTTCTCAGATCCTTTTCCGTGCCTCGACCGTGACTCACTAGCCCCCGAAGCGACGTGCGTGGGATTACAGTTACTCGTTGTAGAAGTGCTTGTAGCACTTTGCTGGGATAGTGGAAGCAGAAGAAACTTTCTGAGCAGCCATTAACCTCCCCTTGCCCAGGCCAAAGGTGGAAGGAATAAAAGCTGTCCCACCCCCATCTTGCTGGGCTCACTTACAAAACGTTGATTTTTTTCCCTGAGGAGGCAAAAGCTCTTGAAAGCATCATCTGGGTGTGATTTCCCACAATGAACGTTGCCTGGTGCTTGGAAATGGCACCAGCTTATTACAGCCTAGGGTTTGGAGGAGGATGCAGCATGTATTTTTGTTTGTTTCTGCTCTGTGTTATCTAAGGGACAATAAGAGAAAAAGCCAAGTGTGGTTTTGCCTGGCTGGAGGGGTCTCGTGTTTGCCCGGCCACCCAGAGGCGGCTCGGCACAAAGGCTGCAGCCTCAGATCCTCTTAATTAGTGCAAATCTCCTCTGGGCACAGAAATACAATGCTGATGTGCAAATCTGATTCTCAGGTGTTCATGGGGATTTCATTTCCTTTTCTTCAATTACTTTTAAATAAAAAAAAAAGCAAAAGCAATATGCAAAGCATTAAAGCTCCTAGAACACGGGTTTCAAGGTGAGATCAGTTCGTTTAAGACAAAAGAGAGCAGCAGTGGCCTGATGAAGTAGGGAAGGCAGTGCACAGCGGAGAGCTGACACCGACAGGGAGCGATGCCCGGGGGCTGTGCTCTAATCAGGCTCCAAATAATGGCAGGCGAAGCCACTGACCCCTTTTGCGAGTGATGCCGAGTCCCCGTTCTGCTAAAGGTGTCGTGCAGATTTACAGGAGAACGTTGGCGATTGGGCAGCAAAACCCTTTCTGGAGCAGAATCTGCTTCTCGACACGCACCGGGTGCCCACGGGCAGCCGGGGACGAGCGCTGCGTCCCGTAGCCTTTGGGCATGGCGACAGGCTCCGCTACCGCGAGGAACGCCAGCCGGGAGCAGAGAGAGGGAGTTTTCAATTAACCATGCAGCAAGCGGCCCAACAGGCACAGATGACTTTTCCAGTTAAGGCTGGGGAATTAATCAAATGGTGCAGGCAGGCAGCCCCCGGGGCTGGGGGCGGCAGTTGGACCAACCCCCGTGTGGAGGGGACGGCTCCTGCGCGGTGAAGCTCCCGGGACCCAACAGCTTGACTTCCCCAGCCCCCTTCTGTACGGTTTGGTTTTCCTCCGCTTTGACATAAATTGGTGCCATGCTTGCACACCACGGCAGTAGTTCTTTGCCGCATGTAAAAAATCTCAAGGTCACCGCAGCACTCTCCTAGTGGGTATTTTTTGGTGTCAAATACAGAATAAAGAAAATATTCCAAATAAACCCAGTGACCTTCAGTCTCGGCGGCAGTCAGCGGGGCCTGTGCAGGAAGGAGGCAGGAGGGGAGCAGGGGAAGACACCGCCTTCTCGCAAGAACTGAGCAGGAGATGATCTTTGTAGCCTGTCTTCTTTTTTTCACAAAATATTTTGTTTATAGAGTCTAAACCAAAAAAATCAACACGTCTCTTTGGAGTACAGCGGCACCGGCAGACTGCTGGAGAGCTGTGTTGGTAGAATAATAAAAAAATGTGTGGGTATTTGGATACCACGCGAATCTAAATGTTTAAGTGCAACTGCAATATCTATCTGTCAAACTAATACTCCTCAGGTGCACTGGAGAATAGCCGGCACCGGCTGTATTTATTGCTATTGTGTGTCACATAAAGCCCATAGGAAGCCGCCAAACCTTGATGCATCCTCTGTACAGCCGTTCAACTTTTGTCTCCAACAATTCAGAGATTTCACAGTTCCCACTATTATTTTTTTGAAAGCTCCTTGTCAACTCTAGAGGGGTTTTAAAGTATCGATGTCAAATCTCTGTTGAAGCTAGGTTTCTGTCAATAGTTAATCTGAAATAACAAAACGCCAAACTACAAACAAATCCCATACGGATTGTGCATTATGTATAATAGCTTATGTTTGTTGAGCTTTAGGATTGAACTCCTGATCCTTATACCTCCTGGATGTTCCAGGGATTACAGGAGTATTAACTAAACCTAATTACGTGTAGTTTGACTATCTGACTTGCACAGTTCTCTTAATGCATTTTTTTTCTTTCCTTTTTTAATATTTTAAACTGATTAATTCAGTCTTAAGTGCCATGTATTTAATTTTCTTACAGAAAACTTAGCAAGGCATGGCTAGCTGAGTCTGCAGCGCTGCTAGCAGGGGCCTCTTAGACTTGCTTCTCTTTTCCTAAGCACAATAATAATCTTTTGACATTGCGGCTGTTGTGTGATCGAAGGGAGATATGGGGGATTGCTTAGGTTTCACCTGAAATATTTAAAGCCTTTCACAAAGTTCATGGAAACTCTTCCAGGATTTATGACTTTTTTTTTTGCCAGGCAGCATTGCTCATTACAAAGTCTCTTTTTGGGGATGCAGTAAAACCAAGTCCTCCCCTTGGACTGCTGAAGAGGTTGAAGAATGTTAAAAATAGCAATAAATAAAATCTGAGAAGTTCCTGGCTCCCCAGTGGGTTTGAGCTATCTGCCTTTGGTTTCTCTCTGAGTCCTATCTCGCACTTTGACCCTACAGATGGATCATTCTGTTCCCATTTCCATGTGGGGTTTTCTTTCTGTCTCACTGTCAGGCTGGCTCTGTGGCCACCCTGCTCCGTCTGTTGGCAGCAATCCCATGTTCCTCCAGCTTTCCTGGCGTGTTATCTCACCGTCACAGTGCTTTAGCCAGTCCTGCCTTCAAAGTTTGTTCTAAAGCCTCCCCTGCACCGTGGAGATCAGGTTAACAGGCTTAGAGTTGCCCAGATGACTTCTCTTAAATAGAGACATATTTTGCTATTTCTGGGTCAATGGACTTCTTCAAAGTCTAATAATTTATCGAAATTGACGGCTTGAGAAAAACAGGGCACCTCAAACTGACGAGGAAGGTGGCTGCGCTGCCTGTGCCCATGCCCGAGCAAGTCTGCTGCCGTTCCCTTGCCCAGGTTTGCTGCCAGGACCGAGACCTCCCACTGCGGTGGACTTCCCTGAAGGGGGGACCAGGGCCCTTCCAAGGGGACCCGTTAGCAATGTCTGTCCAGTTTGCCACAGCGCAGAGGACAGGGATGGTCCCTACCAGGAATTTGCAGAGCTGGTCACGTCATTTTTAACTTTCCCCACTGAAGCAAATTGGTGGGAAAATAAAAAAGAAAGGAAATGGCCTCATATTTGCGTTTCCTTTTGTCCTGCGTTATCCTTGCCCAGAGTTGACTCTTCAGCATGGTTTGGCTGTTTGCTCTACGCCGTACCTTTGCAAATTGTTCATTCAGCCCCTAAATTCCAGTCATCCTCATCTCCTTTCATGGACCCGCATCAGAGGGCAGCGTAAGGGTTGGTTGTTATAAACGCGCAGTTGGAGTGACCCGCAACCAAAGGGTTAACGTAAATTCTCTAATTAGGTGATGCAAGATGATAATTTCAGCTTTGCTTCTGTTTACTGCAGATGAAAGCAGCAAGCTCCGTTTTCCACGCGAGTGGGATGCTGAGAGCCAGTGAGGAATGTCAGCCAGGTGTTCATGCGTGCGTTTGCTTGCTTTTTTTCAGGTTGGAGCGTGGAGCCCTTCTGATGGTTTGAACATCACAGAAATTTCCAAAGGACGAGGGCCTAATGTCACAGACTCGCTCAGCAACAGATCTCTAATTGTCACCACTGTCCTGGTAGGAGATTGCAAGCCTCTCTTTTTCCTCCGCCCACAAATCTCAGGGTTGTCTGGTGTCTCTGGGAATTCACAGCCTCCCAGTACAGACCCGCTAGTCCCTCTGGAAAGCCGAGCAGGGCGCAGAGAGCCCCTGCGTGCGGGCTGGGCTCAGCGGGGCGCTGCGGTGCCCGTGCACCTGCACCGAGCTGACCTGCGGCATCCTCCGACGCCACCGCTCCCGAGCAGGCTGCCAGCCAACGCGTGGCAGACAGCGAGGCTGGCTCGGGCCAGCTGGAACCACGCGTGTTCCCCGTGCCCGGGAGGCTGCTGCTCGCCCCGGCTCAGCTCCTCTGCTTCAGCTGCCCGGCCATGTCCCCTGGCCCCCCTCGCTCCCTGCATGCGGCGGGCACGGGAGGTTTGTGGGTGCTGAGCCCCAGGAAAGCTCCGAGTCGCCCATTTATCACCAGTGCCTGTGCGCCACTGTCAGATGGCCAGCACTGCTGCCTCAGATGGCAGCGTTCTTGGTACAGAAGAAAATACTAAGAACAACCAGACACCCTGGCTTAGCTGTGACAATCGTGTTTCTTCCCCCCTCTTAAGTACATATTTGATAAACTAGCTAAGAGTAATGCCGTTATCCAGCAAACCATGGTTGCTTAACAGGTCTCCTCCGCTTCCAACTGTCACGCTGCATTTTGTTCTCACATTTGCTATTGGATTTGACGGCAGGCATCAGATCGGGATGAATTTTTATTTACAATCTAATGAATTATGACTAGTGGCATTGGTTTCTATATGGCTGTATTACACAGCGCAGGCTCATGGCATGTCACCAGGAAGCAACAGAAAACATCAGCCCTTGGAGAGCCTGCCCACAGCTGGGCCTGAATTAGGGTTTTGCCAATGGAAATTTTTTTGGCCCCTTTATGTTCCATATTTTCAGGGAGCATAAAAGTATATATGGTAAAGAGCCCTCTGGGGACACATTCCCCAGTCCGGAGCAGCGTGATCCCTCGTGAGGTCCTTGCCTTCCCGAAAGGACGTGATCTGGCAGAGTGAGGTTTTGTGTTAGAGAAGGAACGGGACCAAGAAAGTGCCCAGAGGAGAACGGAGATAGGAAACCTGTGGTCCAGAGCAGAAGAAGGGCCTGAATCAAAGGTCTTGTATCACTGCACAGGAGGTTAGCAGGATGGAAGCAGGCAGAATACAAGCCAAATACAGATGCTGCTGCAGCTTTACTTGCAAATTAGCCACCCCTTCTAACGAACTTCCCATTCATCATCAATATTTGTTCCAATGAAACACTGCCATTAAAGTCCCTCTCTCTAAGAGTCAGGTACAGGCTCAGGTCTTTGACTGCACTCAGTAACACACCGCGTTCGTGTCCCAGCATGCAGGGGAGACTGGAAAAGTTCCCTCCCTTCCCAATCCAAAAGCTTTCTACCGTGCCAGTCCCGTGGGACGGCGATGGGTTGTGCTCACAGGGCAGTCTGCGTGGGGCAGCGTTCCTGTGCCATGCGCTAGCGGAGTCGGCGGCGGCAATGGTTCCCCACTGGCTACGGTTATTGAAATGAATCATCACATCAGGAGCTACTGCACAACAGCAGAGAAACGACCAAGCAAAAGGCACTTTAACAATTCAACATGCATCAGATTGTAAGACTGCTCCCGTTGAGCCCCTTGCAGCAGTGTGCGGGCACTCGGGCACGATACGCGCACAGTTTGATTGTTTGCTTGCTTCTTTTGCATGTAAGCCTTCTTGGTGGGTTCAGGAAGCACAAATTTAAGTAGTGTTTTTCTAACAGGCCGACTGGAGAGAGCTGCCGTGCCAGGTTTAGTTCACTTTAGCAAGGTAACCTGAAGGGCTGCCCGTGCCTGCACATGAGAGACGCAAATTTTTAGGGTAACATGAATAACACATCACATCAAGTCACTCCCAGGTGGAGGCTCAGGATCAGCTCTAAGGGAATTGTTCATTCCGTACTGTGGCTGGATAAAACTCATCAGAAGGTATACAGTGACTCCTCTTCCCCTGCCAGCTGTGTTTAATTAGAACTGCGTGCAGCACACCGGGGAAGACCCCCGGGGTGGGCGGGCTGGCAGCAGCGGGGAGAAGGCTGGAGGGTCGGCAGCGGAGCTGCCTGCGCTAAGAGCTGGAGGAGCACCCGACCGCGGCGTGAGGCCGAGGGACAGCGGAGAAGCTCAGGACTGGCGTATCAGTGAGAGCCATACGGACAGGACTGAGGGAAACCAGAAAAGATGGATCTTGTCAGGGGTCAGAGGCATGGCCAGCGCTGTGGAAATGTCTGGGTCCAGGGTGCGATAATCACTGTACCTCAAAGGCCATGGCATAATGCAAAATGATGGAGCCAGGAGGAGACCTGTCAGCCATCTGCCTTTGACATGCTTTTTTTGGGCAGCATTTTCATCTCGTGCTCCGTGAGCACATACAAATTACATAGTCTACACGGGCGGTATCAGTTCCTATTAATTGTGCCATTCCTTGGGCCTGCACACGTGCCACCGGGTATCCACCTCGAAACCACAGCTGTCCTGAAATTCCCTTGCCTGCAGGAGGGCAAAATGCGCTTAGACCCAAGTTCTGCAATAATTGCATTTTCATATACCGGATTCTAATGAGAAAATACAACCCTGAATTTTATTTGCATTTGCAACACCCCTTTGTGCTTTTGCACTGGTGTAAATGACTGTAGAAAAGCCATAGGAGGAACCTTTAAAAGGAAAAGCATAAAAGGTTATTTTTTCCCCTTTTGCTCATATTGCAGTGACTTGTTGGAAGAGAAATATTACCCCAGCAGCCAGCGCCACTCTCCCCAAGCAATATGGGAACTGTGAAGTTATGAAATTGAGGGCACCTTCACTGAGAAATCGATTAGCAAACCGAGAGAGCTTGTGAATTGGATGTCTGGCCATTTTCAGTAATAAATTGTGAAATAGTCCGTGAATAAGTGGTTCACAGAGTTCAGAATTACCCCCTAGGAAATGTTTGAGACCTGGAGATACATTACTGAAGCGAGTGGCATCCCAATGTTCAGTGCTTCGGCTGTTAAATATGTATGTAATCCCTACAGCGCTTCCCAAAATTAATAGTGCTTTATGGCTGCTCTGGAGCCAGTGTATTTATATCAAGATCCATAGATTCAGCTGATTCACAAACAAAGCACTAATTCCGGAGAAGAAAGCTGAGGAGGAGGCCAGGGAGAGCAGGATTGAACTGAGCTGCGCGTGACTCCATGGGCGTGATGTTATCGTTTTTGCTTTAGAATTCTGCAAATCGAGCTTCACGTGCTCTCTCCTCCTCTCCCTCCCCTGCTTTGAGGCGGAGGTACCTCCTGCCCGCCCCGGGGGTGGCAGAGGTCTCCCGTGGCAGAGGTGGGGGCTGACAGGTCGCACTGGGAGACAAGAGCCGCCAACCTCCAGGCTGGTCCCAAGCGCCCTCCCTGGCGTACCCGCCCGAGGCAGGGCGCCTGCCCTCCACCAAACGACATCTCAGTGATACCCTAACCAGGACTCCAGACCTTCCCTCCCTCCCCGTGCAGTACTGCGGGGACGCCAGCGACACGGCTCGCTCGCCAGAGCAAAGCGGGAGCCCTCCCCTCCCGGCCACCCCGCGGGCAAGGACGGTAGCTTCGCAGATACCTTCGATTCAAGCCATGAATCAGCTGCGGTTGACGTCCCATCCTCCCCTTGCCTGCCAGCTTTTGCCTGCTGCCCACCATCTTTTGCCATTTCCATCTGTCCTCTACACGTTTTCTCACTCGGGCTCCCCAGTGTCCCCCGTCCTCGGTGACTGCCCGATACTCCCCAACGGGCTGCGCAGTTTGCTGTGCGGTTGCTACGCCGCCTGCCAGCGCCCGCTGCAGAGGCAGGGATCCACAGGGCGAAGCCTGCTGCAAAACACTTTGTTAGTTGTTTGTCATTCGTGCGGGTGCTTGGCACTGCTGCGATTAGAGACACCCCCAGCCTCGGCAGGGCAGGCGTGACTGGAGCAGCCGGCAGGAACTCTCTCTGGGCAGCAGTAGGGCCCCGTACCCCATCAGCTAGCGCTGGCAGGAGAAGAGCAAACTAAACTGGGGAAGGTTTTGGGCTGGCCACCAGCCGCGCACGGCTCCCTCGCCCCGTGTTTAAGCCACCAGCCTCCCGCTCGCCGCGGCCAAGGACAGGTCCCGCCGAGCAGCTCAGCTGCATCTCTGCTCTGCGGGACGTGGGGCTGGATCTGTCCTCCCCCCTTTCAGCGCTTCTCAACACTCTTCATTTTCAGAGCATGAAATGGTTATTTTTCTCCCTGAAATCCTACCAAATGGAAAACAGTTGGCTGCTCAGAAGAGACAAAATTAAATTTTGTGGGGTAAACAAGGTTGCTAATTAGCTGATGCGCTGTGCAAAGTTAATTTATTCCCAACATGTCACGGTGCCAGCCCTGCCTGAAGAGCCTGTGCCACGTGGCTCAGGTTGACCCGCGGAGGCGGCCCTGCCCCCGGTGGGAGCCGGGACCGCGGCTGACCCGTAACGGGGACCTTTTGCCTTCCCATTTGCAGGAAGAGCCCTTTGTCATGTTCCGCAAGTCCGACACGGCCCTGTTCGGGAACGACCGCTTTGAGGGTTACTGCATCGACCTCCTGAAGGAGCTGGCCATCATCCTGGGCTTCACCTACGAGATCCGGCTGGTGGAGGACGGGAAATACGGGGCGCAGGATGAGAAGGGGCAGTGGAACGGCATGATCAAGGAGCTCATCGACCACGTGAGTGAGGCCCATGTGCAGCGCGGACAGGCGAGAGCTGTGCCCGGGGCTTTCTGCCTGGGCTCGACGGGTCCCCAGCGCAGGAGCAGCGAGCTCCTAACCCCGCCTGGGCTCTGCCTGTGTCGCGCCGTTTGTCGGAAGAGTATCTCTTTGTCCGACTCTTCCAAATACTCATTTGGAGTTTCTGAAAATGGACATTTTCACAGTACAGAAATGGGCTCTGTGGCTTCAGCCGCAGTCCCCCCCGCCGTGCTGCCGCCCCGCGGCGGGATGCAGGCTGGGCGCGCGGAGCGGAGGGCAGAGGCTTCTCGGAGGGCCGGCTGGGCTGCACGCGGGCTCTGCCGAGGTGGCAGCACGGCCGCCCGGGCAGGAGCGGTGTGTGCCTGCCCTCGTCCCCCCGAGACGCTGCTGCTCTGCCCCTGACTAACACGGCCCAGGGCGCACCACCACGGTGGCTCAGGGACCCCAGACGTGTGCCAGACGCAGCTCAGGTGAATCCAGATGACGCATCCAGACTGCAAGAGCAGGTGTATAGGGGACAGTTTAACATATATTTTTTTTTTTTTTATAAACGCAGCTTATTTTCTAAAATCTCCTGGGACACAAAGCTCCCTCTGCAACACAGCAGCTGTGCTTTTCCTTCCATGGCCACTTCTAAAAGCCCATTAAACAGCAGTGAAATGGTCATGGCAGTTTTACTCTTGCAGCCGCCAAAATGTCACCTAGTCTGAAACCTCGGCTCGAGCCAGAGGTTGCTCAGTTTCCTAATTAGATATTTTGCCTCCAGCCCATCCTGTGATCCCAGAAGCCCAGTTAGGGAGGTGAGGAAAGCTGGTGTTTTTGTGAATCTCTAATTCCCAGAAAAAGTCTCTGGAAGAAAAGATCAGGACAAAATTAATCGATGATCTCCGCAGCACAGGCGGCAGTATAAGCAGTGCTAGAGCTGTAACACAGCTCTCTCCTCCTGAATATCCTGCTCAAGTGGTGCAGCCCTCGGACCACCTCTCAAGTTCCTGGCTACATTTTGAAAACATTGCCTAAGCAGAAAAGAGACAAAAATAATCCCACGTACGTAGCAGCTGTGATGCTCTTACAGTTCATGTGAGAAGAATGTATTCGCTGGGTGAGTCACTTCAGTAAATGAGCTTCGCTGTGAACAGATAACGGCGCATTGTCTGGCGGTGAGACTGCGGAGCTGGGGCTCAGGGATCTGGGTTGCGTTTCCGGATTTGGCTTGTCTGCCCTAAATGACATTGGACAAGTTGCTTCTGTGCAATGCTTCCTCCATCTGTAAAATGCAGATGATAACGATTATGTCCCTTGTAGGGACAAAGCGATGCTTAATCAGTTTGCAGAGTCCTTAGACGGCTCACCCTGGAGAAGCGGGCAGTGCGGCAAGGGCACGCAAGGACAGCCCCCAGGGGAGCGGGATGCTGTGTCTCACAGGGGAATATGCCACAGGCTGTGCAAACCCGCCTTTGTGGTTTTGCTTCCAGAAAACTCCATACAGCTCAAAACACAGATTCCATAGTCTCTTATGCAACAGCCTCGCTACGTTAGACAAGTGACACTCCGCATCCCAGCAGAAGCGGCCGGTGCTTTGCTGCTCCGAGTGATGTGTGTGACACAGACGGGAAGAGACGCAGAGCGCAGGCTGCGGTCCTCGGCTGTGTGCTCCGGGACACGGCCTCCTGCGGTCCCGCACCCACTGCTGCGAGCAGGGTCTGTGGCTCTCACCGCAGAGTACCTGTAGTGTAGGGCTCTAAAGGAGTAAATCGCTTCAAAGCAGGAAATAAGACATCAGGAACAGAAGCCAGACCGTCATTTAGTCCAAACCGTGTCCCTTCCAATGCCCTGCGCAATGTTATAGGGCTCTTGGGAAGCTTTCAGCCATTCCCAAAGCTGTGGTCAGCTAAAAGAGACAGACCAAGAAAAAGGTATGGGGAACAACCTCATTAAGTAACACAAACATCATGGTCAACCTGCATCAAAGTATTTCTTGGCGAGCTATTCAAAAAGCAAATTAACATACAGCAACAGGAAAGGACCAAATCCGCTCTTCTTGCAAGCGTTACTGCAGCGTTAAGTTTGAACTCCGCTTTCCAACAGGCGTGGCTGGGTGCACGCCTCGCGGTGGTTCACAGCCACTGCCCAAACCCCATACGAAGCCATTATTTTCTTTATCTGCATGTCATTGCTTTTTATAGCAGTGTTTATGTAAAGCATTAAAAAGTGAAACTGCAGCCAGATGGGGCCCTTCCTCAGCAGCAAAGCATCTTCAGATTGTGTGGGGAAAGGAACAACTGATTGGCACTTTGCAATAGGAAAGTTCAAACTTCTTTCACACCTAGTAGGAAAAGCGTTGGAGACAGCATTCAAACAAAGTTGTAGTGATGAAAACAGGGCTGCCCACACTGTGAGTTTGATACCTGGGCTCGTTTTCCTTTTCCTCCATACCCAGTGTCTCCTCCTCATAAAAGAATTGGGATCATTCAGGTGGGAGCACAAAGCGGGGAGGATTTGTGAAGTCCAAACACCCACACCAGAAAGTCTCTGCCTTGTTGATGACCCACTTAACTCACGTGCATCTGAGACTGACCCCCCGGGACCGCTGTGATGCGCCAGCCCCGGTGCGCTGCGCTGATGTCCAGGCCTGGGTGAATGTCCTGTGCATGTCAGGGTGCTCCTGAGGTGCCATAAGAGGCTAAACCGGTGATTGCTGTCACTCGGAAGGGCTGAGAGCCATGGGAACGGCAGATGCTGTGTACCAGGAACAGCCTGATCCAAGGCTGAAATTCGGTGAAAAGGAGATGGGCAAAGCAAGGGGCAGCCCATCACGCGGATGGCCTTCACGGGCACTGGGAATTCCGGCCAGAGCGGAGCCGGACGGAGGCGGCAGGCAGGGTAGCCCCGTAGGTATATAAATATAGTGTTTCAGGGATGGTGCCTACCACACAAAGGTGTAAATCACAGCGCACGTGGCGGAGGATGCGCTGTTTACACAGTGATCTCTCACGGCTGCTTTGGAGTCTCGCACCATCCTCCCTCCCCTGTCCTCTCTGATCCAGACATGCCTGGCCATAGGCAGCAATGCCTTAGGCGACGATCCTTTGTAAAATTGCTTTGTTTCTAGTCTGGCCTTAAGCATAAACAGGAAAAGCAACAGCAGTCGGAGCAGCTCACAGCGTGACCCTGTCTTCCAGGTCCCCAGTAGCAGATCTGGAGAAGACAGCCTGGTGTGGTTAGATGCAAAAGCCCTGCCCCGCTGCCTTTCATCTGCTGCTCCTCCTTCGTCACACAAAAAAATCCGTTTTGAGGGAGTTCAGTCTATTCCCCAGAGAACTGGACTCTTTCCTCGCCGCGGTTCGCTGTTTATTGTCACTCTCCCTGGCTGCCCCCGCGGAGCAGCCCCAGTCAGACCGGCTGTGGAAGCTGAACTGGCTCACTGCAGCGCCATTTGGGGAGGACTGGGGCACCCAGGTGACACAGAGAAGCTCCTGTGCCCTGCATCCATAATAAACAGGGAACCTGGCAACTGTCAGGTCTCCTCCTTTCATCAGTAGCGAACTGTTATTGATGTTTATTCATAGAAATTATTATTGATACAAGCAAAACCACACTGTGCAATGCGGCCCATCCGTTCTGATTTATAAATTCTAGTTGTCTGGCAAAATAATGCCTGCAAATCTTCCCTATTGTTTGTGGGCAGAATCACATAAAACCGGCAGAATGAGTTGTTCTGGACATTTTGCACAAACTTGTTCACAAATAAAACTTGTCTTCTGCTGAGACAGTGCATATCAAATTTCCATTCAATCTCAAACTTCATGTGGGAATAAAAAAGGTATGAAAAATAATAGGGTTTCTAATGGAAATCCCTGCCAATGGTAACTGTAGAGAAGATGTAATGTCTATCCTTAGGGACGATTTATGACAGTTGATTTAACACTTTCACAATAAATGGGCATTTATTGACAGTAAATTCTAGCAGAAATACATACTGCACCACATTGCCACATTCCCATTAATGTTCCTGCACCGGTGGAGGTTTATGTCAAGTGTCATGAACTGGGGCTTTATTTGGAAGCCACTGGGCCAGGAGTAGGAAAAAAACAGTTTTGTGGGCTGAAGCATCCTCCATCTCATTTAGACACGGCAGGAACTCAGCGTTAGGGAGGAGATGGAAATAGGCCAAAACAGCTGGCTGCACTTTCTCCTTTTGTGCTCTCCTTAATTGGGTGGATTCATATTTATCACATTCAGTGGTCCAGGTGATGGAGCACGCTGAATTCTACGTTGGGAGCCCTGAGGTCTCTGCTTGCTTCTGCAGGTCTCTCCGGACCTGCCTTTCCCTCTCCTGCCTTGCTCACCTGTCAGTACCTCATAGGATAGAGCTTGTCTCTAAAAATACAGCCGTTCTCACTGGGATCCTACAGCGTCTGACATCTCTTAGGTACAATTAATGGTAGTTCTGTCTCTGAGGAACTTCCCTGAAGAAAAGATTACAAGAAGCCCAACAGGACTTCATGGTCCTCATTTCTCCTCTTCGGCTTACAGCTAGGTTTTCCGTGCTGACATCTGTTCTTAATTCACCACTAATATAAAATAAATTAATTGACAAAAGTTATGTCTGAATCAGGACTGAAATTGTAGGAGCAGCCATTAAGAGCTGGAGTCAGACAATTAAGGCTGACCCCCTGCGCACGGAGCACGTGGTGGCACGCCGCGGCACGGCCGGGATGCTGCCGGGCACGACCTCGCTCTCCCCTGCGCATCACTCCTCACGCTGGATGTGTCCCCGTCCCCGGCCAGCGAGAGGGGGACAGCGCTCTCGGCAGAGCGCTCCGACGCCTGCTAAAGCCCCTCTGTCTCCAAGCCAGGGGCTGCCTCTGGGATGCCTGTGCCCAAGGACGCCGGGGTGCCGGCTCCGCCGCAGGGAAGGATGCAGAAGGGTGCAGGAGCGAGGCCAGCACGCCACGGGCCGTGCTGGGAGAGGGTGCTGGGGCACGGCACGGCAGCCCAGCGAGCAACGCAGGGAGCGGGCAGCGATGGGACCCGAAGCGGGACGGTGGGAGCAGGAGAGCAGAAAAGCGCTGCAGCCCCAGCGCTGGCAAGAGAGGCTGAGGGAGGAAAGCGTCGATGCTGCCAGACAGACACCTGAATAACAATTAAATAAGTAAAATATGCACTATTTACCTGTCTCTCAGGCAACACACACATAATTAGTTTATGTAAATACCTAAGTCGGATTGGCAAAATAAGCACAGAGGCAGCTTATTTTCGTGAATAAATATTTATCTTGGTGCTTATGCCGCTCGTGGGCTCTGCTGTGACTGGCCGTCACGCGCAGCTTCCCTCCGGCGCAGGTCAGATGCTGCAGCATTTCCACAGTGACTGTGGCTGTGCAAGAGCTGTTCTGACCCGCAGGCCACCTTCCCGTGATAACTGAGAACTTGAAGATAAGACTTAGCGTTTTCTGATAAAAGCCAAATATCTCTGCAGAGAATACAATCCTCCACCCACTGAACGCCTGGTGAACCCACATCAGTTCCACCCAAGCGAAAATGCTGTAACACTGGGTGAATAAGGAGATCCAAACCCTTGAAGGTGTGTGAGAGAAGTGTCCGCGTTTGGTGTGTAGCTGCCTTGGCAACATTCGTCTTTCTGGCCTCAATTCAGCAGAACACTTAGGAACATACATACGACTTGGAAGGCGTGCAAGCTCCGGTAAAACAGAAGCGTGTGCTTAAGTGGTTTTGCTGGATAAGGGCCTTTAAGCCACCAGCACTTGCTATAATTCCTCATTTTTAATAAAACCCATCTTACCATGCGAGAGCATAGAAGTTGGGGCTGAGGGAAGGAAGCAGTCAGGGCCCGATAATTGACTTCCCGGTTTGTAATGTCAGAGCACGACAAATGAAAGCTTCACCCTTGGTGGGTTTTGATTTAGATCCACTCAGTCAGCAAACCCTTAATTAGAGGCCACCTTCAGAAAAATCTGCATTGATAAAAAGGATATCGAAGTGCAGCCCCGTCCTGCCTTTAATAGCTCAGGACACCACAGCAGATTGGGCTCCCTAATGCACGCTCCATCCTGCCCGCGTGTGACATTTACTGCCAAGGACATGGGGCTGTGATCAAATCATGGGAGCTGCTGAAATGACACAGTAAAATTTTATTTCTGCACTAAAAGCGTTTTGATCCTTGGGCATCCATGCAGATTTCCCTCTCCATTTTT
The DNA here is from genome assembly GCA_017639485.1 of Pluvialis apricaria. Classification (NCBI taxonomy): domain Eukaryota; kingdom Metazoa; phylum Chordata; class Aves; order Charadriiformes; family Charadriidae; genus Pluvialis; species Pluvialis apricaria. The sequence continues at coordinate 7,883,297 of CM030027.1, read as the reverse complement.
TTGTGGTAAAGCATAAACTCCTCGCTGTTACTTCACTCGCTCTATCATTTTGACAAATTTGGCTTAGGATCTTTCAGACAGGCAGTTGGTAGCGAGCGCTGACCACAGAACTGCTCATTTGTTTCCTCCTTCAGAAAAATCCGTAGCCAAATCCTTCAATATCTCCTTCGGTTTTCCTCTGTTGAGTCAGGACACCCACGCAGAAGTGATGGAGCAGCTGAAATGCTGCATTTCTTTTGCCATTTTTGCCTCGTGACTTTGGAGACTGATAAGGCGAAATTCTCGAGTGTGCTGTAACATGGGGAGAGCAGCAGAGCTGCAAACCCGCCGGGCGCCCTCCGCCGGGACGCGGCCGAGGGTGCGACTCTGCTCCTGAGACGCAGGACTTCATCTCGGGCTGGGCAGCCGGCGTCGCCTGGCCCTTCTGAAAAGCACTGTCCTTCGGTTTTCATCTATGTCACCGCAGCTGGCACCAAAGCGCTCACCGGGAACACGGTGTTTCCGTTTTCTCTGAGTTTTGACAAATGCCAGCGATCGAAAGGTACACTTTCTGTACCAAGCTGGTTTTAAAATATCTTTCCATTTGGAAAGTGACACGGAAGGGGAACCAACCAGGGCTCGGCCAAAGAACCATGTTAGAAAAAAGTACATATTTTTACTGTTGTTAGACAATTCCTGAAATGGTTCTGTTCAGGACCTCTAAAGCTACGTGCTTTGGAGTGGAGACCCTTTCATACACACACACATACACACATGTAACGGATAAAATCTCAGCTCCCTGTATTTAAAAATATTCCACTGACTTGCATCACAGAATTTGCAAGGTCAAATGAGATCATTGGTCTGACCTTCCTGCACACCACAGGCCAGAGATCCTCACCAATTCCTACAGTGAACCCGTAGCTCCTGTTGGAATGCAGCGTGTTCTAGCAAGACAGCTAATATTGATTTAAAGTTTGCAAGTAATGACAAATCCACTATATCTCTAGGTAATTATCACTCATGGTTAATTTAGAATTTTAATTTTCAGAAGCAGATGTTAAATAAATCTTGCCCGGGTATGCTCGGCACCTGGCACGGCGGGTACTGCTCAACTTCAGAAACGCAGTCTATGCGTCTGCATTTCCCCTGAAGGCAGTGACCCCAAAAGGGGACCCGCAAGCCCCAAGCGAGGCAGCGGGCGCTGAGGGGACTTTGCGGGTATCTACTGAAGGGTTTTTTAAGAACCTGAATAATGTTTAGTGAGGGGAAACGAACGCAGCTCTAATGCAACAGAAAGAGGTTGTATGTGGCTGCGCACTGAATCAGCACAGAAATGATTAAATGACAGAAAGAATAGAAAGAAACACAATTCGTACAAGAAGGCAGGATGAAGAATATGCTCATCTTAAATTCCTCATGCAGCTCAGACAGTTCCAGCATGACGAGCTGTGAAGTCCGCCGTTAATTAGCAGAAGCGTTTCCCCGATGGGGTTTGCAGCCGCACGCCCGGCGGAGACCTGAGGGGAACCCCGTGCTGGCTTCGCTCGCTCCCCCCAGCCGGGCACTTGCGAGAGTCCCGAGGAGCAGCGCTCCTGCCCTTCCCGAGGAAGCTGCTTCCCGCGGCTTCCTGAGAACCAGCCTCTCAAGTTTTATCATGAAGTTGACTGAGGGGAAAGAAATTGAACCTTTTACCTCATGCTGCTACGATATTGCTTCCCGCGACTTCATTCCAGAGTGAGCTCCCTCTGCGGCTGCCTCCTCTCGCAGCAGCATCGAAAGGAAGGCCGACAACAACAAATCGGCTCTGCCGACGGTGGGATTCGCACACAGCAAACTCTCTGTTGTACAGAGTTCTGCGGCAAGAAGCAAGCACAGCGAGGATCGCAGATGTTTTATACCAATGTAAGATATAATTGTTGTGACCATCTTAGAAGAGCCGATCAAAACGGGCTCATTGCACGTAGGCAAAAGCCGCGGAGACTGTAACATCTCTGTCGCCTGCACCGCATTTCACTAGCTGGCACCAGCCGAAAATCTATACAATGAAGGTCCTAGAGTATAATGAGCAAACAACAGCCCATGTTTCACTCTCCAGTGATTTAGGTCAGGAACACTCTCTTACAAATGGTAAACACATCCACAGCACCACCCCCAGAGCCTTGCCCAGCGTGTTTACAGACCCTCCATCCGTGTTGGGGTTTCGTTCAGGTGACAAAAAGTCTTTGTAAAAACCGGGCCGTGTTATGTCAGCTCCATGTTCCGCCGGTCCTGTCTCGGGTGGTTGCTGTGCCTGACGCCCACGGTCCCCGGTCCCTGACCTGGGGGCTGTGGAGCAGAGCCCACAGAAAGCGGCGCAGACCCCCTCGTGTGCGGCGCAGCGCGGCTCTGACGGCAGTTTTGCCTTCGCGGCACGGTGAGATTGCGGGGCTGAAGGGAAGCGGGTACGCGGGGCGCAGCCTGAGCCGGGCGCAGAGGGCCCCGCCGGCGCCGGCAGCACGGGCAGCGGGTCCAGCCCGGCACTGGCGGAGGCACAGGGCAGACGTGCCCCGTGCGCGAAGGGAGGGGGGAGCCCCGGGGCCGCGCTTTGGGGGTTTTTGGCCCAAGACTGCAGTGTGAGTGTTGTGGGTGTTTCTAAGGGGGTGGAAACACCTCAATTTCTAATGCCTTCTTTCTCTTTCCGTGTTGCACCCAGAAAGCTGACCTGGCCGTTGCTCCTCTCACCATCACCCACGTTCGGGAGAAAGCGATAGACTTCTCCAAGCCCTTTATGACCCTGGGGGTCAGCATCTTGTACCGCAAGCCCAACGGGACCAACCCCAGCGTGTTCTCCTTCCTCAACCCCCTGTCTCCTGACATCTGGATGTACATCCTCCTCGCCTACCTGGGGGTCAGCTGCGTGCTCTTTGTCATAGCCAGGTAAGGGGACGCCGGTGCCACCCCACCCGACTGCCATCACGCCACATCTGCTGCCATGCCAAGACGCCCTCCCCACGCTCAGATCCATTTTGCTGCCCGGTGTGTCGCAGGGATCCAACCCCCCAGTGGGAGCTGCAGCGTTAAACCCGTGTCATTAATGAAATGACTTTTGGGCCGGTACCTGAAGGCAGGCTGGTCTCTTGGCGTGGGGTCGCTCATGGCCGTCAGACTCCCGTGCCCCGTTCTCTTTCACACCTGGATCTCAGCGTGGTTGTAGAGGTGATGCAAACCCCGTGGTGAAAATTAAAGATGAGCTATCCACAGGGGAAATTTCTTTCCTTCTTTGCTACCTCCAGCCTGTGTTATACCCTTTGTACTGCTTTACCACACCAAATGTGCTTGTGTTTGCTTGCTTTATTAACATAAACCTGTAAGCCTCTTTTGCTGTATCAGGGCAGGCAGTTCCGCGGATTTAGTAGACTTCCAGTACAAAAGAATTTTAAAAGGCACTTTTTTTTGTGATTTTAGAAATTTCATTGCCTTTCTATTTCATTGGCACCTCCCTGGTATAATGAAGGGTAGTGGGAAATCCGATATTTCTGCTCTGTATCATTCCTCACCATTCATACTCCTGTTTGACCGCTTCCCACCCACCTTCTGCAGGGGTAGCTCAGCCTCTCCGCTGTGTCCTGGCCACAAAGCTCCCGAGTCCCGCACCATTCTCAGCTCCTGTCTCTGAACCCTCCACCAGCAAACTCCCGCAAACCCTTCCCTATATCAAAAGAATGGAAAATCCGTTGCTACAGATCACACAATGTGTCTGTTTACAAAATTAATATGCATCTAATTAGCATGTTTAAAACCTCTATATTTAAAAGCAGCAGAATTCGCATATATTTGCATGTGTTATTAATTTTGCAGCGTCTTTGATGAGAGGCACAGTCCAGGGCTGCTCTCAATATGCAATTCCACCTTTTCTAACCAAAGCACAGCACTTGCCTTCCTCCTGCCCGGCAGCCGCCCCCCCAGCCTCGCACAGCCCTCGCTGGCTCTTTCAACATGGTGTGGAAATACTGTGCCCAGGGAAGTTTCCTAAGCACAATCTGCAGTTAGACACTCATTTCTCATTTCTTCTACTTCAAGTTATGCCCGTGGTGCCTTCAGAAACCTCCCCGCTGACCCCCCCACCTCGGACCGGGGCTCTGTGCAGCCCCCCCCGCTCCCAGGGGCTGCCGTGCAGAGCTTTCCTCAGAGCATCCTTCAGAAACCAGCTCCCATCTAACGCACTGACATCAATCAGATAGTCAAAGTAAAGATTAAATACGAAACCAGCAACCAGAATCCATTAACCCTCATGTTACAACAAATCTGCAATTTTCAACATCCCTCAGGTCCATGGAGGCATTTAGAGATAATTCCCTGAGTTTACCATGTAATATCCTAATTACACATAACAGCAGTTGTCAGAGTAAACTCGGCTGAGCAGACAGCAGTAGTGCTCCAAACCATCTGGGATGGGGAAGCAGCTACATCGCCCGATCCTTCCTCCGCGGAGGGGCAGAGCCGGAAAGGTTGCGCTTCCCTCTTGGACGACACAGAAGGCCCTCCATGTTCAACATTTTCACTGCGATCATTCTCCTTCCCAGGCTTTGCACTGCGTCTCTATCGAACGGCCGTGCAGCGGGTTCCCAGGCGCTCTCCTGAGGTCCCGCAGAAGCTGTCTGAGCACGGACGGCTTTGCAGGCAGTTTGCACAGCGCCCGCCGGGAGCGCAGCCCCGGGCTCTCATAGCACTGCAGTACCACCGGCAACTCATAACAACAAGCGAACGGTTCATTTCAGCAAGCGGGTGGTGTAGCGCACAGCAACAGCAGCATTTGTTATTACTACACTGTAGGAGGAGAGTGGCGTTGCCATTAACACATCGCCCCACCTTCCCGCCAGCTCTGCCCTGCAGAACCCCCGGCCGGAGGCAGGCAGCGGCCGGCGCCGCACAAACTGCGGGGACAGTTGGGCAAAACACCGCTGCCGGCTCCGTCCTGCCCCGGCTGAAGGGCCCGGACCGTCCGGGACTCCCACGGGGCAGGATGAGGTCCTCAGCAGTTTTGCTTTGTGTCAGAGAGGAGCCAGACGCTCTCAGCAGGAAAAGATACTCATCAGGGAAAATGAGCCCGAGGAAATTAGGAAAAGGAAAAATATTGCGATGACTGATAGAACTCCTTCACTTTATGTCTCCGTTAGCCATGCAGAACACAGCTAGATGGGCTCTGCTGCCATAACGGCTTCGGCTTTAATGCTATAAGTACTAGACTGCTTGTGCAGCTTGGAATGACAATTCAAATACAATTTTACGTTTATGAGTTTATTTTTCCCAACTCGTATAATGGCCAAATCCAGCCCAAACTGTCCAGGTCCCACTTTCAAAGCACGTTAAGTGCGCAAATTGTATCTGCACATGAAATTCATCACCGTAAATACTGAGGAAAGGCTGAAGGAAATGCTGGGAGAGGCGCCGATGTGAGAACCACAGATGTGGGCACCACTTTTCCCAGGCAGGACAATCCAGGTGCTCCGTTCAGAGAGCACGGAGCTGCCCAGCCCCGGGCACCCAGGGCGACCCATCCCACCGTCGGCAGCGCCGGCGCCGACCCACCGAGTCGGGCACCCAACCGGGCACCGGCCCAACACCCCCAGTGCGAGAGGGCACTCGCTGCCCTGAGGGGTCCGGGCTAAGCCAGAGCCCCCCGTGTGCCCAAACACACGGCAGTCGCGCTCAGGAACCGTGTGGCTGTTTTGGCACCCCTCTGGGGACCGCCCTGGCGCGACGAACGCAGGAGGGTCTGAACCCCTTGCTGCGCCGGGCTTTGCGGCTGGCGTTGGGGGATGAAAACGTGAAGAACTGCACGTTAGCCTCTAGGTTTGTTCTGAGATGACCTGAAATGAGCCTCATAATCTCTCTACATCACAGCAGTTGTGATGTAATACAACAGTATTTCCCTATCAGGCTATTTTTTTGGCTGAAATCGAGCCTATAAAATATTTAAAATATTGCAATTACAGTTTCTTTTTCACATGTTTTGCTCCTGACATTTCTCCTGTCTTCCTATTCTTTCAAAGAACACCAAGTAGTCAGTGTAATTAAGGCTCTTGCAGGAATGATCTTTCTACACGTAGAGATGAAGAGCAAGAGATTTCATGGGGAAAATATTTACTGCTTTCAGGAGTAATGGAAACAATATCTGCTTTTGACCCCAGCAAGGCCTCTAAAATGCAATTCTCAGGAGAGAACCACAGTCAAAATAGCAAAGCCTTAATTCAGAGGCAGAAGTATCCCGAACGAGGCACCAGAGTCCTCTGCTGACGCTATCATCATAGGTCAATGCCACTTAAAGCCAACTTAGGGACTATTTAGAGGCAGGGAAAGGACGTATTTGATCCATCTCCCCTTTTAATCAGTCTTCCTTAGTTATTGATGGAGCCTCTGCTCCTCGCCACCCCAGTCCCCAAAGAGCTATAAACACCAGCAATTTATAAGGCTTCGTGGGGGTAATTTGTCTGGTGACGCTGGTGCGAGGTTGGAGGTGGCCCGTGCAATGGGCTGATTTGAGTTGTCACCCGTCCTCCGACTCACACGGCCTTCAAATTACAGCTAATCACCTTTGGGTGCACAACGGGGGGGGTGGGTCCAACATTCATCTTAATTGCAACACGGACTGGGTCATCCATACGAAATGTCTCTGGAGATGTAATTTAGACTCAAAAAGCATTTTGTGTTAGATCTTTAAACCTTCTTTGAAATGCTCCCGTTTCCCTGCCAAAAAGGACAAGAAGAGACAAGAAAATAATCATAGTTTTTGATGAAATATTCCTCAGACCCTGTTGTGCACGGGAGGAAGGGGGAGCCAGCCCACGGTGGATCCTGAGCAGCCCCCCTTTATTGTGGCTCCGGCTGTACGGGGTCAACGAGCTCCGCTCGCTTCTTCCTTCATTACCCCTCTGTTTCCGCTAATGGTCCCACTCGCTTTTCAAGCACTGAAGACTCTGGCGCAGCTTTGCAGTTTTCTGAATATTTCTCTGTAATTCGAGCAGCACCAGTAGGTTTTCACTCAGAGACCTTGAAGTTCTTCAGTGTGTCATCTTGTCAGGCTCATTTGATCTTACCAATTCCCTCTCTGTTTCATATTCTTCCATTGGCAGCCCAAGAAAGTTTTCATCTAATTCTTGAACTCTGGCTTTATTTGACAGAAAGGGCTTTGGCGCCGTCCTTTATGGCAGAAATTTACAGCAAGTTTAAAGCAACAGGCAGCATGTGAAGCCAGGTCTGAATTCAGCCTCATCCTTGTTTTCCTTTCTGACTTTCGCTTATTTAAAAAAGCAGCGGGAGGTGGGCAGTAGGAGCAGCTCAGCCGTCCCCTGGAGGAACGGGCAGGACTGTCAGGGTGCCGCCTGAGCGAGGCACCGCAAACCCAGCACGGGCGACGGTCCCCGCTGCAGAACGGCAAGATAAAAGCGGGGGGAGGAGAGGTCGCTAAACTGTACCTTGCATGTGGAAAATAGAAGCCAAAAGTGACAGAAATCCCCAGGATGAACTTCTCTAAACCCACAAGGCCTGTGCGTTGCACCCCATCCATCCCCTGTGATGGGGTCTTCCCCACGGACGCCCTCTGGCGCTTTGCCCTGCTCTGCTCACGTGCCCGGGGACGGCGGCTCCGCGTCCACAGAGCATCTCGCGTCGGGCGCCGAGGGGAGAGCAGGGCTGGGGGGGATCGCTGAGGGGCACCTGGGAGAGAGCTGGGGCTCTTTTCTCCAAATACATCCAACTGCCTGACTGCGGGCGCCTGGGAAATTAAGCAACAAGACATCTCCTCGGGTAGCAGCACGTCTGGCAGAGAATTACAGAGAGAAATATCTCCTAATACAAACTGTGGGCTGGGCTTTGAGAAAGGGCTGTTGTGAAGCTACAGAGATTTCAGAAGGAAGCGCAGATGATAATTAATGCCTGGTTCAAAAGCAATTATACCAATTATGTTTTTAATTTAATCTCTGCAAAATTTGGGACTCTTAGAAAATGTAAATAAACAGCTCTAAAAATATTAGTGTCTCTCCTGTTGAGCATCCTCCCCAGATCCTGGCTGAGAGCGCCGTGCTCACAGCAGCGCTTGTCTCCCAACCCTAGGCAGGAATTGCAGAGACACGATCATGGAAAATTCCCTCGGTTTTGCCCAGGAACTACAGGGGGCTCCATAGCAATATGCCCCCCCAGGGAATAAATGTTCTCCCACCACCTGCAACAGGGCCGAGCATCGCAGCAGCCCGGGGCAAACCCACAGCCGTTCCCACCGTTGTGCCGGTGCTCTGACCGTGCAGGATCGCCGCCTGCCAGGGCGGTGGAAAGCTCTGCTTCTCGCTGAGCTAAATCCCTCCCCGCTTCCCACGTGCACCAGCAGGAGAGTGCCCTGAAATGCTGCCGTTTGTCCCAGCTGCTGCTGCAGGACCACTGCAGCATCTCTCCTCGCTCAATCTAGAAATGCCGTTATCCCCCACATCCTAGAACTGTTGCATACTGGGGCTAGAGGTCACATGTCTGCACCGCATCCCATCCCATGGTCGTGTGCTCCATTGCTGTCGTGTGACGTAGTGCTGCAGAGATGATCCGAAGTGACCGAAGGCTTTGGGGAAGGGACCTGAGATACCCGAGAAGGACCCGGCTTCCTGGGTTTCCTTACTGCCTGCAGTGCGGGACACGGGGCTTACAGCCATGCTGGTCACTTCTGAAAATCTTGGCTGAATTTGTGTTTTTCTTTAATAAGCCGCACAACCGAAGGGGTCAGCAGGCCCTGCACAGCAGCGCGAGATGTATTAAGGCTCTTTTTTTCCTGTTCCTTTAGGGTCTTGTCATGCCACATCCCGACTAATGAGCTCTCGCTTTCCATGTGCCGCCGTAGGTTCAGCCCATACGAGTGGTACGATGCTCACCCCTGTAACCCAGGATCAGACATCGTGGAGAATAACTTCACCCTATTGAACAGCTTCTGGTTTGGGATGGGAGCACTGATGCAGCAAGGTACGGCGGCACCTCCCCACGCACCCCCCGCCAGCTCTCCAGCACAGACCTTTTGTGGCAGCTTTTTAAATTTACAATTTATTTTGTTTGTGATGGGAACAAGATAAAACACCTGAACAGTCACAGAAGCACTTGTCAGGACCGGCTCCCGGCTGAAAGGCGGTGAGGTGTGGGAGAGCGGAGGCCGCTCTCCTCCAGCGCCCGCTGGGACGCGCTGTGCTGGGAGCACCCCGTGCCGCTGCTCCCGGAGGAGACGCCGTGGGGCACAGCAGCACCTACGGGAGCCGCTGCCCGGGGAGCCGCGGGCACCGCGCGCAGCCGCTGGCTGGGGCCATGCCCGCAAAGGGCTAATGAGACAGTAATCTCATCAGGGGAACCAGCTGTGATCTGCAGCTCAGGAGCTCTTGGCGACTGCGCTTGTTGTTATTCACTCACTTTGAACTCCATCTCCTCGCAGACGCCCACTGAGCCGTGGGGTGGAGAGACGGGGGGGGACGTGTGCCAGGGCTGAGCCCCGTCTGGGGCACCAGGAAGAGGTCCAAGGCTTTTACGCCAAGAAAACCATCTGATTTCTTCTGTGTCAGAGCAGGCCGGAACGTCTCAATCTTTTTTTCTTTTTTTTTTTTGGACACCTGCCTCTATTTGTGCTTCCCACCTTCTGCGGGGTCAAAGCCCCCGTCCCAGCAGCGCACCCCATGGCTCCGCGACAGACTCATGGCTCGCCCCACGGGGCAGAGCCCCGCGGGCTGCAGCTGCTGCCGGCACACACGTGCCACTGCATGGCAATAATCACTATTAATGAAGCGTGCGCGCTCTGGCAGGTGTCAGAAGGAGCAGCTCCCGAGTCTGCCATCTGGAAGCGCAGAGCTACATGATGGAGCGGTGGTGTGTTCGCACGTGGGCTGTTGCTGGTGTGCTCACAGGAGCACCCACCCCCCGTGCCCCCAGGAAGAACACCGCCTTCATCTCCCTCAGCTGTTTACTTCACCAAACTCCGCAGCATCCCACAGATTCTGTAAATCCCTGCTTCTGTTAATTCAGGCAATTTGTTTAAGTTCAGGATCTCTGTCCTGGCTTGCTCGGTTTTAAATCAGCTTTTACAGAAGACGGGGCATCTAGCCCTCTGGCCCGTCTCCATTTTTATCCTCATCTGGTCATTCTGCACATTGTGAAATGGCCCGAAACTCCCTCTAGCACAGGGCGAAGGCTGCTGGGGCAAAGAGGATGGCAAGAGCTCCTGCAGGCAGCTCTCCCTGGCAGCCGCTGCCTCTCAGACTAAATGTTTTCGGTGTTACTGGTGTAAGACACCACAATGACAGGAACCTTAGAAATGGGAAATGGATGGGATTACATTCATATATGTGGATGGAATAGAGCAAATGGAATATATATAGATGGAATGAATAGAGTAAATCTGTTAGGAAGAGCAGAGGGGGAGCTTGTGAGCAGCTCTGAATAAGGAACGAAATTCAGCTGTGATCTAATTGCAGAAAATCCAGGAATAGAAATAAGTGGAAAATGTCAAACATTTGTCACACTTTAATTTACCATGTATCAGTAGTTACACCCAGAGAGCAAGAGAACCACAGCATCAGCTTGGTGGCACGCACAGTGCTACTGCTCTGTGCTCCTCCTGCTGCCGTGGCTCCAGCCTGTCATGGAGACTCTTCCCCCGTCTCGGCTGCCCGGACGGACGGTGACAGTTCCCAGCAAGACGGTTTAGCAGGATGAATCATCCTCTTATCAGGTGCTGATAAATGAAAAGAGCTGTATTCTTTTTAACTCTATTCTGCATCTAAGAAAAATAATATTTCAAAGCTAGACTGATGTCACACCGTCCGATGCATCAAAGGGCATGAGACGGAATGGGAAAGAAGCGGGATCTTGAGAAGAACCGAAGCAGCCCTCGATATCCAAGGCTCCTCTGCTCCCTGGTGCCTCCTTGCTGCACTCAGATAGGAGAAAAACTACACTCCATGCTATGCTTTGATGCCACACTGCTTAAAACTGCTTTGCAAAGCCCAATCTTTGCTGCAAATTCCAGGTTGGATATATCCTCTGAACGCAGTTGTTTCCAACCCAATGCTGGTTCCTGGCTTTGAAAGGTGTCTTGGGTGATTACAAAAATAGCACAACCCATTTAGTCCTTCATGTCTGCTCAATAAAAGTCATTCCAGACCTGTTACACCTTTTCTGCTGTAACATCTCCTGCTTCCCTACTTCTAACCAGTATTCAAAGTACTGGACCCTGATAGTTCCTTTCTCTCGCTGTTTGATTTTTTTTTTAAACCTTGTGTATTTGAACACACCCCCTAGAGTGAGTCCTTTGAAAAGTAATCCATATAAAAGCAAAGCACTTTTTAAATGGCAGAACAAAACACTCATAAAAGTTCATAAATGGCTTGCTATTTAAATCTCATAAAAGCAGCCTAGTTAATTACTTCAGTTCGAATGTTTCCTGTAAATTGTGCACTGTACCCAAGGTCAGCAATAAAGGGAGAGGATTTTTCTGCAAATGCTACAAAAACCCCACTGATTTCCTCGCATGCAAGATGTCTGGATAATTTGCCTCAAAAACACTTGGCTTTAATTGTGTAGCTGTTACAGTTTTGACAGTGAAACCTAATCTTTTATATATGCATGTAAAGTATGTATGTATATGTAAAATGGATCCTTTCTCTCTGTTTCCTCTTCTCTCCTTCTCCTTCCCCCTGTCCCACCCCAGGCTCTGAGCTGATGCCCAAAGCACTGTCTACACGGATCATTGGTGGCATATGGTGGTTCTTCACCCTAATTATCATCTCGTCCTACACGGCCAACCTTGCTGCCTTCCTGACGGTGGAGAGGATGGAATCCCCCATCGACTCCGCAGATGACTTGGCAAAGCAGACAAAAATAGAGTACGGAGCAGTGAAGGATGGAGCTACTATGACCTTCTTCAAGGTGAGACCAGGCAAAGGCTTTCCCCCATCCAGGCAGAGACGCAGCACTCTCGGGCCAACGGGAGTGAGAACAAAGAATGAAAGACAAAAAGTCTCCTAAGCCACCACTGCTTCTCCTCATAAGCGGGTTGTTCCATCCTTGTCCAGACTCTGAGCCCTGTCAGTTTAGCTTACCAACATTCCCATCGTGGCTGAGTCCCCCTCTCCCTGGTGCTAACTGAAGTTAGAATTACAGTTATATTGATTTTACAGCTTTGGAGACTGTACCCAGCATTGGCTCAGATGCCCTAAAACGAGGCACGTATTAGGCCTACAGAAAAAAGCCCTGCAGAAAAATCCCACGTTCCCTAAAGTATCTTCCCCGTCTCCACATCTCACCCATTGCCGCTCCTTCCTTCTCTCTACAGTAACGGCTCCACAGAGCCCTCGGGGCTGACCTGGTCGGCCTTCAGGGACAGGGGAAAGAACAAATGACACCCAAACCTGGACAGATGTTGCAAAGTGCCCTCCCTGACCAGTATTTTTTAGAGCTGAAATATCTTTCTTGTCCTTCAGGTGTTCACATTAATGTAGTCAAGTTTTATTAACCTCCAAAACCCAGTGCAAGGTAACACCACCAATGCACCAGAATTAAATTACATTAATTTCTTCTCTTTAAAGCATAATTAATTTCAGAAGTTAGCCAACACTGCAGAGGAGGTAGCTACGAGCATTCATATTTCACTATTGCCTCAAAAATTGAAAGAAACTGAAGGACTTAAAAAGACCTTTAAAACCGCAGCTAGCCTGTAAAAACACACTTTGAAAAAAAGAGTGAGAGAATAAAGGAATAGAAACGAGGGGTGATTAATCTAGGGAATGATCACTCTGGCTTGGAGAGGAATTTAAATTCATCGATGAACTCCAAAAGCCGTCTTTCAGGGAAGGGTTTGGCGGTCTCTGCGCTCCCCTGGGAGCGCCGCTCAGAGCCCGGGGTCCCGCGGCGCCGCTGCCCTCCCGGGGCGCTTGGTCAGCACGGCCGCAGGAGCGCTGGCGGCTCAGAGCCGGCGGCCGCAGGAACGGCGCTGCCTCCCCCCGCACCGCCGCTGCCTTCCCCCTCCGGTCACCCCAATTCAGAGGGAAATATATGGGCCAAAGTGTGACAAACGTGGTTCATGCTTTAAAAAGCAGTTTGTGCCTGGAATACTGCAATAATTTGAATAGGCACAGTGTAGAGGCAGCTACAGTAGGCTGTCAGCAGTTTAATTGCCAAGACTCATTAAAGGAAGGCAATGTGCTGAATTTTAATAACAAGAAGCAGCAGCATTCTTCCGCAACTTTTCTTGGATACGATCTGGTTACGGAGCCACTATACTTTCTGAATCTCTGCGCTGACTTTGACAGGCAGGAACACAGATTGGTGAAGAAACATGGAGGATTTTGTTTGGTTTGATCTTTAATTAATTCTGGGAAATGAAAATGTTGCACAGAATAGCCAGTTGCTGCTGGTCAGTTTGCTCTCCGCCGCGGAGCTGGTGCACGCGGTTTTGTCTTTGGCATGGTCAGATGCCTCGCGTTACCTTCCAAAAGCAATATAAACCTACAACAGCTATCAGGAAAAGACAGACTTTTACTGTTGTGTTTTAATTACTCTTTCCAATAAGAGTTTTACATAAGAATAAAAGGAAACTGTCTTTTTTAAAAACCTTCAAGGACAGAGTATATTTATTGCTTCCTATCATTAGCTATCAGAACCATTCTTCAGGCTTCTAACAGGTATTTGGCAGGGTTTATTGATGCAGTGTATTTTCCTTTTTCTTTTTTATTATTATTGCTGTTTGGAGATGAACTCTCAGGGATGTCCCTTCTGACAAGCGTTTTGATTGCTGGAACAGTGAGAGCGCTCGTGTGGGATGACGCTGTGTTCACTTGTCCTTCGCATACAGGGAAATGGGGGAGAGCCAGAACTTCTCTCACCGCTCAACAACGTCTTTGACAAATGATGGGCAAATGCCGCGGTGGTTTCAGTACGGCTGCTCTGCCGGTGCCACCTTCATGGGGGCAACTGTGAAACAGCACAAAGCTCTGGGGGACACAGCAAGGGGCCCCTGCGGCGTCTGCGGAGGGTCTGCCCTCCCTGCGGATGGGTGGGATGGAAGGAGCGGCCGACTGCAGGAACGGCCCACTGCAGGAGCCTTCACAGCACCTTCCTCTGCTCTGCCAGCCCGGGGTTACCGGCAGAGAGACAGCCCCACGCAGGCTGCGCGACTGCTGCTCTCCAAAAGCCCCTGGAGGTCTGGCGGACAAGCACTGCCCAGTTTGCTGGACAGACTGGCACTGCTGAGCCAAAAGGGTGGTGGCAGCACCCTGACCAGGATCCCCCGCTGCACCTGGTCTGTGGATTATCCACTGGGACTTAGCCCAGATCGCTACCTTGCTCCTTGTATGACTCTTCCCCAAAGCAGTTCCCCTCACGTTAGGAACTCAGTCCTCTGCTGCTCCATCTTCAAGAAGCTGCAAACCACAGACATGGACACCCCCCCGAGCCGTGGCCCCCGTCGTCTGTGAGCGCTGGCTGCGGCCACCACTGTCCTTCGCTGAACCTCGTCGGGGTCTGCGGCCTCCCAGCACCGGGGAGGTGTGACGACGCGGGATGTAGGGCCGCGGGAGGAGAGCACCACGCCGGAGCTGACCTTTAGGAGCACGGCAAGCGCCTCGCACTCTCTTCCCTGAGGCACCTCCCAAAACGCTGACCGGGCTTCTGCCCGTGGCCAGGCTAAGCGAGGGTTCGCGCAGAGCTCACCGAAGTCACCGCAGAAGTTCCCGACTGAACGACGCCAAAGCATCCTTGCTCCCCCAAAATGCCTGCTCCCCCAAAGGTTTTAGCCTGTGCAGCTGAGCTGAGCAGCTGCCGCGAGTGGGAAGCAGACGAAAGACTTTCACCAACCGGATTGGCAGATCTTGACTTCGCAAAAAGAACTTTTGAGAAGCTATTTATTTCCTGGCAACACAGATCAATTTACAGGAATAAACACAGATCAATTAATTTAGGAAAAGCATCTCACTTTCATTATAAATCATGCCAGAAATCCTTCCTGTCTTGCAGAGGATCTGTCTCCCTCTGAGCAAATGCTGGGTTCAATGTGCAGTTTGGAGTACGAGTGTGAGAGTGTGTGTATGTGTGTACATATATATTCACTTGTACAGAAATGTTAAATCCTCAAGAGTAAGTATCTCCAGTTGGTGAAAATCAATTTATTTTTTCATACAGGCTGGAATTGAAAATCTTAAGCCTGAAAGTTACTTTCTTGCCAATTTCACTGATAAAAAAGCGTATATGTCTTGGCAAGATGCCTTGTAGTGGCTCCTCTAAACTATTCCATTAATTTATTTGGGTGACTGGTCTTGAAGCATTGGTTATTAAAGGTAGCTTCTGAGCTGTGACTCTAAAGAATGAATTCAGAGGCGTTCGCAGTGTTGTTGCAATTGCCGCATTCAGAGGGGTTGGTACTCAGCTTTTCATACACGCATCTCATTTAGCACTAACTCAGGGCTTTATTAAGATGCAGAGGACAGTGGACCGGATTCTGATGTTAATTATCCTGACCAAAACGAGGAGAAGCTCCGCTCACATGAATCGGTAGGAGAGGTGTAAGCAGAGAGAGACAGGATCCCCCAGCGTGAGCCATGACTGCGCTGATAAGCAGTGTTCAACTACCGCCTTTGTTTATTAGCAATAACCTCCATCATTCCTAACGTTCCGGAGTTCCTGACTCTAGAATTTCTCTGCCGGGAAGAAGTCAGTGTCAGGCCATTTATCTTAACGCTTCAGAGCAACCCTGCAGTTCCTCCTCATCTGCCTTTGGCAGCAAAGCCGAGTTGGCATTGAGGGGGACCCGGGACCCTACGGAGGACGCAGGGGCACAGGAGGGTCTCTCTGCCCGGCACCAACTCAGACTTCTTCCATGCAGCCCATAAAAGTAAATGGTGATTCCATAGGGAAAAAAACTACGACTAGTCACAGCCCAGCAAATATGAGTTCAAACT
Source organism: Pluvialis apricaria (assembly GCA_017639485.1). Classification (NCBI taxonomy): domain Eukaryota; kingdom Metazoa; phylum Chordata; class Aves; order Charadriiformes; family Charadriidae; genus Pluvialis; species Pluvialis apricaria. Next base: position 7,867,368 of record CM030027.1, on the reverse strand, counting down.
AGTAACTAATCCCAGTAAAGATATTTTAAGGTAAATTACTTAAGCTGTAAAATCAGAGGTCCAGCAAAACAAACCCACCGCCACCCCCCCCCCCAAAAAAAAAAGGCCAGCAAAAGAAACACAACTTTTGTGCATTCTTTAGCGACTATTAAATTACTACTAAGCTATTTTTGCTTGTTTGAATGGTACGTTCTCAGGTGAGGTCACCCAAATCCCATAGACAAGCGACCACCTTTGCAGTATGGCAGAAGTATTCTGAGGAGGAAAGGGGGGAAGGAACAACTTTTCCCCTAACAGGAAAAAATGCGCAGTGGTCGAAGCTCTCCGGCATCAGGCGGGAGCTGGAGCACTGCGCGCTCCTTGCCATGCTTGCTGCTGCAATTTTTGATTGATGACTGCTCTCCCAATGACTGACAATTGCTTCTAAAATGGACTTTTAACAACGAGCCAGGTCTCTCAAACCGCTAGTGCTGTGCCGAGAATTACAGCTGGTGAGTTTTCACTTGGAAAAGGAGAGTTCTTATCTCATGTTAGCTAAGTTAAAGAAACTAATAGGAAATAAACTCCCAGTGAGGAGGTGGCAGGCTTTAGGCTACGTGGAGAGCTCGAGATCGCCTCGGGCAGAGGCGTGCGGCGAGCCGCCTGCCCCGGCGCCCTGACCTGCCCTCCCTGAAGGAGCTACCGCAGCCTCGGCTTTGGGGACGGGGAGCCCACGGCACCCGGGGGGGCCGCTGCTGGGAGACAGCCCTTCTCTGCCGGGGGGCTCGTCCCTGTGTCGCCGGTCTCGGCTTCGGCTGTTTCTGTAGGCACGAGCAGGCAGCGGCAGGTAGCTCTGGCCTCGTGGCGAGCCCCCGCCGAGGCGCGCTGCGGCCAGAGGGTCCTCGCCCCGCCACGGGTGCCCGCAGCCCCAGCGCCCGAGCCCGGGCAGCCAGGCTTCTCCTGGCACTGCAAAACACAATTAAGCCCTTCCAGCTGGTCAGAAGCGGTGATTTAAGAAGAGGAGAGAAAAGTGTTTTTTCTCTTCCAGGGAGCCCTGTCTCATGTAATTTAAGTTGCCTGAAGAGCTACAATGCCTCATGCAAGTCCTATTAGCTTCACTAAATGCAGCCTATTGATTTTTTGCCAGTTTATTTTGCTCTATGCTTTAAACTGGGAGAACGCTGATGTTGTTTAAGAGCTCTGTGTCAACACCCGAGGAGCATTAAATGCAGGAAGAGAAGGAGAGAAAGGGAGAGCCAGTGAACCCAGAGGCCTCTGATGTGAACTATATAAATGTTAAACAAGTCGTTATCAGCAAGCCGAGTGTGCTATTCATTTCAATTACCCATTGTAATGCACAGATATTTAATAATCCTTTCGGAGGCTACATTTCTTGCTGCTCTTTGAGGTTTGATAGATGCCGCAAATCTACCTTATAGGCACTGGCCCAGATTTTCAAGTGAGGGAGATTATCCTGCCTCATGAATGAAGTTTGCTCCGGCACATCCACTATGGCACATTCATCAAGTGGATTATAACAAGCAGGAGCTCGCACCGAGAAGCAACGAGTCCGTGGTTATCGCGGGAGAACGAGCCCACAGGCTTAAAGACAGCGGAGCAGCCCTTGTCACTCTGCTATAGTAACCAGCTTCGGGGTGTTAACCCACGTGCCAACTTTTGTTAAATATGCTGAATAAAGGAAGTGGACAGGCAAAGCATTTGAAATATAAAGCATTATGAGGGACTTTTTTTCTTAGCTCATTTACCCCTATTTCTAGTGTTTTTATGAGAAGTACCTACGCTGGCATGTTTTGGGTGATGTTGAAAAATGAGGGGGAGAGGTGATAGCAGCAGTTGGGATGGGCTGGGGCTCCATCTCCTGCTTTCTTACGGAAGGACAGACCTGAAACAGAGATAAACGACAGCTAAACCAGAAAGTGCGGCTTCTGCCGCAGCGACTCCTCGTGCAGCTGCAGGTGAGCAGTTACCCTTATTCGAGGCAAAGCACAAAGACTTATCAGCCCCTCCAACTTATCAGCCAGCTTCAGGCTCTCGCTAAGTAGTGCTGTGGAGGAGGAGGTTTTGGCTGACTAAGCTGCCTCTTATAAAGTAAGAAGGCAAAAAGAGATCTAGGAAAAACAAGAAATTAGGCAGAAAAGAAGAATGGCACAGAAAGGAGCAGGCAGCAGCATGAACGCAAGCCTCAATAGCCAAGCGCTTTTCCAGAGCTCAACAGGACATATGGAGCTGGGCTGATGGGAGCTGCAGTCACCCACGGGAACACAGTGGCCAGCGGAAGGGGCGCTTCAAGAGAAGGCTGATGTGCCTTTCCTGGGGAGTCTTTCGAGGCTAAAGCCGGTTATGTCTACTGTGACAACCTACAGAGAGGCAATTCAGAAGGTGGTCATAGATAAGTGGTATATTTCAAATGTTATGGAAAGACATAAAATAATCATATTTCTTCTCACCCAACACATTTTCTAGAAGAAGAAAAAGACATTCCCATGAAAATATATTCCTCCTTTTTTAACAGAATGCCTGCTGATAGTGAAAGAATATCCGTGTTTATTTTTAGCCGTAAGACAATCTTCTTGAATATTTCTATGCCTCTGTTTATGTGGATACGTTAAATTTGTTTGGCAGTTGCACATATCTCAGAGGAGACATGTTTCTTTGTGATGCTTGAGGAAAGACAAAAATATAATAGAGTGTGTGCAAAAGAGAAAAACATGCCCTCTGAAATGTTCTCTGTCTTCTCTCATTGTGCAGAAACATTACAGGATAAACAAAATTCTGGTTAGGAAACTAATACATGTAAACAGATATACTGATAGCCTGTCACGCTAGCAAGCTCTGCAGGGCATCAAGGCAGGCTCTCGCTGTACCTTACTGAAGTGAGTGAGCAGTTCAGGCCCACCCACAGGATCAGGTCTCTGGAGCAGTGACTCTTTCTGCTGAGCATCTGCACAATGCATGCGGGAACCTTTGTCTCTTGTCAGGGCAACGTGAAGCCAAACAACATGGGGCAGTGAAAGCAGAGAGATATTTAAGGCAAGGTCAAATTGGTAATAGTTCCATTATGTGATCCATTCTCAAACTGGTATTATCATTGACTGTAAGGACACGAGGTTTCAGCAAAAAGATGACTAATTCTTATTTTGGGGGTTGGGGGGTATCATTTTTCCAGAAATCCAAAATTTCCACTTTTGAAAAAATGTGGGCTTTCATGAGCAGCAAACCCACAGCACTTGTTAAAAACAACGAGGAAGGAATCCAGCGGACCCTCACGGCCGATTACGCCCTGCTCATGGAGTCAACCACCATCGAGTACATCACCCAGAGGAACTGCAACCTGACGCAGATCGGGGGGCTCATCGATTCCAAAGGCTACGGGATTGGGACTCCCATGGGTAAGTGACAGCGGTGGCGTTTCTGTAGGTAGCCCTGGAGGGGGGCTACTTGCCACAAATACAACAGATGGGATTAAGACAGTCCACTCCCACCAGCGAATTTCCAAATACTAAAGCTTGTGCGTTTTGCCTGTTGGAGAGCAGACTGAACAGCCCTGCTTAGCGCAGCCACGTTGCCTACTTTGTGTGACCTTTGCCCTTCTTTCCCTCTGTGTGTAATGGTGTTCCCCCTCCCCAGGGTCACCGTACAGGGACAAGATCACCATTGCCATCCTCCAGCTCCAGGAGGAGGACAAGCTCCACGTAATGAAGGAGAAGTGGTGGCGAGGGAATGGCTGCCCTGAGGATGAGAACAAGGAGGCCAGCGCTCTGGGCATCCAAAACATCGGTGGGATTTTCATCGTTTTGGCAGCAGGCTTAGTGCTGTCCGTCTTCGTGGCCATGGTGGAGTTCATCTACAAGCTGCGCAAAACGGCGGAGCGCGAGCAGGTACTGATTTCCTCAGTCTCCCTGCACCACCGCTAGCCCGGCCGTTAAGGACGTTACGCGCTGCCCCCAGAGACAGGCAGGGAGACGGGCAGAGGGACTCAGCGCCTACAGCCCAAGGGCTGAAATGCAGCACCCCCGAAATGCCCTTCCCTAAGGCTCATTGCTTCTGTTCCGCTCCGAGAGCCTCAGGTCAGGGGGTAAATCACGTCCGCCCTGATCAGGGTCATCTGCTGCTGCAGTAACTAGAATAATAAACAATTGTAGGGTAATTTTGAGCAAGCCGACATATAAGTTGTAAAACTATGGACACAGGTCCCTGGGAAGGGACCTTTCTGAGCTGTTATATCCACTCATCACTACCACATGCAACCGTGTTGCATGTTCCAGGCGTAACGCATGAAGTCTCCATCTCTTCTCCCCACTCCTGTTCAAAGGGCCTCAAGAAACTTGCCAGGGTCTACCAGGAAGCCTCATGCTGTTTTATCAACTTCTCACAACACATACAAATGGCCCATCCCACCCGCAGTGGCTGATTAGTGCTCACGAAACAAGAGGACTGCTTTGATATTTTTCCCTCTTCCTTGCGTGTCACAGTACAGTAAGTGGAACGTGCATTTGCGTGCATGACCAGAAATCAAAGCAAGCTGCCCATGTGATGGACTAGATAGATGAAGGAAAACTGCCCACTATCAGCCCCAGCAGGATTCGGTAGCCCTCTGTTTCCCAGCACATAAATCTACCAGACCCCCAGCAGGGATCACACAAAGCACCGGCACTCCAACCGCCGCCGTAGCTCTGCCTTCTTGCAGGATTTAGTGTGCCCAAGGTACAATTCTTGCCAAAGGAGAGAGGGGTCAACCAGATGCCCGTGCGCCACTGAAGTCACACTAAGTACAGCTGATGCCTTAAACGCGGCCTAAACCTCCCGCTTGCCCTCTGCAGAGCCTAGTTTCAGCATCCTCCTGCTCACGGAGAGGTTAGCAGAACATTTTGCCAGGAGTAACGGTGCTTTTTGTCCCTGCTCTCCCCAGCGCTCCTTCTGCAGCGCCATGGCCGACGAGATCCGGCTGTCGCTCACCTGCCAGCGCCGGGTCAAACACAAGCCCCAGCCACCCGTCATGGTGAAGACGGACGCCGTGATCAACATGCACACGTTCAACGACCGACGGCTGCCAGGAAAGGACAACATGACCTGCAACACTGGATTGACACCCGTGTTTCCCTAGGGAGTGGGAATGGGGGGGCGGGAGGGAAGGAATTGCAGCAGACGAGGCTGGATGCGCTCTTAACTAGGGAAGCAAGGATTAAAAAACAAGAAAAAAAAACGGGGAAAAAAAAAAAGCCTGGTTTGGTTCATTTCAAGAACAAGGCCTTTACAACACAGATGCATCGATCACCGGCATAGAAGCAAGAACTTCAAAGCACGGACTGTAACATGGGTCTTGGGGCTTTTCTGTTTTGTTTTTGTTATTTTTTGTTCCTTTTTTTTTAAACGCTTAGTTCCTACAGGCCTCATGGAGTCCAAACACACTACCATCCAGGAATCTGATGTTTACATACTGAAAACACACGGAGGCGAAACAGAATTGAGCCAAACTGACCCTCGGCGGGTGAGGAGGAGCCCCCGAGCAAAGCTTCTTTAGCATGGCAATAAAAAGAAACACTTTGTCAGGTGCAGCGCGAGCAAGCGTCTATCCCCCACTGACACAGACAGCACATTTAGGATACGTTGTCCGGGACAGGGAAAGGTATCTGTGAAGCACCATTGGTGGTCAAGGCTGTGCCTTCTCTCAGAGCAGCTCCCGGTGGCCCTTCAGCTCATGGCCGTGTTGGCCGTGGCCATCCAAAGTCTGCGTGGGGTGTGGAGGGAGAAGGCAACGCACACGGTCATCAGTAGATCCGAGAGAGCTGGCTGTGGCGGGGCAAGGACGCCCGAATGGAGCCGAATTCCTGGCCAGGGATGGCACAGCACAGTGTGCACAGGAGCTACCGCTGCCGCCGAGTGACACCACCCGCACACCCTGCGGCAAACTCCAACCCGCACACAGGGTGACACCGTGATCTCCAGGTCCTCAGCTCCTTCTCTCTTTCCACAAGGCTCAGTCTCTCCTGCAAAGCAGCACGGAACGCGGTCGAGCCCACAGGCTTCAGCAGCGGCAGGAGCAGAGCTGTTTCCAAGAGCCAAACGGTACCAATTCCCATGAAATTTGGCAGTGCTGAACTGCAGCTCTGCTGCATCCGCACTCAGACCAGGAGAGGACCGTACGTCTGGTTTAGGACGAAATGCTCTCTACGGCATCAGAGACCTGAAAGACGAAGTCTCAGCCTGCGGGGCCGGGGCTGGCCGGGGACCAGCAGCGCTGGGTGAGCCAAGCCTGATGCCCCTCTTGCTCTGCCCGGCAAACCGCAGCCCCTCAGGCAGCGTCTCCACGTGGTTTAAGCAAACACAGACTAAAACATTTTTAAGAAATCTTCCATGAACTGTGTTCTTATTTTCAGGTTGCTTAACCCAGAAGCCTGATCCTGCAGATGAATTTAGCCAGAATTACCAAAGACCCCTCTGCTGACCTAAAGTAACGCTCACATAACGTCACTCAGCTCCGTCCCTCCACGGGGAACCGCACGGGTGGCCCCTGGGACCCTCTGCGGATTAGTTTGCAAAATGAAACAAACAGCAATGGCTCTGCCCATTGTAACCCAGACCACGACGAGGAGAGTATTGCGAAGGTGCTTAAAAGCTCTGATTTAAACACTGGCGTTGACGAAAAGAGCAACCTCCTTCCCTCGCGCACGTAAGGGCCGCAGGGATCACCGCAGATCGCGCTGCTGCTGGAAGCGCCTCCTGCACCTCCGCCCTGCTCTGGAGGGCAGCAGGGCAGTGCAGCGATGGAGCAGCCGCTGCTCGACCTCTGCACCCCGAAACTTCGCCCTCCGTGTGGTGCACGGAGCGAGGTGCCACGGCCGCCGCAGGAACCAGCAGCGGAACTGACCCAGTTTGCCCTCCCCTAGCTGCGAGGCCTTGCTGGGAAGTTTAACCTCGCCCAAAGGAACAAACCTGTTTGTAGCTGATTTCAGATTTTTTTCCCCCACCTGTTTCTTTCTGAAGCTCAGTTAGGAAGGTTATCTTTGGAGCTGATCAGAATTAGCAAATTAGCTCAAGGGGAGATAGCTGTTCCCCTCTCCCAGCACAGAACATAATTTGTCCTTATTTTGTTTTTTTTTCTGTGATGTAAAGAAGCAACATAGTGACCCGGAACAAAACAAGGTAATTTGTCATAAGTAAAGATATGCAAAGAATTTACATATAATTTTCACCTTTTCATAGAAACCGTGAAAAATTAGGGGTGAAAGCTGCCAACTCAATGGGCGTCATATTCTTAATAGTTTGCTGACCAAATACCTACTACAGCAGAGGACGGGCTGGAAGTGTGGGTCTGCTTCCCAAAGCTAACGACATTCTGTATTTCTTTGCAAACCCTTAGGCTTGTCAGAGTAGTACATTTTGTTTTCTTTGCAGATTTCTAGGCTTTTAGAAAGAGATTTTTACAATTAAGGCAGAGATAAAAAACAAAGCCTGAAACTGGCCAGAGAGTAAAATACCACAGCAAATAGCATTCATTTTTCTTTTTGACAGATTTTTAATAAATAAATAAACATTACTAATACCATAAACCCCATTTATTCATCCTTGACACCAGTTTTATTTGATTTTACTCACAGTCATCCCAGAGCAGCAGGTGAGCACCCAGAATTACTGGTGCTCTCTGCCAGCAGGACCAAACCCTGCAGGTTAACCCTTCCCCTTCCCGCTGCCCACAAAGCAGCCATGAAACTACAGCTAACTTCATGCATCTACACTTTGGTTCCATGTTTACATCCCGATCGTTAAAACATTTGACATTTAATCACAAGGAAAAGTTCTGCACCGCTTGAAAAAAGGCAGGAGCTGGGGGACCGCAGCCCGGGGGGCACTGCCTCCCCCGTCCCCTGAGCTCCTGCTCGCTGCGAACCGGGGGCGTCGAGGTTGTTCCAGACCGCAGCTGTCCTGCTGCAGCCCGGGGCAGCTCCCCCTGCAATGGGGGTTAATTCAGCCCGTTACTGCGCTGCCCAGCGGAGACCGGAGTCCCTCCCGTTCCCCCGTGCGCCCCGCGTGCTCCTCGCCTTCGTCCCGCGGAGCGCGGGAGCCCGTAAGCCACGTGGTGTTCCATCGCAGAGGAGGAGCGACGGGCCTGACGCTTAGCAGCGATGTGTCGGGAGACTTCAGGAGGGGCAGACCTGACGACAAAGCCCCAAAGCCTTCTGCGAGCTGTTTTGCGACCTGTTTGAGACTATCGGCGACTCACGGCTTAGAAATGATCCGACTTCCAACTTTGTTTAAATCAGTCACTCTCTTCACTCGGTGGGCAGAGGGACTGAAAAAGTGAGGAGGAAATAAAGAAAAAACAGGTTTGGGCTATTAAACTGTATCTAAACTGTTGTCACCTCAGTTCACTGTCCCTTTATCACTTGCTTTTTCCTTCCAGCTCTCCTGTGAGACAGAGCAGGGGCACAGCGGGTGGCTTTGCTTGGGGCTGCTGTTCTGTTTGGAGTTAACCAGCAGCGCGCGTTGGGCGCGATGTCGAGAGGACAGATCCACAAAGAGACAGAATGTGCAAAGGAGAACCCGCTCCAGCGCCGGGCGCCCACTGCTCTCCCCTCGGTGGGTGCTTCTGCGGAGCGGGGTCCGGCCGGGCGCCAGCGCGGGTGGGCTCGGGGAAGGTCGCTGCGGAGGGACCCCGCAGACCCCGGAGCTGTCACCCAGCGCTCATGGGACTGCGCCACGCGCGGCTGAACCGTGCGGAGACCTCGCGCCCCGGCACACAGCGACCATGGGTGCCACGGCACGTCCCTGCGCGGGGCCGGCCGGGCAGGAGCCTCCCTGGGCATCGGTGTCGCAAGCCCTCTGCTCTCTGTACCTTATTTTGACATGTTTCTCAAAAAAAGACAAAAAGAAGAAAAAGAAAAAAAAAATAGAAAAGAGTGGGAAAAAAAGGAAAAAAATGGTCTCCGTGACATTCAGGGGATTTTCCTTTGTGGACATGCAGAATTTCTATGAATATAGTTTTTTGTAAACATTTTGTAACAATTTTGGTTTCATAGTAACTGTGTTACTTGCTGATCATTCTAGGCTGATGTAAATAAAATTTCCAAAAAAAAAAAAAAGAAAAAATTCTGATTATTTTCCTTTTTAAGACACTGTGATATATCAAAGTGCACAGTTTGCTGTATGAAGTAATATGGTTTTAAATTTTAAATAAAAATAATTTCTAGAAAATAATGACATTCACGCCTGTTTATACGGAACAACTCCCTTCTTCCCTGTTGAAATCTTACAGCTAAGAACAAGCTGTTGAGTGACATCCCCCGTCTCTCCTGATAATCAGCCATAAAAAGCCAGTGATAAAAAAACCAATTCACAACTCAACCCAAACCCCTCAGGGAAGAGCTGCTGGTGCCGCTGGACGGAGGGGACCTGCGCGTCTCAGGAGCGGCGCTGAGGGTCTCGACCGCAGCCCACGGGAGGAAGGACCATCCCCATTTGCTTCACCTTGGCACAGAGTGGGGTAAGACACACGGCGAGGCTCAGACTGTGCAACTCTCCCTGCCCCGTACGCCTGTGGAGCGTTTGGTATCAGACAAATAATTAAGCCCGGGTACTCCACGAAGAGCCATCTGCAGAAACGCTCTCCCACCGTGGTTCGCCAGAGGCTGCGTGTGCTTTTCATTACAGAAAGGTGCCTGAGCCCAAGACCCTCTGACAAGACCGCAGGTCCCCAGCGGGCTTCAAGGTTCATAAAAGCTCTGTTTACCTGCTTTCCCCTTCGATGTAAGTCAAAAATCTTATTAGCCTGATAAAAGCCGAAAGCACCCTAAAGGCCAATGTTTATTAGTCTGAAATCTTTATGACTCTGCTTTATTATATTGAGGCAGAGAAAAAATGTCTGCGGTTTCCAGGATGGGAAGGATGAAAGCGATCCGAGCTGGGCTGTTTGAAGCTACAATAAAACAAACTCTCAAGGCAGAGGCACAGCCCTGGGCTCATGCAGCGTGGTGAGCCTCACCCCCAAAAGCTCTCCTCTCCTTCACCGCAAGAGATGGGCATTGCCCTGGAAATGTGTTTGGGGTGGAAGGGTGGCATTTCAGGCGCTGTGGTTGTGCGTTTATTAAACAATCCCCAGAAGTTGCCATTTCCTGTACATTGAGATTTAAAAGACAATTCCTTCCCATTTTAATTGTTTTTAAAGGTGACCCTCACAAATCTTTCTCATCTCTATTCACTTGGGCCCCCTGAAAAACCGCAGCCTTGACGCTCCTGCCAAGGAGGGACTTTCAGAGCAGAGCCGAGTCTCGCTTTTATATTCTGAACCCTGATCGATATGCGGAGAACATGTCAAAAAGAAGAAGGGGGAAAAAAGGTAAAAGCAACTCAGCTTTGCAAAGCTTCTTCTACATCGCTCAGCGTGTGAGAGCGGCTTCTGGGAATGAAATCCCTTCCCATGCGCCAAGGGTGGCAGCGAGGGATCGGCTGCTCCCGTCTGCCGAGGAAAGCACGGGGCAGCGCAGGGCAGCGCTGGCCGACCCTGCGCGGCAAACCTCCATCTGCGCTAGAAATACGAGGAATTGTCAACATAAATCGTTATCACCAATAACGCAAGGCGGCAATTAACCTTGTCAGTCAACGGATCACCCTTTGCTGCCTGTGGACCCACCACCTCAAAGCTGCCAATCATGCTACAAATGAATAATTAATCAGACAACAGATTTCACTCATAAAAAAGGAGATCGGTTCCCTTTGAGCACCAATTAGTCCCTCTGGGCAAAAGAAGGAGAAAATTGGGAAACGGTGAAAAAGGCATCTCTGCCCAACCTCCCACCTCCCTGTTCCACCCAGGCACCTTTAGACATTTTAGATTTTCAGCTCAGCAGAGAGAACAATTTTTAACCTGCATTTTTTTTCAGCAAAATCCCATTTTAAAGCAGTAATTGTACATCTGCGAGCAGGTGTTTTCCTGACCCTGGATGTCAGAGCTCTGATGCATCCCTGTGCCTGCTCGCAGGGAAGGACAGCCAACAAGAACCGCCACGACTCCTCCCTGGCACTCTTCCTGCTCTCCCCAGCACCCAGCAACACCAACTCCTTCCGCCTCCCCCAAACCAAACCAAACCTTTGTCACTCAGGAAGGACTCAGGCAAGTTTGGACATAAACATTTTCATAAGCAAAATACACCCGATTTCCTTAATGAAAATTTGGGGATGGAACACAGAGAATGAGGGCAGCAGGAAATCCAGCTTCTCCTCTGCTGCACCGGGTGGTGGGTTTAACAGACCAGGAGACGGTCATCATATGGCAGAAGAATTGGGTATTCACGGTTAACACACACGCCCATAAGAACCCCGAAACAGGGAGCTGTAACTACATAGAATAAAATAATTTGCCTTTCAGGCATCGAGAGCCTTTCAGGATCTCGATGCAGTTTTCAGAAGCAGCATTTCCGTCACGCTGAGCGAGACACTGAGCATGTCTGGGCTGAGCACGGCTCGCGCCACCTCCATCTCCTGCTCCGCAGATGGGAAACCGAAGGGACTTGTGCCATGGGGGAAGTCATCGGCTGAGCTACAGAGCCTCCTCCAGAGACCCCTCCGCCTCCGTTATCCCTCTCCAGGAGGAACGGAGCGGGAGCCGGGCAGACCGGGCCCTGCAGAACCAGAGGGTAATGTCAAGAAGAGGTGAAGCCCAGCAGAAAAGCGAGCTCGCCAGCTCGCAGCAAAGTAGTCGGCACAGAACACCTACCCTGAGCCTTTGCTGCACACCCAGCCTGAATCCAAACTTGCTCGTGTCATCTAGAAGAATTTGGAAGGATATTTTCTTTCAAGAATTTCTGTACAACTTCTGTGTCTGATATTTTCAGCCAGGAACTGAAAGATCAAGCTAGCCACGGAGTCAGTGTTGTATGCTAATGTTCTGCTTTTAACGAGAAAAATCTGGGGTTCTGGCTCGGAAAGCGATGCATCTCGCAGGAGCTCAGGTAAACGGAGGAAAGGAAACAAAGCAGAAAACACTGGAAAACTGGAAGACGTCCTATTCAGGGGGGCACAGAGCGGGAGGAGAGCGGGATCCGGCTCTGGCAGCAGAAGGGTGGGCTGAGGGTCACCCAGCCCCAGGACAGCCCGGGACCGTGCTGGGGACGCCCCGGGGATGCTGCCGCACTCCCGGCTGGCTCTGTGCCTGCTCTCCACTCCGCAGCAGAAGCTGCTCTTCTGCCAGTCGCTCACAGCATCAGCAGCTCTGGACGTACGGCTTTGCCTTTCTTCTGCATTTCCAGACATTAAAAGTACTTAAAACATAAAAAAGCACATCCCCCCGCCCCAACCTAAGAAGCCCTTTCCGAAAGCTGCTCCTGCCTGGCGCACCCCGCTGACCCAGGGCCCGAGGACTCCCGTTCGCGGGGAGATGGGGAGCGCATGGGGATGGTCTCCACGAGGGGAGAGCACCGCGGACGGGTCAGGACTGGAGCAGAATCGGCCCCGCTGCCAGAGCGAGCGCGCAGGAGCAGCTCAGCTGGAGGCGTCAGCGCACAGGGACATTGTCAGAGCTGAAAGCGCTGAGCAATTTGCTGGGGCAGACAGGGTGCTGACACCTTTTATTTTAAGTAGTATCAATGGTGCTATTTAGTACACTCCGAACAGCGACTGAAAGCATGATCTGAGTAAACAAGAACTCTTTTGGCAGCACTGGAGTAACATATGGGCTCTGTATATAATGTGCCTTGAAATGGGTTTTGTAGATTAGCAAATCGACTGATACAGCTCATGCTTCACAACCCCAAAGATACTCAGCATCAGCTGAAAGGAGGACCAGATCTGGAGTGGTTCCTTTTTGTGGGCATTAAAGGGAAGCAGGCGGAACCGGGACGTGATCTCCAGCTGAAGGGAAAGGGGGACCATTACAGGGAGAAAGGGGGCACAAGGCAGAGTGCAGGGTTGGATGAATCATTGGAGGAAAGCCTGAAAGTGTGCTGCAGGAAGATTTCAGGCACAGACCATCCCATCCTTTTAGGGCTTTTTACCCTACAGCACTAGTTAGCTTATTTTCATCCTCCCCTGCTGCCCAGAATTTCTTTCCATTTTCTACATGCATGCTCTTTACTCACATTACGGCTTTTTCTCCTTTAATGTGTTTATCTTTCTCCCTATGCTTTGTTGGACGCAGCATTCACTGCTTCTTTATAGCAAAGTGTCTGCTACACTTTGAGAGTGAATTTTGCTCAGGGAAGTTTAGGCTGCTGCTCACACTCTTGTTATTGCGGGTGTCATTAACCATGGAGATTTGCACCATTTTCACAGTCAGCAGCATCCCCCCTGCACTCCTCGGTGCCAGGGAGCGGAGGGGCTGTGGGTGCCGGGGAGACCCAGCCCCCGGGGTATCCCCACGGTTCGCTCTCGCGGTGGGATCCCGCAGGGCTGGGGCGCGGGGGCGGGACAGGGCACTCGCCCCTCTGCGACTGCGGCAAACCCACGGGAGAACCCCGCTGCTCCCCGCTGCCTCCAAAACCTCACGTGGGATAGCACAAGAAATGGCAGTCCCCAGCGCTCCGGTGCCTGCAGCGCACCAACCGGCGCGGTCCCCGGCGCTCCTGCGCGGGGCCGCAATAAGGGCAGTGCCCCCACCCAGGGATGGCCGGGCTGGTGCCCAGGATCCCACTGCCCGCAGCCCGTGCCATCCCACCCGCGGGGGTTATCTGCCCATGAAGACTCGTCTGTCCGCTCTCAGGACCTGCAACGGGCATTCCCCAAGCCAGAAAAGCATTGGAGCAAAGGAGAGAAGTTTTGGTTTGGAGGAGAGTTCAAGTTGTGGAAAGGGGATGGGTTTTATTCCCAGTATTTCAGCAATATTGCTCTCCCTCTTTGTGGCCTCACTAAAACTGCTCTGAGAGACATAATTAAAGTGTTTAAGAAGCATCTGTCATTATTAAAACAAAGTTGCTTTGCAATTTTACTATTTTGCTGCAGTTTCATTATCTTATGTAAATGAGCTGTCTATTCCCTTCTGCGGCGTGGGCTGCAGAGGGATAGAAGCCCCAGTGAGAAAATTTATTACCAGCCTCTCACTCTTGAGATTATCAATTGCAAATGAAGGAGCATAAATACATCTTCTTTAGCTGCTTATGCCACATTAACGAACATGCTCCGAGCTAATGGCTTTGCCACTCTTGTCTGCTCAGAGGGGAACAGAGCGTGGCGGGGGAGGACTCCTTCAGCTCACAGAAGCGCCGGGGAGGCTCGAGTAGCTGGGTGTGAAACAGCAGGTCGGTACTCCGCTGCTAATCCCAATCTATCCTCCAGGTGATCGTGCAGCTACGAGAGGTGATACTATTGGAATAGTTCGTCTCTTAGGATGAATTCCAGTCCTCCTGATGCACTACAACATAATCACACCCAAAGCCCCCTTCACGTTTCTAGTTTTATAGCCTGTTCATACACACACGACTGGAAGCCCGTGTTGCCTTGCTGCCCTGGTGTTTCCATGGCACAAAGCACACTTTGTCTCTAACCCCAAACCTCCTTGAAGGCTCTGAGCCTGCCAGGATCAGCTGTCCCTGGCTGCTCCTGGGCGGGGAGAGACTCCCAAGCACACGGAGAGAGCCCGTGGCGAGCCCCAGGGCTGGAGCGCCGGGGCGAGGGACCATGGCCACCAGAGAGGCCATACCCCGCTCCTGGGTGGGAATTTGGTGTGTGCAGGGCTGGCAGGGCTGAACGGCCCCAGCCCGGCCGTGTCAGACACCTGAGCACGAGGGACCATCACCCACATTGCTTCTGGGCTGAACAACCTTGGGGAAACTGGAAACATTCAATGTAGCCGCTGCATTTTTTTCCTCCACATAGAGCTATACAAGACCACAAATGATGTATGTTATACAGCCTTACCCATTAACAGGGCAGGATTTGGCTCAGATACGACGCAGTTTAGCTACCATCTACACTCGTACTTACAAACTACAGCTGCTTCTTGTCATCTGTCTCCCCAGCCTCACCCAGGGAACCAGGGGGAGAAACAGCCTTTAAGGTGCTTTGCAAACCGTTACAGGTGCACTTGTTTCTCTCACCGAAGATCCGGCAGCATCTGACTTTAGTCATCACCAAAGAACATTAGAGAAGAGACAATTAGCTAAGCAGAGCAGCCACAGAGGTGCAGGCTGAAGGCTGCAATCGGTGTGCGGTTTGCCAGGCTGGCAAGGCACGGCCGTGCTGCGTGCTCTACCGGGGATGCCCGGGCGCCCTGTGCCCCGGCACCCGCCAGTGCTGCAGGTCGTCTCCCTGCGCCAGAGATGCCCAGCAAAGGCGGAGGTACATCTTCTGGAGAGCATTTCTAGCCGACAGAAATGGCGGCTGATACTGTGCAATCCAAACCTGGCAGCCAGCGAGCAAACATCCATCAGAAGCGGGTAATTGATGCTATCTAGGGCCAGTTTATTCCAATCAATACAGCGCTCCGTACATCGGTATTCACCACAGCCCTCTTCTGTTCCAGAGGGTTAGAAAATGTTATTATCCAGACAAACCCCTAATTCCAACAAATTCGATTACCCAGGCAAATGAAAATAACACAAACAAAACCGTCTGAGATTCTGACGGCTGAATCGCTTGTTGGGGGGGTTATTTATTTATTTATTTCTAGCAGGATTTACAGTGCACACCATGGGCACATTGGGTTTAAAAGCAGTTTGGAAAGAGCAGCCCTCTGGCATCTGCTTACGCAAACACAAACCCACGATTATCTTAAAGACTGCACTCCAAACGGCTTCTCCGAGGACCTGGCCCTTCCAGACTAATTGAGTGAGGCTTTTTCTCTCCCCCTCATCTCTTTTAGCTTTGTCTGCAAAGGGCAGGTCTGTTCAGTGAGGTCTGAGCGCTCCAACTTGGACCTAAAGAGCTATTTAAAAGACCATGAATGTTAAATACGAGATTTGGAAGCCTTCTGAATTTGTTCTTACTCCCTTTAGGCTTTTTTCCAGTGGATGCTGATAGCTAGAAAGGTCTCGTAAACAAATTTACAATCCCAAATGTTTTCTAGTACAGTGCAATTTAGGTGGATGCTGCAGAATGGCCCCAGAAAGTAAAGATGGAATTTTTATTCCCCTCAGAATCGAGGTCTGATGAGACCAACTCACCGATGAACACACACCAGGTGACTTCTGTATGCAAGCACAAGAACTGAAATTTCAATTTTCACACCCAAGGAAGCTGTCATGGTGCTCCTTTGAAATGAGCTACCAAGCAAGGATGATTGATGAAGTAAACAACAAAGCTGGGTGGAAAGGGTAATGCTATTGTTTGTCATGGGGGGAAGAAAAAAATAATCATTTTCATTACAAAGCCTCCAATGAAAATTTAAAAACGATCTAAAATTGTTTAGATTGTCTCAAAACGTGGTGAGAGAAATGCCGCTTTCCCTGCCAGGGCTGCAGGGACCCACTGAAGAGCAGCTCAGCCTCTCCACGCGGTCCCCGGGCTGGCGGCGGGCAAACCCTCATCCCAAAAAAGACAAAACTTTTGCATGAAGCCGCCGCAGCCGCTCAGCAGTATTCCTGCCGTGCCCCCACCGCCTGGCACGGGCCCCTTGCAGAAGCCGGGACATTCCCTGGCGGCTGCTGCCACGGCTCTCCGGGCACGGGCCGTTCTGCTCTGCTCAGGCTCTACGGCCGCACTCCTGCAATCCAAACCGTAGGTGCTCCCTTCCTCTAAGCAACATCATTTGGAAATGCTCTGCTTCTGTGTTTTACACTGGAATATGTAAAAAAAGTCTTTCCTAGGCTGGTGGCAGGCCTAAGGCACCACTCTAATTAGGCCATCAATAACCCAGAGCAGCTGCTCCGAAAGAATTCAGCTGTTCAAAGATGGAAAAGTCCATTAAGTTTATTGCATGAAATGTTGGACATGGTTTAGACAGAGGATCACTGCCAAATTATATAAACCACCAAAAATCTGCCAAATGAAGGAAGTGGAGGCAGGACAGGGCATTTTAAACTGTCATTACCCCTGGAGGGAAGGGAAGATCCATTTATCTAGTGTTGCTATCAAGAAGCAACAAGTAGGACGACATTTGCAGAGCCAGTGCTGCTATTCCATGGCTGGTTTAGAAGAACAGAGCTGTCAGGGAGAAGGTCTGGACTAAAAGACTTCTTCAAAGGTTTTTTCCTTTGCAAGCAGACAGCAAGTTAACGTCATAAAATGCTAAAGAAAATAATCTCTATACCCTCTATTTGCTAACAACAAGAAGACCTCAGAACTCAGCTGTTTCAGGAGCTCCAAAAATCTAACTGTACCACCGATGCTGACGTCTGGACGCAGAAGAGGCTTTTACCCGTCAGATCCCCCGCACCAGCAGCTCTTTCCCAGCCACAGCACAGATGCGCACCAGCAGGCACAAAACTCTGGCTAGCTTTATTTTATCCAAACTTTTCAGAGTGTAAACGAAAGTCTGCTTGGAATTAGTACAAAGATGAGCAGAGACACCTCCAGGCAAAGATGTACAATTAACAGTAACAAACAGTATAGTCTACAGCCACCGGTGAACATGGTACGGCTGCAGTCTGCGAGGGCGCCGACCCCGTTCTCAGCACGGAGAAAGCCGGGGTAGTCTCGGGGACCTTAAACACCCCTTCAGTGCAACGTGGTGTAGAGGCCACCGCCTGCCAGCCCTCCCTGCACGCTGTGCAGTGGAGCAGGTCGTGGCGGCAGCTTCACGCTCACGGAAAGCCACTTGGGAGCGTGCCCGTGTGCGCAGGCAAGGCAATGTCACCCCAGGCAGGCAGAGAGACCACAGAGAGCAGCCTCACAAGGGCTCTGAAAGCTTTCAGAGAAAAATCTAGAAATTAAAATGGAATTAATTTGCCATACAACATGATAATACACGGAGTAATACAGGACTAGAAAAAAAACCCATATAGGTATGAAGTATCCCAGGGATATAAGCTAATTACTAAGTATTTCAGTAAATGTGGGGTTTGAAATGTGACGATATAACAAGCCACACAAAAGGCTTAAATGTTCTCAAGTTGTCAAGGAGGGGAAGAAAGTTATACTTCATCTGCTCATAAACATGATAAACCATACACAGGATTAATTAGCAGCAATTAGCAATTAGTGAGTTTCTCCGTTAATGCTTCAGGAAAGGAACCCATGCGTTTAAAGGATCTCAGACCACAGCTGTGCCGGAGTGGCACACAGCCCAAACCGCTCTCCCAAGAATCATTTCTATGATCTGCATCAAAGCCGCAGTCCTTCAGGAGACCAGTGAATGGGAGACATTTTGATAGATAGTTCGGTAATTAAAGAACAAGTGGAAAATGCAGTGGGCAAGTTGATGCACGTCCTCAGGCCGGAAGGTAAAGCCCAGCAGGGAGCGGGCCGGCGGCCGCGGGGAGCACACGGACGGGTCCCAGCACAGCCCTCACCCGGGGCCGGTGCCCGGTCCGTGCTGGACCAGCCCAGCTGGACCGTGTCTGCTCATGCATTCGGGCTCCCAGACCTCACCCCGGCACGGCTGCAGGGGCTGGAGACTGCGGCCCTTTGAAATCCCGTGTTAGAGAAAGCGGCTCGAAGTTAAGTCGCAAGAGCACGTCAGGGCAGGGAGCGCAGCCAGTGTACAGGCGGCAGTCGGGGATGCGGGGAGGAGGAGGAGGAGGCATTTCCAGCTTCTGGGGCACATCATCCTTCTGCTTCTCTGCGAACAGCCAGCTCTGCAGGGACCGACTGGATGGCAGGAACGAGCAGCGAGGTGCAGCAGGGATCTGAAGGCACTGTCTCCTCCATCAAAAGGCAGCCTACAGGGAGGTATTAGAGTATAATGCACGGCTGGCCCCTGCGACTGCTAAAGGATGGCATAAAGAGAGGTATAAAGGAAGAAACTTCAAATGCCTCAAAGAGGTCCTATTTTTAGGAAAGGCTGAGCACTCTCTCGCCTTTTGGAACTGCCTGCCTTGCGATGCCGGTGGCTGGGCTCTCGAATCACCAGGCGTTTCTGAAGACGTGTGCCTGCAACTCAAGAAAGCCTTTCTGCGCCCCTGGGGAGCCGGGCCACACGCCGCCGGCTTCAGCTCTGCCACCTCTGCGGGAAAGAGTCGGGCATTTTCAGCAGCTACTTTTTGTAACTAGCGAGATTAATCCGTCGGGTAAAGATTCCCATCAAAACTAATAAATAAAAATCAAGCCTACATCTTATCAAAAAATCCTTTTCTTTCCACTCTGGGGGCTGTAAATTCCCACAAAGCTAAGAAAATAGAGAGCAATTTTTAAATGCTGGTCTGGCAATAAAATACTGATCTCTCGCAAATGGAATTCGGAACATACAACAGCAGGCTATACATTATCCTGCCTGAAAACTCCCTCGGGGGAAATAAGGTTATCAAAACTTTGGAGAACTTAATGCAAACGCTGATCCCTCTCCAGTGCAAATGAAGAGTATGGGGAAGTATTGATAGAGCATTTTCCTCCGCTGCAAAGAGGTTGGTTGGAATTTGAACTTGCTGAAATAGCCCTATCGCCTCTGATTTTTCATTCATGCTGCAGGTGCTCCCCGGCACTCGGCATTTATTTATGGAAAGGTTATTTTCATGCTCCCCTTCACATTGTGATACAAGCTCCCGCAGAGTTCACAGACAAGGGTCACGTAAACAGTAAGCTTAAATTTGAAAAATCATTCATAATACTACGGGAGGCTGGGGGAGGAAATAATCCAAAATCTGAAGAAGTACAAACTGAAATTCCCTCTCAAGCTGCTTCAGTATTTGAGTGGAGTCTGTCACAACCTGTTTCAGCTCTGGCTGCCCCATGACGGGGACAGCAGCAGAAGGTCCTTGCTAGCCGTGGCGAGGTGCGGGGGCTCGGCGTGTGTTCGGGAGCACGGGATGAGGGCAAGCCCCGCAGCGCGGGTGAGCACGCGTTAACCCCAGCTCCCCGAGGAGCGCAGCCGGGAGCCGCTGCCCACAGCAGGGCCCGGGGCCGACGGCACTGTCCCCATAGCAAGTCCTGCTGGATGTCTGCAAAGCCTAACACGTGGTTTTGGTAGACGCCACGTACTTGTGTTCAATGGAGGGCAACCTGGGATCGCACGGGCAGGCTGTTCTCAAGAGCCCCGTCCAGGCCAGGCAACAATAACAAGGTAACAGCTTCCTAAATTTTAGGATTAGAATTATGTTTTTCCTGCAAGTTTTTATCAGGTTTCCTGACTGGAGGCTGACCTTTGTCTGACCAGAAGAGGACTGGAATGTCTCCAGTGGACACCGACACAAGCCCTGTTGTGTGCCATCACTTCTGCATCTGTCTCCCCTCTGCTCACGCACCCGCCTGCCCACCAGATTTCACTTTGCGGTGCCGCCGGTGGCTGCCAGGACCACATCACAGCTCTCTTTATCCAGCTGTATTTTTAATTAGGGTATGTTTTCCTTCTACCTGTTCAGATGTCTGCTCTAAATACCACATCTCTCTCCGGGGTGCTACGGGAGACTGATATACACCATACAGCGCTGGAGTATTTGTTTTCTTCAGCTGAGACACAATTTTACCACATTTAGCAAGAGGAGACCTTGAGAAACATAATTGAATTAGAAGAAACCAACTTGTATTTCCAAGAAGGAGGTTTCGCCTAGCTAACTCGCTGGATGCACGCCAGGGTTTCGCCGCTCTGCGAGATGAGGGGAACAGAGTGGGCTGTTGTATTTGTACACTTAACTGCTCAGAACCTCTCTGCGATGCATTGCCTTGTCTAAAGTGAAGGATTCAGTAATCAGAAGTGCTTATTCAGTTATAATTGTCATGTAAATTACCAAATTTAAGACACTCAAATGATTTTTCTTTTTCCACTGAAAAACACTGAGTTGAGCATGCTAGAAAAACGAGTCAGGATAAAAAACACTAATCAAAGTAAATTATTAAATCCTTGTGTTCTGTATCAAAAGCAGATCCACGAATTGTCAGTCCTAGGGTAGATACGATATTTCTAGACTGAAACATCATCAAAATGTTTCCTGGCTTCAAAGGCAGGTTTCAGCATTAAGCCTGTCTGGATCCAATCAGAGAAAATGTAGAAAACCCCATAAACAAAGGTTCCCTGTAGGCAAAGCGGTTCAGTAATGAGGAGCACAGTGAAGTCCCTCTGAAGGTGGAGACCTCGAAACTCTCCTCTACAGATGCCGTTCCACATTTGGTCATTCTTTTTCTCTACACTAAAACAAAGTGAGCCTGCAGGGCATGGCCCCGCTTGAGGTCCTGCAGCAGGAGGCGCTCCTGGGCGTTTTCATGGCAAGAAATAGAGGGAGAGGAACTGGCAGAGAATTTAAGGATGAAGTGATACAGACTGAGGTGGGGGTTGGGATTAATTTAGAAAGAATGGCATCCCCAAGAACTGACCGGCTGTTTCGAGCACAGTAATTTCTTATGGCCTTATCCTTACAGGCAGTGGGGCCTCTGTCACATAAAGGCACGGGTACAGAAATACCCCATTCTACAGAAGGTGTTTGAGAGGAGGGCTTGTGCCTGCCTGGCAGCAGGAAAGGGGACAGAGGGACTTCTGTGGAACGGCCTGTTCTTCCCCTGCGATGCTTCATACTCGTCAGCACTGAATGCATGTTTGGCAATTTTAACACAAAAGCGAAATCCCGCAGCAAATACCTCGATGCACATCTCAGGATGCCATTTTACTACACACCACACGGTTAAACCGAAATCTGCCTCTGTGGGACACAGACCAGGACATCCCCTGCGCAGGCGTCAGTCAGGAGCAGGGAAGACGCGCTCCAGCCCTGGGTGCGCAAAGGGCCGCGTCCCCTCCGCCGCTCTGCGCCGCTCGGAAGCAGCACGCTCACACGACCATGCCCGCAGCAGCCCATCACCCGCTCCTCTGCCCCCAGGAACGACGTATGCTGTAGATTGACCTGTCAACAGTGTGTAACTCAACCAAAAGCCAAAAGAATATTTATATTGCTTTCCCTCCCCAGTACATCATGAAAGACATTTTATAGACGTACTAAATATCTGCTTTTATTGTGAAGCGCAGTAAAGCACCATAAAGCCATCAGTCACCTGTGGGAAACGAACTAAATTGGAGCTGGTTACAACTGACAGCCCAAGCTCTTGTCCAGCTGTTTGGGGTTTGTTGTATCCCAAAATTAACTATGGAGGAAAGCCAGATTTCAGATGTAGGAGAAGTGATACTGGTGGCAGCAATACCAGTAGCACTGATTTCTTAAGCAACAGAAATAGCACCGGCGACTCCCCACAGCACTGCCAGGACAGGAAAAAGAATAAAAAGGCAGTGAAGCAAGTGCCAGTTTTATCCCATTTTTGTCTCAGCCTGTGAGCCCGGCAGAGGATGAGAAGGGGACCGAATTGCTGTCACTGCAGAGTGTCCTTGAGGTTGGTGTGACCCCGTCTCCTGCAGGAGCGTCACCGGCACCTTCCCCTTCCTTCTCCTAACGTCTCCGAGCAGGGGCTGGAGGCAAAGCCGGGGGGAGCGCAGCCCCTGCTCAGGGGCGCATGTAGCATGGGAGTACGGCTGTACGGATGCCTTTCCACAGGCTGCGTGCTCCTTTCTGCCCATGAATTTCTGCCTGCGCTGCCATGTGGCAGTATAATGCCTGACAATTTTGTATAGCCCCTTTGCTGCCATTAAATACGATTGCTCAAACTTCCCTGTGACAAAAATCCCTCCCCATCACAGTTGCTTCCCAGCTGCCCTCAGATGAAAGAGGTTTTTAAGGATCTTAGTTAAAATGCCAACCAATCCATTTCTAAACCTTTCTTTAATTTCATTTTAGCCAGACAACATAGACAGATTTTTGTATGAGCCTCATGAAGAAAACACAAATCAAAATCAGTGTTTCCAAAGAAATTTATAGCAAAATAACTTTTGTCAGTGTTTTACTTTTTCTGGTTGTTTACAATTAGTGAGGCCTCATATTCTCCCTAAAACATGGAGTGACTTATTTTGTCATCCCATGAGACACATTAGAGTTTTGGAATATCAATCCAATTCATGCCTTCCTGAGATTTTAAATTAATCACACTGATTACAGTTTTATTTACTCACTAAGGTCTACTTAGTTCTTCCTTTGTTGCTGTAAAAAGCTTGTTATTCTCTTTAATTGAACTGCTTTTGTAAACCGCATGCATTCTCACTAATTATTTTCCTTGATGAGAGTGGAGCTCCTAATTACTAATGCTCCCCTGAAATCTGTCATCTGACAAGGAATATTAAAGTGGCGCGTGGGGCAGCTCCGGGGTAGGAGGGACTCGGTCAGGCGACAGGGAAGGGAAGGAAGGCGCTGCGGGGAAGCGGGGGGCTCTCTGCCCCGGCCGGGCTCCCCCAGCACCGCCGTGCTTTGCCCTGTGCCCGCACGGCCGAGAGCGCCCGTGGCCACGGCCGGCCCACAGCCACGCGGGTGCAGGAGCCAAGAGCTGCGCCGAACTCTGCCTTTCTGGAACACACCACGACTGGGAGGAAATTGCGATTACGAATTTTGAGATATTTATAGTCTTCAAATGAAACATTAATTTGATAAAGCGTTTTATGTACATCAAAATTATTCAAACACTTGTGCTGCTTTGTGGAAGACATTTGCCTTTTAAATTTATTTTTAGAGTCAAAACACAGAGACTTTTTAAATTAACAGTTTTTATTTCAGTAAGATCGTTTTGAGTTAATTTCCCTCAATCTAATTCTAATGCAGCATTAAAAAAAAAAATCAGAAACATTTGTATCAACTAATAGAAACTAAATGTGCCATTTGATCAAAAACTGTGTTGTAATTTTTCATTTTGGCTAGAAAAAAGCTTTTGCGGTGGAACATTCCAAGAGGATACGTGTAGTTTTTAAGTTCAGCCAGTAAAGTAGAAACAATTATTTGCAAGAAAATAATTATATTAATCAAACTCAGATTAAAAATGCATCACTTTCCTGTTGGAGATCCTGCAACCCAAGGACAAGGCAGCAGACAGACAGGAGGACACCAGGAAGGAACCGGCCACGGTGCACGGGCGCGTTGGGATGGCACCGGCAGCCCCCGCGCTCCTGCAGGCATTAGGGCACCATCCTGCCCGGGGCAGGGTTGAACAGAGAATTCGGAGGAAAACAATGAAACGACTTCACCGCTGTTCCCACCAAGCTCTCTTTAATGGTGAGGCGCAGTACCAGGAAAAACTCACGTTCGTTTGCAAATCAAACAAGTAACCAACTAAATCCAGCGTCTTGCGCTAAACAGAAGCAGGGGCTGACCCACCGCTGAATGCGGAGCTGCAGGTGGAGCGGGGATAAGAGCGGGCGCCCGAAGCCAACACGCTGAACTCAGTGCAAGGGGAAATGGGGGAGCAGAGGAAAGATGCAATGGGCCACAAAATAATGATCATAGCAAGGCAAGATTGCCTTGACTGGTAAGTGTGGATAAGCAGTTTCAGTGATCTGGGCACAGGGCAAGGAAAACCTGAACAAATTCAGCTATGCAGATGGAGAGAAATAGCTTAAGGATGCTAAGCAGAAGTGTACAGCACTTCAGCACAGCCTGGATGTGACTCTCTGGTGAGAAACTCCAGTCTGAAGTTTGGAAACTCGCGTCAGGCTCTGGAGCGAGTGGGGGTGTGCTGTCGGCTGGGCTCCGGAGGCTTCTGGCCATCAGCATGGATTTGCTCAGGAAGGGAAGAGCACTGCCATCTACAGAGTCACCAGAGATTGTTCCTCCGAGTTTCTCATCCAGGTACAGACTCAACCCAGCCCTGCTTAATTCACAAGAACAGGTGAGTTCACAGTTTGCAGTGACTCCAGTGCAGACATTGTCAGGAGCTCTAAATATGTTGTACATGCTTGTTCACATTTATTTGTGTGTTTATTCTTCTTCCTGGCAGTTACATGGGTTTCAGGTCAGTAAGAGCGTTGTAATGCTCTGTGAATGGGATAAAACAGCTTCTGTCTCCAGTCAAATGCATAAAATACCAATATCTCATCTTTAGCTGAATACGTTACGCATGTCTCTTGCAGAATGGATCTGCTAACCAGATTAGATGCCATTTGAAATCTCTGGAGAGCACTCATAAATACATTACAGGATTTGCATAACAACGAGCAGTTTAAGTGGCACACAGAAGGAACAGATGATGATCCGCAAAACAAATCTGCGTGTCTGAAAACTCCCTGCTCGGTTGGTATTCATCCTGTACAGCATCAACCCACATCTCCGCATGCAAACAGCAACTCCTCTGACTTGATCTTAGTGATGCAACAATAATCTTAAATAATGTCTGTTACCGATTAACCGGCAGGGATGGAACCCCACACCTCTTCTCCATAGCCACAATAACGAGCAGTATTGCGGTGATGGACAATGAAGTGGGATCCTGTCTGTATGGACAACAGCAGCAGAACAACCCAGCCTGATGGGTGACTGCCAGAGGGCTGGTGCCTTTGAAAGACCAAAGGACCGTCTGGGATGCCCAGGCTGCAACAGACCGGTGATGGAGATCCGGGAGGAACTTGCTCTGCCCTACGCAAGAGCTGCAGAGAGGCATCAGGCAGGAGGGTTTCAATCAGCTGCGTTCTGGTCTGTATGTCCTCTCAGTGTTAAATGTTTTGAAGAGACTACATGGGAAGGTTCATTCTCTTGGTTCAAAGAAGGTTGTGATCCTCTGGCAGTCACTTAAATAAACAGTAGGCAGTTTACAGAAGCAAGTCCTGAGCCGCAGTGAGCAGGAGGCCATGAACACGCATCAGGACGCAGAAGCATCCCAAGCCAGCAGCAGGCACGGGCTCAGAGCAGCAGGCGAGCAGCGGAAGCGGGCACAGGCACAGCCACAAACGTGTGGGGAAACCAGGGTCAGGCACGAGACAGCAGCGAGTTGCCCCAGAAAAACTGTAAGTGTACGCTGGGCTAAAAATGAGCAGAATTTGGACAGAGTTGGGGAAGGAGCGTAAGATTATATCTGAATTTGTCTCTCAGTTCCACAAACACTAGAATTATCTCCTCTCATCCAAAGGTATACTCTTTTTTTTCAAAGAAAATCCTACTCGAAAAGACATTTTTCACTGTGACAGATGACCATTTGCATCCAATTACATATCTCACCCTTTCCAGATGTGGCTGGAAAATTATATACTCAGCTCAGGGGTACAGCTGGATGCCGTTCCCAGCCTCACCTCTTCCAAGACTAATGAGACGCTATGAAGAGCGAGGCTTTGATAGCTCAGCACATTACAACAAAGAACCTCGGGTCATGCCTACAGCCGGCAACATTTAAATGAGACGACCCCAGTTTTAGTACAGAGCTCGCTAAGTGGAGAGCTGGCTATTTTGGGTAGACACAGAGGAGTCCCTCGTGTATTTAGAGTTTTAAGAGGACTGTCGTGATGGGCAGTTCTAATGAAACCTCAGCTGCAGAGCTATTTACACAGATGTTTTACCAGCACATAGTGCAGCAGGCTCCACATCAAGACCTTCTGATGGACCCAGGCCCAATTATCTGCCAAATGTTCTTCAGCTTTCCTCTGACCGGCTCTAATGGACCCACTTACAGCTACAAATAAAAATTGCTCAGCTCTAAATTGGAAAAAATACTTCTCTGTGCGTTCATGTGGGGGGCAGGGTTGGACTGGAATAGCAGAGGGACAAAGAGGAGCAGCAGGACTCAGCTGGATTGGCAGAGCATAAAGGAATGAAATGCGAGAATTACTGCAAAAGCCGCGCTTGAAGTGACTATCAAATCATGTTTACCAAGGAAAGCTGTGCGACGGCTCTGGAACGCCCTTCTTCCGACAAGCACCCACGCAGTACTGCAAGCGAACAAAGCAAAGATAGAAAACAGATGGAGAAATTAGCAATGAAAGGAAAGTTTCCCATCTATACTGTATGTTTCCTCCCGGTCTGAATAAGCACGTACATGGACAGAGTTCTTTGTGCAAAACAACTCCAACTGAAGCGAACACTTGCCAGCGCTCTCTGTGGTTATTCTAACACTGCCTGAGGCTAGAACAGCAAACCAGCGTTGTTGCAATGACGTGGGATGCATTCGCAACCCTCTGGGTGAAGTTTCCTCCTGGCAGCATGGATCTAATCGTTCACAGGCATTTTCACTGATTTTTAGGGGCTGACATGGAACGCACCACGCTTGCCTGCACAGCACAGAGGCCAGAGTGCAGACCTCCTTCTGAATCTTTCTTTTCCTTTCTCTGAATTTTGTTTAGGGTCTTCTTCTTTGCTTGGATATTTTGTTCAGTTGTGATCTTGCATAAATATTTTCATTGTTTTCTCTTCTACCACTCCATTTCTTCCCCCTCCACCTCGGCATGGGCTCTGCCGTTCCCTCTCTGGTGCTGCAGCTCTTTTCATGCAGCCCTTTGCTCTTGTACAATCTTCTTAAGTTTCAAATTTCCCCATTTGCTTCCTCATTCACATCCACTGAAACATTTCCATGACAGTATGGCAAACTACAAAATCCATGACACTGCCCAACCTCTTAAAAACTGCCTTCAGCTCAACAGCGCGGACTTGGCTCGGGACGCCTGTGTCACAGCAAGGCAGGCAGGTGTTCCTCCCAGGACGAAGCAAAAACTTTCCAGCATGGCAGCCCAGCTCTGAGCGGCAGGTCCCCTCTGGGGCTGCACACGAGGAACCAGCACTTGCCTTTATCCACGGATTTCCATCTCCAACACATTGAAGGGGCAACTGCTTCCGACCGACCTGAGTGGAGCCATCCAGCTACATCCGAAGGCAACCACCGAGCTCCCGTTTAGCTCAGGGACATTAGGATTTTGTGCACGTTGTTTCTCCGGTGCCTGGCCCAAAGGGGCCAAGCCAGTAACAAGTCCGGTAGGAGCTGTAATAGGGAGGAAAGAGGCTGCTGAAAAGAAAGTGCTTGTTCTGACAGTGCTTTAGATAACTGCCTCTTTTGCCAAATAATGCTAAGCTGTTTTTCCTGAAGTGCTTTTAAAACTGAAATAACATTGAGTTAGGAAGCTCACAAACCTATTTGAGATGTAAGGGGATGAAAATTAGCAGCTGATACAAATTTTCTGCGAGTGGTTCACAGATCAGATTTGACAGAACTTCTAATTCGGAAGATAAGTGTGTTCATGAACATTTCATCTGTCACGTCGGGTCACAGCAGAGAAATGGAAACGCAGCAGGGTTTGAAACGAGGTAACTTTTGTTCAGGAGTCGGGGCAAGTGCACTAAGCAGCCAGAGCTGAGTGAATAATGAATCATTTATTCAAGAACTGTCAGCTTGCTTTCTTCACTGAATTGTCCTGGCTTCCTCCAGTTTATTCTTTAGCCGAATAATGTGTGTGATGAAATATCAGCTGTAATTCATTTGAGAGCAGTTCCCTGACATTACAAACAGCTGTAGTTGGGTCCAGAGGCCACAAGATACATCATGTCTCTGGCTGAATGAACACAACCTTGTGGCCTGTGGTTTCAAGCCAAGGAGGCATGCTCCGTTCTGGGTGGGAAGCAGGATCTGGCTTGTTGGACCCCCCCACCACACACCTCTGGAGCCCCAGTCACAGGCAACAGGGGGAGCAAAGGGTGGGACAGGCTGCCAAGTGCTCAGTGGAAGTGATCTTCCCAGATGTCTGGCGATGCAAGCCCGTGTGGGCATCCTGCCTGAGCCCTCGCGTTCCCGGCACAGGTACATACCCACAGAGTTCCCAGGGACGGGGAGCACTGCCTGCTGCTGCCCCTCTGCAAGAGTTCCATCCGAGCCCTGCTGCCCCTGTCAGCTCACCAAATCTCACAGCCAGGGACACCCGGCCGCTGAAGGAACCGGTCATCCTCATGGAAAGGCATTTACAGGTTGAGTTAACCTCTCCGTTGGAAGAGCTGAGCACAGAGGCGATTCCATAGGGCACCACGCGGGCAGGTTCCCTCGACACCTGCCTGGAGAGCCATGCGCATCAGGACAGCAGGCACCCCGACCGCTCCGAGCGGTAACGGCCTCGGTCCAGCACCCGACCATGGTTTAGAGAGAGTCCGTGGCAACCGAACCACTGCAACTGACTGCCACGAGCGGCGAAAGCTCTGTCTCACCGCCACTGATGTACCTTAGGTGTTCACTGATCTGATCACTTTATTATCTGCAGTTGCCCTAAGAGTGCAATGTTGTATTGAAAACCATGTATTTATAGCTGGCTAATCACGGCTTAATTACAGAAGCTCAGCAGGCTCTTGTATGAACACTGAGGCTGAGGCAGTTCCACTAGGAAACTTTTTATGAGATAAGCAGAAGCATCAAATTACTCAAGATGTGTGAGAAAAACCTATTTAGTGTTAATTGGGACAATTACCTTTTTTCTAATTTGCATGTGTCATGAATATTAAAACCATAATAAAAAGAAAACACTTTCACTGGCTAACTGCTGCCCAAAGAAACAATCTGCAGGGAGGAAGGAAAGCATCAAGCTCGAGGGGAGGACGGAGCCGGCGGCAGTGATGCATGCCCCCACTGCAGCTGCCAGCAGTATGCATCGGCCTCGGTGCATCACTGCAGGTCAGAGATCAGGGGAACCCTCTTGAGAAAAAAACAAAACATAACACAAAAAGCAGCAGCGGCACCTCTCTGCAGAGGCTGAGGGGAACCAGAGGACCTCAGTTCTGTACTTTAGTGCCCGTTAGAGCTGCGTGGGTCCCTGCGGCTTGGACCGGCAGGCGGCAGATGAGGCTGACTCGAGAAGTTGCTGCTGATGCACGGTGCAGCTCTGCATGGGGACTCAGCCCCGTGTGCCAGTGACAGGCACGTCCCCTGCCATTCAGCTCGCTTTTACCAGCGCAGCCCCAGAAAGCCAAGTTTGCATCCCAGTCGGCTGGGGTGAATCGGAGACGGAGCGGTCCACACAGCCCTCGCCTGCGAGCAAGGAGAGCTCTGGCTCCTTTTCACCCCCCGAGCAGCAGGGATGCCCCACGGCTCTGCGGCTCCTCAGCCGAGAAACCCCTTCCCCGCAGAAACCGGGCAGCGCACCGGTGCAGTTGCTAGAACTTTGCTGGCATTAGGCAGATATTAAGCCAAACATCAAGCTGTATTGACCCGGAGTTTAATATTGACAGAGGCGATGCAGGCGCTACCCCACTGGCTGCAGCAGCACTTCAGGGAAAACTCTCATCAGCTTTCCTGAGCCCTTCAGACGCTGGAGTTTGCACATGTGATTGGACTGACTAATGCCGCTCGCAGAGTGAGCCTGTCTGACCTTCAAGGAGCTATGCAAAGCAGGATTTCCTAATTCCTCGTGACTTTCAAGCAAGGCATCCTAGAATGCTATTTTTTTCTCATCCGTAGCGATTATTGCTGCTGGTGGAACCACAGCTGGGTTACCACAGTAACCCCAACCCAGGACTTGGCTTTCCAGGAACGCAGGGGAAATGCCAGTGTTTTCCAAAGTACCCAAATATATTCTAGAAAGAACTTCTACTGGAGATAATTACATTCAATGACACAGAAATAAACCATTAAAAATGATAGGCATTTAAAACCTTTTAAAAGCCTCATTTATAATCCTCAATGATGTTTCTGAAAACATGCCTTAGAAAACGGAGAAAGCGAGAAGAAACATGAGATGAAATTCCTTCCCAGGGCTGTGCTGTCCCCCAGGCAAGGGCAAACCCTGCGAAGCCGCTGCCGGGAGCCGACCCGCAGGGCAGGAGCGGGCTGTGCCCTCTGCTCCCGCGGGGTCCCGAGAGAGGGGCACAGAGAGAGACGCGGCTGGCACCCACAGCGTCCCCACAGCAGGGGCCCTGGCTCAGCTCCTCCAGCAGCAAGGAAGCACCAAGAAACACAGAGCAAAGCACCCTGAGAGCCCATCAGAATCAGCCCGTACTCGTCTTTGTTTTCTCACGTGAGTGATGGCAAACCCAGGAACTGAGACATCTCAGACGTCTGTCAGCTACCACCTACCAGGGCAAGGTAAGGTGCATGGGCTCGCTGGGGTGTAGGCTGCAAACAAGTACGTTCATCTGACCTCTCTCGTGCTTTCATAATTTACCTCTACTAAAGAATCATAACAGAGCTATTTACAGCAGCCATTAAATAAGGCAATATTTCAGCATTGATTTTGTGTCTTTCCCACTAGTGCACACAGCTTTTGATAACTCAAACCTTATGGATTTTTCTATAAACAAAAAATTAATATCTGCAGCAGGAGAGAGTGTACAACCGGTTACAGCAGTGACAACCCTGGGCCTTGCGGGTGCCGGCTGGAGGTGGGGAAAAGGAAAGAGAGGGGGAGAGAGAACTAATGCACCTGTGGCTTGTCTGCGTGGGGATTAACAAGCAGCCACAAAAGGATATTTGAAGAACAGCAAATGATATGGGGTGATCTGTGCTGACCTTTCAATTGCCCGTGAAACACTCTTCATTTACTTTATTTATTTCTATTAAATTCTAACACATCTCAGGAGAGAAGTGGCTCAGTGCCCAAGGGCCCAGGCACACCGAAGGACTCTGCTCAGCGCAGGAGCAGCCCTAGGATGAAGGCTGAAGAAGAGATCCTCCTTCCGAATGGGAAACGTTCCTCCTCGCTCCAGCCCTGGCCTGCTGCCGCTGCTGTTAGCCACAATATGCCAACACCTATTTAAATAGTGTGCAAGCGTTGCATGAGCCTCGCCCTGACTTCCTACACAAAGCACCCTGGAGGTCCCCACAAATACGCAACCGGAGCATAAGAAAAGGGTCTGTACAATGAAGAACTGTGGTACACACAAAGGGAGGAGGAAGGGACCACTGTGGTTTGTCAGGGTGGGCTTTTTTTCCCCTCTAATCAAATGAGAAAGAAAGGAACTTTGATCAGGGTTACATTTTTGCTAAGGAAGCAAGAGCTTGTTAGAGATTCACAAGAGAAAAAGCAATCAGTTCCGAGCCAGCGTGTAGACAAACTTTAGACATTAAAGCCAGGAACGTGTATCAGTGAAAGCACAAGAAAACTCCGCGAGTCAGCACTGCAGCTTGGAAACAAAGAGATCCTCTCACATCTGATTTTGGTTGGGCTTTGGTCAAGTCCTCGTCTCTGCTTTTTCTGCAAACCCTAAACAGACTGGGAGTAAAAACTGGAGACAGAACAAAACTATAATCTTCAAGAAACCTGCAGTCTGCAGGGACTGCTGGAGGACAAAAAGCACCCAAGGACAGCATAGGCACTTGGAGGAGAGAAAGCAGCACTGGAGCTGGAGCAGGGAAGGACGGGGATGAGGAAGCCTCAGCTAACGGCCTGGGGTTTGGGAGGATTCAAGTACCCTGAGGCTCCACAGCTTTCATCTGCTGCAGTGAAGTGACGAATATGGCAGTAAACTGGGACTTAAAGGCTTCATTTACAGAGTAGAGCAGAGCAGAGCCCAAGGCAGTTTGGAGACCACATTGCTGACATGCAGGAGCACCCTGCAGCCAGCTCTGGCACGGACAGGCATTAACTGGCCAGTCTGGTTTCTGACGCCTGCCCTCCAGGGCGCTGCTTCACACGGCTGCAGACAAAACGGTGATGGCATCTGAGGGCATCCTCCGGCCCACTGCACCAATCCAAAATCCCACATCTTTTTGCAGCACTGTACAGAGAACATACATGTGAAATGCCCTGTTCTGTGCCTAGCTGGAGTCAGAGCGTTTTAGTCACCTGAGCTTGTGAACAGTGCCAGTGCCTTCATGGGTGGCAGAAACCACCTCCCAGTCCATGGGCACTGGTGCAGGAAATTAGGATGAATTCAGTGACTGCACACAGGGAGTGGGAAGAAAATTATACAGCCTGGTCTCATCTCATGTGTCCATGGACTATTAAAAAAAATAAAAATAAAAAAAGGTGCTACATCTTTAAAATCCCCAGCCAGAAATGTTAGAAAAATACTCAGCTCAGCGGCAAGGATTGCCAGGAGAGGCGGCACTTTTGTTAAGCAGACAGCAGGGCTCCTTCCCCTGCTCTTCCCCCGAAGGCAGTATTCCCTAACCATTTCTTACGAGACCCTTTATATATTACTCACAGTAAATCAAAGGCTCTGCCGCCACTGAGATATAAGCCGGCAGGGCGTACGCTGCCTGCAGCGCGTCTCTGCCCCGGTGCCATTAGCTAGCAGGCAGGAAAGGCCGAGCCACGGCGCGAACCCTCTGAGATGAGCCTCCCTCCTTAATGCTCAGCGATCGGTGCCTCCTTCGGGCGGCAGCCGCAGCTCCTGCAGCTAATGTTAAGTGCCTGTGAACATCTGTAATCAGAGCTGCCTGGCACGGCACGCCGCATGCAACTCCTGCAGCAAGACAGGATTTCAACCCTCTGTTAGCGGTTGGCAGTGGTGTGCAGCTGCTTCGCTCCGCGCTGCCTGCTCGCCGCTGCCCGCTCGGCCGGCCGCAGGAGGTCAAGGTGCAGCTGAGCCGTCCCGCTGCCGAAACAGCCCCCAGGTCCCGCTCGCGTCACCCCTGCGCTGCCCAGCCCGGCTCCTGCCGCGGTTGCAGCCCCGGCCACCGCAGCACCGCGGGGCGACTCGACTGCAGGACCCCTGGGAGCACGCAGCAGCACCCGGCCCCGAGGCGCGGGCCGGCCAGAGAGCCGGCACGTTGAGGCTGTGCCGACGTGCATCGCGGGTTTGCTTATTACTGTTTCTATTTGGTTGTTCGCAAACTGTTTTGGGGTTTTGGCTGGCTGGTTTGGATCACAACCCCCTTTTTTTGATAGGAATGATTGCTGGAAGAACAGTGAGATTAAATTAATAAAACAATAGTAACTTATAAGGCAGCCATGCTGTGTGTTTTTTATAAAGACAAAGGGATCAGGGAAGCTATAGCACTAATCACGGTAAATATTTTTCTGTGTCATGACATTCGTATACTGAATTTATTGCAAAACAAAAATTACTTTTTATTCTTTTAAGCAAAAGAAACCAGCTCATGGGATCAGTCACTGAACGTACAAATCTTTAAACTAATTCAGACTTCACGTTCCTTAACAAGGCCAAGTAGGGGCAATACAGGCTTTTACAGCTCCCCCAATTTCGGTGTCATTTTTTCTGATTCTTTGTCATTTTGTATTAGTCTGATTCCATTAGGAGGAGTTACAGGAGAAGTAATGGGCAGATAAAGGAATCCAACCAAAATCTAATGGAGAAAACAGGGTTTCCTTCCATTAGCCAAGCGGTGTGACAGACAGTAATGGATTTCATACCCGACTGATGTGAAGCTTGTGAGGATAATTTAGTGATAACAGTTTATCAACATATTGATGGAAGATAATGGGTAACCATCAGACACAGCCCAGGCTACATGCGTGCCCCCCCCGGCGTGTCACTTGTTAGTTATTCCAGGCCCACGCCACACCAGTCTCTCTCCCTCACTTTGATCCCCATTTGCACTATCTGCCGCAGGCAAAAGTCATGATACGGTATTAGCATGACACCTTTTTACTCTTCCATAAGCAGAAGCCATCTGTAATCCACATCCCGGGAACCCGAAGGACACGATGCCTCGTCTGCTACAGCGTTCTGTTTGAGGAAGTGACTTGGAAGTAAGATTTGGTACTAGCTCTCTCCCAGGGAGCCTCTCCAGAGCAGCAAAAAGTCACCCCCAATTTAAACTGTGCTCTTGGTACAAATAATACAAATCTCATTTTAAACATGAAAACTAATCTAGGTAGCTGCTCAAAGAGCAGCAAACCCAGTGCAGGACTCAGATTAGCAGTTTGTGCCTTTGTAAAAGGATTAGTGGGAGTCCACTGAGCTGAGGGTTAATTTGAAAATAAATTTGCATCTATAAAGCTGCATAATGCAAAGTGCATGATGCTCTCCCAGGCCCATACACGCTGCATCTTCATGACTCCCTCGATTAGACATGTGCTGCAAACACTGCAAAACATCAGGGATTACACTCCATCAGTGCTTTGTTTCAACAGTACACATTTCTCAGAATTACAGATCTCAACCTTCATCGTGCTGTGGGCTTCAGGAAAACAGAGATCCACCTCAGAAAGCATCAGCTAGAAAAAGTCTCCTATGATCTCTTTCAGAGCTGCCATATAATCCTGACGTGTAATGTATAAAGTGAAGATACACTTGATAATTCCTGATGGTTTCTTTTTATTCCCCTGTATCTCTTTTGGAAGGCTGTTTCAGGTTCTGCCTCCCGACAGGCTGATTTTTCTTTTTCATTTTTCATCTAAAATTATTCCTGGACTGTTTACACCCATTTGTTTTGCATTAATATTATCGAATACCTTTCTTTCCATTTTATTTCAGTTTCTTCATTGACAGTGATGATATTGGCTCTAAGTTTCATATTTTGCTTGACCAAGGAAGCTGAGAGTTTTCAGACAACACATGGGATCACACATACACATGTAACTGAGCAACAAAACAAAGAGACTAAGGAGAGTTGCGGGGAAATATTTGCGTTACGTTTTAAAGAAGATAGAAATTTTCATGGGAAACCATCTATTATATTACATTTTCCATCCAAATATGACTTTAGAAAAAAAATTATTTAAATAGCAAATTCAACAAAATAAGGCTTATTATTGTTTGGTCTCATTTTGTTTGATGGATAGGTGATTTTTTGTTGGAATAATTAAAGATCTGCCTAACGTCCCCCAGGCAGGCTGTGGCAGCACTGGCATTTTACATCAGTTTTTAAGTTTCTCTCCAGAGTCTCAGAGCTCTCTCCTGCTCACGGTCCGTGCCGATGCATTCAGGCTGCCCATCCCGAAACGCCACGCACAGTCTCAGCCTGCGGGATTTGTCCAGGACACCCGCACCAAACAGGAGCAAAAAACCAACCCCCAAATTGGTGCTTGCAAAAGGGAGCAGCTGGGAGCATTGTGTGCCCCCAGACACGCTGGTGGTGACACTGGCACCGCAACGGCAGTGCACTGCTCGGACTCGGCGTGCTCGGTGGGCAGCGGGTCCTGTGTGGCCCCACGGCAGCCAGAGAAGCAGGTTACTGACACTAACTGCCACGAAAAGAGCAGAGACTTACAAGTGAAAAGAGAGTGCCACCACCAGTTAAAGCACTTCAGGCACTACAGGCAGCGCATGCTGCCGGCTCTTGGCGGCGGCGGCCAAGCGCAGGAGCACCTCGGCGCTCGTATAGCGGCCATGCACACGGCAGGCGTGATCGATGGGCTCGGGTCGGAGCCCTGGGAGGGTCGAGCGGCCCAGAGTGACTGATGGCTCCTTCCATCTGCCGGGACAGGGGTCCGTCGTGACACCCGCAGCGCAACTCCAGGAATCACCTGGCGTGACAAAGACTGAATCCCGGGCACGGCAGACAGATCGGCGTGCACGGGGCCAGCTGGCCTGTGGAAATGCTGACGAGGGGAGGATGCAGTTCAAGTGTCAATGCTCCAGACAAGGTGAGAATCGTGTCCTGTGAGCATCAGCTTTGCAGGGCACGTCCCCTCTGACATGACCCGGCCCCAGCTCGTTTCTTGTGGGTGCTGCTCTCCGGAACCGGCCGCACCATTCCAGCATGGGAAGAGCGCAGAGTCCGGCCATGCTCGTGGGCTACAAGGACACCCCAAGGGCGAGGAGCGTGGCTGAGCCCAGCCTAGCGGAGTTGATGCTGCAGGGTGGACGCTACCACATCAGGTTCCTCAGTTCTCCTGACACTGCCACAGGATTGACAAAGCTCTAACACAACCATCGTAGAGACAACACATTTCATAATGCTATGGGGTTGGTTTTCAAAGCTTGTCACCAGCTAATGCAGACATTCATTTTTAATGGGTGCTTATACTCCAGCTAGTCAGCTGCTGAAAACAATCAGGATATGAGACAAGTGTTGTTATTTGCATCTACAATTCTTTCTGAGACAGCAATCTGCAGAAAAGGAACCTCTTTTTGTTCAGATGTGAGACAACAGGAGTTTAACTCTATCAATTTTTTTCTGATAAGAACACAGATCCAGCACAACTATGAGGATTTTTTTCCCTAACCAACTCCCTCTGCTTAGAAATGTTTTTATAAAGCATCCCAGCCAGTCCCGGCAGAGAGCCTCACTTGTGTCATGTACCACAGCACAAGTCTGAAAATGCAATCCCCGGCACAGCACCTCAAAACAGCTCAGCCATCGGCCATCCACCTCGGTCCTGAGGATGCTGAGCTCCTCTAACAGAGACACTGCTCCTGCCTGGAGCGTGTCCCCAGCGGAAACCCGTGTTTGTTCTGCGTTCAGAAACCTCCTGACACACGCGAGCACGCTATCCGTTCAAAAAGAGCTTCTCCCACCCACTCAATTCCACATACAGGTGATGTATTAGGCCACCAGGCAGAGTATCTGTGAGCTGGAAGGTGTCCAATTCTGTATGTCAGTGCAGTGTTTACAAATACCGTCTGTCCCCTGCCTGGGGGTCACTTAATTGCAAACCAATAGAAAGAAATGTGCGTGCAACTTGGTTAACAAAGAAAAAGCAGTTATTTCTACAATATGCCACCCCTTTTTCACCCACTGTTTGTTTTTCAAAGATGGGGGGACTGGTCCATCCCCTGTTTTTAGGTTTTCTTGTAGAAACGAAGTTTGTAACTTCCCCTGACAGTTGTGCGCTCCGTGCTCACAGGAGGGCACAGAGCTGCCGTGCTGCCCCACTGACCAGCACGAGCTTCACCCGCGGGACCGAAACCACCGGTGCAGCTACGGGGCTTGTTCCCAGCCACTGCCCTCCCTCACCCGCTAAGGAGAAATTCGCCGTCTGAAGCTTTCTGCGGAGACAAGTCATTGACTGTTTTGAGCATATGCAGCCATAACCACCCAAAACTCACCCTTACAAAAGGCCTTTATAGCACACAGTTACATATGTGACATAACGCTGTTCCTCCTGCTCATACCCATATGCACACCCAGCAAAGTGTATAAATAAATAGCCAGTGTCACACGATTTATCTTCATTTGTCAGGAGTGACAGGATAACTCACTTGTGACTCCCCTACTCCATCCTCTCCTCACTCATGAAGATTGATGCTCTTACAGATATTCCCCATCATGTATTTTTATAGCCATCTAGCTGCAGGAGTTTCTTGTTTGCCGGGGGCCGGGCGGTTGGTGGGGACCCGGGGTGGCCACGGGAGCTGCCCCCGCAGGGTCTCAGCCTGGGGCCGCAGGGACGCCCGCCCTGCCTGTGCCTTCCAGGTGGTGGTTGTTTTATTTTCCCTCTGCGTTACATGCTATTACCACAGCTTTGCTACAGCAATTTGTCCTACACGTCAGCCTGTGTTCTCTATCACGCCGCCAAGCCTCAGCCCAGCACCTCCGGTTACCCAGTGGGGACAGGACTGCCAGGCGCGACAAAGGCAGGGGCGGATGGACAGGTACCCTCCTCCAGTGCCGCCATGGCTCCCGCAAGGCAGGTGCCCTCCACCAGCCAGAGAGGGGATCAGCTCTGCCCACCCACGCTCCTGCTCCCCGATGCCACTTTTTGGTGGCCGTGAGGGAGGACGGGAAGGGGACCAGGCTCGGACAAGGGGCCATGGCAGAGCCGGAGCACACGGCCCGTTGTACAGCCGCTGCCCTTCCACCCCTCTGCTGAAACACCTCCCCAGGCTGCAGAAGCACTCGGCCTTTGATGCTGTTTTGGCCCTCAAAGAAAGGGGGATTCATTAGTGTCTGCGGGCTGGGGCGGCTCCTGCCCAGCCAGACAGACCCCCGCTCTCCTGCCAGCGAGGAGCCTTCAGCGCAGAGAAGGTCGTCTCACCGAGCGTCTCCTTTTGCCGTCATCTCTGACACAACGACCCGCTCTGCCTACCAAAACCCGCTCCGTGCGCAGCCCCCCGGCAGGGACGCCGAGCCAGCCTCTCCGGTTAAACACACGCTGCTCTGCTGGATCAAGGCCCAAAGAACAAAAGTTCCCAACGCGGTTCTCGAGCTCTCCCTGTTCTGCGGGCTCTGGGGTCTCACCGTTCGGCTGTTTGGTCCAGTGGGTTTGGAAATTACTTGCAAAAGCTTCTTATTTCAAACACAGCTGGTGGTAAGGAAATACATTTCAATACTTTCTTATGGCCTGTGAGTATCCCAGGAGCTTTCTGTGCCCGTAGTTATGATTACCGGGGAAATGCATAATGGAATGAGCAAACAGTTTAATCTAATACACACCTGTATAACAACAACATTAGTAGTTGCCATGCAGCATAACAAGCACAGCACCTTCCCTGCTTATACAGGTGCTCCCCGGGTTTTTAAATGAGATTGTATGTCCCCTGTAATTATCACACAGTGCTCGGTGTGCCGATATCTAACATGTATTTCCAGCATTGCTACCTGGCAAGAAATATTCGAAACTCCCCAGAGAGCAGAATTATCTTAAGGATGGCATAAAGGATAATGACAAGATTACAATTCACATTGTGAAAATAATAATGAATTAAGGTGATGGTATTCCTCAGTCTTATTTCCAGCCTGAATGAATTGAATTTGTGCCAATTTCTTTTCTTGCTGCTGGCTTGTTTGATGGGATTCTGCTAGAGATGGATAGTGCTGCCTGCAACTTTGAAATGTTACAAGACAGCAATTTTTATATTACTAATTTGGCTACAGTATCCTTGAAATAACAAATAAACCAAAAGTTCAAGTGTTAATGTTGTAAATACCACCAGAAATCTTACCTGATGTTAATTTATTCATTTAATTTTAAAAAACAGAACTTTCTTTCTCTCCCATGAAAATTTGCTGCTGGCTTCAAAACATGGTATCATCTTTTATTGTGTTGGTTTTTGAGGAAATAGGTATTTTTAGTGCCCCATGAAAGTGGCTTGGCACATTCACCTGACTCTTGCCAGGCCTGGCTCATTAGCTGCTTCCACTAGTCAATGTGCCATTTTACCCGCTCTGTTTCATTTTTACCCCCACTGCTCAAAATTTTAGATTTAGATTTTCTTTCTTTCTTCCTCGGTTTGGACTTAAAGCACGCCTGCTGGTTTTCTGATTTAATAGATTTGGAAAAAAAGGTGTGGGTGCAATGTCAGAACGCCCCGCTCCAAGGAGAAGCAGAAGTGAGAGGAAAGGTTTGGGTAAAATCAAGTCGAGAGCTATCGCACTTACAGTAAGATTACTGCAGCTGACCCAGCTAATAAAAATTCTGACTGCAAATGTTCAATGTTAATTTGTCTGTGAGAATTGATGTATATTAACACAACCTAAAGAACACGCTGTGAACATTTAGAGCTGCAGCTCTCACACTGTGAGGCTGACTGAAAACCAGGCCTGGTTTCGTGCTTATTCTTGCCAACATATGCTAATAGCAAAATATTTTAAAGTTATTTTTATTTAAGACCACTGTGGACTAATTCAGAATTAATCCTAAACATGTCACATGTAACAAAACACAGAAAAAAAGGGGCTTGCCCTTAACTATTTATATACCTTGACCGCGAAACTAGGACATACGTATTTCAATCCAGAAAAATAGTTCGGTCCAGGACATGGGGTCGCATGCGCAGTTAAAGTTTAGCATGAACGCTATGATCGGCTGGGGCCAGGAAGCAGTATCAGATCTCTCCCCAGTGCCACAGACAACCAGTCTCAAATCACTGAATCATTTTTTCCCCATCTGCTGGACCGGGGTTTCGACCCAGCAGGAGCCACAGCAGGACCCCGGCTCCCCCGCCCGTGCTGGCCCACAGGGCAAGCACCGCTCCTGCGCGGGTCTCCCGAGCCCTTCACGGGTCCTCCCTTCAGATAGTATGCGATGGTTTCTTCGTGTGATTCTTTTGCAAATTACATAATTCTCTGAACAATTGTGTAATAACATTATTCTTTACTGCTAATAGCCAGCCCCAAAATGGAAAAGACCTTGAGATGCAATAGGTGGGAGGCAATGATAGCTCCCTTCTAAAGAAAATAAGGCATTTACCTTATAAATATAAAATGATCAAATAAAGCAATTAGTGCAGAATTGCACATATATAGAGTGATTCACCTCTAATTGGGTTGTTCTGAAAGCAAATTAGCTTTGAAATGAGGAATGCTAAAAAGATTTCAAAAAAATATGGAATCCTAATTACTGCAGAGGAAGGAGCTTGGCAAAGTTTAGCCAAACACCGGTACAAATGTGCACAGAAACTATGATATAAGAAGCCCAGACTTTAGTTGCTTTATTTTTTAAAACAGACACTTTGTGAAGGACTAAAAAATAGAAGCTTCTTCTTCCTCCGTGAAAAAGTGACTCACTTCCAGCTAACAAGTCTAGAGCGATTTCTGGTAGGCAGGGAAGGAAGTTATGAGCCGGACACCACTCCTGTAGCACGGTCGCTGCTCCAGGCTCCGCTCCGCGATGTGCCTGACATCACATCTCCAGCTGAACCAGAGCAGACCCTTAGCAGGTCCGTCACGGGCCGTGGAGGTGGCAAGGTCACAGCCGAGCCGTCCTGGCACGGTGTGCCCGCATTGCTCTCAGAACAGTGCTGTGCTTCTCGGGAGGCTTCCAAACCTCCACCGGTCACCTCCAGAGCAGCCCAAGCTCCCCAGGCATTCGCATTCTTCAGCATCAGTGCCATGTATTGGATTCGATCAGATTCATACCTACAGCCATTTTGCTCCTTGAGTGTTCTGATTGCAGGTTATACAACTACTCGCAGCTGAAATTACATTGCCTACAGCCTTTTATTGATAGACTGGCAAGGTAATTAAAAAGGAGGCTTTTCAAAAAAATCTTGTATAAACACTGGGAGAATAAATCCATATGATTACTCTTTCAGCTCTAAGAAGGACAGAGGAGAACATCCTCACGGTTACAATGATGTCCTAAAATATCTATTAAAACCGATAGTGCCACATATCTTATGTATTATGAATGTATTAATATGTAATAGTTTTTTATAAATATTAATAAGAGCTCACATCTAAAGAAGCAGCCTGGAACTTACATTCTTAATTAATCCAAAATTCACATCATCTCTAAAAATACATACGCATTTCATTATTTTAGACTAATGCCTAGAAGCATATAGTTGCAAAAACATCTACCAGAAGGGAATGCAAACACAGCCGCCCCCGCTCCCTGCTGCTTCATGGTCCCTGGCGTAACCTCTGCAATGGTCCAAAGGAGCATCGTCTCTCGCAGCAGAGACCCAGGGAGGTATGGCCCCACGGAGGAACGATTCTCACGTTAAAACCGGGCACCCCGCAGCTGCGTCCCACGCGTACAGGAGAAGAGACAGTGCCCTCCCGGGACTAAACTGAAACAACCCCGTGGTGGTATCAGGCACTAGCCGCTATCACGTACTGTCGGTGTGGTGGAGAAAAAGCAATCAAGAGATTACTACTAAAAGAAACTCGTGATTTCAGAAAGTCTGGCATTGCCACGCGCTGGGAAGACAGAAGGAACATCTGCCCTTGAACTGGCCAGTACAGGACAAATGGTTTTGATTGGAACGGTGCAAATTAGAAGCTGCTTGCATGCAAAGTTGTTTGAAAATTTTCACAAAAATTACTCTGCTTTTGTTTAAAACATTCTCCTGATTCCTGTTCCATTCCTTCCCTGCTGAAGGATTTTTTCAGATACCTCTCCTTTGCCAACCACTAACACAGCTTGGTGAGGGTTCAAATCTCTCTTCTCTAACGTTTTCCAGACATAAAACATTTTACTGCTAGTTGAATTCCTTTCACTGGCTAGAATTTGTGCTCATCTCTCAAGGATGCTTTTAAAAACCTCATGAGAATGAGTTGGTCTGGATAATGCAGAAGACTAAGCACAATAGCAAGAATTTCACCTTTAGTCACCGGCTGCAATTTAGAATTCAACAGCTCGGAAGAGCTATTCCGATTAAATCATTGCACAGCTTCACATGGACGTTTTATATTCTGTTTAAGAGGGGATGATGTAGGCTTAACTCAGCTCAGCTGGGACCAAAAAATAACAAGATACATCCTTCTGTAGACCAAAAGAAGAGCATCCTCCATTTAGTGCACTTAAACCAGTGCACCCTGACAACTGGGCACCGGGGCGTTCTCCTCTGGGCTTGTGCGGACAACAGCTTCCCTACCCGGCCTGTTCGTTTCTAGCCCGGTGCACGCGTCTTCAGACCGAGGGGCTGCGTCGATGCAGTGTCAGACCGTCTGCCAACCAGCAGATATAGCAATTAAAAACACTACAGAGGAAAATTGCTCAGTGAAAAAAGATGCAGGCATGAAAATTGGATGAGGTCTTTCCACTAACACAAAATCGTGTAGCAGACAAAAGAAAACAGTGGGGCTAATAGCATTTATTAGTGTTTTATCATCATTATTAAGCGCTTTCTGCCATGACTGAACCCTCAGCTGCAAACTGCTCAGCTGTTCAGGTTCGGGACTACCAGAAGTGCAGACTGTGGCTAGATGTGTCCGCAGTGAATTTCCCTCTCATTAACATAAATCCAGTGTTGACATCTGGGAAGGAAGAATAAGTTCTTTGTGTCATTATTAAAAATATTACAAAGACACTATCATTACACAGTGTTTTATTGCTAAATGACTTTAAGATATGCCTTATAGATCTTTCTCCATTAATCAATAAGATAAAATACTAATTCTAACTGCAGAAAGATTTTTAAATGGGGTTCGAGTGAACACAGAGCTGTTCTTGGAGAAAACGCAATGTATTAAAGTATTGACTGCTCATATATAACAAATGCGTTAGGAAAGCATTGATGTGAATTATGTCACCTTAGTTATATTTTGTACATCCTTAAAGCTACATAAAGGATATACCAATTAAATTGGTAGGGCATCCACTTTTTCTGGCAATACATCAATGGGTTTATATGTCATGCTTTTCATACACACACTTATATTTTTGTATCTATGAACAGCCAGGACACAAAGAACTCGAATCTCTCTGCAGACAACACAGACCAGTCCATTCTCCCAGAAGTTTCAGTCTGGTATCCAAAGAATGATACAGACCAATACTAACAGAAACACAATGCATCTCTTCTCAGGGTCAAGCATTTGCTCTCATACTAAGGAATTTAAATTGGAAGACTGAATATCACTGCACCGGATCAACTACCACCGTTCCAGTAGCTACTGGTTCATGTGGGCCCTGAGCTGTGTATGTAGAGACAACAGCAACACAAAGAATTTATATATAATCAAGACTTAAATGTTAAAAGTTAATAAAGCATTGCATAAGTAAATAGAGTAAAAAGTGCAAACAGTACAATGAAATAATGTAACATATTTTTATCTTATTTGACCAGCTACTAAATTTATATATACTTTTTATTTCAAGCAAACTCAGGATTTGATGTTTAAAAATTAAATTCTCCCTCTCTGCGTGAGTC
The DNA here is from genome assembly GCA_017639485.1 of Pluvialis apricaria. Lineage (NCBI taxonomy): Eukaryota > Metazoa > Chordata > Aves > Charadriiformes > Charadriidae > Pluvialis > Pluvialis apricaria. The sequence continues at coordinate 7,823,209 of CM030027.1, read as the reverse complement.
ACTGTCTTGTTAACTGGTGACCTACTTAGCTGGTAGGCTTTGCCATTGTTTCGCTTTCTGTTCTCCATTGATCAGATTTTTGCTGCAAGCACAATCTTCAAGACCTTCCTCCTGGGTTCACATTTAACTCATCTCTTGCATTTTCCGTGGGTTATTCTAAGAGGCACTTTCACACTGTCATCCCATATAGAAACTGATGCCTTTTAGATGCCAGTTGAAACATTCTCCTTTTTGCTGTACCTATCCTATTACGCCTAATACAGTCCCTTGTTAGATGTGCATTCAAAGCCATTTATAAGGCATGAATACATAAAGATCAGTTCATTGAACCATATGCTATGAATATACAGACACTTAAATGTTGTACCTCCTATCAAAACCTGTCAAACAATTAAAGATGCGCATCGCAAGGTGAAACAAGCTTCATGGCAGTAATTTAATTCATTATTTCAGTAGATAGTAGCACTTCCTAAGCACTGAAGGTACATTTGTCTTCATACCAGATCTGCCCGCATCAAATAGGGGTAATGAGCAGAGCTGGAGGAACTCGGGAAAAATCCTCTTAACAAGCTTTCCTCTCAGCCAGGCAGCACGGTAGCACCAGGGAATAATCCTATTCTTCCTTGATAGAGTGTGTGTGTGTGGAGTGTTACACTAAAATACTAATGCTAATAGTAAAAAACCCTGAATTTCTTTTAATACCTGTTTGTTTGTTGTCTTTCCAAAAAGCCACCCATCCCCAAAGTTCAACAGTAAGGTTATTCTGAAAGCAAACAAACAAAACCCAGGAACACCCACCTCCTCGCTGCAGGCAACCTCCAGCTTTTCCCTGTTTTGGGTTAGGAGCAGACTGGGAGGACCCGCGGCCCCTCAAGGAGACGGAGCCCTGACTCGCCACAGCCCACAGCGCTGCTCTCGGCGCACCCTGGGTGAGCCGCTAATTAAGATGTCCCTTCATAACGCACATATCTGCAAGTCAGCAAACTCCACTGGTTGTGTGCGAAGGCACTGGGCGACGGCGCAGAGCGCAGAGGTTTCTCAGGGAAATCCCTCCACTTCTGTGTCTCTGGAAACACCACACACAATCACTAATGAAGAAAATTCTTCTTTCTCCAGAAGTTTCTCCCTATGGGCACTTCTGGCAATTAAGTCAGGAGATACCACCTATTAGCGTTTGCAATTCCTGTTATAATTTCAAAGAATTGATTTATTCTAGTGATCTCGCAATACGAGGGCTGCGTTGCCCCCCGTGTTTTACTCAATGAGTAGCCCCTTGGTAAAGGCTATTGACAAATGAGAATCGCAACATTTCACAGAGGCGTCCTCTAAAAAACATTCCCGGTGATCTTTACGTGCAACAATTAGTGCAGAGGCTAGCATTTCATCTGACACGAGTTCCTTACACTTCCTAAATGCCACTTTCTTAAATTTTTCTAACGACCTTTTTATGTCTTTCTACTTTTCTCTCCTTGGTATTTCAACAAGATGCCCAGAGTCTCTTGGGAGAAAAGAGAATTGAATACTTATTCTGTGGCACTTCAGAGAACTGGTCTCCAAAAAACCTAACCTCTACCACCTTTGGAGACATAACTAAATGTCACCAAGGAATTTCTCATCTCTTGAGGCAAATTAAACAGAGATTGGCCTCAGTTGCACATTTGACAGCTGCCATTCAAACTTCCAAGATGTCTTTTTTCCCCACCTTCACCTGGCAATTCGTACTCTGCTGAGTTCCCAGTAGGTCGATGCCACCTGCTGCCGCGGCACTGGTAGCCTCAGAGAAAAAAAGTCCCAAATCCTGAATTAATGTTACAGTCACACTGAGACCAGGCACCGCATTAGCAAGACGGTGAGGGAAGGATGCGCTGCATCTGCTTCTGCCCAGTTCATCAAGGTTACAGGCACTGCAGTGCTGTCTTTTCTATAAAATTCTATTTCCATTACTACACAGTAAGTTTTGTTTCTCTTTAAATGGTTGTTTCCAAATAAATCATTTTCAAATGCCACAGTAAAAACCATCCTTTTCAAATTATAATTGCTATTTACCATTTCTTAACGTTCCAGGTGTTAAGACTATTGTTTAACTCTTACTGAGGGTTTTTTCCTTCTTTCTTGCCTGTAATGACTGCAAGGGAAAACAAGGGAGGTAATCTCCCCACGCTGAAGGTACGCTGTTTACTCTGCACTGTGACTACTCTTACTAAAAGAGGTTACTCTATACTTAGGGCTGATTAAAGCCTTGAAATTCAGTAGATTAGATTACTAACCAGATACTGGAACTAACAGTAGTTGCTTTCCGCATTTGGGGGAATGAACAATAACATAAAGCTCGAGACAGACAGAACTGATTCATTGAATTAAAAACCCTGCGGCTGAACTTGCTGCAGCTGGTACCCAGCGCGGTGCAAAGAACGTTGCCCCAAACAGGCCACTGGCGCAACCCTGGCGTGGGAAATTCCCCACCAATTGCTTGATTTGCAAAGCCAATGCATATTTTGCTAATTCCCTCTTTAGGCAAAAATGCAGTCTCACAGGGTAGGGGCCTTGGCTCGCCAGCCCGGGGAGCGGGGCAGACAGCGCAGGCAGTGCCAGGGATGCAGCGCGCAGCCAGCTCGCCTCTCCGCTGCCCCGGAGGGGAAACACGACAGTGTTACCCCAGCTTCACTCCTGCACCCGAAGGGAGCACCGCTCCCTGAGAACGTGCGGCTCCTTCAGCAGCTCTTCCACAAAACACCTGAGGAGGCAGCTCAGGGCGGCTCCAGTCCTCTCCTGCCCACATCTATTCTGGAAGGAACAGCTGTGTGGGAGAAGCTGTACTTAACACCTTATTGGAACTAATTGGCAGGGCCTTGCTCTCCTGCCTCCTTTCATTAGGAATTATCACCACCCTGAATAAAATGAATGAACATGCCATGTTCTGTCCTACTTTTGCAATGCATCCTCATCATTTTTTTGCATTCATTTTCAAAAATTTAAAGAAAAGTTACAAGACACAGCTCCCACCACATTCCTCATGTATTTCCTGTATGGCCTTACAAATTTGTTGAAATAATATTAGCAGAGCTTGTTAAACAGCTGATTGATAACGCCTTGGAAAATGAATACGCACTGAAGAGACGATGCTGAGTGACAGGACTCAGGTCGCAAGCTGTAAGAGTATTTCCGCTGCGCTCTGTGGTTGCCCTTGAAAACAATTTCTGTTATGAACGTTCTGTGCTTATTGGTATACTAACCAACTTCATACATTTGCAAATGATGCAAATTCTATTGGTGATTACTCCATCCTAGGAGTGTCCTTGGTAATCTCGTGCTCGGTCATCTCCCCTCGCAGAGCGCGCAGCTCAGCCTGCAAGTGCCACGGTGACAAAGCTGAAGCTTGCACTAATGTAGCAGATCAATCACTTGACTGAAAGATACACAGACACAGAAAACATGTTTTATACCTGTCATATTCAAGGGTAAACTTCCAGCACTTGAGAAAGCTGCTCAGATAACTCTGAAAAGCAGACAGTTGTGCTAGCCTCGGTGTCTAATCAAAAGAAAAATATGTTGTCTGTCTAACAATACCAACAATTTTGAGCCTCCTCAAAGCAGTTAACCCATGGGCAGAGATCAAAGGCATCTGAAGTTTGGCTAAGAACTAACTTCTATGATTGAAAACCCGGGATGTAAATTTCAGTCATTGAAAAGTCAAGCTGAGCCATCAAACAAAAAATAGTGTCTATACCCTGACATATCGGGGAATAGACATTGTACCTCTCAGGTGATAAACAACTGGAGAGCACAAGCTTCAGATCATGAGAAACCTTCGTGTTTTATACTACAGTCTGGTTACATCCATCAGAAAGTTCAGACAAACTTTATTTTAGGGCATTAAGAGTTGAAGGTCGTGCTGCACATCACCAGAATGAAAAATTCTTATTTCTCATAGAAAGTCCTAGAATAATACCTTTTGATTGATGCTGCAATTGTCTACACTGGATTAAAAAGACACAACACGTGTGAAACGGCTGATGACATCTTTTCAGCACCCACCTCTGCTGGCAAGGACTAAGAACTTGTTGAATAGTAACCAGTGGAAATCATTCCACCAACTTTTTCTTCAAACAAAAAATGTTTTAAATAGTAGCATTAATGAAAATTCTATTTGTGGAGATATTTACATTTTTCTTCCAAATTCAGCACTTCAGGCTTTTCCACAATGTCCCTGTCATGTCCTTAGTCTTGTCACTGTCCTCCTTTGTCTCATTATGCATAGAGGATGGCAGCATTCTGCTGCTCTGAGAGCATCTCCCGGGCTAACCTGAATCCTGCCAGCGTGGGGGAGATGCATGGAAAGGAGAGAGGGGGGAGACGTGTCCGAGATAACTGCACAGGCAGTCCTTTCACCCAGGGTCTCCTGTGCCGCTGTGATGTTCCACACTCATTCATGCACAAGTTCAGATGCTACAGCAGTCACACATCATTACTCACGTTATGCTTTTAAACATGAGACCAGATCCATCCTCTGCACTTGCGCCCCAGACAGAGCATTGGTATATATACAGGGCTTCTGTATGGCCCGTCTTCTCTTAATGATGCTACAGAGATGAGCAGCACAGCCACAGAACCATGCAACCTCACAAACACGGGTCCTTTTCATATGTCTAATCCTGCCAAGAATTTACTCCACCACGCAGGAAAGGCACAAGGCAAACGCTCCCGCCTCGTGCATCTGCAGCCTCAGCAGAGACTTGCAGGGTGGTCGGGCGGCTCAGGGAACAGTGCCCTCACGCCTGGAACCAGGGGCACACTCAGGTCTTCTGTGCTACTTCTTTTTCTGCTAAGGAAACAGGGCAATGCGACCCTGCTTTACAGGAGTCTGTTTTCACTCCCCCCTCCCCTGGTGCCCCTTTCATTCACAGCCTGCTTCAGCCACCTCTGGCAGAGTAGAGATGCCAAACTTTTGTTGCAACTGACTTCATGAGAAGCGGTGTTTGTGTAGAGGAGAGAGATAACAGCGGTACTACGGAAAGCAAGCCGCGAGCTTGTGCTCCAGGCTTTTATTGAACACCAGAGAACTTTTAGGGGCAAAAGACAGAGAGTAAGGAGGGATGCTTTGAAAGCTCCAGGCTGCGAGTCAGAGCTCATGCCTCATTAGACAGCAGAGAATCCAAATACAAGATGTACATCTATAAACAAGAATCAATACGCGGGCCCTGTTAATTCCGCTGTTCATGGAACAACATGTTTTCATTACAGTCATGAATTAGGATTTTCTTCTGCTATGCAGTAACCCACTGAGGGTAAAAGGGGAGCTTTCGAAATACAATTATGCCAAAGCCAAAGTCAAGGGCTCAAGGGCTGTCAATAAAATGAAGGTTTGAGTCTGTTTTGTAAAACAGTGTTGACATCTGGCCAACATGCACGGGATGGCTCTTGCTCCTCCGTTCATTAAAGCTCTTTTAGACCACTCTGCAGTACAAAGAAGCACTAAAGAGAGACTGAACGCTGAGAGAATCAGGCCCCTTCTTGGTTTACTGCATACTACAAAAAGGACAATTAGCAGCTGTTAAATTACACTGTAATTTGTCAGCACCTCTTTGCTTTCTTATTTAGAAGGACCAATTGATACTTCAGTGGCTAACACTACCTATTGGAGATGTGATTAGGTGCTGCCTTGAGTTAATTTGCCTTTTAATTTAACTTTTCTCATTTAAAACTATGTCTCTCAAGAACCAACATTGCAGTTCTGGGATCAGTGTAAAGAGCATTAAATATCAAAACCTCCTCAGTCTCCAGGGAAAGATCAGAGCCTCTCGGGGTTTCACGCAGATTAGTGTATATTAGACCACTGATGTGAAGTGCCAGGTTAGATCTTCCATTTCTGACCAGTGGGAAAAATCTTCAAACTGGGCAGGCACAGGAGGTGGTGATTCCTGCAGTTAATCACAGAATCATCTGGGTTGGAAGGGACCTTCAAGATCATGGAGTCCAACCATTAACCCAACACTGCCAGACCCACCACTAAACCATGTCCCTCAGCACCACGTCTGCCCTGGGAAGGATGGACTGAAGGATCAAGATCCTGCAGGATCAAGACCTTTCCATGCAGAGATCAATTAAAACATCTGCAGTAATTGATCAGGTTTCACACGTGCATGTGCTGTAATACAGAAAATGCCTTAGAGAGCAAACAGCCAAATAAAACCCTTAAAACCATTTCCAGCATCTGTATTTTTGTCTTTGTTACAGTGACCTCCAGAGGTACTAGGTAACAACTGAAGTTCCCAAGCAGGAAATGACAGAGTTCACTCGCACCAGACCGTAACTGCAGCTCAGCGCTGTACAAGTTACTGGCTTTCATGAGAAGCATAAGATGGAAATCCCATTGAAACAAGTTTATTGGAATAGAACCCACATCCCCATACATGCAGCCTGCCTACAAAAAAAGAAAACTAATTAAATATGCTATTTGTTTGAATGGTTCTTCCTTGCGTTCCTGCCACTGGCTCTAGCATTTCTGAAACGCGGTGTCCTAATGATCTCGGGCTGCTGGCCAGCAGGTGACAAAAGCAAAATAACACACAATGCTCTAATTTCCCTCTTAATAAATAAGCAGTATGTTTGCTGAAGGACTAGAATAAGGAACACAGTTCTTACGATTGAGGTTGCACCAGGAACAAATTTACAGTGACACTTGGCAGAGTCTTCCTTCGGGAGCTCGGTGCTCCCAGCAGAGGCGTTTTGCAGCCCAGCGCGCAGCCCCAGCTCAGGGAGCCAGGCCGGTTGCTCTCTGCGCAGCACTGAATAGGAAAGGAAGAGAATCCCTCCTTTCTCTCACCTTATCTTTTTCTGCTTTAGACTGTAAAAGACTTTCTCCAAGCGTGGATGCTCAGCACTGGATGGCCTGGCTGTCCTTTTAATACAAAGTGACCTGGCGCGGCTGAGGGACGTTCCCAAGCCTCGCGCAGAGCCGGGTGCCGCTCGAGACGCTCGCTGCCGACGTTCCGCCGCACGCTGGGCCGAGCTCCCAGCCGGCTCTACAAGCGAGCAGCAGACCAAAGAGAGAGAGGGGAGAAAGAGCCATCTGCCTGCGAAATCGTACCAGCTTTAATCAATACCTGAAGGTTACTGTACTTGAGGAGATGGAGAGTATTGCTCATTCTTCCCATACGCGCCGCCTTAGGAACAGCCGTACTGCGATTTACATGTGAATCCTCTGACCTCCCCCGCCAGCAGCTGCATCATTGCCTCATAAGTCTTTTTCTCTTTTCCTCAGATAAATCTGTGCTGTGTCATGGCATTTCACTCCAACCTGAATCCTCACCGCCTTCACTGCCATGTAACAAGCGGGCTGCCAGCAGTTTTACAATTAACACACAATGTTTGGCCATGGTAAACAGACTTCTACAAGACAACAGCAAAACCAGAGCGTCTATCTTTGTGTCAGCCTCTCAGCTGACAGATCAATAATTTTCTGACGATTCTGCACAAAAAGATGCAGTGTTTAAGGACAAACTCTCTAGATGCCGTAAGAGAACAGGTTATCTGCAGGGATTTTCCCAGAAAGCCACGTGAGGGCGGAGCTGAAGGAGCCAGCGTGGCGCCATGGCGGGCACCCAGGCTGCTGCCTCGGCCGCCGGTGCCAACCCCGCGGTGCTGTGTCACCGCCAGCCCCGGGAGCGACGCTCCCGCAACGCAGGAACGAGGTAATAAGGGTAAGGGGTTTTCATTCCGGCTCTTCCGAAAACCACTGCAGACACAGAATTCCCATTCACATTAACTGAATGGCATTAACAACAAATTACAGCCGCTGTAAGCAAGAGGATATGGAAGGATGGATTTGGTTGCATTTACTAACCTAGTTTTTATTTCCTAATACAATTTCCCATCTAGGATGGTGTTTATAAAGAACATTATGCAACAACTCATTAAATTCTTCATAACTGCAGTACCTTATTCCAGTTTAAATTGCAGACATAGCCTATTTTTATGCAAACAAATACTTTCTGAACAACTTTGAGCTCCCATGTACACTAATTAAATCTGCCACATGCACAGTGGAACCTTAAATTATATTTGCTCAATCCTTCAGCAGTAAACGGTGCTTTGAACTGAGTACATGATGAATGAATCGCATTCCTTGGCCTGCTTAAGGAAAGGAAGGGGGAATTCCTCCAAAGCACCTTAAACTCAATTCTCGGTCATTTTCTGTTGCATTGAAAAGTCAGCCTGCTGGACAAGCATCCCACCAGGCTCAGCGTTTACAGAGGATATTCTGCTTCACATGGGAATTACGGAGCATATTGGGAACAGATCGAGGCCGAAAAGGACAGAAATTGTGCCAGAGGAAATGCACTGTATTCTCCCGCACAGGACAGGGAGAGGATTCATGGAAGTATTTCTGCAGCAATCCCACCACTTTTAGTCCAGAGATGGCACCCCTCAAAAATCCACACAGACCCGATTCATGCGCTTCAGCTGACTGAAAACCCACATCATGGTGTATTTTGTCTCAGAGGCTACAGAAGCAAGAGATGCAAACGGAGGCAGAGAAGACTGACATAGCCCACAGGGTCACCTTGGCTGGGTTGTGGCATCTGCCCTGCAGCCGCCAGCACCTGGGGCATGCGTGGGTCCTCCTCTGGGGAGAGATCCTCGCGTTATCTGCCTGGCTGAGTGCGGGGGCTCGGGGACGGGGATTTCCTCGGCTGCAGAGTTAATTAGCTATGTCAGTGACCCTGCTGCGCAGGAGTTCACCAGGGAAACCCCGCGAGGCATCTGTACTCGCTCCAAGTGTTTCAGCCACAGGAATAACCCATCCCACGGTCAGATCGTGCATCCTTTCCTCTACGTGCAAAAGCTCTTGCTCACTCTAAACACTTTATTAGTGTATGGGGAATAGCAAAGCATTAGAGTTAAAAGTGGTGGCTGACTGAGAAAACACATTGCACATTTCCTAGCTTTAAATAGTAGGAGTCAACGGGAATGGTCTTTAAGCTCTATTACAGTAATGTGCACTGTGTTTGTCGTGGACACAGCATATTTCCGATTACCCTGTGTTTCTGGGAGACCAGCATGCATTATTCATAGGGGGAGATTGAGTTAGAACAAAAATATCCCTTCAGTTTGTATCACTGAGCTGCAAAAGACTTTCCCCTCCCAGTGCTTGCACTGCTTTTTAAACACCCAGCATCTTAGATGTGCATTCTCTGCAAAGCACTTAGCACATTTTGCTCAAAATAAATAATAAATACAGGTCCCCGTGTTGGACGGCACCTCCCTCCTCCCCAGCTCGTCTTTACCCTTCCCTGCCATGTATTATCTCCGCAGGGAAGGGAACAGTGGGGGCCACGCTCAAACCACCTTCCCCCAGCACAGGGGCAGACCCCACTCTGGCCCCGGGGGAGCACGAGATGTGCCACTGCCTTCGGGCACACCTGCAGTGCCTAGTTTCCTTCCCGAGCCCTCAAAGATGTCTATGCAGAGGGTCCAACAGGAAGAACTGGGTCTTAACTTCCATTTTTTTGGTATTTCCTTCCTCAGCATGCCGCTGCCCGCATTCACCCAACCCACAGCGGCTGCAGAATGCGACCGGAGCTGTGCTCGGGGACACACTGCTCTGTGCCCCCCGCAGCAGTGGGATCCCCGGGCACCCCCAGCTCCTGCCCCTTCTCCAGGGGAAGGAGGGCGGGGGAAAGAATCGACTTCATTGCTGAAAAGCTGACCGATCTCTGCAAGGACTGGTTTCCTTTAATGCATTATCGCAGGAGCTGCAGGATGCACTTGTACGGGGAGCAGCCCCTGCCCGGCACGCTGCTCCCCCGCAGCAAGGCTCAGCCCCGCGCGCCCGCCGGGGACCCCGAGAAAGCCCCTCCTGCTGGGACGGCGTGCGGCTCCGCGACCTGCCTCGCCTGGAAGCAGCCCCGATGAGCCGGTGATGTTCAAACACAGCTTTCCCCCTCTAGGCCTTATAACTCTGCCATCCCGTATCCAAATAATCCTTTCAGCTCATAACATATTTTTAGACATCCCATTAATATTTAACGAGACAGCCCACAGCAAGTTAGATAGCATAGCAATTAATTTTTAAATGCTGACATTTATTACAGCATGTAACTGCTACCTAACTTGCTGTGGGCTATCTGGATAAATGTCAGTTAAATATCTAATAATTCCTTACAATTTAATATGAACATAAAAAAATAAAAAAGCTCTGTAATTATCCATTATTTGTAAAATTTAATCGAGATTTTAATTTTGGCATTTAGGTTTCTCTCTCACACATCCTTGCTTCAGCCTCTGAGGCTAAGTCATTTTTGGTAATTAATTTATACATTGATTAATTTAGTTTCATCTAATGTTTAAAATCATGCTTGTAAGGCCCAAGATACAGCAGAAAAAACCCTGATTGATGTTGCAACAGCCTGGCATCACAGCCAGCAGCCCGAGCGACAGACATGTAATAACCAAAGGGAATGGACAGACTCGACCCACGGCGCTGAGGAAGGTCCGGGTCAGACAGCTCCAGAGCCAGCACAGACTAACCCTGCCCCACACGCCGCCAGCTCAGTGCCATTCCAAGTAAATTTCTCATACTTTGTTCTCAACAAATAAAGGAATTGGGAATTCATTTACAGCTTTGAAAATCAGGAAGTAATTCTGAACAAAAGATTTGTGCTTTGACGCAATAATTTAAAATTATTTTAAATAGAAGGAAGAAAAGCTTCAGATTTATAACTATCAAAAACTTTCCAATTTGCAAAAGTCAGGGCAAACTGTTTCTTGTAAAGCCTTTATGAAGTGGTTCTACTTATTCAAGCAAGCAAAGCAGAAAAATCAACACCAAAAAATAACTACATCTTTTTCCCCCCAGAAATAAGATTGCATGCAAAAGAGCTATTCATTTGGGGTGCATCCCTATTAGAAAAGGATATTAAATCTATTCAGTTGAAACTTGGACACTGAGCACGAGACAGCAGGAAAAACATAAACCACACAGGTTGGAGACGACTGTGAACTAGCCCAGTTTCAGGAAGGCTCATTCCTGATGAAGAGGGCAAAGAGGTGAGCACAATTATTGCACGTCTGTGATAGCAGTGCCACGGGAACTCTAATCAAAGGGTTTCTTTGTGCGGCAATGAACAAAGGAGAGAAAGCAAGAAGCAGCAACCCTTGTTCCATTCACGTCCCAGGTAATGCAGCCATGCTTCGGGCTTCAGAAATCCCTGCCCCGTCAGCTGGCCAGAGGAGCGGCTTTGAAACTTTCCTCAACTCCGGCAAGGTTTATTAGCCACGGATTACCCAAACAGTTTGAAATACACCAGCAACTTAAACACTTCTTCCCCTGAAACAAAACAAAACCCACCACAGCATCTATTCATCTTCCCTACAATAAAAATGATATATACCCAGAGCGCTCGGTAAGATGGAGTTTACTGTGATTATTCCCCTTCTCCCGCAGCGTGCCGCCTCCCGCGCTCCCCCGACACATACGCCATTTGGAAAGCAATCATTAGCTCAGGCAGCGGGGAAGGCTTCGCGCTCCAGCCATTTATCAGCCGCCTAGAGCGAAGCGAACGGCCTTCAACGGATCGTCCTGAAACACTGAGGGTGTTCTCCCCCCAGTATAAAAAGGTCAAGAAAGATTGCTGAACATGGATTGAATTCCCGTCATTTGCAGCTGTGTATATTCATTAATATGTATAAAATGGAAAAAACAAGGGAGAGGGGTAATGTCCTGGCCTTGAAATCATGCTGGCACGGATCTGAGGCTGCGATGGTGAGACAGAGTTGTCGTCCTCTGTCTAATCACTGCTGACAAAGGGCGGGCCAAGTCAGTGCTAAAGACATGCGACATGCAGGAGCTGCTTTCCTCTTTGTGCTCCGAAGTAAGAGGGTGGCGCTGTCTGAAGGGGAGCCTACGCCCGCGCTTGCACCGTGGCCCCGAAGGGCAACTGTAAGTGAATCTCAAATACTCTGGATCTGGACAACACTCTGAGCTGGAATCAGGGCTTTTGGCCTTCCAGGTGCTCCCCAAGAGCCGTTCTCCCCTGCCTTGCATGAGGACAAGACTTCTCCTTGCCTCAGTACATGATGGGAGAAAACTGCTTCTGCACAGAAATTGCAGTTCAGAAGCAGCACAAGCAGCAGAATTGGTGCTTTCTCCATCACACTGCTCATGCGAAGCCCGATCTTGCTTTGCACCTTGTTGCTAACATGGGCGGCAGTAGAAAGAGCTATTGAGGCTTCGTGGAAAATACACTGCTTTGGAAACAATTCTGCTTGTACATCATACATTTTCCTGTCATTTTTATTCCCTTGGTATTTTATTACTGAGGGATATTTGCATGAAAATAGAATCTTTGTTTCATAAGAATTCATCTGCTTCTGTACCATGGTCCTGGAGGAATTTACGGTGAATGAACACTCTGTATTTCTCATGTTCTCACATACACAAAAAAAATTGCCAATTATTTAAATTATTGTATCTTCTGGAGGCTTAATTTCCCTCCATGAATCTCCTGTTCAATCAATGCCACAGTAATCTTGAGACATGAATGGGAAGGAAGCTACCGAGCAGTGGCTGTGTGAACCTGACAGTAGATTTTTCTAAAGGGCTTTGGGCTGCAAAAGTGCTGCATTAACATTCAGAGACAATCGTCACAGGACTGGGGCTGATGGGAAACATCAGGCGCTTTAGGATGGGACATAAGGAAGGGAAATTTGGCGTTAGAGTCTGTTGTCTGCATGTCAAAACCAGTGGCAACATCCTTCCCCCCGGGAGAGGTCTGTGCCCCAGAAGGCAATGGGTGTAATTGAACGCATTCGTGTTTTTCATAAAAACAGATTACTTTGGGGAGACTGC